>OX457037.1:81606604-82226604 GCA_949752735.1 Lumbricus terrestris
GCATTCTGAATCCTGCGGTTGCTAGGCAACTGATTGATTGATTGATTGATTTATTGGTAGGCTCACTGATTGACTGGTTGACTCTGTGCATGTTGCAATGATTGCTTGTTTCTGGTTGACTCATTGATTGACTGACTGACATACATCATTGCTGACGAACTGAGTTTGATCATCGTGACTATTTAGTATTTAACCATTATTAATAATCGACAAATTCCACTGCAGTTTGTGATAATAATTGTTATATCGATAAAACCGAGTGTCACTGCGTTACCTCGTATGCAGTGATGGCCGACCTCCAAGTAGGTCCTTAGGTCAGAAGGACACTTATGATTTGATCTGTCTAGAACGGGGTGCTGCTCCAGCAGGCAGGACCGGCGACCAGAGCATTTCCTTTCAAAGTTGGGGCGCACATCAGCGGAACAGTTTATATACCCGTGGTCTGCGTTGAGGCAGCTGCCCACTCTCATCCGACCGTAGCGGGCGGAGTCGATGTAGATGACACTATCGTTGCTGCACGCAATTGTTTTCTTTTTCAAGTTACAGACATTCGTGATTTCTACAAAGTATGCAATACGATACGATGCAACTCAAGACAATGCAGTACAATAAAAAGCAATATCATGCCAGCACAACCCAATGATGTACAATGCAATGCAATACAATACAATACAGTGCTAAACAATAGACAATGAAAGACAGCGCAGCACTAGGCCAATGCCATAATCATGTATTAATTAAATATGCAATGCTATAGTATAATGCAATGCAATAACAAATGCAATCACAAGTGCAATTACAAGAAAATGCCATACTAATTATGCTATATTATACAATGCTAGACGTATGAATATTCCGTAGCCTACGCTGAGCAATTTACAGGGTGGGCCAAAAAAAGACCCTCTAGGTTTTTGTCAATATCTTGACCAGAAGTAAGATATCTCAAATGAAATTTTACAGGCTAAAAGGCAATTCATATATACAGATGTTGGCCAGATTTTAACAAAATATTTCAAACACAACACAAGTTATGACACTTTTAGTGAGGCCACCCACCGTTTTTTGACGATTCAAAAACGAAATACACAAAAAATTAGTTTTTTAGCCAATATCATGGCCAGAAGTAAGAATTTCGAAATGAAATGTTACAGACTTAAAAACAATTCATATTTACACATGAAGGCCAGATTTCGTCAAAATACTTCAAACACAACAAAAGTTATAGGTCTACCACTTTTAGAGAGGCCGCCAACCTTTTTTGACAATTCAAAAGCGAAACGCAACAAAAAGTAGCAAAAACACGATTTTTATTAAGTCTCATCTCAAATAACTTGTCAAATGAACTTGGTAGTGCTTCACAACTTGTGTTCAATGTACCCTTCACCAGTGTCAAAACTTTTTTTGAGTCTCTTTGCATAGTTCTTGATGGACCTGTTGATTAATCTGACAGATTTCTTATTTACCAATTTGATTGTCATCTTGCTAAGTGACTTCTAAGTGACGTGCAGCTACGCTGGCACCCTGTTCCTTTTTTAAATGGAAACAATAATTATCATCTGGCATTATTAAAGCCTATTAATTTTGATAACAATCATTTGATAGCGCTAAAATATAGGCCCATGCAAGTCCGTACTACGAAGCACTCGATTCGCCCTCTGCCCTGGTTACTTGTATCCTATGATTGCCCTGGTTATACCCTGGCTAAAAAGAGTGCTTGACGCCGCCATTGAAGCAGCTGCGCACACAATATGGCCGCCGCCGGCCATATTGGAAAATTCATCTCCTTTATTTCTTGCAGTATATGCACATTGCGTCATTTTTATATGCGTCATGGCAGTCAAGCACTTCGGTGATGTTTCATGTATTAAATTAGCGAAAATTGAAACTCGCAAACTCGCAAATGATTGTGTATAAGGTCTATGTCTAAGCCAACCTCGCTTTCTTAAGTTACTGCTATGTTGCAGGTTCGCAACTGGTTTGGATGTATCAGCCTGACTATGTGCAATTTAAGAACAGACGTTAAACAGAAAACACAGCGGTCACCTATACGGCAGATTCAGGACACAGCTATAGCATTCAGGGTAAATGACTCAAATTTTTTATTACCCTCAGCGCAAAAGCGAGTGTGACCAAAATTGATGTCGGATTTTCATGACGGTAGTGTGCGGTCGGTGTGCTCATTGTTGACTTGGCAAGGAGCGCAAGTAAAAGTCAGTCGTGCAAAAAATGGTTTTCCCGGGATTTTACCCCATGACCTTCCAATTATTGACAGTACATAGACCGAACAACTAGACTTTCTAAGTAGCCAATGTAGGGGAAGGTTGCCAAAGATGGACCACGTAAGGATGATCGTCCGTTTTCGCCACAAATTATGAGAAAATAATTATGCAACACGGTCGTTACATAGATTAGGTATTGAGACACCATTGGATGCAATAAAAATTTCATTTAAATAAATAGAATGAAAAAAATTTAAAAAAATAAAAATCGCTTAAGTGGTCCATCTTAGGAGCATGGGCGCCAAAGATGGACCATGGAAAAAATGTATTGTTAAAGGCTGATAAACAGTCTTAATTCATAAACCACTTCTGCTAAAATGAACTTACATTAAACAGTACATATTATGCAATTTTTCAATAGTAATAAAAAAATTAAAAATTAAATTGTAGTTTTTTATAATTTAAAGACTAAAAAATATTTTTTTAAAAATATAAACAAAGAATTTTCTAATTTTTGTCACAGTTCAACATTGTCCACGTCTCTGTCAATAATAAATTACAAATGCTAGCTTAGTAGAATATATTTCAATAAATAATAAAAAAGAAAAATATTAAATTGTAATTTTTTTATTTAAAAAACTGTAAATTTAAAAAAAAAATATTAACAAAGAATTTTCTAATTTTTCTCACAGTTCAACATCGACCTCGTCGCTGTCTATAATAAATTACAAATGCTAGCTTAGTAGAATATATTTAAATAAATAATAAAAAAGGAAAATATTAAATTGTCATTTTTTTTTAACCCGTTAATGACCGTGTCCTTTTAAAAGGACAGTTGTATTTGCTTACCTATTTTAATATGATATCAATTCAATAATATCGTTTTTGTTTTCTATCATCCTGCTGATGTTGATAAACCAACATCTGTGCAAAAATTTGTCAAATTCTTTAGTTTCACTTGTGTTATTAGCACTGGAAGTTGTGGAATTTTGGAATCGAGTAATGCAGCCAATCAATAATAAATTTTAATTTAGTTTAATTAATTTTCTATTTTATGAAAAAAATTACTTCGGAGTTTTGAGTAGCTATTATATGATTGCTTGCCTATATCAATTCATTTTCGCAAAAATTATTTATTTCATTATGGAAAATTTTGACGAAAACTTGCTGTCCTTTTAAAAGGACGCTGGGCATATATGGGACGGATTTTGTCTGAATGTACAAAACTGTCATTGAAATGTTTGCACTGTTATCACTCATCCGTATTCATGTACCAAATTTTGCATCTTGTCTCACTATGCAAATTACAAGGTCACTGTGAATATTATCCAGTTTATTGACTTCTATAGCGCCATTTTAATTATATACGGCATCAAAAGTCACAGTTTATTGAAAACGCCGGGTTCAAATTTTATAGATCAGGAACTATAGACATCTGGCTACTCTAGCTTTGAAAATTGAAACAGATGAACAGCTCCAATATGTTTATGGGTAACATTGGATGAAGTGGTCTCAATGAAAGATGATTATTGAGGATGAAGCTGTGTCCTCTGATGTCTTCATAACTGTACCATGAGATGCTCCTATGACTCAACTTCCTTCTGCAATCCCGTCTGCCATTCCAAACCAAAAAGTGTGTGAAAAAACTTGGACAGTCAACCTGGAAATGGAGAAGTGGAGATCTATCTGAGGATTCAATATGTGCTAGTATACCCGGTAGCTGAAGATAAACCCAGGTTTCTACGTGTAAAGCACGACTGGAGCCCTGTTGAGCTGTTTGAATTATTCTTTGATGATGAAGTCATTAGTCTGATGGCCACAGACAGTGAAAGATATGCAGGAGAGCAGAAAGGTGATCATTCCTTTGGAATGACTGATGAAAACGTGATATTATCTCTTGCAATTATGTTGCCCAGTGGGTAATGGGTATGCCATTCTCCCAAGGAGATGCGTGTAGGCCTACTGTGAGCAGCAGTCATACGTGCTGAACACAACTGTTGCAAAAGCCAAGACTAGAAAAGTGTGGGAATATGTTAATTGCATTACCTACATGTTGTAGATAATAAAACTGCGATGCCAGAAGACAAGTTTGTCAAAGTCAGACCACTTTTAGCTCAGTTCAATGGGCAGTATAATAATAATGGCCATTATTCCCTCCTACTGAAAGCATGGAGCAAAGCAACCTTTACACGGCAAACCCATACGCTTCGGATACAAGATGTGGTCTCTGACTTGGTTACTCTTCAGACGTGGTCCTTCCTATGAGACTCAGAAACTCGATATAGTTATTGGAATTACATGGAGCATTGTCAATGAATACATTCTGAAGCAATCAACCGTTTAGATCGCAAGCATGGAACCTGCTGAGAAAGGGAATTCTTCCAGACGTGAGATTTGACCACATGGATCACACCATTGAGAGTATTTCAAAGCAGAGGAGATGTAGAATTGTGGCAAGAGAGTCTCACGTATGTGTGGAAAACGCCATTATTGCTGTACATGTTGCCTGCTTTGCTGCCTTCCACAGTAATGAAATGAAATGTCACTATCGCACCACATTGAAAGCTGGGAGCACTGCTGTAGGATACTGTCATTACATCAAATAACATTGACAGAATGATTCTGAGTTGCTGTAGTTAGTATTATGTTTGTCTTTGCATCGCAGAGCTGTTCTTATTATTATTATATGCTCATGCAACATAACAACACAGTTGATTGCACGTAGCGTTTTTTTGTCTCCTATGTGCTCAGCGTCCTTTTAAAAGGACACCATAATATCTCAATAACTAATAAAGTTATGTGTCCACATTTTTTCTCCTAACATACTCTTACTGCAAGGACTCAAAATGCAAAAGAATATCAAAATCTGACCGCTCAATCAAAAGTGGTCATTAACGGGTTAAAAACTTAAAAATAAAAATTTAAAAATATAAACAACAAATTTTCTAATCTTTCTCACAGTTCAACATCGACCACATCGCTGTCTATAATAAATTACAAATGCTAGCTTAATAGAATATATAGCAGCTAATTGCATTAGTAATAATGGGCATCATTGATGATTGGACCGTGTTCATAGATAGTCGCCTAACATGGACCACACATGGTTCATCTTAGGCAACTTGCACACACCCACTTCCAACTCATTTAACTTTTTAAACAGTTCTGATATTGGATTTTCTGGTTATGATATCTTGTAAAGAATTGAAAAACCTAGTTCATAGAAGAATTCCAAACTTTTCAGCAGGTCCGGCCTCGATTTTGTATTCATTTTACCCCGAAACTATTATTAGATCAAGCAATGTCAAATAACGTTTTGTCTGTTTTCTCGAAGGTGTTTCTGTATAGCGGATGTCTAATTATTTCATTCAAGCTATCTTGTGACCTGCTAGATACGACAGCATCAAATTACGATACAGTTTCAATCCTTGTGGCCAATCACGGAGTGGTCCATCTTAGGCGCTGGTCCATCTTTGGCAACCTTCCCCTATATAAATCCGGGTGACAGTGACAGTGACCTACAATATCTTAGTAAATAGCAGCGTTGAATCAGCCAGCCGCCCACCTACGCGTGCTATTGAAACTGCCTGGGAAAACACTTTTATAAATTATTGTTAGTAATGAGGATATTATTATCATTATTATCATTGGCTTCCAATACCGTACCGCATTGAATACAAACTCTCATTGCTCGTCTACAAGTCTACAAGTCACTACATGGCTTAGCACCGGACTACCTCAAATCCTACTGCGTGCAAATGGCGGCGTCAGGTGCTGGTCTTACGCTGATATCCAGTGTGAAAGGAGATCTGTTTGTGCGAAGGACGAGGACACGATTCGGAGAGCGTGTTTTTTCAACTGCTGGCCCCCGCTGCTAGAACAGTCTTCCTACCACAGTTCGTTCTGCCAACTCAATACTGATAATGGCTACCAAAGATGTAAAAATCATTTTAGACAATCAAAAGTAAACTTACGGTTTAATAGTTTTCCGTATTGTATTGTAGCCGGGTGTTTTGAAGATATTTGACATGGTTTGGCGGCATTGGCTAAGTTAGATAAATAATTGAGAAAAGCTTCCTTAAAATGTCTATTCGTTGCTTTGGGTCTAGTTGCAGCATATTTTTCGGGGATGGTTACCGAAAAATAAGACATATTTGTAGACCTATGTCTTCAAATGCATGTGACATGAAATGAGATAAAGATTCAGGTTCTTTATATCTGGTAGAGAGATATAGTGCCTCATAAATGAGAACCTTTGAAAATGCACAACTTTTTAACAGGTTGGAGTAAACCACGGGCCACTAATCAATATGCAAGTTTGTCTTGGTGTGTTTAACGAAGTTTCTTGCATGCAAGGACAGTAATTTCAGAGTGGTTCGGTGGCAGGAAAATGTAGCCAGCGTATGATAACAATCATTTTTACAATGAAGTAGACCTACTATTACAAATAAAATTATCTTTGTAGATGGGTGAAATTGCGTTGCATCACATTGGCAATACGAGAAATCAACGAATTGACTCTTAGACAAGCGTGCATAGACACATAGTGCAGTCGTGCTATCAATATATCTATGACATTACCATCTTGTTTGGTTATTCTGTCTACTATGCACAGACCATGTAAAAGAAACGCTTACCGAGTCCAATGCAAACTGAAGCACAACAAATAATTACTATTACACGTATCATTTCTTTATGTCTCCTAAAGAAAACTCACGATAACAATCAGTTTTCAAGGCAGAGATTCTTCCAGACTACTTCCAGTTCACTCTACTTCGCGACAACAAGAGTAGATTTTTAGTTTGCATATAAATTATTTGCCTAAATATGAATAGGCTACACTTAGGCCTACCGGATACGGGTAGAGCGTCATTGCTATCGGATGATAAACTGCTAGTTCCGCCATCATAATTACAGACAATAATAACCAGACGCGCAATTGCGTACGAAGCAAAATCAAGTCACGATTATTGCAGAATACCATAATAATTAGCCTACACGTGAAATGCAAGGAAACGCGGGATCAAGTTGGCTGTTAAATCAGTTTTCTCAAACGGGATCGTCCACGTTCAGGGCTGTTTTTAAGGAATTTTTAGATCTGCACAAACCCTTTGTTTGCCTTCCCACTCGCAGGACAATTACCTTTTTCACTAGTTTTTACTGCACATAACTGCTTCTACAACTGCACAGATCCATTTAGAACTGCACATTTTGTTTACAACTGCACGCTAAAAAAGCCCTGTCCACGTTGATGAAAAACATCACTAATTTTTCCTCGATGAATCAAGTTATAGGCCTAACAGCTACATTCTGACATAAAATTCAGCCATCAAAATATTTTGTAAATTATCGAAAAAATATCTCAAACATTTTGTGACAGTCCGTCAACTTTGATGTGTTTGAAGAATAAAGGACGACACAGCAACCACATTGATGGTGGCAACTTATCTCCTTTCACAAAATTACTAGAGTTGCAGTGGATAGCTGGGTAGGCTATTGCATAAGAACTGTCATGCTGGTTCGAATGGTCTGGAAGGAGGTCTGTTACAGTGTCGTATAATATTATGAAGTTTCATTACACTGAAGAAGAAGCTAAACTAATCTTGTGAGGCGTGTTTCATAATGTAGAAGTCCAGACTATAATATTATTATCATTGCGGCTAAGGAAAAAAAGTCCTATATTTATGAGGGTGAACCACGATGTGGTGTGGACCTCAAGTGGCGTCAAAATCGAAGCGCGAGTTAGAATTTCAATATTTAATCGCCAATTTTTTATATAAATTGTTCAATCCTATTTCCAAATTAGCTGCTGGTTTATACTTCACATCGAAATCAAAATATTATTATTATCAATCCAAACAAAGAAACATTTCAGATACCCATTGTTATGTCTTTCTGTGGAATACCGGTGAAAAGACAGAACGTTGTTGTCGAGCATGCGAACAGACGAGAGTCATTCAGGCATCAAATTTAAGAAGCAACTTTTCTCAAGCACTAACAGTTGCTAAATGATCTTAAGTACAAAAACTGCCTGCTAGTAACGATGTGATACACGTTGAGCAACATCAATAATAATTATTGGATGGTGTTATACACAAGTGGACCAACTCTCAAATTCATTATTGTCCAGAAAACGATTATTTTTAAAGTGCTCTTTCAATTCGAATTCTAAAATCGTGAATTAAATCATGTAAGCGCTCAAATATACTATTGCTATAAGGGTAGCATTGTATTTAGTAATTTGTTAGAGATCTTTCAAATTAAAAGAAAATGTTTAGTTGGTCCATTTGTGTCCTGAGAATTTGTGGGTATTGTGAGTTGGTCCACTTGGATCCCAACGAAATTGTAAGTAATTGTCTCATTCAAATGCTACTAAATGGATCCAATGACTAACATTTGTGGTAGTTGTAGTGGTGCTGGTGGCGGTGGTTGTGGTTGTAGTAGTAGCAGTGGTGTAGTAGCAGCAGTAGTGACAGTGCTAGTGGTAGCAGTGGTGATGGTAGTGGTAGTTGCAGTGGTAGTGGTAGTAGAAGCAGCTGTAGTAGAAGCAACAACAACAATTAACAATAAGATTACACTAAAGACGGGTCTATAGTAGCCTAATAGCAGATGATAATTGGTTTATCATGAATCGTATTTTAATGTGCGGCAGCCTACAATCGTAATCGTAATGGTAATCTCGAAACTTCTACAGCGCCCACAAAAGCCAAGTCGCGGGAACCAGCTTATTCACAGGCGCTTAATCAAAACAAAATCGATAGGCAGCGGGTCAAGTTCGGAGAGTCAGGCAGGCAGATACAAGGCCCCACTTGCCTTGCTACTCATTTTGCACCCACTTCTGTAGAGCGGAGCACTTATTGAACCTTGTGGTGTTGCAGCGTCCATCTGATCTTCACACCAGTGTGTTACCATTCAACCATCGACCCACTCTGTTGTAGGCTCCTTATGAGTCCCATCCATAGAACTGGGAGTCATAATCTTTATTTCACGCTATGTATCGCCGTCTTCCCGCCAACACACACGGCGCATAATTATAATCGTAATTCACCTGCTGTACCTAATGCACAACGATGTCATTTAAAGTTTCTATAATAATTATGTTTAATATCTACGTAGGCCCTGTATATTATAATATATATTCAAACGCTTTGATGTTTCGTTCGACACTGAAGCAGCTTTGAATTTAAATGTATTTGGGTTGCAGCTGAAACCGTGCATGCAGGAAACGGTTTAAATGTGCGTCTGTCCTGCTAATCTGAATTAAAATAGACAATATTATTGGCATTTATACATTCTCATAGTCAGACAATGGATTGCTTGGCAGAATCAACATCTTTCCAGCAATTTCAATGCGTGTATAGGCTATCAGTTATTTCTGTGGTTCTTCGGTCAAAGATGTCAACTCCATAATTCTATGTTGCTGTGCTGTGATTCCTGCCGTCGTTTCTTCAGCTTGCTTTTCTGAACCTTCATTATCAAAAACAATGATAACGACTGTATTACTATAATAGGCGACGTAATGCGACCATGCTGCTACAAGGACGTCAGTGCTAATTGCATAACCTGGACCACCACAGTTAAAACACAAAAATCTGACAACGTTTCCACTGATATCTTCTGCTAAAGATTTCTTCGTTTGAATTCCTTGACCCGGCAATGAATATTTTTTCGGAGGAAAAGAATATGTTAGCGTGGCAAATGTGACCATGCAATTACCGTGCATTCCTGAAACTTGACAACGTAATTAATTATTGGAAAACATTTTGCATTTTCTGCTATGAAAACTGGTTAACATGTTGAACTTCGGACTCCTCATGTAAGCAATGACTGCATTGGTCATTATGCACGCTTATGTATGGAATTCACTTAACGAAATGCAATCTAAGATTTTCTCTTCCAATATTGTACTTCACAATGATAATAATAGCCTACATTGTTTCAGACTTACCAAAACCGGTTTCTCAAGATAAAAGACGGGACTTCATTCAAGACAGTTTCTAAGATACTAAGACACGATTTCGAGACTACGATCACGGTGGTGACCCGTCAAAAGAGCGACCGACAAAAGAGCGCCGACAAAAGAGCGACCGAAAAAGAGCGCCGTCACATAAATTTTGAGCAAACGACAGTTGAATTTCTTACATGAAATGCACTGAAAAAATGTTCTCCTAATTATTGTGATGGCTATAAATTATATATTATCAGCAGCGTATGCTAATTTACAAATGGGATTGAAAGCCATAATATAGGCTGATAAATTTGTTCTATGACACGCGCTTCAGGTTGAGAAATTATGTGAACGATATAAAATGCATATTTAGTCGTTTCTATTGCATTGATGAAAATAATTCCTTGCTCAAATAAGCTTAGAATCTATAAGTTATATGGATGAAAGAAATTCTTTCCTAAAATAGATGCTGGATAGATGAAAATAATTTTTTCCCTAAATAAAGCTTTATAGATGAAAACAATTCTGCGCTCAGATAGAAGTTCGATTGATGAAAATAATTTTTTGCTTAAATAGAACTTGGATTGCACCTGTTATAAAAATAATTCCCATGCTAAACTACACAGCAACATTTAACCAACCTCAACTGTTATTTTACCCTACGTGCATAGTTGGCTATACGCTGTTGATGTATCGATATCATTTGAGGTAGGCTATTATAATTGATAGTATAAATAATCTTTAAGAGAAAAATTTCTTCAGAGAATTTCATGTAAGAAATTCAACTGTCGTTCGCTCAAAATTAATGTGTCAGCGCTTTTTTGTCAGGTCACTCTTTTCTCGGCGCTTTTTTGTCGGTCGCTCTTTTAACGGAGTAACGATCACGGTCAAGTAAACACGTTCTCTTGGCAGAAAACGAAATTAAGATCATTTACTAAGACCTACTGTCAGATCATTTACGAATAAGATAGCCTAGAGCTCACTCGTTAGGATGGTGCATAAACACAAGTCATAGCACATTCCACCGCGTCATAATTATATTCATCATGATGAACTCTGGCAGGCGTTTTGTTCTAACATAGTTAAACTTTCTCTCGAGGAGACATATAACATATATTTGTGAAATCCTCTATTTTCTATAATATATGATAGAAAGAAGCAATTTTACATACGGTACCGTGCTTTCAACTAAATATAGTGCAGTAGGTATTGAACCAAATGTTGAAACTTTTTTACTTTATGGACGGGCGAATAGTTTGCGTAGGCCTATCACTGGCCATTTTCAGTACTTACGCGGCCACCATACTCTTAAAATACTAGACCGTGTTTAGCCAAGCTGTTGGCTTACAGGAGTAGATGCGACTTGTCCACGAGAAAGATATTGTGCATTACAATTTATGCAATTTATGCATGAGTGCTGTGCGTCTCTGTGGCAAAGAATGTAGCCTACATGTGGAGTCCAAACAATTCACCTTCATCATTACGGCTGAGTGGGAAATTTAATCATAGCCTAGCCTATTTAAAATCAACTTATGAAACAATTTCACGCACAAGGCTATAGATGCACGATCGAACAAGTTGCGCCTCAAAATTTCCGATTCAAAAAATCGTTAACGATACGTATATATAGATCTTCGTTTAATTCGTGAAAAACGTCCAGGCTGACACACCGCAGCCCGGTTACATGGTAACATCAAGAGAGAAAATCATTATGGTCTAACCTATTGTTGCTCCTGCTTTGAACTTTCTTCCGACGAAGAGACAAAAAGTGATTGCGACAACAGCAATGACAATCGACAGAACAACGATGGTTGCTATATCTGTATATTATCAGAAACATGATTTTTCACATTACATGTGGAAGATTTATACAATTATAAAAATTATATATATAATAGTTATTTATATGTGAATAAAATTCAGTAGGCCTATATAAATCACTTGAAACATCAGAATGTACATAGTGTGTATAATAGGATGAGCCTTAACCAAGATGACTGTGCAAGATGTTAAGCAATAGGTAGAGGTCTATAATACGACTCTGCGAGTTCGTTTTACTTCTCTTCCCTAAGGGTAAAAATTGGTTGACAGAAATTGTGTTGTACTGTTGATGGGGAACTTTTGTGACAGAAATGACCGTTTGCTCTTACATTGGACCCAATAGAAGGAGCCTCTTTAAACCACTGATAGGCCTATACAAATTGCAATCTCTTAGTCACAAATCAGCGACTCCAGCAACATTCTGGTTCTTCAATTATAGAATTGCGTAGGAAATAATACCGGAGAAGTTTCAGGCATAGCGGATTTGATTGTCGTCTAGCCTTGTTCCGATCAGGAAGATTTTACACACGAACTTTTCATGGAATCATAATTATCACAGTATTTTTTATTGTCTGGCTTGTAGCAAATATTCTTGTTTCTATCGGCGTCGATTTTTCTTAGCCTACTACAACTCCGTACGCACTGGTGTCACTGAGAAAGATTTGCCGAAAGTAAAACCAGTTCTAACATTTCTGTTAAGAACTATAGTAGAGATCAAATATAATATGATCATAAAAAATATTATGTTCCTTTGTCCAAAGAGAAGAATTCAATATTATTTAGGATCAGTCGTCGTAAACTTAAAAACAGTTGCAAAACGTCCACATGGCGAACTCTGTAACTAAATCATATGAGACAAGTCATGTTTGCAGATAACAGCCTACGTTAATATCATATCCGATATTATCATAATATTGGTTTTCAAAATGACATGTTATAAAAGTTAATGGCTAGCAATTTGCCTGTTCACTGTGTGTAAATGCTAATAAGGAGAGCCCGTTATGACTTTGCAGCTATGACATAATTGCTTACATGATATTTTCTCTGTAGACGTGGGTGCTGGGTCAGAAACAGAAACTGTTGATGTTTCCTTCTTGTTGTATGTCGTTACTGAGACTGAGACAATTATGATGGATGAACTCCATGTGTAGCTGTAGTCAGGTGAATTTGTAGCCGTGGAGTTTAAGCTGCTTGTGTTGTCCCACTGGAAATAGGTTTCACACGTGAAAAAGGTTTCGTTGTAGCTTGCATTGATAACTATGGAAAACGTTGAACTGGTGGTTCTATCTGGAAAGACCGCAGTTTCAATCATTTCTGTGAGATTATGACCTCGTTCATCTATTTCTCCAGATCCTCCATGTTTCCTCCATTTGAATTTTGGGGCCAAATTCCCTCTAAAGTTAAGACTGCATCTCATCTGGACAACGCTTCCCTCATCAAATGTGTCGTTATATGCGGCCATTGACATATCCTCGCAGACTGGTTCTGACTCTACAGTAAAATCATCATTTGGTTGTTAACATGACAAGATCAACAGTTGGATTAGGCCTAGGCCTAATTGCAGTTTATGATATCCGATTATGATCGACTGCGTTTATTTAGCTTACTACTGACACAGGAACTATTATATCGTCCAAACACACTCGGATAGTAAAGTGTCATTATTGACCCACTTGTACTGTCATAAGGCACTGCAAAACTGAGTTCTGTGGGGGTAAGGTTTTCAGAGGTCGGACGTTTAAAAAATCTTTAAACTCAAATTCTTACAAAAATGTTATAGATCTATAAGCTTAATTTGTGTAAATTGATTTATGCGAATATAATTATGATGCTAAATGGCATTTATATGATAGTGAACTAGATCCAAAAGCAGGGATCTTAAAACCCTGGGTGTGTGCGTTGTAGAGCTTATTTTTCCCCTCCAGTTTATTGTATCAATATTCTTTCACACCGCTCTATAGTTCATAGCGCATAATAAGGTTGGACCCTATAATATAGGGTGACCATACGTCCCGGTTTTCCGAGACATGTCCCGGTTTTTTGTGATGCGTCCCGGTGTCCCGACGACTTGGGCAAAAAGGTAAAATTGTCCCGGTTTTTTACAAGGCGAAAATAAAATTGTACATTTTGTGAAAATTGTCAGTTTTTTCAACGACGGAACAAATTATGGTTTGTAACCCCAAAATAAGTTGTAACAAAAGTGAAGTAGTCAATTTTTATGCAGAATATTAAGGTTATACTCTAGTGTACACACTGTAGGCCTGCATAAATACTGCTTCAACTGCTGCGGCCCACTGTTGCGCAGTTATTATAGGCTATAGGCCTACTGCTCCAGCCTGTTGATGCAGTCTAAATTATAAAGGTCTAACTCTAACAGTTTCCAGCCTAATAGGTCGATGGACCGGTGTTACAATATAAAGCCCCCCTACAAAGTCTCCTCCGGTTGAATTATTTTTTCTACCTTTGTGAATATGAAATACGGACACTTTACCACAATTTCAGGTAATTTGAACGAACAGTTTTTTTTTATTTTGTTGCATATTCAAAGGAAATTGCAATTTTTCGTATACAAACAATTATACATGTTGATTTTATGAGCCATGATTTGGCATGCTAGTGTGCCTTGAACACGTCAATTTTGTGTTGGCATTGAGAAGGCTGACGACAATGATGGCTAAAGCATTTTATGTTGTATTAAAAAAATATATATTATGGTTATTCGTGCATTTGAAAATGTTGCACATGAGGACCCAAACTTGCATGGGTTAAGTACACATTGGATGGTCCACCTTCTGGCCATCTAATATGGATTGAAAGCAGATATTTGTTTGTGGTAATCGTCTGTTTAGTTGATTATTGATCATAGAAGAATAGTTTAACTCAACTTAGTATTTTCCATTTGATATCGTGGCTTGAAAATAAAAATATGTATTGGGGTTTGTCAAACCCCACCTCACCTCTGGCGTTACAAATCGTCACCTCACCTCCAAAGGGTTAAATAATTTAGCAACGTAAACTGGCGGTTTAACCTGTTTAGTTATAAATATCATCGGACTGTAGTCTATTTTCGTTCAACGGAGGATATTTTATTTGAGCGGGAGATGAAATTTACTCTCCCTCGGAGACTCACTTTCAAAATTACACTGGGGATGGATCTGGACGAATTTATTCTGTAACAGATCCGTCGGTGAGTATCTATTTCGAAATAGAGTCCCAGGAGGAGTAGACGTTTAGGGAGCAAGACTCTGTCTCGCGACACCGGCCTACTCCAAAGGTCTACTCCACAATTTAAAGTCTGCCTTAAATGAGACAAGTCCAGATATTTGGAAAACAATCCTAACTCCTAAGCTAGTTTTGCAATACTAGGGCAATAAATATATTGTGTCGCTTGTCATCGGTACAATAGACCAAACAGCACAAAGCTTGCATTGTTTTCGTGGTCTACTTCAGCCCATTAGCAAGACTTAAGACAAAAATTGGGCCTTTGAGCATTCCCTTTATTCATTATGGTCTTCTCGATTGCATCATTTGGATTTCGCCAGGGCTGTACTGGTAAATTTTGAGGTGAGTAGCCTACACGCTGACCGGGAGAAAACCCGCCTTTTTCGGGCCCAAGAGTTCGACGGCCTGTCATCCGCCCAAAAAATTTCCCCATTTTCCCGCCCAAAAAATCTGACGATCTTTTTTTAGTCATTCGCTCCGGAAAAATACACCTGAATATCCTTTGCCTCTTTCGTGCATAGTATACCCACACGCTCTTTGAGAGGTGAGTATACGCCGTATACCCGCGTATACCCTTGATTACAACCCTGGATTTTCTCATTCTTATAGCTACTACTGTACTGGACTTTAGGCCTTCGTATAGGTCTACAAGGAATCACAATATTGTTGTTAGTTTTCCAAAAAGTGTCCCGGTTTTTGGTGCCGAGAAAATGGTCAGCCTACTATAATAGTATGACTATGGTAGGAATGCATGAAGCTCACAGCTTACCTATGACAATCACCTGGGCGCTGTAGCTTTCAGGTAGCCTTGATCCTAGCTGAGTAAAACAGTTGTAGGTTCCAGCGTCTTCCAGTCTTGTTGAGTTGACATAGATATTCACCGAATTATTGTCGTCTGTTTCGTAACCAAACCGTTCGATGTGAATCCGAGGTGTTCTCCAATTCGCGTAGATCTTCAGATCAGTGGAATTGAAAGGCGTTTGATAGACCCACGTTCGCACCTTGAACTTGTCTTCAGGTTGACACATCATATCCAGTCTTTGTCCAGCAACGACCGCCGTATTTAATGGAGATAGGATCACCTGGCTACTTTCTGTATTTGTATAATAATAGCTTTATTAGATGCCGTATGACTCCAGTGAAATTAATCAGATTGAAAGCATCAACAGTTATCACTCACTTAAAAGGTTTCGGTGTAAATTGCTGCTTAAGTCTAAATAAATGATGCTGTTTGAGCCACACAACTTTGAACTGCCTAGAAAAGACGACTTTAATTTCATCTCTCGTGTTCTTTTTAAGACTGTTCGCAGTGTTAACTCTAGGAACTAGAAATTAATCTATCTTTGATCTTTCGCATGCTTCCAGCCTGAATTCTGCGGACAATCGTTACTTCAGCCTATTTACTTCTTTAAAATACTTTTTTTTTCATGTAATAAGTTGCGGTGTGTCAACTTAGTTTTTCTTGAATTAAACGAAGTATATATAAATGCGCAACTATATTAGGCCTATAATATTTCGGTTCCATGACACTTAATCCCGCGACACTTAATACCGCGACAGTTAGGCCTAGTACCGGACAGTTAAGCCCGGCGACATTTAATCCCGCGACCAATAATAATTCCGCGACAGTTAATCCCGGCGACACTTAATAGCGAGAAAGTAAAATAACATTTTAAAACAGTTAGGCCTAAATTCCACAGAAGCGATATTCACAGCAATAGGCATATTCACTAGGCTATTGTTCAAAAGAGTTAAGCCTTTGCAGTTCAATATTAGAAAACCAGTAAAATTCCATAGAAGCAATATTTACGACAATATAGGGCCTACACTGTTTTTCATTAAAAAAGAGCTCCGTTGGCATTGTCGCGATGTTTAATGAAGGCCTATGCGTAATTTCCATGTAGCCTATCGCAGTTTGTTTGCCTTTGCAACTGCAGCCGAAATTCACCTACAAGACATTGTATCTGCCCTATCGTAGACTGAACTTCGCAAATCCTGTTTAAAATCCTTTATAATGATCGCTTTATGTACATATGTACAGTAGAAACCTAAACAGAGAGGTAAACCTACCTAATTGGCTATGTGGACAACAATTATAGTCGTACAAATATTCGTACTCACGTGTGTATACATGCCTACAGGTATTAAGTGTCGCGGTATCAAATGTCGCGGTTTTAACTGACGCGGGATCAAAATTAATGTCGCCGGGACTAAGTGTCCGGTATTAACTGTCGCGGTACTAAGTGTCGCGGGATTAAAATATGTCGTGCTACCAATATTTCTTAATAAATATTGTTTTGCGTGAAATGGTTCTATGCAATTTTATTAATTGAATGGCGCTTTTTTCAATTTAGAGGTCCTGTATCTAATTTAGACCTGGGTGTCGATCCCAATAAATCGACCCCCCAGTAGAATTGGTCTTCCCAAGTCGAGTCGTTTCTGCTTCGCAACTGACTCCGAATCTAATTTTGTATAGAGAAATCGATTGCCTACAGACCTACATGTATATCATAGAAATTTCACAGGCTGGCACCAAGCGGGACAAAACGTCACAATGGGACAACGTAGAACGTCGTAGACCTAGGCTAATGTCATTGTCATGTCAGAAGTCGATTTAAAGTCGGAAGTCGGGTCAAATGAAATCTGGGTCCAAGTCGTCAGCTTCAAGTAGACTTCAAGTCACTTTAGGGTTAAGTGGGTCAGATAGGCTGACCAAAGTCACTCCCAGGACCCAGGTCTAATCTCATTACTAAGAATGCTTGTCATCATGTTAAAAAGCGCTTTATGCACTGCATGAGCTCAAATCTAGACCATTATATTTGGCCATTATGCTTTCCGTGCAGCTTCGACGAATAATCAATTGAGCGAATTTCCCAACACAACACCTGATAATTTTGTGCATGCTAGCCTACATATTACATAATCATAAGTATTTGCATAAGATTTATGCAAACAAACTTTTTGAAACTTCATGCTTCCAGTTCCTCCTAAGATACAACCATAGCAGGCCGGTTATTCGCAATAATTATTCTGGTCATTGGCCAATAGGGTGGAGTGGGGAAAAACAGATAATCGAAAAGTAATAGCAACCAAAAGTTTCCCAATGACATGGGGTCAAGAATTGTATAAAAGTTTTCAAAAATATTAATGTCTTCGGCCCCCACCAGAGGACCAAAGTTACGAATAAAGGCATTTTTGAGAGAAAATTGCAGGTTTTCCTATAAAATATTCTTAGTACAAATTAATTAACCGGCACTCAATAAACCGTTGGAATGATCTCTTAAAACAAAATAAAACGGTATATTATTTTTTAGAATAGTCCCATATTTGTAGAAGATATTAACTTTTTACCATAACTCCTCTGCGCGACATGTCGCAAAGCCTTAAAAAAGTTAATATCTTCTACAAATATGGGACTATTCAGTTTTAAGAGCTCTTTCAAACGGTATATTGAATGCCACTTAATTAATTTGCGATAACTTTGGTCCTCTGGTGGGGGCTGAAGACATCAATATTTTTTCAAAACTTTTTACTCATTTCTTGACCCCATGTCATTGGGCAACTTTTGGTTGCTATTACTTTTTGATTTTTTCACTCCACCCTATAATTGGCCAAGCATACCAAAAGCAGGAAGAGCAACTGCCTCCTCTTGCTTCCATAAAGCTAAGTCTATAGGCCTATACAAGTAATTTACCAAATTGGTTATTTTTGCATACGACAAGGCAGACCGATGCAAGAGTTTTGAAAATAGGCACGTTTATGAAAACTTAATATAGACTAGGTCTAGTCATCTCATAATTCTCATAATTCTGAATGACATTTCGCAATCAGTAGAACAGCTATGATTAAAGTGATATAATTAAGGCTGATCAGTTATTACAGACATAAGATCTTGCAAGCAGCAAGCCACGGCCAACGAGTAGTGATACAGATAACACGCTAAACTGGGAACGTTACCAGACTAAAATTCAATAGGAGGCAACTGCCGGAGACATCAGTGATCCAAGTTTGACAAACCATTCGTAGAATCTTAAACTTACGGACATTGGTCAAGTACATGCATACAAAAATCAAGAAGTCTGCTGTCACCTCTTGCCTCCACGTAGCTACGACTATGCACTAAACTAGCCTATACTCTACACCAAGCGTTAGGTTACTAATGCAAGGGCAGAAAATGTTCTGGTAAGACGATGCATTATTTAAATCATTTTCATGAAAGCTTCTGAATAAACGTCAGCTCGCTGAATAGTGAATAAGTACAGAAATATGCAAATATTTAGGATCATCTTACCGTAAATAATATAAACGTAAACGAGGAAAAGTGATTTCCACATCTTTACAAAATCAATCCCTAATATGTCTAAGAATTCAGTACTTATTAATCTAATGTCAATAAGTGTTAAGGTTAGATTAACTGAATCCGTTCGTGTCATTCAAATGAAGCCTTTGACCTGCTTGGAGCTATGTCACTGGGTCAGTTTAGGCCTAGGCTACAATACTTTTTCTTGATACCATGCAGAGTGATGTGACAATTATCGCTACATACATGTAAGTGAAAGCGGACTTCGGAGGCTAAGCTTGCTGGGCTTTAGATGCACAGAGCACTAAAAATTATATTTGCTTAGCACCATATTCCTCCATTCGGTATCTGAAACATTATGTCGAGGAAACCATGTTTATCTAAATGTCAATAACTGTTAACTAAAATGTGGATCATTAAGATTCTTTCGTAACACAATAATAGGGGTGTGGAGATTGTTGATTGGTAACACGCTGGAACCCACATGGTTGACACAGTCCCGGAGGCTGGAGTGGCGCTTTGCGGGCTGCTATTACACTCCTGATTAACCCGTGGTGAGTAATATTTAGAGCGATGGGAACAAAAAATTCTTCCACGAAATCGTTTGCAGCAACGGGATTGACCTTCGCTGGGCAAAAGATCTTCGCTGTTATTGAGAAGTGCTCAGAATTTTGGAATAGTCAGTAGACCTATTATAATGATTGCAGGACATTATCCCTCCCGGACATTATCCCCCCGGACATTATCCCCCGGACAAAAGCTCCCCTGACATTATCCACCCAGGGTAGGACATTATCCCCCCTGAGAATGAGAAGGTCCAAATTTTTACATCAAGAACACAAAAATCAAAATACAAATTTTAATGTGTATGCTAGAGGTGTCTAGAGTTTACATATGCACAAAAACTTGTCAAGAATTTTTCATAGCAAAGGGGAAAATGTGAACTCCAAATTCTGTCACATCCACGAGCGCTTCCTCAAGTCCAAAGTTTCTACTAACTGGAAATAGCCTAGGAAGTCATATGCACATTTGACAGCAGTAAGCAGCCCTAGGCGAATAGATCTGGGTAAAAGGTTCAATTACACCTGGATCACATGCTCGAGTTCCACAGCTCATTTTTGCTTACCATGACATGGTACAAGAGGTTATTATAATCACAGATTCTTGCGGCATACATCGTGGAGGTGTACCCACAGAAGTGGTTCAATATCAAAGTCAAACCAGGATGCAAAGATGGTGCAATTTATACGTTTGCTTTGTTTTATCCAGCTCTCCAGTTACCGGTATCTTACAATCGAATATAAACGTATTGTTGAGCCTGCAATACAACCCAATGCCCTTTGTTGTTCAAGCTATACTTTTTTCCATTATTACAGTCAGCACTCAGGTATGACGCACGTGAGGTCTACCACTTGATCGACTGACAATACTGCTGTACGTAGCCAAAATAAATGATTAATGATATTCACTGGCACCCGATTTCGGCTCTAATCGGGTAATGCGGTGACCGGAAAAAATGGTAGCGGACAAAATGGTACGGACAAAATGGTACGGATAAAATGGTATGGATGAAATTAAAGCAGGATTAGTGAATTTTTATATATGAACTAGAAGTTGGATTAATGAAAAGACGCATGTGAAATGGAAGCTGGATGAAGGCTCTGCATGGATATTTTTATACATGAAATGGAAGCTGGATTGATAAAAATAACGCTTTAGATATAGAAGCTGTATCAGGGTATTTTCATAGCTGAAACAGAAGCTGGATTAATGAAAGATGCATTACAAATGGAGGTTGATTGAAGGAATCTTATGGCTGAAACTGAAGCTGGATACATCATGAAACACCTGAACGAAAGACATCAATTCAGCTTCCATTTCTCAAGCATTTTTTTCGCCAATCCTGCCTCCTTTTCTCAAACTTTTTCTTCGCTAGAACTCTACTTCAGCCACAAAAAAGCCATCCACCCTCTAATTCAGCAATAAAATACCCTCATCCAGCTCCAATTTAAACATACCATTTTGTCCGTACCACTTTGTCCGTACCATTTTGTCCTAGAACCAGGTAAAGGTCATGCTCTTAGAAACTAAGTCTCAACATGGCTTAGCTCCTAAGTTGGCTGACTGTGACTTCATCGATAGCAGGATACTGGAGAGGATTTCATCTGCATCTATTCTCTGCTGAAAGAACTTTCTCACTATTTTCACGAGCATATCGTGCTGAGAACGCTTCTGAATAGCTCTTCTGTGAGAAGCGCTTTGCAAAATAATGGTCAGAATATTATTACATTACATGTAGAAATTGTAGATTGGACTATTTGTGACATAGCTGACTTTCATACATGTAAGTTACCTTATTATACGCAGGCTGTGGGAACACTGTGTCCAGTTGGTGAGAAATTGTCAGCAGCGATTTTGTGTGGCAATATCGCGACATGACTTTATGGTCTCATGGCATTTTTATCGATCGATAGTGCCAACATTTTTGAAAATCGATTGTCTTGTCTTGTGGCCTGAGCGTTGGTGCAAATATACAGTATATGCACATTAGTTATGCATAAAGATATGTGTGGCGCGGTGGTGTAATGGATATGTTCGTTGCCTCGCAGCCTGAGGTTGCATGTTCGAATCCACCTCAAGTCGCCGCGTATGGACCTTGGAAAAGTCCTTCACTCGCAATTGCTCAGCTCTTCGGCGTGTAACTCCGATGCAGTGTCCGTGCTGCAGTTCGGAGCGTCTCTGATTAGAGAGCTTGAAGTGGCGCTATAACAAGTGCGCATACAAACATACAAACAAAGATGTATGCAATAATTTGTTTACGCTATTTGTAATACAAGACGCTGTCACGTGTGGTGATTCACGATTATCCATAAGGTTTCCAATGCCCGTTACAGGCCCTATAGAGCAAAACTTCAAAGTCTTTGGGGAGCCTCAAGATGTTCCACAATAATTACCAAATAATTACTGTTCGCTTCTTATGCCAAATGGCAACTTTTCCTCACCCTTAATAGCAGTTATCAAAGAAATTGTTTTTTCCCCTATAGAATCGATCTACCCTAATACACAAGTGCAGCTTTATCAAATTCAAATATAATAAACAAACAAATTGCACAGAAGGGGGAACTTGTCCGGGGGGAATAATGTCCTAGGCAAAATCGTAGGGAATAGTGTCCGGGGGCTTTTGTCCGGGGATAATGTCGGGGGGATAATATCCGTTTCCCATTATAATAGGCATAATATCGCTTAATTCGCTGAATGGGTTTATTTTACATCTCATGTAATGTTATGTTTCGCAGTCTTGCCACCAACGCTCCTCTACGAATATAATTATCACTCGCCTTTTGATAATGTCCAAAGATGTCATTTGAAGTTTCGTTAATGCTATTATCATCTACATTTGAAAAATGCGTCATTGAAATTTGTTTGAACTGCAGCTAAAGACTTCGTGCGATTATTAGTTTATCAGATGTTCAATGGACCCCTGCCCTGGTAATCTGCATGCAAAATCAATATATCTAACTGCATAAAATGGAAACAAGTCGGTTATGACATTTATTATTCATAATAAGTCAGAGGATGGATTGCTGGCATGGATAATATTAGCCAATATCTTTTCAGCACTGCCGATGCTTGTATAGACTGGTTGTGATGATTTGATTAAAGACGTTGACTTCATGTAGGTATTATGCTGCAGCGTTGTGATTCAGATGTCGTATCTTTTGCTTGCTCCGCCGAACCTGTGTTAATCGCATAACTATAATACAACTGTACAGCGAAAACATCAAATCTGATCCGGCTATTCGTCAGATAGTTTTTACTTTGTTTAACCCTCAGATTACCAGAATTTTTTATACACTGAGTACCAGTGGGGTCAAAAATGACCCCAACACAATTTTTTCAATGAAATCTTTTGTTTTTTGCATTTTTCTTAATTGCCAAAGAACAAATAGTAGTAAAGCAATTTGAACATGTTTAGGCTGTTGAAATGAATTAAATTTTTCATAGTTATAGGTATGTTTTAATGTTCAAAACTAACATAGAAAATATCCGGTCATTGCAGTTACAGTTTACAGGAGAAAGACTCGTCTTCTGTGCGTTGTCTGCGCATGCCACTCCGGGTTAAATGCGATCCAGACAATTATTATCTAACACAGATTTTCTTCAGATAATAATATAGAAAGGATTTATAAATTAAACTAATGCAGTCTGACAACTTGCTAGGTATCCGGTCATGATAGTGCGCGCCGCGCGGTAGTGATCCTGCGCGGTATGATCTGCGCGGTTTGTGATGCGCGGTTTTGTGTGCGCGGTTTTGTGTGCGCGGTTTTGATAGTAAACCACTTGCTACTATAGTCATAGGCGTACGGGAGATTTCAGCAGCGGGGGGCAAAGATTTAACTTCTGCCCGAAAAATTTTCCATGAAAAAAAGTTGACGACCTTGCCCGAAATTTCCCGAAAAGTTGATGACCTTTTTTTTAGTCATTTCCCAGGTCTGCTTGACCAAAAAACAGTTTTGCCCAAAATTTGGGGGGCATTTGCCCCCTCTGGACCCCCGCCTCGTACGCCTATGACTATAATAGTGCTCCGTTGGTTTATTGCAAAAACATGAAAACACTTCATAATAATTATTTATTATCGAGATCAAAATATTGCATTGAAAGTCGCTGTTTACATCAAGTCGATGGACGATAGGGCAGAACGTTGCTTTCAAGGCGCAGTTTGAACAGTTGAAGGCGTTGTCCTTAAGAAGCATTTGACAGTAATTAATCATTGGCAATAGGTCTAAGAATATCCATAGGTTATCGTATAATAGCGGATGTGCTGTATAGTGTGGGCTATACTTTTACAGACAGCATAATGGTACAAGCGGTTCCTCTGTAACATCTGAAATAACTGTGAAATATTAACAACAATGACAATGACAATAACGATAGCAATAATAGTAGGCCTAATCATGAAAATGATAATAGTAGCCTAATTATAATAGCAATCGCGTAATGATTCAAAGTGACAATATTCCGCAATTAGGGATGATAATAGTGAGAAAGTGTAACTTGAGTCGAATTCAACTCATGACAGCTTCACAAGACGCACATCAGATCTGTACTAATGTTCTTCTGATCATCGTCCCAGCGTTTGACAATTGAGCCGACTCCCCTTATCGCGAAATCGTGAGTTCGATCCTCTGAACTGGAGACAAGTTTTATTAAGACTTGCTATTATTTTGATGCTATGCTTTGATATCTGGCTGGCAGCACTAACTTCTCGTGTTGATATATTTTAATTCGCTTTTTCGATTGACCTACTCAATTTTGTCATTTTAGCTTTCTGTAAAATTATTACTACATACACATTCTAATGTTTTGATATTTTATTCTGCAATGAAATATCGTTTGAACTCAATTGTGCTTGAGTTGCAGCTAAGCGTCTAAAGGAAACACGAAGGAAACGATTTAAGTTGATCAGATGTTCAAATGGACGCCTGTCCTGCTAATCTGTATAGAAACAATTATCAAGGCATAAAATAGAAACAGGTCAACTGCTGGCATTTGGTATATTCTCATAGTCAGAAGATTGCTTGCTTGGCATGGATAACATCTTTCCAGTAATGTCGATGTTTGCATAGACTGGTTGTGGTGCTTTGGTCAACGATGTTAACCTCATATATGTTGCTGCCTGAGAGTCGTTGATGTCGGGAGTTTCATTGATGGCCACGTTTTCATAGACAGCATGCTTTGATTCGGTCGTAGTTTCCTCCGTCTTCTCAGTTGAGCCTATTGCTAATTGAACAACATAGGCATTTTAACCAGTATAATAATAGTACAATATATATTCGTTTATTTAGCTTGCAGCACGATTATTTCTAACGACGTTTCATTGGATAGAATGTCTGTCGCCAAAGTTTTCTTGGTATAAATTCTTTGGAAGGTGCTGAATAATAGCAAATTCATTCGGTGCGAAAATCTGAAGTCACGATAATTGCGATGATGCAATTGTGCATTGGTGAAATTTGATGACGTAGTTATTTATTTAGAAGGCAGTTTGAATTGTTTCCATTGAAAACTGCCAATCATATTGAATTTCGTTCTGCTTTGACTCCTCAGTGTCCTCAGGATAGAGATGTGCTCCCAGTTTGGGCGAACTAGATTCTGCTTAGGTTTACCCCTTCCACAGTTCTCATTAACCATTGTGCTAGAGTTACATAGAGTCCTAGACAGATTTCTGAAGTTGGAAAAAGGCATGTGTTTCAAGACAGTTTCTGACAATCTTAGATATGACTTCATGACGCATCGAGACCTATATGCCGGGCGCATGACCGTTGAGCAGTCGCAAGTGAAGGATTTGCTCAAGGTCTCTACGCGGCGGCAAGAGGTGGGTTCGAACCTGGAACCGTCCGGACCCAGGGTACCGAACCCACTCCTACACTGCCGCACCTTAATTCGCGCACCACGCTAGATGCACGTGGGCTTACTAACGAAACGCTGTAACAATATATTGTATCTTATAATAGGCTAAAGCAGAATGTTTGTTTCTGTGTGTATGTCTTTCCCAAGAAAGGTTATGAAACCAAATGCATTTGAATTCAGTAAAATCTTCTTACGCGAATTTGTAGGTCAGCGCGACTATTTTCAGATTTATAAATTCACTTTAAATCCCGAGTTATGGACATTTAAAATTCTATGCGATTAGCGCCTACAGATTTATGAAGCCATTCACTGTTGCAACGTTAACTGTCGCGTCTCTATTGCAGAAGCAGACGACATGACGTCATATCTTGACGTCATTCTCGCCTGCAGATTAATTACCTGAGTTGTTCAGAGGCTCGCTCAGTGCAGAAACTACAAGGAAAGGAGAATGCGGCTGTGGGTGTGTATGTTTGTTTATACGCTAAACAGTTTCACAGTTATTGACTGGACCCACCCAGCGGAGGGGCTGGTGAAACCTTATCGCGGTGGCCTGTGTGCGGGCGAAAAACCGAAATTTAGCGCGGTCAACGTCGGATACCCCAGAGGCAAAAACTAGTGTGGTACCCGGGCAACGCCGAGTACCACAATACCACAGCTAGTAGTTTTATACGCAAGAGTTACTTAACCAAGTCCAAATACTGCACCTGCTTTGAACTTTCTTCGGATGCAGACGCAAACAGTGATTGCGACAGCAACAATGACAATCGACAGAACAACGATGGATGTGTACACTGTCGTTAAATCTGCATTTAAAACATGACCATCACTTTAAAGTGGAAGATAGGCTAAGTATCTGGTTAAAATGCAGTTTTTAAATGGCTTGAACCATAATATTATTCTCCTACCCAAGACAAATATCACTTTGTCCCCGTATCTTTTCACAGAATCTTATTTTTTTTACTAAATTAGGACTCAGCCTACAACTTTTCGAACGATCATTGCAATTGCCTGGTTTTAACACATTCAGCGCCCGGGACGTATATATACGTCCCAAATATGGCTATCCGCTGGGCCCGGGACGTATATATACGTCCTATATACTACCTATTTAGCAAAAAAACTTTGAAAAAAGCTCTTAAGTGCTGTAATATGCCGAGCAAATTTCTGTCCAGGGTAACGGCCTCTGTTGTCATAGACCCTGGTCAAAAACCTATTTATTATCGATGATTGGCCTGCAGAGAGTTATTAGACCGGCCTGTATTGGACGAATATGATGTACAGCCTTGTAGAGGTGACACCGGGCGAATGTTCTGAAACGATTCAACACGTTCATAAGCCAGAAATACGAGACTAGGCCTACTGGTCGACAGACCCCATACTTGGCACCCCTGTAGTCGGTAACATCTTGTCAAGAAAGCGCTACGAATTGATTCTGAAGTTTTGTACGTCTACAACGCCAAGATCTATTGTGGTAAATCGACTCTCAACGCCAGATCACCGTACGGGCATGGAGAGACTGTCGTTTTGACCTTGGCAAACAGCCTGCTGGACAAAGGACGCACTGTAGGCCTATATGTCGATAATTTCTACACAAGTCTACCATTGGCTAAAGAGCTTCTGAAAAGAAAGATGCTACTCTGTGGAACGCTTCGTTCGAATAGAAAGTATCTCCCACGCGATGTTGTTGGTACCAGATTACAAAGTGGAGAAGTTGTTTGTCGTTGATGCTATATAGCCTACATTTTTCATGTAGGTTTTATGTGTTATATTCTCTGGCCCAGCCGGTAAAATATGGCCGGCGTTGAATGTTTGTAGTAAAATTTCCTGCTTTCTAACCGCGCCGATTCGGCCTCCTACAACTCAGCTCGCACTTATTTCACTGATGGGAATTCCCGGAAAGTAGGCTACGACCGGTCCTAACATTTCTGACGTGAGCAATATTATAATAGTGACCACATAAAAATGTCTTCCTTTGCCCCAAGAGACGATTGCAATTTGAAGCAAGCCATAAAAATCATAGGCTACTTCAAAACAGATGCAAAATGTCCACATGGGAAATGAGTAGCCAACGCACCAACTAATTAGTATGAAACAAGCTACAATTAAATATCATAGCCGATATTAATAACAGTGTCAAACAGAAAATAAACAGTTTGTCAAAACGACATGTTATGTTATAAAAGTTAAAGCACATGATATTATTTTCTAAAAATTGTATGCTCACCATGTGTAAATATTAATAGGCCCAATAATTATTATGATTCTGCTATCACATTGCAGCTATAACACATTTGCTTACAGGATGTGAGGGTCGATGCAGGAGCAGATAGGCTACTGTTGATATTTCTTTCTGCTTGTAGGTCGTGGCAGGAACAATTATTAACAATAGGCTAGTAGGTCTACTATTGAACCTTATTATTTGGTCACAATTTTTCACAAGAGGTTGCGGTTCTTGCCAAGCCTCGTCTCAATTGTCCTTCTGTAAACATTTATCATTTGAAACCTGAAATCCATTAAATCCATTGGTCTTGCCATCTCAAGGAGTTCAACCAACGTAGTCTGACGTAGTGAGGAAAGAGAAAACAACCTTAGTGGACGATGCGATGCGGACGATGTCGACGGTTCATCGCTAGCGCTAAAATCATGTTTTGGTTCGCATTCAGGCGATAATTGAGCGACGAATTGCTACGATAATACTCACAATCCTTTTTTGGAATATTCGCCAAAGAATGTATCACTAGCATTAAATATGAGCCTTCCGTTTAAAACGAGTTTTCTGCCACTGATTCCATTTTAATCAGGTCTAATTAACGCGAACGATCAATGCGTTAAAAATTTAAATCGCAATTTTTTAACGCGTTAATTGTACGCGTTAACGCGATTAAATCAACAGCCCTAAAAATTACCCATCATTTCAGTGAGTAGAGACGTGATCTATTGTTTCCATGAATGTCTCATCTCATTGTTTAAACATTTCTTTAATTTGCAAGCTGCAATTGTAGCATTTTAAGCTGTCTTCTCACCAAAATTTCTCATTATTCCATTGTTGAAAAACATGATTAGAGTCTTTAACAGTGGCGTAGGCAAGGGAGGGGTTTCGGGGGTCAAACCCCCTCATTGTTTCGGGAAAAAGTTTTTTATGGTTATTTTTCCGTTTAAGTAAGAAAAGATAGCAAAAACAGGGTTTCCGGTCATAAACCCCCACCCCCATGAAAATTTCCTGGCTACGCCACTGGTCTTTAAGACTTAAAAATGTTTCCTCCCATTTGTTTAGATTTTTAAAATTCCTGTATTGGTAGCATTATTAAGCTGTCAGCTTACAAAAAATAAAATAGTGCTCATATTTCAAAGTTGATTGTCATGGTGTAAGACTTCGTTAAGACGTCGTCTTCCAATCTCTGCTTACAATTTTCATGATTTTCCCAACGCAGCCGCAGCTTTTTAAGCTGTCACCTTACAAAATTACTCATTATTTATGTGATCAGAGACGTGGTCTAAGACATCAATAAAAGTACCCTCCCATTGTTTAGAAAATTTTACCTGCACACTGCAATAGTAGCATTTTAAGCGGTCAAAAGACATGGTTCAAGACTTCAATAAAATAATGTCTCCTCCCATTTGTCTAGATTTGTGGATACCTATAAAATAGTAATGGTGGATCTTTAAGCTGTCATGTTAACAACATTACTCATGGTTTCAGGATTCAGAGACGTGGTTGAATTTTCAATAAATGTCCCCTTCCATTGTTAAGGAATATTTTTATTTGCACATTGGTAGTGTTATAGCCTGTCATCTCCATAAAATTGTCCATTATAATAGATATAGGCTAGGCGTAATATAGAGCCTCAGTACCAGATTAACTATGGCGCAACTGGCGCACTTGCCTTCTTTCGGGGGTAAAAATTTAAAAAACATTGAGAAATCCGATTATCCGATCGAATTTGTTAAAATGTTTAATTTCTAAAACAAGCATTGCATATAAAATTTGGTGGCATTATAAAAACAGGCCTTCTACAGTACTACTACTATAATGATGACGGACTAATTAATTGTGTACTGTAATGATGACGTATGACGTCATCAATTTATGCGCGGATCGACCCCATCACCAAATAAAATATAGATAGGCTATGCGTACGGTACGCGAATTCGTAGAACATACATGGATACGAGTCCAAGGCTTTGATTACCCAATAGGGAAGCGAGTTATAAATGGCGTGACCTGATTTGTAACTTTCGTACGTGAGTAAGTAAATATTCTTATTAAATGCAATTGGTTTAGAAATATAATTATTTTTCAGTGTCTCAAATTTTGATTAAATGGATACGAACGGAGCGCGTTTAGAAATGTTAGTAATTAGTCGTAATGATTATTCAAGTAACGTGAAATAAAAATACGCGCTGCGAAGAAGGTTCATTGTACGCCTAATCGATGGCCAGACGAAGTACATTAGCGTGCGCGGCATAGGATCAGAGGTTGAAGTTGCATTGATGAAAATAACTCGCGATAAATCGAAAACAGGTTGCTGATGGCCTCGCTGCAAAAATAGACCGAGGAAAAGAGCGTTTCCTGAATGAAGTTGCATTGATGAAATTAATGCTTATAAAAATTGAAGATGGACACACGAAAATATCGCGTTGCTGAATAGAAACTGGATTGATAAAAATCTTCTTGCTAAAATTGGAGCTGGATCGCTGAAAATAACGTTGTAGTAACGGAAACTGGAATAAGTATTTTTATACCTGAAATAGAAGCTGGATTGATGAAAATATTCTTGCTTAAATTTGAGCCTGGTTGGTGAGAATGTTTCTTTGTATGCCCTATATTGGAATTGAATTGATGAAAATAACTGTTGGTTGAACAGAGGCTGGAATTATGAAAATATCGCTTGATAAATGGAGGCTGGATTAAGATATTTTATGACTGGAATGCAAGCTGGCATGATGAAACAAACACTTGAGAAATGGAATCTGGATGAAGATCCCTTATAGGTGAAATAGAAACTGGATTAACGAAAGTACCGTAACGCTTAAAAAATGGAAGCAGGACTAATGATAAAACGCTTGTGAAACAAAACTGGATTAGGGCATTTTTATATCTAAATGGAAGCTGGATCAAGGTAATTTTATATCTGAAGTAGGAGCTAGATTAATGATAAACGCTTAAGTAATTGAAGCTGGAATCATATATTTTTACGCCTTCAATGGAAGCTGGATGAAGGTATATTTATATCTAAAATAGAAGATGGATCGATGAAAAATGCTTGATTGATAGTCGCTTGATAAAAGAAAGCTGGATAAACGGCTTTACAGCTTAACTTACAGCTTAAATAGAAGCTGGATGCATGTTGAAATACATGAATGAAAATCAACAGTCCAGTTTCCATTTATCAAGCGTTATATACGTCAATCCTGCTTCTATTTCACCTATAAGGAATCTTCATCCAACTTCATTTTCCAAGCGTTTTTTTTATTAATCCAGTTTCCACTTCACATATAAAATATCTTAAACCAGCTTTCATTTTAGATATAAAAATACCTTAGTCCAGCTTCCATTTCAGATATAAAAATACCTTAATCCAGTTTCCATTTTAGATATAAAAATTCCTTAAACCAGCTTCCACTTCAGATATAAAAATACCTTAATCCAGCTTCCACTTCAGATATATAAATACTTTAATCCAGCTTCCATTACACAAGCGTTTTTCATTAATCCAGCTTCTAGTTATCAAGCGATGATTTTCAAAAATTCAGCCCCTGTTCAACCAACAGTTATTTTTATTAATTCAGTTCCAATATACGCAGAAACATTTTCACCAATCAGGCTGCAATTTAAGCAAGAATATTTTCATTAATCCAGCTCCAATTCAAGGACGGGCATTTTCATCAATCGAGCTTCTATTTCGAGTAAAAATACAAACTTTTTCCTGTTTCTATTTCTCAAGCGTTATTTTCATCAATCCATCTCCAATTTAATCAGGAAGATTTTCATCCATCCAGCTCCAAGTTAAGCAAGAACATTTTCATCCGTCAAACTCCAAGGTAAGCAAGAACATTTTCATTCGTCCAGCTTGAATTTACCGATTAAACGCTCTTTTCCTAGGTCTTTTTTGCAGCGAGGCCATCACCAACCTGTTTTCGATTTAGAATTAATTACTAAAATTCTAAACGCGCTCCGTTCTTATCCATTTCATCAAAATTTGCGCCACTGAAATATAATAATATTACTAAACCAGGTATTTTTGTGAATACTACCTTGTGAAATATGATTATATTTATCAGAATTATCAGAATATATTTACTTACTCGCGTACGAAAGACACAAATCAGGCCACGCTATTTATAACTCGCTTTCCTATTGGGTCGTCGGAGCCTTGGACTCGTATCCATGTATGTTCTACGAATTCGCGTACGGTACAGACGACACAGTGTATGTTCCATGTAATATTATTATCTACTATTTAGTGTTTATGTAGCTGCTTATTTTTTTTTAATTTTAATTTTTAAACAAATAAAATAAGTAGGCCTAAAGAAAATGAAGAAATTTGGGTAAACGTGTATTTTAGCGTCGTAAATTATTTTCGCGCTTATAACGGCACAAAAAGCGCCGTAAATTATTTTTGATAGCGTACATTTCACCAACTGATGCAACAGCACACTTAAAATTTGGTAAGGAGAAGAATATTGACAGAAAATATGTTTTTTAAATGTCACATTTCCCATGCGAAATCACCGTTCGAATCGCCATTGAACCCCAACATTTGCCCGGAAGTTGCTATACGCGCACAAACCATCGACATATATTGGTTCATGCGACTATAAATAACGTGTACGTTAAGACTTCGGTCCTAAGTTCAAAATGAGAAATGGAAGCTGGATGAAATGGAAGCTGGATAAAGGTATTTCTAGATCTGAAATATAAGTCGGATTGATGAAAAAACGCTTAAGTAATGGAAGCTGGATGATGGCATTCTTATATCTGAAATAGAAGCTGGGTTTACCAAAATAACGGCGAGAAATAGAAGCTGAGTTAATAAAAATATCATAGCTTAAATTGGAGCTGGATTGGTGAAAAATAATCATTATTGAAACAGAAGTCGGATTCATAAAACAGCTGATGCAATTGAAAAAGCTGGACTTTTACTTACTTACTTATTTTTTATGGAAATGGAAGTTGGATGAAGGTTCTCTATAGATGAAGTAGAAGCTGGATGATAGTTCTCCATAGGTGAAATGCAAGATGGATGAAAGTTAGAGAAATAGAAGCTGGATGAATGTTACTTACTTATTTATTTTTGCCTGCTGTCTTATTGCACACTTGCCGCGCGCAACTCCCTATAACATTAATATTTTTATTACAATGTAATTTTTGTCTATCTCAATGTACCAGGTTGCGGTTTGCCAACCTGTTTTTGCTTATTAAACGAATACACACACTTCCGGAAAGGGTCAGATTTGAATAACAACTTCGATCGGCGGTTTGTTATGGCAAAATATTACAATTTTTTAATCGATTTCCTTCTTTTTAAGAAATTATAAGTACAATAATACATCAGATAAGCAATGGCACGTTGGCAGAAATATTTTAGGGTAAAATAGCACTTTAGCGTCGGAAATTATTTTCTATGCTTTCTAAAATATTCCATGGTTTACAGGTGTTTAGTATGAACGCCATGACATAAAGCACATGGCATTGTATTCTTCATAAGACGACGCCGCGCACAAAAGTCCAGCTTCCATTTCTGATCTAAAAATACCTTCATCCAGCTTCCATTTATTAAGCGTTCTCTCGTCAATCAAAGGTATTTTTAGATCAGAAATAGAGGCTGAGCTGACGAGAAAATGCTTAAGTAATGGAAACTGGATGAAGGTCCCGTTATTGATGAAATAGAAGCTGGACTGACGCGAAAAGGCTTGGGAAATGGAAGCTGGATGAACGCATTTTCAGATCAGAAATGGAAGCTGGATTTATGAAAAGAACCACAAAGAAGTGGAAGCTGGATGAAGGTATTTTTAGTTCCGCAATGTTTGACACACTTTCAGTACTGCCGTTGTCGATACCATATATAAATAATTTCCGACGCTAAAGTGCTATTTTACCTATTTTAGGACGCTTTTTGCACCATTATAAGCGTGAAAATAATTTACGACGCTAAAATACACGTTTACCGAAATTTGAGTCCGGTTGGCAGAAACGTAAAAAAACCGCGAACTTGAAGAGGTAGGCAAACAGCAACGTGGTAGTATCATCGATATCTATATTTAGACCTGGATTGCGCTAATAAACTCGGAAGTGAGGTCGGCGACCTGCCATCTTGGAACTACAAATGTGTCGATATAATCGATATTGATACTACTCGTCAAAATGCCTTATTGCGCGGCTATAAATTGTTGTAAGCAGCAAATTAAAGGAACAACACAGTCGTTTCATCGGTGAGTAACATGTTCACTGATTATTTTATTGTCTAGTGAACCTGATCGTTATTAAAATGTAAATTAATACGACTTGTGTTCGAGGACGCAAGCCTACCTCTGCTAAACTACTGATAGCGGGAACATTTTTTGCCTGTTAACTATCACAAAACTACCCCCGCTCTGCTGCTAACAATTCGCTTGCGTAATTTGTAATTGTTGCGTCTAGGATAATTAGACTTAATGTGAATGAAAGAACTTGAATACGCACTTGTGAGTACTCATATTGCCCCTAAAACGGCCCAAGCCATCCAAAACTAGAGCTGCCAACCCAACCGTTCCGGATTGGCCTTGTTCGTCCCGGATCGGCCTTGTTAGTCCCGGATCGGCCTTGTTCGTCTCGTGTTCCAAATGGATTCCAGATTGTCCCGGAATTTTGTGCAGTGGTTTGTAAAGTTTTGAAGACTTTGGCCGAATGCTATCCGATATTATTTTATGTGAACGACATCAACTCGGCAGGAGTTGGTCAATACATGTTTAAGCAAGATTCTGTTCTCAGGTAGCAGACATCACGTAAAAGAGATGAGAAATCTCCATGCATGGATGGTGTTGCTTGAGTGTGCTTGTGACAGGTCGGGCAATAGCATTTTGGTGAATTGACGTTACGCACGAAGTCAGCACAATTAGATGAGTGACTGCGGGCATTGTGGAGTAGCAAAATAAAAGTTGGAGATCTTATCCCATCTACACCAGGTTTGCCTGCTGCAATTTAATTCAAAATGTATGACTTTAAATTTCTTTTCTAGGTTGTATGGTGAATTGGTGATGGCATTATTTCAACATATTTATGCTGATATTGATATTGCATAGGTCTGCGGTTTGAAATGGTCGCCTGATCACCAGCACTTAGCTTCCGGTGGCAACGACAACAAACTGTACGTCTGGAACACGTGTAGTATCAATCCCGTTCAGATCTATTCAGAGCACATGGCCGCTGTTAAGACAATCGCCTGGTCACCGCATCAACACGGACTCCTGGCAAGCGGAGGCGGAACAGCGGACAAGCGAATCCGATTCTGGAACACGATCACCGGTCGACCACTTCAGTGCATTGACACCGGATCACAAGTGTGCAGCCTGGCTTGGTCGAAGCACTCCGGCGAACTGGTTTGTATCACCAAATTCTAGTCATGTTAAGTAAGTAAGTAGGTATGGCCTTTATTATTCCATTTGCAAACACACAATCGGACATCGATAAATTAAGGCAGTATAACGTATAAAACTATAGATGTAATAATAAAGTATAGTAATTAATATAAATGAAAAGTAATGTAAGATGAATGTTAGTAAATGTATAAACATTCTAGTAAGGAAACTCTTTTTTATGACAAAATGCAACCAGACATCTTTCAGAAGTGGCGCAGTGGTCGATTCATTAGAGTGTAATGCAGAGGGTGTGGCTTTGAGCCTTGCGTGAGGCAATTAATGTGCAGGGGCCTTGAGCATGTCCTTCATGCACAATTGTTCTGCGCCATTAATGTTTTGTCATATTTAGGATTAGATTTTGATTGTGAGGTTCAATGTTCTACTCTACAGTTATTCTGTATTGTCTGTAAACACATCCTTCATTCAAGTTTATTAGTGCTAACAGCTGTTGAGTTTCATTAGATATTATAAGGTATAATAATCTATTCTGTGTTTTTTTCAGGACATGAATTCTGCTTTGAATTTATTCACAAGGATCCGGCGAGATGAATTTGCTGAAGCATTCTTTGGCAATGAATGGTCCAGATTTCTTTCATCATCTGTTTGAACTTTGAATTGTTTTCTAAGTTCGATGCCACGGGTGAACAGGAAGGAGTTTGTTGTTAGACCTCTGTGTCTACGTCATCAAAGCATTTTCAGTTCACTGATGAGTACGCTTTGTAGTTCCATTTGAAATGGAATTTCGATTATGAAAAGCTGTGATGATTGCCGTTAATGGTTGCTTTGTTGTTTTTTTCTGCCAGTCTGGCTCCTAGGTTCTTGTTTACTCCATTCTACACATGGAACGTGATTGGTTACGTCAAACTCTGAATCGGTGCTCGATGGACTTTTGAGTACTTGCTGTGATTCCGTAACACGTTTGTTGTCTTGCAGCGGTAATGAACTGGAGCATGATTTGCTAATTTGCCTGAGATGGCATTAATTTTCTTCTGAGTTATTTCTGGCGCCATCTTTATAAAATGCTGAGGAATATTTCAGCTGAGAAGAAACTGTGATTATGAGTTACATAAAATTAGTTGCATTCTAAGGTTATTTTGTTGTTTTTGTGTTTGTCATTTGGAATTGGTAGGAATATGCTGCCTATTGCTTTGCATGTTATGGAATTCTTAAAGATCAACAGGGTCGTAAAATTAACTGGAATTATATTGAGCAGCTGCACAAATTACAGGAGACTGAGGGTTTGAGAATTGGCACTAAGTTAAAAACTGCTCACATGATGTGGAATCGGCAGAAGATGAAGGTCAATTTAGCTGCTCAAACACTGAGTGCCAGTGTAGCTGATGCCATTGATTTTTGTCGTGAGAATTTGAAACTTGTTCAGTTTATTGGGTCTGAGGCTACGGTTCACTTTTTGCGTGTAATTGATCATTTGTTTGATATTCTTAATTCCCGCAATCCTCTGGGCAAGGGTTTCAAAGCTCCAATGAGGTCTTCTAATGAAGCAGTTTAGAAACCTTTCCTTGAGGAAGCAAAGCTTTATTTGGTTGGTTTAACAAATGACAAAGGGATTCCAATGTATCAGACAAAACGACGAACTCCATTTCTTGGCTTAATTTGCTCTGTGGAATCCACTATTGCAATATTTAATGAACTGGTTGGAAAACCCAACTCTCCTCTTAAATATCTTTTGACATACAAATTAAGTCAGGACCACTAGGAACTCTTTTTTGCAGTTAGATCTTCTTTCGGCTCCAATAATAATCCTACAGTTCACCTGTTTACTGCAGCATACAAGAGATTATTGATGCGTCACAATGTAGAAGGTGGCTTGGGAAACTGCACAGTACAGGACACAACTACCATATTGAGTGTAACATTGGATTCCATTCCAGTTCAGGGTTTACAAGAGGATACTCTAGACATGTCAGTGGCCGCATATATGACCTACAGCCTCGTGTACCAGCGACCATGATTATGTGAACATTCCAAATAAAGCAATTCTGTCTCAGTACAAGAAGGCTGTAGTGTCATACATTGCTGGTTAGGTTGTAGTGTCATACATTGCTGGTTATGTTGTAAGAATGGTGGTGAGGAAGATTAAGTGTGCCAATTGTCATTTAGCTTTAACTGCAGAGGATGAAATGGTAGCAAATGTTGGGAGCCAGTTCATTTCGCTGAAAAATCGGAGTGGGTTAATTAAGCCGTCGGCGAGTGTGACAATGATTTGTGAAGAAACCGAGAAGTGTTTTCTGCGAATGCATAATACTCTTGGCGATAAACTACCATGGGCCAAGCATTTTTTACCTACTGTTTGCACCGTTGTCCTTGCAGAGGTTGGGTTGCAATGTTTTGCTTGTTTGAATGACCACATGTTTGATAGCACACCCGACAACAATCATGTTTTTTATTTGATCAAGTGCATTAGCAGCTGCTATTGCACTATCCGAATGCATCATCTGGCCAAGCAGAAAACTGTTCAAATAACTGGACCAATGATTCGTAAACACTGATAAAGCTCGTTCTGTTTAAGCATCAGTGAGAGATAATTATTGTTTGGTCAGCTATGCTTATAGAATTGTTTTTTTTTATTCTCATGGAACAATTAGTGTGTTAAGCTTATGTTTTGCTAAGCTTCTGTTAATTTATTTGTGCAAGTGTCCTTGAATTAGGAAATGAATATTGTAATATGATGCTAATATTATGGCAATGACATAATTTAGTTGATGTTGAGATTTGTGTGTCTTTAAGTGACCATTGTAATATTTCAAATTGTTAATTAGCAATTTGTTGATTTAATTAAAGACCACTTTGTTTTACATGCAAAGAGAGCAGTTTTAATCAATTGTAAGCAATGTTTTTGTATGTTAATTATATCCTGTAATAAATTCACGAGTTATTGGCTAAGCCGATTTAATGTGTGTGTTGCTACATGCCTGATAACCAGATAGCTGAAATAGGAAACAGTCGCCTGGGTGATCCTGGCACTCCTCAGCAGATTATATCCCCTACAAAGGAAAAGAACCGTGATTCGCAAGGGACGCGGGTTAATTCCCCACCCCCCCATAAGTCCATGGATCTACGTCCTGTCACCTTACACTCTGGTGCATCCCTGGTGCTGCTGAGGAGTAGTGGTGAGGACTTTGACTTCCTCAGGGATAATCTGACTTGGAGCCCACTTTTTGATTAGGTGCATAGTCATGTTGAGGTTTCTGTGTATGTTTTCCAGGTGGTGACCATTCCTCTCTCTTATTGTTAAACCCCCATCCTATTGCTACGGCTTTGGGTATCCTTCCAGGACCTGCCTTTTGCGTTTGCCAGCTGTTTGTCAGGGTTTCCGGTGATCCTGTCCACCCCGTGAATCACTTCAGTCAGAGTTTTTCGCCACTGTTTTTGCCACTAGGCAATTTTCTACTTAGCTGTTCACCCCCACCCATCCCTGTGAGACGCAGGTTAGGACTTTGGGGGTAGGAAGAACTATAGCCCATGCTTTGCTATATTTAGGAGTACCATGACAGTAACACTTGAAACTGGCTCGCTTGGCTACACCGGTAAGGCCGCGCGTCTGTACGCAATTCACTCTGTGAAAGAGCGTGCGGGCCGCGGTTCGATTCCCGAAGGTGGCTATTTCAGAGATTCAAATCTCGGGCTAGCACGGTCCGTCCACGGGGACCTAAATGGCGTGGCGACACTAATCATCTTCGATATGGCAGTGTCGTTAAACATGTAACAAACAGTAACACTTGATGTCTAAGTTTTTAGAAGGGCTTTGATACAATGAGGCACAATGGCCTGGCCTTGCAGTCCATACAAATAGCCTCCACACCAAATTTCTACCATGGCGGAGATTTGTTCCCCACTTCCATAATCAGGCAAACTGCAACCATGCAGAATTTAGCCTTTTCCATGGTGGGCTGTTGTCTGGAATGTGATCCACAGGAGCTACGTCTGTTTCCTGGGGCTCTTACCGATACATTTTTTTACTGAGCCCAACACTATGCTAGAGTCGGTAGCACGGGTTGCAGGTTCGAATCCGCTTCAAGTCGCCGCGTAGGGATCTTGGGCAATTCCTTCACTCGTAATTGCTCAGTGCTTTCGCGTGAAACTCTAATGCAGTGTCCGCGCTGTAGTCGGGAGCGCCTCCGAGTAGTGAGCTTGAAGGGCGCTATAACAAGTGTGCATACAAACTTCTGAGTAGTCCCTCGAAGAAGCGTTATATAAATTCTGGAGTGAATGAATGCATATTCGGAAAACTCAGCGTCCACAGACATTGTGCCAGAGAGACCAGCTGAAATATCGGTGCTATAATAATAAGCTTCTTAAATGAAGTCCGCACTGGCCAGGTCGCTGTTTTTGGAGTCTTGCGAAAAGCCTACGGGGTAACAACACATAATAATTTGTTCAAGTCGTAGTATGATAACTAAGCAACAACTAAAGGTTGGTCAGTTTGCAATGAATTTGGAAATGTTCTGTAACCGAAGGTTTTAATCGAGACATAAGGATATCAAGTGCGCATCTGAACACTTGTAGCTTTAAGATGGCGGCATGATCTAAAAATAGATCTCGATTGTCTGTCCGCCGACCGCACATTTTTGCGCAGCGAACATAGACTAAGCGCAATCCAGGTCTATTAATATCGATGGGTAGTATTGATAAATTTCTGGCAGTAAAAACACGAGAAGTACCGCAATTTATAGATGGTGTCGACTCAGCGTCAGAAGCTGGATGCAGCTCAGGCTTAAGCCGCTCAGCACTGTCAGCACTAATGCCAACAACAGACACCCTTGATTTCAGCAATGATATCATTGATATGCCTAAATCTGAAACTACCATAGATCTACCATTAAAACAAGAGAATCAATCTGTTGAAAAACGTGCCACAAACAGATGCTGCTCTGTGGACTATAAATGAAGATTTGGTCAGTTATTGGCTGCAGATGGGACCTGAACCATGTCGTAATCAAGATGGCATGTACTCTAAATCCATAAAACAACATGGAAATAAAGTAAAATTGAATAGTACCAAAAGAAAACTAAACGATTCTGCTTTTTACGATCACACCAAACGGGTAAAAATTTCTCAGACATTGGCTCTTGTATTCGCCATCAACTGGGTGCTTATTTTGTTTTGTTTGTAAACTTTTTATTTCAAGCAGCGCATGTGCTCTTGCAAACCAAGGTTTTGATTCATGGGATCATATAAACAGACTTGCACATCATGAGCGATCAAGTGAGCACAGACTGGCACTAACAACTTATGCAACACGTCTGTCAAAAGTAGACTCTTAATAAGCATATTGTTCAACAATTTGAAAATGAAAGAAGTTATTGGAGGGAAGTTTTAAGACGGGTTGTATCAACGGTTTTTCTAGGCCTATATAATTAATTTCCCCCCCCATTTTTTTGATAATTTGATTGGATAGAGGGCCTACTTTAGTTTTTTTGCATTGTTTGCGCCAGGCCTCTAAAAAGTTAATCCGGCACTGTAGAGCCTACAGTGGATAACATTGTAAAAATGCATACTGAATTTACTGATCGTAATCGTAATCGTAAACTCGAAATTTCTAAAGCGCCACTCGAAAGCCAAGCGCGGGGCACCAGCTTATTCACGAGCGCTGCGTTGCGTTAGAAGGGTTGTCCGTGAGAATAGTCCGTGGTGGTCCGGGTCGAGTTACCATAGGATCAGGATCAAATGCGTTGTGTTAGAAGGGTTGTCCGTTAGAGTAGTCCGTGGTGGTCCGGGTCGAGTTACCATAGGATCAGAGGGGCGGAACAGCTACTAAGGTGGGTGTCGTCTGGGCCGGGAATTGGAGGGTGGAGGATCAGTTGAGATAGGGTAAGAGATTGTGAAAAGGAGTGTCTTAAGTTTCGAATGAAAAGCCCGAGGTGTGATGGATAGAGGAGCCTGAGGAAGGTTGTGGTGTGTGATTAGAAATGATGATGAAGGGACTGAAAAGGATCGGAATTCAGGAGGCAGATCATTCCAAAGGCGTGGTGCTGAGATGGATATGGCTCGGTTGGAGAACTTGAGATGACTTGTGACCGGGGGTCGAGAAAGTGTAAGGCAGGCGGATGATCGGGTAGAACGGGTAGGCTGGATGGTGAAGAGTTCGCGAAGATAACTGGGCTGGGAGCATTGTAAAGAGTTGTAAGTTAAGGAGAGAACTTTGAAGTGGATTCGCTCTGGGATTTTCAGCCAGTGAAGAGACGTGAGGACAGGGGTGATGTGATGATGTCTGGGTGTTCTGGTGACGGCTCTAGCTAGAGAATTTTGAATGAGTTGGAGGCGCTTAAGTTGTGTGGAATCAAGGTTTAAGAACAGGGAGTTGCAGTAGTCAAGCTTTGAGTGGACGATGGACGTAGCAATTGTGGAAGCAGTTTTGAAATCAAGCATGGGTCGGATGCGTCGGAGGTCCCGGATGTGCATGAAACGGGAGCGCGATAGGCTAGAGATGTGGTTAGAGAAGGAGAGATGCGAGTCAAACATTACACCAAGATTGCGAACAGGAGCATCGGAAGTAAAGGTGAGAGTTGAAGAGTTAGTCGATAGGTGTATTGAAGGGTCAGGGATTTTCTTGATTTGGTCAGGAAGGCCAAGAATAATGAACTCTGTTTTTGATGGGTTGAGGCAGAGGAGGTTTGAGGACATCCATTGAGAGATCAGATTGACCACATTGAGAAGTTGAGCAATGGCGGTGGAGAAAGAGCCTGGGGAGAAGGATATAAAGAGTTGGGTGTCCTCTGCGTAGAGATGGTGGTCAACAGACGAGGATTTTATTAGATGACTTAAAGGAGTGGTGTAGAGAATGAAGAGCAACGGACCCAGGACGGAGCCTTGAGGAACGCCACAAGATAGTGGAAGGGGTTGTGAACAGTGACTGGAGGCTTTGACGGAGAAGGACCTGGAAGACAAATAGGACTGGAACCAGAGTAGAGCGGTGCCAGAGACGCCAAAAGAAGAAGAAAGTCGATTTAGAAGGAGATTGTGATCGATGGTGTCGAATGCAGCGGAGATGTCAAGGAGGCAGAGGCAGGAGACTTGCTGACGACTGACGGCAGAAACCAGTTTATTATACAGAGAGACGAGTAGAGTTTCTGTAGAGTGGTGTTTGGTGAAGCCGGATTGGTGGGGGTTGAGGAGTGAGTTAGAAGCGAGGTAATCGTTTAGCCGGGAAAGGACAATTCGTTCGGTTAATTTAGATAGAAAAGAAAGGTTGGAGATGGGTCGGTAATTTGATAGGTTTTCCTTGTCAAGATTTGCCTTTTTCGGAAGAGGAGTGACGAGAGATTGCTTGAAGACCATTGGAAAGTTGCCAGTGGAAAGTGAAAGATTGATAATTTTAGTGATTATAGGAATGAGGACGGAGGCGCAGTCTTTTAGGAGAGCAGTTGGGATAGGATCTAATTCACACTGTTTGTTAGGAAGAGAATTTAGCAGGAATGACACTTCAGCTTCAGAGGCGGGATGGAGTATTGGATGGAGTACTGATATATTGAATATTTCTGAAATATTGGGGATATAAGCATCTCCGTTTCCTCTCATGGATTTCAATAAATATATTTATTATTACAACCATGGGCGGAGTTTGGTTTCCGTTCTTGGAGGGGTTAAAAATGTTTGGGACTAAGACTCGTATGTATCGCGTGGGGGCTAAGCCCGAGAAAAGATACCATTTCCACGGTACAAAAAATTACTCTGGGTCTTCTTGGGGTGGGGGGCTTAGCTCCCCTAGCCCCTGATAAACTCCGCACCTGATTACAACAATAATTCTTCACGCATCAAGTTTTGCAACTGCGGTTCTTCTGCAGCTAGAAATTAACAAATTATAATGATTAACTGCCGACGTAGGCATAAGTAGGTCTATATAAGCTAACGTGTAGCACTGGAATCAGCTTATAGGCTTACCAGCAGTAGGCCTAACTGCCCAAGACGGTCCTGAATTACAGACCATGACACAATGAGCAGAAATTGTTACAAATAGTATACAACTAAGCAAGAACTACCAAACTACTAAAATTCGGAAGTGAATTAGTAACGGTCCAAGTCTTCAAGGAACAAAGCACTTTTAAATTTGACCTTTCGAATTTGAAGGATAAAACTAGAGAGAGACCATGTAGGTTGTACAACAGTAGCATTTGTAGGCCTGGATATAACAGCAACTAAAAACTCATTTTGCCACATTTTTTCCGGGGGAAAAAAATTCAATTTCTGTGTGGCTCTCTCCGCTGGAAATGTCTGGATTAAGCACTGCTGAGTAACTAAGCTTATACTAAAATACTAATGTTAAAGAAAACAATTCTAGACCATAATAACGTTGAAGTCCCGACTCGAGGATAAAACATGTTAGATGTCCTTGCTTCCGATGACCGTACAGGTGAGCGTCTCTTTGGTACAGGTCTCGTATCTGACCATAAGCTCATAGCCTACAGTACTGTGGAAAATCACAACTTCTTGCCACCGTCAACCAGTTCGCCATACCTTCCGCAACATCAAAGCTGTTGACCCCTTAAATCCCAGTGACTTGCTCATCGAATCTGATCTATTCACTGATCCTTCAACCAACGCGGAGGACTTCTCGATACAACTTCAGCGATTAGTAAGCTATCATGTACATTAAACAAACTTGCTCCTATTCAGACCCGTGACAAGCGTCCATCTAAACCAATCATGGCTATTTTCTGAGGCAGTCCAAGCTAAGAGGGATCGTCGGAGACTTGAGCGGAAATGGAAAAGTTCTGGGCTTGATGAGGACAGACATCGCTACCGTCGCCACTGCCGTGTAACTAACAAAATAATAAACGAATCAAGAACTTCGTTTCTTCATAAGTAGTACTAAACTGGATATTTTGGCTCATTTATCCCAAACATGGTTAAACTTTTACCAATCAACCCAAACCATGGTTAAACTTTTACCAATCAACCCAAACCATGGTTAAACTTTTACCAATCAACCCAAACCATGGTTAAAAAAAATCATCGAAACTGTGGGAAATTCCCATTCTTGCGATCCGGCGTGCACAAAACCCAAACCATGGTTCAATTTTTACATTCAACCCAAACCATGGTTCAACTTCTGCCAGCATCACAAATTTTTTTTTTTCCTATGTATATAAAATAACCAAAAATTTTTTTTTTGAAACGTCGTGACGAAACCTAAACCATGGTTAAACTTTTACCATTGACCCAGACCATGGTTCAACTTTTACCAGCATCACAAATTTTTTTTTTCCTGCGTATATAAAATGACTGAAAATATTTTCATGAAACAGCTTAAAGATATACCATCTCAATATAAAATGGAGTACTCGAAGAAAACTGTTATTGAATTGAGAAAAATCGCCAAACAGAGCGGCTTGGTTGGGTATACGAGACTACGCAAAGCAGAATTGATTGGAAAAATTGAAGTTCACAAAGCTCAATCACTAATCCCACCACATGTCGCATCAATCTCGTCTAATACCAGTTTGCAGATTGAAACCCCTCCACAAGCACCCATAACAACATCAGCAATACAAAAAGTATTCAATAAAACTAAACTAGCGATTAATACATGTGTCAAGGCGATTGAAAGGAACATACCTAAGCAGCCGATGAAAATCGTAAAAGAAAAGATGGGGTTAATGCAAACAAAAATTACTTCATATTTTAGGAACATTCCTAAGCAGCCGATGAAAATCGTGGAGGAGAAGCAAAAAAAAATTACTTCATTTTTTAAGAAAATAATTAATAAACCAAAATTTGATATTCATCAAACGGATTCAGCTATCAAAGGCTTCACGAAACAATACATGGTAGAAGGGGCTAATGGTATTGATGCAATGTCTTTTCTTGACACCGTTCAGGCACAGGTGGTAGACTTGTTAACAAAAAATCGGCAGACAAAAACCAACTTTGTCCTCACCTGCACAATGGAGCGTGTTGACATGAAGACTGGAGAAGTAGATGCCAACGATTTTCCATTCGTTTCAAAGACTGAGGTGATTCTAGACTCTACCGATGTAAGTGAAATTTATAACAACGCGAAAGATAAAATTATTGAATCGATGGCGACCTTTCAGATGCGGGGTAGTAACTGGAGGCTCAGAGCGGTTCAAAAATTAAAATCAACACCGTTGTTTATAAGCCGTTGAAAGGTAGTTCATACATCCCACTGCCGGCAATGTTAGCGGGTAAAAAGGGAATTATTAATATGAAGAACGAAGATGAAGAATGTTTCAAGTGGTGTATAACAAGAGCCGTAAACCCAGTTGACAAGAATTCAGAAAGAATTTCGAAAGAATTAATTAGACAATCTGAGGAACTTAATTGGTCTGGAATCGAATTGCCAGTAGCAGCGGATGCTAATGCGATAAGTAAGTTTGAGAGAAATAATAATATTAGTATTAATGTTTTTGGTTATGAGAGGGATGTTAGCCTATTCCCACTATATTTATCAAAACACGAGAATGATAGGTGTGTTGATCTCTTACTTATTTCTGATGATGAAAAGAAGCATTATTGTTGGATCAAGAATTTCAACAGACTGATGGCAGCGCAAACAGACAAGTCTACTCATTCAATGCACTATTGTAAAAGATGTTTGCAGGGTTATAGAGAGCTAGATTCACTACACAAACACATCGAGTACTGTTCCCAACACAGCGCTCAAAAGATAGAACTACCAGAACCAGGAACTATGTTGAGTTTTAAACATTATTATCGAAAAATGAGAGTCCCATTCATGGTGTTTGCCGACTTTGAAAGTTTCATTAAACCTATAGACACATGCCAACCAGATCCAAGCATGTCCTATACCAACAAATACCAAAAGCATGTTCCAAGTTCTTTCTGTTATTATATAAAATGTTTCGATGACGACCTGTATTCGCAAGCCCCCGTAACATTCACAGCGAAGAGCGAAGACGATGATGTAGCGCAGATATTTATTGACAGTCTTGTAGAGAAAGTAAAAGATATTTATAATAGATTTAAATTTCCAAAGAAAATGATATTCGGCAAAACCGAGCAGAAATGTTTCGATGAAGCTACTAATTGCCATATCTGCGGAGGTGAGTTCTTTGATGACGACAAACGAGTAAGAGACCACTGTCATCTTACTGGGAAATTTAGAGGCGCCGCTCATGACAAGTGCAATCTAAGCTACAAAGTTCCCAAGTTCATCCCAGTAGTATTACACAATTTATCTGGATACGATAGTCATCTATTCGTGAAGAAATTGCGAGGCAGCGATAATGAAAACATTAAGTGCATTCCCTGCAACGAAGAAAAGTACATCTCATTTAGCAGAGAAGTTGTAGTTGATAAGTTTGTAAATGAAGAAAATAAGGAAGTAGAGGTCAAGCGTGAATTACGTTTCATCGATAGTTTTAGATTCATGCCAGCGAGTCTCGGCGCGTTATCGAAGAACCTAAGTAAAGACCAGTGTAAAAATATAAGCAAGTACTATTCCGGCAATCAGCTCGATCTCTTGCTTAGAAAAGGGGTGTATCCTTACGACCACGTTAGCTCCATCGATCAATTGAATGAAACAGAACTACCACCGAAGTCAGCATTCTATTCGAAACTAAACGACTCAGGCATCAGTGATGAAGACTACAACTACGCACAGGTAGTACCGGTATGGAAAGAATTTGGTTTCAAAACATTCAGAGAATATCACGACTTGTACAATCTTTTGGATGTTCTATTATTAGCGGATGTATTCGAAAACTTTAGAGACGTTTGTATGAAGAACTACAACCTGGATCCCGCCTGGTATTACACTTCTCCCGGACTAGCATGGGAAGCAGCATTAAAGTTGACTGGAGTAAAGTTGGAGCTGTTGAGTGATTACGATATGATACTAATGGTTAAACACGGGATAAGAGGCGGTGTTAGCACAATTTCGCACCGTTTTGGGCAAGGAAATAATAAGTATATGATATCGTTTGATGAAAGCAAGCCTTCATCATTTATAATCTATTTGGACGCTAACAATTTGTATGGGTGGGCAATGTGTAAGAAACTACCAACTCACGGGTTCGAATGGATGGGTAATGATGAGCTAAATGACTGGAGATCAATACCGTGTATATTGGAGGTAGACTTGGAATACCCTAAAGATTTGCATGATCTTCATAATGACTATCCCCTTGCTCCTGAGAATATTACGCCTGAATCTTCGGCTGTTCCTAAACTCATCCCAAATCTGAATGACAAAGTAAAGTACATAGCCCATTACGAAAATTTGAAGCAGTATGAAAGCCTAGGTTTGAAGATTACTAAAATTCATCGTGGAATTAAATTTGAAGAAAGCGACTGGTTGAAAAAATATATCGATCTCAATACTAACTTGAGAACCAAAGCTACCAACGATTTCGAGAAAGACTTTTTCAAACTTATGAACAACAGTGTGTTTGGTAAAACTTGCGAAAATATAGAGTCCCGTGTAGATATTAAACTGGTTTCAAGCGAGAAGCAAGCCATAAAACTAGTAGCGAAAACGAGTTATGACACTCGAACTATTTTTGATGAAAACCTAATTGCCATTCACATGAAACGAACGAAGCTATATTACAACAAGCCTATTTATCTCGGTATGTGCATCCTAGAGTTAAGCAAAACTCTAATGTATTCTTTTCATTATAATTACATCAAGGACAAGTATGGAGATAGGGCTAAACTGTTATTCACAGATACGGATTCGCTAGCTTACGAAATAAGAACCGACGATTTCTATGCCGATATAGCTCCCGATGTTCGAAGCATGTTTGACACGAGTGATTATCCAAAGGACCACCCCTCCGGTATAGAACCTGGAGTTAATAAAAAGGTCATAGGCATGTTTAAGGACGAAGCAGCTGGTAAACAGATTGAGGAATTCGTGGGTTTGAGGTCAAAGTTATACTCATACAAGATGGCGGGCGTAGACCATAAGAAATGCAAAGGCGTTAAGAAAAACGTTGTTAAGAAATCGATAACCCATGAAGATTATAAGAACTGTCTGTTTACGAGGAAAGAACAGTCAAGAAAAATGAACGTTATACGATCGCACCATCATGATATCTACACTGAAGAAGTGAACAAGGTGGCCCTCTCAGCGGATGATGATAAACGAGTAATAATGAACGATGGTATACATACTTTAGCATATGGCCACTATTTGTTGAAAACTATTTAGGTTAAAGACGAAATATAATATAAAATGGAAATCTCCAAAATGTGTGCTAATTGTAAAATGGAAAAAAGTTTCTGCGAATTTCACAAAGATAAATCGAGAAAGAACGGATGTTATCCGTATTGTAAGACATGCCAGAATACCCGAGCGAAGGAAGTTAGCCGAAATTACTCAAAACTATTGACTAGAGAAACAAAATCTAAAAAAGTTTGCGGTTGTTGTAAAATGGAAAAGAACGTTTCAGAATATACAAAAAATAGATGCTGTAAAGACGGGTTTTATAGTGAATGCAGGGAATGTAAAAATAAATATAATCAGACGTATTCTAAAGCTCGAAAACAATATGACCCAGAGTTTAAACTTACCCTTAAAATGAGGAATAGGCTTAGTGCAGCATTAAAAGGCAAGTCGAAATCACAAACTACGCGGCAACTTATCGGCATTGACTTTGAAATATTCTCTAAATGGATTGAATATCAGTTTGAAGAGGGTATGAATATGGAGAATTACGGTTCGCTTTGGCATATCGACCATGTTCTACCTTTTTCATCGTTTAACTTACTAGATGAAGAAGAGCTCCATAAAGTTATGAATTGGAAGAATATGCGCCCCTTACTCCCACTTAAAAATATGCAAAAATCGAACAAAATAGATCCCTGGCTATTTGTTTTACAGGAAGTAAAAGCGGATTATTTTGTAAAACATTTAGATGAAATATAATTTTTTTATTCTAATATAAAATGGAAATCCCAAAATGTCTCAAATGTAAAATCGGTATCGGCCTTAAAACATTTACGAAATGGATTGAATATCAGTTTGAAGAGGGTATGAACATGGACAATTACGGTTCGGTTTGGCATCTCGATTTTGTTTTGCCAATATCATCATTCAACTTGTTAGATGAAAAAGAACTTTATAAAGCTATGAATTGGCTGAATATACGCCCGGTGCTATTGAAAAAAAATATGCAAAAAGCGAACAAAATAGAGCAGAGGGAAAAAGCGTATTTTTTTATAAAACATTTAGGCGAAATATAAAAATGAGTTTTGAAACATACAAAGATATCAGCGTCGAAGGCGTCGTACTCCCAAATATCCCTCTTTCCAATATACAGTTGATTGATGCCGCGAAGAAGCTGAATATTCCAAACTTCAAAGGCGTGTTTCTTCGAGACGAACTGCCAAAGAAACCTATGCGAAATGAGTGCGGAATACTAAACTTAGATGACTCGAACGGTAGAGGCAGTCATTGGTGCTCGTTTTTAAAGAACGGCAAGGATAAAATATATTTCGATAGCTACGGTCTTCCCCCACCTGTAGAGCTCGTCAAGTATTTACACAGCCCCATCTGCTACAACAGCGAACGCGTTCAACCAGATAATGAAGTGTTTTGCGGTCATTTGTGTTTGTACGTTTTGAAAAAGACTATGAACGATGGCTGTAAATTTCAAAATGTGATAAATAGTCTGTACTAACAAAAAAAATATTATCGCGTAATAAAATGCCTGTTAACATTTTTGGACAAATGGATAATGGATCGACGCCGCGTGTAGCACCGCCCGCTGCTACATTTTCTCAAGCTGGTAATACTTTTCTAAGACGAGATGGAACGAGTCCGGCTACTGGAAATCTAGATATGAATGGCTACTGCATCACAGGCCTACCTATAACGAATAATCCAGATTGTGGAATGGATGAGGCTGTAAGTTACGGACAAACCATGGATTTGATAACGAATCACGAGGGCATTCCATCCAACGATAATCATTTGACAAATAAAAAATATGTCGACGAACAAATTGCTTCGATATCTAGACTCAATACCACCCAATTCTTTGGTCCAGCGTTTAGTGCTCACGCCTCCGCTGCCCAGGCTATCCCCGCTAACACCCTCACGACAGTAAATTTTAATAGCGTAAGATTCGATTCGGGTAATTGTTTCATCAATTCGAAACGATTCTTTCGTCAGAAAGCTGGATGTTATATGGTTTCGGTGTTTGTGGAATTTCGCGCCGATAGTGTTAGAACTTACGGTAATGTTTCCTTGATCAAAAATGGGGGGTTGTACATGAGGATGCCCGGTGGTGGAGGTGATTTCGGTGGTGGAGGTACGGCTGGAGCGAATAATAATATATTGGGTACTTGCCTAGTTCGATTAAATAATACCGACTACCTCGAGATACATGTTGTGTCAGACGCTGCCGTAAACATTGAGGCCTATGACTTTTCGGCGGCGTACTTACGACCCTAAATTCAAAAAAAAACCGAATCAAGTTTTGAATTGATACAACACTCGCCCACACTTCTGCCAAATCGACGGGAAATATCGATAGTTTGTATTGATTTTGTAAAAATATTATCGTATAATAAAATGCCTGTAAACATTTTTGGACAAATGGAGGGTGGATCGGCACCACGGATAGAAGCAGGTGGTGTCACAGTTTCTCAAGTCAACAATACTTTTCTAAGACGAGATGGAGCGAATGCAGCGGCGGAAAATATCGACTTGGGTTCAAAGAAGCTGATTAATGTGGCAGATCCTTCCGATCTTCAAGACGCTGCCACAAAGAATTACGTACATTCGACTGCATTTGGTCCAGCGTTTAGTGCTTTCAATTCCTATCTTCAGGGTATTCCTGCTATAATTCACACAAAAGTAAATTTTGATACAAAAAGATTCGATCCGGATAATTGCTTCATCACCGGTTCGAGTCGTTTCTTCCCCCAGAAAGCTGGATGTTATATGGTTTCGGTGTTTGTGGAATTTCAGCACAATAAAACAAGAAATTACGGTAATGTTTACCTATACAAAAATGGAACATCATACATGCAGATTGCTGGTGGGGGAGGTGTTATTGGATTGTATATTAACGCAACGGGTAATAACGTAGTTTACTTAACAAATACCGACTACCTCGAGATATTTGCTGAAGCGAGCACCCCTATAGTCATATTAGGCAGGGATTTTTCAGCAGCGTACTTACGACCTTAAAATTCGAAACCACATTTAGTTTTGAATTTACACGTCTACCAAATCTGTTACAAAATCGTCACCCCCCTTTCTCTCATGAACTGTAATTTCGTATCTATTTCTCCATACTCGACCATTGAAAAATAAGATTGTCCGCGCGCTTTCCCCGTGTGCTCTGCCTGCTTTGTAAAGCGATGAATACGAGCTTACTTCACCCGTTTCGCGGTCTAATATATCTACTCGTCTCGGTTGGTTTCTGATATTTTTCAATCTATCATATTTTTCATCCGTGCTTGACACCTTTGGTTCTCGCCGTTGTTTCTCTTTTTCAGCGATATCACGCGAAAGTACACCCTTCTCAAACAATAGATCGATGAGTTCAGGCTTGTTGAGATGAGTCCATCTTTTGATACCGTGCTCTTTCACCAGCGTTTTCAATTCCATCAGTTTCATTTTTATAGTACAAGATATTTCTTTAGTACACTACTTTTATTTTGTTACCATCCGATTGAAACTTGAGTAACTTGTCATAAATCACCAACGCGTACACGTCCGTATTAGCCGGCGGCGCCACATTAAAAGTACCTTTGATCTGGATATTGACTGTCGAGGACTTCAGACGCTCGCATTGATTGCTTACATCAAACACCATAATATGGAACAAATCTTTGAAGTCTGCCGGTGTGATATTGCTTTGCGTTGTCTGTTCGTCCATTCCGTAGAATTTTTCGCTAAACGTGGCCGCTTCTCGGTACGCTCGCGAGAATTGCTGATTCGGGAATGATAGGTTGTAGCCGACGGCTGGGTATTGATCACCGTTCATCATCACGTACAAGTTATTCAGATTGCAATGATCGAAAATCGATGGGTTTTTTTCTTGATCGCCGCCTCGATCGGTTTGAAATCCAACTATGATGTACCTAGGTTGTTCAGGAGATGACTTGACACCAAGTTGCCAGCAATAGTTAGTCGACGGTTGGACGGACATAGTATCGCAATGGTGAGCCCTGTATCCAACTGGCAACGATGCTTTCGCCGCGATCATTTTGTTCAATTGGTCGTCCTCCATAAGAGATGGCTTAACGTGCGGCATAAACCACGAGATTTTATCAACTCTGACTTGTCCGGCATCCGCAGCGGCGAGTCGAAAAATTGCGTCATCATCAGCTTTACGAACAAGAGTTAGCGTATGTCTCACACCATAAACAACCTTGTCGTAATCATCGCAAAATCCAAAAATATGTTTCAATGGAACGATGAAGCTAAACGTGCCTTTATTCGTCGGTTGTCGAATTAGATACGAATGTCTGACGGCGAAACCTTGATTATCCGCGATAACAGCCGTCCTGCCACTGTCCTTGTACCATAGCTGATTTAACCCTTGTGCTAGTTGAAAATCATTTGGGTATTTGAGTAAACCGAGCATCGTCGTTGCCTGGCCTGGGTGAGATAACGTTTCAATTTCTTCACCCGACATGTAATACGAAATTTGGCTGAATAGGTGCATAAGTCCATTATTCGTGAGGGCTACAGCATCGGCATTAACGTACGCGGTGTTGTCCGCCTTCAACAATCTGCCCTCCAATAATAGATAAGATTCCGCTGGATGGCAGTAAAGACTTTGAGTTTCGATGTTAATTTTAATATGCACCCCTGCGGTGTTTAGATTCGCTCCCGTTATCGGGTTATACTCGTGACATTCGTAGCGCTCGATACCCTCGTCAATCAGAGGTTGATCGGTAATTCTTAGAATATCAGACTTCATTTTATTGAAGATTAATATTTTTTTATTACGCGACCTTCATTCCCGCACCGTTTTGCATACGCACTAAATCTCGGATCGATATGGCATTCTTCAAGCCACTTCCCATCATCAGATTATTGATATTCTCCGGATTCGCCCCGACGCTACTAAGTCGAGCAAGAATATCTCGAGTTTCCTGCGTAACCTGATTCTTTGGAGCAGCCAACAGTTTTGCCGCCACTTTTTCCACTACTCGTTTACCTGCGTCGATTTCGGTGGTTTTTCCAACATCTATCGCCTTTTTCCCAATTTCTGTCGCCACGTCTTTACCTGCACTAAGAGCTCTCGTTGCTAGCTGTTTGGCTGCATTCGATGTGACTAGTCTTTTGAAAAATCCTGAAATAGTATCAATTATGCCGGATCCACCGATAACGTATCGCTTCCTGTACTTCCTTCTATTAATGATCAGCATTTTATAATATCGACATTATATTTTTGTAAATATCCCTACTCATCACTCCTTGCCGTAGTAACGCGTCGCATATCGATATGAGCTCGTTTCTTACCCCGGTGTTACCCGCGTTGAAGCTGTTAACTAATAACTCTAGCCGTTTCGTTAATACATTTGGGTCTTCGGAGATGACGACTACGTCAACGCCTTTACCTACTGTACCTAGGGTTATCTTTTCCCATATAGGTTTGACAATTTGTTTGTATTTGACGCTTGAAGATGATTTAGGTTTGTTAGGATTTTTTTCCTGTCTTATAGCATTCGTTGTGGTGAGAATCTCGGCGTAATCACCTATATCATTAACATCGTATATCGCGTCGTTCGGCTGTTTCAGCGTCAACAACTCCCAAAGTCCCGGTGTTCCTGTGTAAATCTTATTTACAACCGTCACGTCGTCTCCTTGAATCGAAATCGGAGTGTCACCGATATAGAATTGCCCATTTTTGGATTTTATTCCAAACGTCGTGTCTACAGTTCGTTTATCGGAAGCGTATTGATGTAGGTACTTGGCGGCCATATCCCCTAATTCCAAAGTTCTGATATCCTCAGTCGGATCAGAGCTATACGCTTCTATCGAAGGATGCTGAGGAAATTGAAGACCTTGTAACGAAGGAAGTGCTTGTAGCGCATTTGAAGTAGCTACCGAATTTTGATTGATGGCGGATAGTAAGACATTTTGCTCTTTGGAAATTGCGGATTGTGAATCAACGATAGGCTTGTATAACTTGGTTAATTCTTGTTGCAGTCCTGAATCTCCCATTCTCTCCGATAAAAAATTTTGTCGAATATTCTGCCTGGTTTTCAGATAATCTGCAATGAAAACGTCTCTTTTCGCGTGGTTACTGATTTTTACAAACGGCATTTGTAATTAAAAATATAATGTTTTCAGACGTATTTTTCGACGTGTTTTTCGACGTGTGAAAAAACATAAGTTGGACGTATTTCCAGACGTAACGACATACGTCTACATGTTTTCACGTATGTTTGCGTATGTTAGACGTATTTCCAGACGTAACGACATACGTCTACATGATTTCATGTATGTTCGCGTTAGTAGTTTTTTTGATAGATTCGTTATTTTTCTCAAACATAGATTGAAAGTACTGCCGGGCTTCATCTTTTCCACGATCGATGAGTGATTGTTTCGTCACCTCATCCATCGCGTCTATCGCAACTTTAATATTACTCCTAATTTCTTCTTTCATACCGTTGAATTTTTCAATCTCGCTTAGGATCAGGGAATATTCCTCGTCTGAAATGTTATCATCCATGAGAGCTTTTGAAATATGGTCGCTGATCGTGTTGAGTTTCGCGTCGGCTAGCGTTTTGATCTTTTCATGCTTCTCCGCCTTCATCGCCAGCTTTTTACTGATGTAGACACCGATTATACTTAGCAACCCCACACCTAATGCCGCTCCTTCCATAGCAATAGCAATGGGTGCTGCGATTATAGTGGATAATAATCCGATTCCTGAAACTCCGAGTCCCATCGTGACCGCTGTGAGGACGCCACCTACTGCGCCGATTACGCTTACACTTCTATGGTACTTTTTACTCAACGTCGCTCTTTTATCGCGTACTTGCTCGATTTCCTTCTTAATTTCGCCAATCTTTTGAAGTCGATACGTTTGCGCCGACCCTGTGACGATATGTATTTCTCCTTCCGGTGCTGATGCTAGCTTCGGATAGAGTGTGTGTGTTATTTTGATGCCGTCGTATTCCATTCGGTTTTATTTACGCAATATTTTTTTATAACAGATAATTTACATAACATGTTGTGGGTGGCACCCCTCGTAATCTTCCAAAAGACTGAATTGGGATGCGTTCTAACCTCTGCCTGCCTAGTTGGTTTAGTTCCAAATTTGTGTATTGGTCTCGACATTTTATAAACACTAAATTATAATATCATGCCGAGAATTGGAATGTTTGCAAACGGGGAATTAGGGCCCAGCAAAAATCCTCTACCCTCGACATACCCCGACCTTGTTTTCATGTACAACCCTGATGCCGTTATCGATGCGCCTCTTTGCCAAAGGGACATGTACAAACCAGATCCAGCTGATCTTATCTTACACGCCATATCGCCCTTTTTAACGTACATTACGCCTGATCCGCTGATTTGATCGACAATCTTCGACGCGGCCGCGGAACCTACGCCGCTCATAGCCCCCATCGCTAAACTAGGTAGCAATTTAGACACAAGGAATTTACCCGCTGTTGCTAGAAACGGAAGTATAGCGCCTATGAATCCTCCTTCGACTTTTCTATTGTACTCCAATTGCGTTTTACTCATTTTGATGGTCACACCAGTTCCTTTTTGATACGCCTTTGCCATTTTATTGATTTGTGCTTGCGTTAGAGCTAACACATGCTGCCCGTCCATATCATCATGCGCTAGTTTGATACTCACACCAGTTCCCGCTTGAAGAGATTTTTGAATTTTATCTCGTTGCCCTTCTGAAATATTAACTTTTACGGCTGCGTACCGATTCATTTTATATGTAAATTACAAAAAAAACTTTCAAACTTCTCTGATGTGAAAACGAATCGTCAAGTTTTCTCCTCTAAGATTTAGCTGTTTCCCATTCTGGTCTGTGAGCATCGTCGTCATCGTTGAAATCGAAGATAGCGAAAGGGGGAGATATATTAAATTGCGCGGCACTTCGATAATCTTGTAACCAGGCCCTACGTCTGGGTAAAAAGAATGTATCACGTTTACCGTCGTTCCGTTTAAGTACGAAGACCCGATAATGTCGTTAGTCACTAGTAAAGTGTTAATACTTAGTATATTTACTATTTTCTGCGATTCGATAGGCCTATTGTTGCCCCGATAGGCTAATTTTTCAAAACCTAGAACTGATCCGATCGAATTCTCAGTGCTAAAGTCAACCCGATAGCCATATGCTATATTTACCACAGACTTTAGCGTATTAGTGTTTGGTTGTATTGTGATACAGTAATCTCCATTTGTTGTGTCGTAATGCCCTTTCTCCTTCATTATTCTCTGTATGTGTTCGTTGATTTTAGTTATTTCATAGCATCCTTCAGGGACTACTATATCAATCCAGTCTGTGTCGTCATTTGGCGAATATCTGAAGTTGTTGTTTGTCGGGTCGATATTAGGGAAAGAATAGTACGTTTCGAGACGTTCGAGGGCCATTTCATAATTTTTATTTTTGTCTAGTTCAAGTGGTGGATTAAACTTGGATCTGATTCGTGTGCTGTTTTCACTCAGCAAAATGGTAACTGACGTTTTTGGTCCCGTGTTACGTACTATCTTTTCTATATTATCAGCTACCTGTTTGTAAAGCGATTCCATTTTTATTATAGGCCTACAAATAATTTTTTTTACTACAGAGGATTCTCGATTTTGTAAAATAAGTCGAAACCGCAGCGGTATTTACCATCGTTCTTTTCGCTAGTTAGATCGATGACAAGGAATCCGTGCGGTTGTTTCCACACCGTTTTGCATAGTTTTCTAAATTCATCTAAATGCATGTCTGCACTAACATGATCGCTATAGATATGATTAAAATTTTTCAGGTCCTGCTTGAACAGGCAAATAAAGTTTGCATTCTCTCTGATCGATTGTCGCGGTAGTTTGAAATAATTCTGAGCGAGGTAAAAACAGTCCACATTACTATGCCTTCCCCGAATATAATAGGGCCTATGTTTCGCACTTGTTTTGTTTTTCCAATTGTAAATCGTCAAAAATCATCAGATTCTTCTTTTCGCTACTCAAGTCTCTCGGGTCCGGTACATCTTCGGCATTTTCAAAAAACTTGGCATTGATATCTGATTCGGCTTTAACCCGTTTTTGCCCAGTGTTCCATTATTGGAACATTTTATAAAAACGTTACTTATTTGCAATGTAGCACTATGCAGTGAATATAAATCATTTCCTGTCATTGAAAACTGTTTTTCTAAGACATTCCCATAGAAAAAATAATAATATTTTGAAAAACTTTTTGTCATCAGATAAGGTTTTTATGAGAATTTTGAACAGGAAAATTTTCAGCAAATTGCAAGAAAAAGATGCATAATTTGCAAAATCATATAAACGCATTTCAGTTTTGAACTTTCTGGTTTTTGGTACCCTAATACCAATCATATTTCATGATAACTTTAATGTGTCTGTGTCATGAACTTTAGTATGGACTTTTTGCAGATATATATCATGTTCCATTATTGGAACACAGGGCACAAGTGGGGGTCCACGATTCTCATTACCGAATGTCGTTCTATATGCTTATTTCTTTGCCTTGCAAGTGTTTTCAACTGGGTTTAGCGAATCCCCTTGCATGTAAATATTATTTTATTTTAAAATTTCAATTATTTGTGACAGAGAAGGTGCACAAATGATTTCTTTGATCACTGGGAGGCTATTTTGGCAGCGCAAACTTTCATTACACGAACATCAAAGCGAAGAAGATAGGGATGACGAAGACACTGATGGAACTCAAACAATCCGAGCAAACGACAGCATTGAATGATTTGGGTCTAGACAGCAGTAGGCCTAGGCCTATGGTTCTAGATTTGATGGTTGAACTCTGTCGACACGCCTTCCAAACTCTGTGGTGATCCAATTCTTCACCTAACTGAGCCTTGCTGAGCTCTGTGGCTAAACAGAGTTATTGCCAACAGAGTTGAACGCTGTACGTCCAGTAACACAAGTAAGGTATTGACTAAGCAGCCAAAACTGTCCGTTGACAATAGATCTGATGGAAAGGTGGAAAGAGTTCTGCTCTTGTTATATGGAATGGCAATCTGTAGATGCACATGATCAATGAAATACATGGTGAAAATTTCAATGGACCATCACTGTATACCTTCAGTAGAGTACCTGCAGACGTGCAACACCGTTGTATAGGGCCTACCCCATAGAACCAGAGCCAGAAAAATCTGTGGTAAATGCCAGGTCAGCCTCCCCAAAGTCCACATGAAAAGCTTCCACGAAAAATGGCTTCGGCTACTCAGCTTGTCCGCATGGAAATTGGGCATTTTTCGGATATTTTGCTGTTGTCCGTTTGAAATAAGGCACAAATCTACTGAATATGGACTTCAATTGTAGCTACACACCACTGTGGTAGAGATTTCAACATTATTGTTTGGTTCCTTCACTTGAAATAACCAGTACTGTACCTGACAGCGATGATGTAGATTATGTAGTCGTAGAGTACCACTTGTGCCCAGTGTTCCAATAATGGAACATATGAATAAAGTCAAAAATTTTATGGAATTTCTTAAAATAAATGAAAAATTAAGGCTATATGGCTATTCTATTGTCAAACAGTGTAAGAAAAATTATATTAGAACCAAAATAAAAATTTGGGCAAAAACGGGTTAAGGTTTTTTGCCATTTCTTCCATAACGAGGTCTGGTGACATATTTTCTCTAGCGATTTCCTCCTGGTGCTCGAATAATCTAATGATCGCTTCTTTCGTTAATTTTTCTTCGAATGCTTTTTTAATAATGCGATATTCCGGTTGAAACAGAGAAGTACCGAATACCTGGAGGTTATTATAGTCCAACCAGTCCGGCCTTAGTAATAGATTAAGAAGGAGCGTTGTTTTACCACACGCCGATTTCCCTACTATCAGCCCCCGTATACTTCTAAGTAAAAGAGGATTATTAAATATTTTCGAAAGCGCAGTGCCCCAACTTAGATCTTTGATATCCATTTTATTTATGTAATAAAAAAGCGAAATGTATTGCGTAAAATGTAAAAAACAGACTGAAACGAGAGATGCGCAGAACGTAGTGACGAATAACGGGAGATCGATGCTTCGAGGCGTTTGCGTTGTATGCGGGAAAACTAAAACTCAATTCGTAAAAGGAGCCATGAAAGGTGGAGATTTAGTTAGTTCATTGAATGCGGCCACTAGTACCATAAAGTTACCATGGGCTAAGTTTCCTGGTGAGATGCATTTACCAGGGCATCAGTTTACCGGGCCAGGTACAAGGCTAGCCAAGAGACTGAATCCAGATGGAACACCTAAAGATTGGAGTAAACCCATTAATCGAGTAGATAGCGCTGCGTATATCCATGATTTAGCTTACGATCAACACACCGATACAGCTTCTAGAAATATTGCGGATAGAGGCATGATTAATAATTTGAACAATATTTCTAACCCGAGCTTGCGGGAGCGTGTAGAGAGGGCAATAGTCAAGCCTATATTATCTACTAAAGCGAGTCTCGGGTTAGGTTTAAAAAAAACTCTGAACTGAAATGGACGGATGCGCTAGCTGATGAATTGCATAGACCGACGATTAAACATTTTAGAAAAAGGAAAGTTTATGTCGGTGGCATCGATGAGATATGGGCTGCTGATTTGGTGGACATGCAGGCTTTTGCTAAAGATAACGATGGGGCGAAATACCTATTAACCGTTATAGATGTATTTTCCAAATACGGGTGGATTGTACCATTGAAAGATAAGAGTGGGAAATCTACAGCTGACGGCTTCGTGAAGATACTCGAGGGTGGGAGGAAGCCGATTAAGTTATGGGTTGACAAAGGGAAGGAATTTTATAATAAAGATGTAAAGAATTTGGTTGAGTTGTACTCTACTGAGAATGAGGAAAAATCTTGCGTTGTTGAGAGATGGAACCGAACGATGAAAGAAAAGATGTATAAATATTTTTCTGCTAACTCGACGAGAAGATATATCAACGTTTTGGATGAAATGGTGGGTAATTATAACAATACCAGGCACGGTTCGATTAAAATGACTCCCGCCAAGGCTAGTATGAAAGTGAATGAAAAAACTGTATTTATGAATTTATACGGTAAAAAGATTTCGGAACCTATTATACCAAAATTTTCAATTGGTGATAAGGTTAGAATAACTAAGAAGAAGAATATTTTTGAGAAGGGATACACACCTAGATGGACGGAAGAAGTTTTTACAGTATCCCAGATTCAATACACGGTTCCGCCAACTTATAAGATTACTGATTCAAATGGCGAGGAAATACAGGGCTCATTTTATGAACAGGAGCTACAGAAGACGACACAGGAAATATTTAGAATAGAAAAGATTATCAGGAAACGCGGGAAGAAATCGCTCGTGAAGTGGTTAGGTTATCCCGAGTCTTTTAATTCGTGGGTAGATAATGAAGACTTAGTAGTCATGTGATGATGGATGTTTTCCCAGCCGACGTAATCACCCTATGACTCATCATCGAAACTTGAACCATGGTTTGGGTTGAATGTAAAAATTGAACCATGGTTTAGGTTTCGTGCACGCCGGATCGCAAGAATGGGAATTTCCCACAGTTTCGATGATTTTTTTTAACCATGGTTTGGGTTGATTGGTAAAAGTTTAACCATGGTTTGGGTTGATTGGTAAAAGTTTAACCATGTTTGGGATAAATGAGCCAAAATATCCAGTTTAGTACTACTTTCATAACCAACTTGAAAGCGCTGATAATTCACGGGATCGATGGCGCATCTTCCAACGTCTTCTGCACTCGAAAGATACTGTCGACTGCCAACGCTTAGATTCTGAGAATCAGATTGTGTGTTCTAACTTTGCTGCATTTTTGTCAACAAGATTAACAATTTGAAATGTAAAATTGTTAGATGTAAGCTTACTGCTAATTTAAAGTTGAATGACCTGCTGCTTGACTCTAATTTCTCTGGATCCAGCTTCTCTGACTTGCCATCATTCTGTCACCTACTTTGAAGGCTACAATCTTCTCAAAAGCATGTCTCCTAAATCATCCCAAATGGATATCATACCAACATCACTTATACTTTCCTGCTCTGATGTTTTCTCCCACCTTATTTTACGCTTGACCAACCAGGTCATGTCTTTTGCTGAAAGGCGTTTTCCGTCATGCCTCAAATCTGCTCTAGTCACACCTTGCTTAAAAAACCTAACCTAGACTCCAGCAACCTTTCAAACGTCAGACCTAACTCCAACTTTGATAACATTTCTAAGATCTTTGAATGTCTCTGTCTCACTCGCGTTAAGAAACACATCGCTCTCTGCCCCAACTACAGTCCTTATCAGTCAGCTTACCGCGAATGCTATCCCACTGAGACTGACCTTGTCTCTACACTTGATAACATCTTCTCGTCTATTGACAATGGGAAAACCTGCCTCTCAGTATGTCTTGACCTCAGTGCAGCATTTGACACTGTTGACCATCAGTTACTCCTTTCAAGACTAGCAAATAGCTTTGGTGTCTCTGGGACAGCCCTAAACTGATTAGCTTCTTACCTGCGTGACCGGTATCAGCAGATCGGAATTCCGACCGCTCGGTCAGAGCCTACTGTTTGCACTGCTGGAATTCCACAGGGATCTATCCTTGGCCCCCTTGCAATTTACAGTCTTTGCTTCCCCAATAAGTCGCATTGCTAATCACTTTGTAATCCAATTACAACAGTATGCGGATGATACCCTGCTCCATATTGCTTTATTACACACTGATCAGTCTGGTAAACTTAAACTTGAAGAGTGTTTTCATCTATGTATTCCTGGTTTTGTTTCAGTGGTTTGGCCATAAACCCTGACAAGTCTGAGGCAATTTTGTTTGGGTCACGCCAGCGCCTGCGCTCTTTCCCTCCACTTTCTAATATCGACCTCGCCGGCACTGATGTTCATCTGTCAGATACTGTCAAAACACTTGGAGTAACCATAGACAATAAGCTCCCATTTTGACCTCACATAACTAGCATTTGAAAATCTTGTTTCTATCACATTCAGGCAATGCGTCACATCAGGTCGACCCTGACTGTGGATATGTCTCAAACCATTGCCTTTTCTCTTGTCTCCTCTCGCCTTGATTATGTTAACTCCGTTTTTGTCGGTCTCTCAATCACAGGCTGCAACACATCCAAAACTCCTTAGCGTGTTATACTGCGCGTCCCTATACAAACTAGTTCCTCAGTCCTACTCCATCAACTGCACTGGCTTCCTGTTCAGTACAGAATAAAATTCAAATTGGCATGTTTGACCTATAAATCTCTCAGCACCAACGCACCATTCCTACCTTCAGTCACTACTCACTCCTTACAGTCCTCCTCGTTGCTTGCGTTCATCGAGTACAAGTCTGTTAGCTGAACCTCGATGCAGAACAGTTTTGGACTCGCGTGCATTCCATGCCTCTGCACCCGGGAATAGAATCGGCTTCCGCTCTCTCTTCGTAGCTCGATTTCACTTCCTTCCTTCAAAAAGCGGCAAAAATCTTACTACTTCTCCTTGACTTTCAAGCACATGGATCTTTAGCTGCAACTTCCTCTGGCGGCTCAGATTCACATTTCGGTGTGACCTTGCGAGCGTTACAAATATATTTATTATTAATAATAATAATAATAATAATAATAATAATAATAATAATGATAATGATAATGATAATGATAATGATAATGATAATGATAATGATAATGATAATGATAATGATAATGATAATGATAATGATAATGATAATGATAATGATAATGATAATAATAATAATAATAATAATAATAATAATAATAATAATAATAATAATAATAATAATAATAATAACAGGCAAGGCATAGCACCATCAACGACCTTGTCTACCGAAGTCTGAATAAAATAAATAAATTAAATTAAATTTTATTAATAAATAAAATAATAAATTTTAAATCAATTTAAAATACTTTTCTATATTATTTTCTATATATTTCTTATGTCTTTATCAGAGTTCTTTCGATTGTGACTCGTTGTTGTTGTTGTTGTTGTTGTTGTTTTTGGCTGCTTTATTACTCTCAGATGACTTTGTTTGCTGACTGTTTACATCATAGCCGTGCGCTTTTGTGATAAGAAGTGTCTTAATTTTTAAAGCGCGTAAGAAATAATAAATTGTAGGGCCTATTGTTTTATTCAGTGTTAAGCTACCCGCTGTGTAGCCGACCTGCGTGTCGTGTGAAGCGGGCCGTATTTCGTATAACCTGTATTTGTAATCATTCTGCGGTTTGTCAGATTGAATTTCATTAAACGAAAATAGATAGAATAGAGCTGGCAATCAAGGAGCCGTCGGGCCTTACGAGGTTGGACGGGAAACGAGCGGACGGCCAGACCCTCATCCCCTGGAGTCACGGGAGAGCTTTGATTTGGGATGCGACCGTTGTTGACACGGTGGCTGCTTCCTACGTCCTCGAGAATGCGACCGAAGCCGGGTGAGCGGCGGAGAAAGCCGCCACTAGGAAACTTTCAAAATACTCGGACCTCCAAAGTGTTGGAATAACGACAGTATGTACTATTAGTTATTGTAGGATCCCTTAGTCATGTGACTATGTTAGGCGTCCTCTTCGTACTCTCGCCATGTTGTGGACATATTGAATGGTTTCATTTATCTTCTTTCGGAATTATACTCTGCTATCACAAAGGACATACCTCTTCGTCCCCTTGGCTGTCGAAACAATGGGTTCCATCAACAATGAGGGTCTCGCCTTTCTTTTCGAAATCGGACACCGGCTTTCAAAGTTATCTGGAGATTTATGCGAAACTGGTTTCCTTTTCTAGAGCATTTCAGTTACAATTCAACGCTACAACGCCGTTGCCTACCACGGCACCTTGTCTGGACTACCCGGGGCCATGGACCGGCCACCCTAAACGAACTAAAATTGTTCTGTAAAAACTAAATCGAATTCTAAACCTAACATTCCAGTTATAATAATAATAATAATAATAATAATAATAATAATAATAATAATAATAATAATAATAATAATAACAACAATAATAATAAGGCATTTTGAGACACGTTCACACAGTTGTCCTGTGATGAGGGTCGCTAACTCATGAACAAAGAATTTTTGTGCTTTTTCTTGTAAAACATGTTTCGTTTAAAAAATAACAATAATACTCATGATAAAAAAATAATAATAATAAAATAGCACGGCACTATCAAGTAGTTTTTAGCAGTATTAATAAAATGGCGAGGCAGCGTAATGTAAAGCCGTCATCAATCAATTGGTGAGGCAACGTAATGTAAAGGCTAAGCATTTTCATCCATCATTATTTTAGGCAAATTCTCGAGACTCAGGCAAACTCAGGTAGACCAACGAACACTGATATCTGGTGCTTTATGAACCATGCATTTGACTAAAATTATAATACAGAGGAATGAATGAACTAGCTTGTTGGTGCAATCTGAAAGACTGAAGGAGCAAAAAAAAATCCTCACCCTACGCCCCCCCAAAAAACCTCATCGGATTTGAAAGAAAAATGCCTGGGTCACCTTTTTAGCCATAGGGTGCTCAAGCATTCCGTGCTGCACCGCTGTTTACATACATTCTATTACAGGATAATTTGGATCAGTAATAGGCCTAATTATGGACTAGAATTAAACAATTGCTTTAGTTATTGGATGATCATAATATTATTTGAGTTGCACGATAAAATAGCTACATACCATGTTTTAATGTGCGTTTGCATGGTATGTTCTCACAGTGTCGGCGCCAAATATTTTTGCAGCCAGGGCCTGGCCAGGGCAGGCGGTCAAGTCACCAGGGCAGAGGGAGATTAATGGCAAGCGTGGTAACACATGGTGATCATGATTAAAATCACGCTCTTCCGCATGCACTACTATGACTGACTGGTCAGATGTCAGAGAAGCGAGGGACCCTGGGAGGAGCGCTATAATTCTGATTATTTGTAATGCAAATTATAGCAGTTAAGAAGAGTAAGTAAAGCATTACAAAGTCTTTTCCGGTAGCATTCACAACAGTATTCAAATGCAAGAGTTCACAAATAGAGCCACCGAGTCATACATTGTTCACACAAATACTAAAATAACTAGTGGCATTTTAAAATTATACAACAAGCAACAGTTGGGCCTATGGGCTTGCTATCAGTTGTAGCCTTTGCAGCAACGTTGGTGCACATCCCCGTATCCTGAACGTCATACTTGACTCCTTCCTCACGTTAAATGGAGCACACATCTAACCTGACCCGGACCTGCTTTATTTAACTGAGTCGACTCAAATTGGAACTGATTGACGAAAATATTCGTGCATAAATAGAAGCTGGATTGATCAAAATATCATTGCTTAAATTGGAGCCGGATTGATAAAAATGTTATTGATTAAATTGGAACTGAATTGATGAAAATATTCTAGCTTGAATAGGAGCCGGATTGATGAAAATGTTGATGCGTAAATCGGAGCCGAATACATGGAAGTATATTCGTGTTTAAATAGGAACTGGACCGATGAAATGAATACTTCAGAAATGGTGGCTGGATGAATGTTTTTCTGGCTAAAATAGAAGCTGGAGTGATGAAATGAATGCTTGAGAGATGGAAGCTTAATGAAGGTCCCTTTGTACTTAAATATAAGCTGGATTTGTTAAAAGATCGATTAAGAAATGGAAGCTGGATGGATGCATTTTATTCCTGAAATGGAAGTGGGATTGATTTTTGTCGTGAACCAGTTGTCGGTGAACGAATTGTCCGTAAACCAGTTGTCGGTGAACCAGTTGTCGGTCCGTAAACCAGTTGTCGGTGAACCAGTTGTCGGTGAACTAGTTATCGTGACACCGGATTATAGGCATGTGTGCATGCAGCCAACAATAAAAGGTAATAAATTTTAGTTTTATGAAGGCTAAACGTTCTCGCTTACTCGAATCATTCATGTTTCTGTCTGAAGCATTTGTTGTCATCCCTGGCTGTTGTTTGAATGATGTTACCATTGGTGATTTCCATCTAAAACTGTAATCTGGTGAATTTTTAGCAGTCACCAACTCACTACTGTTAACCGGAATCAGGAAGCAGATCTTGCACGAGTAGTAGATGGAGTTGTTGGATGCATTCAGCTGAATCGTCAGAGTTGAACTGAGATTGGCATTGGGAAAGGTGATGTCATCGGTCCAGTCTGTTAACTCCGTATGATCTCCAATGCTACTGTGCAATTTCCACTCTATGGTTGGAGTCCAGCTGCCTCTGAAGTTAACGGTACACCTCATCCAAACGTATGTACCTTCTTCAACGATGTTGCTCTTTGTAGTAGATAGGGTTGTTTCACAGAGTGGTTCTTTCTCTGTAAGGCGTTAAAAACAGGTCAAAATAAAAAAAACGTGCATTAGCGTTTCCTGCACTCAAGAAGCCCAATCTTTACTCTGAATTATTACGTCAAACTGTTTCGAACTATCTTTTTACCCATGACCCCACAAACAATTGGTTCATTGCAACTCATCTCCTATCTTGAACACCCTTAAATCCCTGCTTCCCAAGAATCTGGCCATATGGCTTACAACTCCACAGAAACCATGGGTTTTCTTAACTATATTCAGCTGCTGACAAATATTCTGAAGTGAATTGTTTTGATCTCATCGACGTCTCCTCTTTTCTACTTCGACGCATTGAGACCTCCCGTGGATCAAGAAGGTGCCCTATTTTGTTTTGACCTCGGTCCAACCAGTGTGATCGCACCCAAATAATTATCTATCGGACTCCGATTGTCCCTGTTATATTTGGTGGTACTCTGTCTTACAAACCGGTTCTTATTCATTTTAAACATGGGTAAAATTCCGTCTCTTTACCCTAATCTGCTAACGACTGTCCCACACTTAGCAGATGGTGTTCAAGCTTGTATCCAGGAGCCACTTTGCTCAATTCCTCCTTGTTAGCAAAGCGAGCTTGAGATTCATTCCCAGGAGATTTCTCTGGCTGTCCTCTGTTTCGTTTTTCCTTATTCTCTTCCAAAATCCAACTGGTTTATTTTGACACTACCAAGCTGCTCCAGAAGCTTGAATATTTATTAGTCCTCTAAAGATTTCCTCATTTTACTTTCTTGCTTTGTGTCAGAGACCTTGGCGTCACCCTAGATAAATAACTTGCCTTTAAGGAAGACATTGCCAAGCCTACTCTGACTTCCTACCTACTATTATGGAGTCTCAAGGCTATTCACATACCTTTTTTTTTACCTTGGACCGTTACTGCAATTGATTTTCGGTTTCTTTCAGCTGCTCCCGAATGGACTATTTGGAGTTCTCTTCTCTCTAGCCTCCCCAAGCTTCACCTGTCTGGCTCGACAGTCTTAATGTTCCTCGCCTGATAGCTCGTGTTCCTCGATTCTCAGACATCTATACATTCATGACTGAACAAATCCACTGATTTCAAATCTTTGTCAAAAAGTACAACACGAAGTTCTCATATTGGTGCCTTAAGTCTCGGGTTTTGCTCCGACGTGTCTTTGAGATCTCATAATTCGCCCGCTCTGCCACTTTAGGTCATCTGGTCGGCCTAACCTCTTTGTTAAACGCGCCAGAACTCCCATAGCTCGATCAAGATGCTCTGTCTACATAGATCCCTTTCTATGCAACAGACTTTTCCGCCAGACCACTCCGCCATATTTCTTTGTAGTTTTGCTTCACCTATCTCTCGCCAGAAATCCTTCTTCTTCTACCGGGGTCGCTTGTAGGCTACTGGGAGCGCATCAGAAAGGCTTTTGGGGGAGGAGAACGCTCTAGAAGTCGTCAAATGATACAAGGCCTTCGCCGTCTAGGTTAGCATGTAATGTACCGCTGATGTTGAGAAGTATCTGATAGTAAATTAATAAGTTTTCTGGATACTAACGTTATACCCTACAACAAATTTAGTACTGTGTCAGATTACTCAGATAGACCTACGTCATCTACTTTTATGGTCAAGAATCTTATGGTCGCCATTCTATCGGAATATCATTGCTTCTCCAGCGGACTTTCAAATCCATCATCAATACCTTTTTATATTGTATTTCATGTTATTATTGCTCTATAAAGTAAACGTATTCATCCTGAACCTGTTGTTTGGAATGTAGGCTGTTTGGGACGCAATATTTGTACACGTTATCTGATGCCAGTAACACTGACTTAGCCTATGTAAACCATAAAAGTTTTATTTTAATTTATTACGCAGTGTGCATTTCTTCAGTATTCCCTTAAAAGATGCAAAGAAAAAATATTTGTGAGTTTAGTTTTTCATTTTAAAACAGTGATTTGACAACCAACTCACTTACCCAAGACGATCAAATGTGCTGCATATCGAACAGGTTGGCTTCCCATTTTATGAACAGCGCATGAGTAGATTCCTGCGTCATCCATTTCAGTCGAATTTGCGTACAGGACGACTGAGTCATTTATGCCAACGGTAATTCCAAAACGCGGATTGTTGATCATCTTCTTGTCTTTCCAGTTCAGAAAAATTGGGTCCGTGTTTGGAGAAAGATGTCTTTTCAGAGACCACTCCCTAACTGTAAAATTTCCCCCAACCTGACATTTCAGTTCCATCCTTTGACCGACAATTATTACCGTGTTATTAGGACCATCGGTAATACCTCCTGAAAAGAACGTGAGGTTAAATTAATTTGCTGTATGCTCTAACGTTAATTAGCATAAATTGGTCGTTTGCCTCGGGTTGATATCGGTTCAATATCTTTGAATTTCATTAGCACGCTAATATAATTTCTACACATAGACCTAGTTCCAAAATCATTATGGTTTCAGTAGTTGAAGTGTTTAACTGTTTATGTTTAGTTTAATAAGATTCCTGAAACTGGACATTCTAACACTATTACCGGTATTGGTCTAATTATCTCCGGTAGCTTATGCGGTGGCCTCGTAGAATTTTAAATTTGGATACTGATGTGAATATGCTATGTATTAGGATTGACGAACTTACCAAATACATGATGTAAATAAAAAATTAGGATGAATTTCCACATATCGACTGTTGTTTCTGAAGTTTTTTGAACACGTCCCAGCAGTGGTGGGTCCTCTGTTGTCGCATTGGATGCTTGTTATAATTTCATGAGAACAAATGAAAGCGGTTTCGAACAGACGAAAGTGTAGGGTATCCAGGCTGTGCAACAGTTAACTTTGTAAAACATTAACTATTATGATTATGGCAATCAGTAGGCAAACAAATTCGTTTTAGGCGAACATCCTGGAATGTCAAATACCCCTCCGTGTAGGCTATTGCTAAATATTGCGGGATATTATTGCGCCTTAACCTTTACCTATCAAATAAATTTGTATGTAAGTCCCGTTCCAATCACATTTATTTTTACGTAAAACCCAATATATGAAATAAATGATATATATGATTATATATATATATATATATGACATATCATATATATATATGATATATATGGCATATATGATATATACGTGATATATATATGTTATATATATATGATATATTTCATATATGTCATATATATATATGATATATATGATATATATATGATATATATATATGATTATATACATTTATATGATATATATGATATATATGTGATATATATATGTTATATATGTGATATATTTCATATATATGTCATATATATATGATATATATCATATATATACGATATATATTTATGACATACATATGATATATATATAATATATATGACTATATGATATATATGATATACATATGATATATATGCGATATATATGTTATATATATGATATATTTCACATAATATTATATGTCATATATATGATATATTTCATATATATATATGATATATATATATATGATATATATATATATATATAATATATACATGTATATGATATACCATATATATGATATATATGATATACATGATATATATATGATATAAATGTGATATATGTTATATATATATGATATATTTCATATATATGTCATATATATGATATATATCATATATATACGATATATATTTATGGCATACATATGATATATATGTGACTTAGGCCATTAATTATATGTTATATATAATATATATGATGTATATGATATATATGTATTGTTATATATATATATAATTATGATATATGCCATAAATTAGTTTGGGCCGATATATACACTGCAGAGGATAGTTCTGGCGAGTACATTCATGTATGTCCCACTGGGTGGGCCTATTGATAAAGGCCCAACTTTTCACATGTCCCACCTCGCGGGACATACGATAGGTAAAGGTTAAGCAAATAGTATCACAATCATTCTTTTATGAATAAATAATTGAATGAATCGGCAGAATATGAAATGAGGATGAGCTTAGTGGAAAAAAATCCATATCTAACAAAGACATAATAAATGTAAGCTACTATGTTAATTGTTAAAATCGAAATGCACTCAGCACAATTCAGACAAATAGGGTATCCATTGCAATCAAAATAGGTCCATTTTTAATTGAACGTCGGTTGTAGGCCTATAGCCCTAATCACACACAAGGTAAAAACAGAGTAGCAATCTGCATCACTTTTGCTTCTTTGACGTTCATCTTAATAATTAGTAACTAGAACGTAATAGGGCCTACGAGCTGGACTGTTAGAAGAACAATGCACATACATGTAGAGCCAACCATTCATAATTTCTATTTCTGCTCATAAGAACGCAGCGTATGGGTGACCATCAAGTGCTGCAACAGTTGCAATGCGAGTTGGTTTGGCTGAGGACCGACTGCTACATGCAGTGGCCAGGAATGACTTCCACGTCCTTCGAACTCTTTTCCCGCCAAAGAACAACCGTCGTCCAGGTCTCAGAGCTCGTATGCACAATTTTGAACTTCCGAGCAAAGATGACCGGAACTTTGTTTCTAGAATCCATTTCAAACACATTATTAAAGCAAAGTCTAACTATCGATTCAATTTAATTCCAATAACTGATTACTCCCTATAATATTAATATTTTTATTTCAATGTAATTTTGTCTATCTCAATGTTCCCGGTTGCGGTTTGCCAACCTGTTTTTGCTTACGAATATACATAGACACCGTAGTAGTTATAAAAGTAGGCTTCTAGTGCGCCAGACCAAGAATAGCCTTCAAAATAGAACATTCTACCTATAATAGCCTTCAAAATAGAACATTTAACCAAGAATAGCCTTCAAAATAGAACATTCTACCTATAATAGCCTTCAAAATAGAACATTGGGCCTATAATAGCCTTCAAAATAGAACATTTAACCAAGAATAGCTTTCAAAATAGCTAAAATAACCTATAATAGCCTTCAAAAAGAACATTGGACCTATTATAGCCTTACCTAGGGCCCGTGGACCTATAATTACCTTACCTAGGGCCCCGCGGAGCTAGAAGTAATCAAAATAGCCAAGAATGGGGCACAAAAAGCTATATTCATCATTGAGTGGGACGGGCCCCTCTGTACCCCTCGAGTCTTCACCCATCGATAACAGCAAAGCCGCAGTATTTAGTGGTGTGGTACTACAAGATTTCAGAAGTAGGCCTAATTTTTCATGACAAAATTATTAACACCCATTCATGAAATATATAAAAAAAAATATCTTGTATAGTATAAAGACATACCTCATACATAAAATGAATTACACAGCGAATACTGTTCGAGAATTGCGATATATTGCGAGACAGAGAGGCCTAAAAGGATACTCGAGATTGCGAAAAGCGGAACTCGTAGCATTCTTATCGCCGGTACCTATAGGGGCTGAACATGCAAGCGAACTGCTAGACGCTCCAGTTCCAGACATTAAAGTTCCAACGCTTACCCCGGGAAAGTATACGCCGCCGTCTAATAATTGGAAATCTGTTTTAGTGGCGTTTTGAATGAGGCGAAGAATAAGGTTAGATCAAAATTTAAATCTTACACACATTGGATAATCAGTCATGTACCTGCTCCGGTCCAGAAAACCATTAATGTGAAACTAGATTCTCTGAAGTCGGAGGTTTTGAATATCTTTAGTAAAATTAATAAAAAATAAGTTTGAACTTCGAGAGACTGCGACGGCTATTCAAGGATTTACTAAGCGATACACGATCGATGGGACTAGTGGGATCGACGCGACATCTTTTCTCAATGCCGTGAGACCCCAGGTGGTCAGTCTGCTAGCGAAAAATCGAGGGGTAAAAGTTCAACTCAATCTTATGTGCGTGATGGAGAAAGTAGATATGAAATCCGCAGAAGAAGTCGCCGCCGAACCTAATTTTAAATCAAAGACTGATATTATTTTAGACTCAACCGGCGTGAGCGAAATATATAGCAGCGCAGTGGATAAAATTAAGGAGAGCATGGCGAGTTTTCAGATGCGAGGCAGTAATTGGAGGTTTAAAGCCGTTATGAAGTTGGATATCGATACAGTGGTATATAAGCCGTTGAAAGGTAGTTCTTATATTCCACTCCCAGAGTATTTAGCCAATAAAAAGGCTATTATTAATCCGAAAAACAAGGACGACGAATGTTTTAAATGGTGTATTACCAGAGCGTTGAACCCAATTGATGGTTACCCGGAGAGAATCACGAGAGATCTAAAAAACAATCCAAGAAACTCGATTGGAGTGGTATAGAATTCCCGGTTGGTTGCTTCTGATGCTAATATTATAAAAAAAGTTTGAGCGCCGTAATAACATTAGCGTCAACCTATTCGGCTATGAAAAGGCAGTGTACCCATTATATATATCGAAGCATGAAAACGATACCTGCGTAGATCTATTGCTTATTTCCGACGGTGAAAGGAAGCATTAATCTGTCTGTCTGTCTGTCTGTCTGTCTGTCTGTCTATCTATCTATCTACCTACCTATCTATCTATCTATCTATCTATCTATCTATCTATCTATCTATCTATCTATCTATCTATCTATCTATCTATCTATCTATCTATCTATCTATCTATCTATCTATCTATCTATCTATCTATCATCTATCTATACTTGCAACACACAATGAAGGCGAGGCAAAACTACTAGAGTTATTAAATCGCGGATGGGAGGAAAACTTCGGTGCACTGCTTTCATCAAAGTGCCTGCATCCTTTACCGCCAAGTCTGCTCACAATATGCAAGTGTGCCAGAAAGTGTAACACTCTACGCTGTGGTTGTCACGCTGCCTCAAATTTCTGCACGATATTTTGTCACGGAAGGACAAGAAACTCGTCCTGTGAAATCACTGAAAAATGACATAATGCAGCATTGACTTATAGGCCTAACATAGCGTAATTAGCTGACTAAATTTGCTTAATTAAAGTTGTAGCACATTTCTACTGCTGCATTCATTCAAGTTATGACCCGCATCACTGATGCAACACAATGACCTTGACAATGACCTCCAGATGACAAAAACAATATCATAGCCTATATGAATTCGAAATACCTGAATCGGTAACATTAGAGGTATCATACGTGCATATACTGTAAAAAATGACAAATTAAAGAATGACCTTAAAGTTGACCTTATGACCTTCCCATGACCCCGGATGACAAAGAGAATATCATAAATGAATTCTACATACCTGAATCAGTCATATTTGAGGTATTACACGTGCATATGCTGTGATAAATGAAAAATATGAATTATATGACCTTGAAAATGACCGTACAACCTTCAGATGACCCCGGATGACAAAATCAATATCAGAAATGAATTCTACATACCTAAATCAGTACAATTAGAGTTATTACACGTGCACATCGTGTAAGAAATAATAAAGAATAATTTTCCAATATGGCCGGTGGCGGCCATATTGGATTTTGCAATTGCGTCATTCGTGACGTCATGGCGGACAAGCACCTCGGTGATTTTTCATGTCCAGGGACCGACTGACTGATTGGAAGTGAGAAACTCCCCCAACACCAAAGTGCATACGGGACCTCATGGCACATCATGGAGTAATAGTAGTTTCCTAATGCATTTGTTTTCGAAAGCCTGTATAATTCTTTCCTCCTCCTTCTTTAAAGTCCACGTCTCACAACCGTATGTTGCCACTGGCCACACTAAGGCCCTCATTAGTCGTATTTTTGTCTTGGAGCTGATTGCCTTGTTCTTCAATACCTTTGTCAACTTAATCATGACTGATGTACCCATGGCTAACCTTGTTTTCACGTCTACACTACATTCTGCATCTTTCGTTACTCTGCTTCCCAGATAGACAAATGAGTCTACCTGATCTAAACTACCACTGATCACTCTAATCTTCAATTCTGTGTCCGTATTTGTCATGACCTTCATCTTTGCGGCATTAATCTTCATGCTATACTCGTTTGCAGACCTCTCAACCCTGTCCACCAATTCTTGCAGCTCCTCTGGTGATGTTGCTAGTAATGCAATGTCATCTGCGTATCTTAGATTGTTAATGATTTTACCCCCGATTCTGAATCCACTGTTGAATCCCTGCAAGGATTTCCTCATTACCTGCTCTGCCAAGATGTTAAAAAGACATGGTAAAAGGTTACACCCTTGTCGCACACCTTTCTTAACTTTGAACCATGCTGACGTAAGTCCATCTGTCCTAATATTTGATCGTTCTTGTTTGTAAAGTTTCTGCAGCAGCTGAACTATTTGAGGCGGGAAACCCATTTCTAACATAATCAGCCAGAGTTTGTAGTGTTGTACCATGTCGAACGCCTTTGTGAAGTCAAAGAAGCAGAAATATAGTGGTTGGTTCCTTTCCCTTGCTTTTTCCGGGATTATTCGGAGGTTTGCTACTTGGTCACGTGTTCCTCTTCTAGGTCTGAAACCAGCTTGTTCCTGGGCGATCTCGCTTTCAAGTTTGGATTGTATCCGTTCTAGTATCACTCGTAATAAGATCTTGCTAGCATGAGAGACCAGTGCGATAGTACGGTAGTTTCCGCAATAAAGCGGGTCACCTTTCTTGAAAAGTGGGATGAAAGTTGACTGTGTCCACTCATCTGGCCACTCTCCGGTTCTCCACACCTTTGTGCAAATGTCATGTAGTTTGGTCAGCGTCATTTCCCCGCCGTACTTAAGCATTTCAGCAGCTATGGCATCTGGGCCTGGTGCCTTTCTCGTAGCTGATTTTAACAAAGCTCGCCTGATTTATTCCTTCAAAGGTGGTGGTTCCCTTTCCTGAACATCTATATCTGTAAGATCGTTCACATCGTCATACAACTCCTCGCAGTATTCTTGTCATCTTCCATTCACCTTATTCGGATCCACAATTTTTGTCCCTGCGATGTCCTTAATGGCTGTGGTGCGCGGAGTGAATGATTTGGTGAGTCTCTTTACGGTCTGGAAGACGGACCTGCTGTTGCCTCTTTTTGCGTTTTCCTCCAACTCACTGCATAACGTTTCTAGCTCTGTTTGTTTGTCCCTGCGTAGCATCCTTTGCACCTCACTTCGTAATTTTTTTACTCATCTGGAGACTTTGCTTATTTTTGTGTATGATCTTGTCTTTTTGCAATGCCCCGCTAGCAGCACCTATTGTGATGTTTTTCAGTTGTTGCCATAGTTCGTCAGGTGTGCGTGGTTCGGTGACTCTTTCGAAGTCTTCGAATCTATTGGTCACTTCAAGTTGGTGCTGCGGTCTGATCTCCTGGTTATCAAGTTTTTTCAATATCAATCAAAACTTGTCTGTTGATCCGTTTCTTTTTAAACCTTAACTGTAGTGTCAACACCACGAGATTGTGGTCAGAGTCACAGTCCGCGTCCAAACACGTTCTTGCATTATTTACTGATTGTTTCCATTGCTTGTTGATCAATATGTAGTCAATCTGCGATCTGGTGACTTTGTCTGGGCTCCTCCAATTATATCTATTTCTGTTATGTAGTCGGAAGAGTGTAGGCCTATTGGCGATCACCAGTTTGTGTTCCTCGCAAAAGTCTATTAGTCTATTTTTCCATTAGGCCTACAGGTCCCTAATTAACAATGATGAAAAATATTCCTATTGCACGTGTGGGACCCCATAAAGTGTGAGGCCCCTGTCGAAACATGCTTTAATCCGACCCTGTATAGTTACGTCAAATATAATTATTGTCATTTTTATAAATCTCTCGAGCGTTTGGAAAAATCGACCAAAACCAAATAAAAAACAGTTTCCAATACGAACAAATCATCTTATCTTGCCTACAAACGATCATAATTATTAATGTTCGCTCATTCATCCAGGGTATTTATTGCGCCCTTTCGGAAAACCACCTCATTAGCATTCTTTCGTCAAACAAAGCCTTGAGCGACTTGTAAAGCTTGTCTGTCGAAGAGGGCCTACTACGCCATGGGGGGGGGGGGGGGGGGAAATGAAAGCAGACTGCTTCCAATTTGGGCTAGGGGGAAAGGTTCCTCCCCTAATGATAAAGTTGAGTATTGAAGATTTCCTCCAGAACATTCTCCCCCGGTATTCCCCAGTATCTGCCATGGATTTCCTCCTGGTAAATCCCCCGAACAATCCCCTCCCGTCATAGCACAGGGTAATTCTTCATTTAATTTGACTTTTGCTTAACACTCACATAGAATTGTCCTTGTACTTCAATCACATTTATACCCATCTGGGCTTGCCATATGGGGGGGGGGAGTAAGTAGCCTAATCCACTTGTGCCAGAGGGAAATCTCCCCTAATGATAGATGGGCATAAGAGATTTCCTTCTGGACAAATATCCCCTGTAACAAACTGCTGACCAGTTTAGTTTATTATTTTAATAACTACATAAACTGAAATAACAATTAATAAAGAAAGACGAACTGTCTAACTTGTAGTTCTGTTATTCAAGTGTCATGTCTGCCACTTCCGGTCATGCGCGTTGCTCACAGAGTAAGCATTCACCGAGTATGTCCGCCAGTGACGTATGAGCTACATTATTAATATTAGGTGCGGATATTGTCTAGCGCCATATCACAAGTACATCACAAAGCAACCTGTCACCTCGGAAATCTTGCGACCAACCGTCGTAGTTGGTAGGCCACAGCTGCAGGCAAGACAAAACAGGCAAAAGCATTACTACGACAGATCGGCAAAGACCTTGTCACCTCTGAAACCAGGTGATGTGGTGCGGGTGCGCCATAACAATAAAATAATGGGCACGGGGCGTGATGGAATCCCGTCATCAAGCGCCTCGTTCTTACATGGTAGCGACTGAAGATGACTCGATCCTTCGAAGGAATCGCCATGACATCATCCGCCGATCATCTCACGACCGTTTACCGAGGACCCTCAGACACCACCTACTAACCCTCTGATCCCATCAGACCAACCAACCACAGCACCACAAGGCAGTGCCATCTCAAACTCAGCCTCGAGAAGATGCATTTCTCCGGTTCCCGAATCATGGCTATAGCCCTCCTGGGCTGACAGGTGAATCTTCACCTTGGAAACCCGGAACGGAGGGGTACCACCGTACCATACACGAAGCGGACGACTTGTCAAACCCCGTGTACGGTTCGAGGATGAGTAGGGGGGAGGCGTGATGTACTTGCGTGGGCGCTAGACAATATCCGCACCTAATATTAATAATGTGGCTCATACGTCACTGGCGGACAGACTATATGCTCCATCAGAATAACTTCTTCGTCAGATAAGGAACCTTTCCTTCTGCCGTGTGCTACATTCGGTTCAATATCATCTGTAGCCTACCGGCATTTCGTGACTGCTTCTTTATAAGCCGGTAGGGGCCAATAGTTTGACATGACAGATTTTCAATTCCTCTGCAACAGAGCGATAGCACTCATTCTAGCAATAACTCTGTTTGCTCCCTCTTAGGCCCATATTGTTTCTATACCCTTCGTCCCTATACCTTTGTAATTCCTCATTCTTTTAGGAAGGACTCTACACTGCAATAATTAAAAGGCCTACCATTTTTTATTCATAAATCTACAATCATAGGCCTACCAATAAGGTATATGCTGTCTTATCTAGTATTATAAGTTTAAATCCATTGTGGCTTCCATAGTAACATACATTGGGGCAGGTTGTAACATGTTACATCCAACCCCGCCTGAGGTGTTACATCCATCCCCGCTATCACATGCGACTAGCTCATACGTCACTGGCGGACAGACTCGGTGAATGCTTACTCTGTGAGCAACGCGCATGACCGGAAGTGGCAGACATGACACTTGAATAACAGAACTACAAGTTAGGCAGTTCGTCTTTCTTTATTAATTGGCATTTCAGTTTATGTAGTTATTAAAATAATAAACTAAACTGGTCAGCAGTTTGTTACATCCCCGGCATCTCCCTCTGTACCATTTCTCCCCGCACACCCACCGTAAATTCCCCTTGAACGTTCATCCCACCATCTCAAGGGTAGATATTAAGGTAAAACTTCATTTTAGGTGCGTAAATTATTTCTCACGATTTCAAACCGGATAGTTGTCTGAAATTATCGTTAACACTGTAAGAAACATGTCCTCATGACGGAATCGGTTGCGGAAGACAAATTCATGGATATAAAACCTTCATCCAGCTTCGATTTCTTAAGCGTTTTATCATTAATCCAACTTCTATTTAAGATCTATCAAACATTAATCCAGCTTCTATTTAAGATATAAAATACATTGATCCCTCCCGCCCCCATTTCCGAAGCTTTTTTGAATCCAGCTCCCATTTAATATTTTATTCAATCCAGCTCCAATTTAAGGCAATACATTTTACTCCATCCAGCTCCAATATAAGCAAGACGTTTTCGTCGATCCAGCTTCTATTTCATGTGTAACAATATTTATTACTCCCGCGGTAATTATTTTCAACGATCAGGTTCCGATTTTATCAAGAAAGCGTATACATGGAGAAATAATTTACGCACCTAAAATGAAGTTTTACCGATATTAATTTAGTAATATGGCCTTTGCTTTGCAGTCACTTAAATTTGTACCTGCAGCGCTCGCTTTCACAACTCCTAATTGATGACATTAATTGTTTAAAAAAATAAGTATATTTTATATTTGCTGCATTTGTTTTTTAATAATTATATGTCTCAAATAAAATGAACGATATTTTAAGAATGAATTTTATTGATATGAGGCAAAGAAGCAACAGTAAATTAGTAGGCCTACCGGTACTTTTGTTAATAGTTTACCTAAAGGTTTTTAGTCTGTTTAAGTAAACATGAATCAAGCAATAAAAGCATGGCTGCTCAACAATTATTGAAGTTCAAAATCAAGTAAAGCAAATGGCTTTTAACTTCCACCCTCCAACATTAAAGCACTATTGAAGTGTCTGTACAAGTGAAAATTGCTTACACTTTTTTGTAGCCCGCATTTGAGGGAAATGTTCGAGGGAATTGTCCGATTGAAACGCTCTGGTGGAAACCAGACAGGAAATTATGGGGAGTGGTCTGGGGAAATGTCCATGGAATTTGTCTGGATCCCAAAATGGATGTTGCTGAGTATTGTACATCTGACAGTAGACTACTCAACTTGTTATGTACAAGAAGTTGATATTTTACTGAATGCTGGACCTTTCCAAACTTCACAGGACTACTGCAGTGTTTAACGCACTGTGTTTAACGCACTGTTAGCCCATAATGAGAAATTTTAGAATGTTGCCATTATATTGTGCAAATTAAAAAAATTAAATAATGGGGAGGCAGCATTTTATGATATCCTAAACCACGTTTCTGAGCATTGAATTCACGAGCAATTTTGTGAAAATGACAGCTTAAAAAGGTACAATCACGGAATCCAAAAAAGTGAAATTTTCATGACTTTGTCGTTTGTAAACAGATAGCAAACAAGAGTCTAAAACATGCGCTCTAGTTAGACCTGGGAGTGACTTTGGTCAGTCAATCTGACCCCACTTGACCCTAAAGTGACTTGAGGTCGACTTGAAGTCGACTTCTCGGCGTCAAAACGACTTGACCCGACTTGGCAGAAAAACAACCGACTTCCGACTTGAAGTCGACTTCTGACATGGTACTAACCATTAGCCTAGGTCTACGTACGGCTACTAATGTAAGAAATCAAGCAAATTTTCCTGCAAGCATTAATTTCATTTAGGCCTACAAATGAGTAATGATCGAGGCCTCAACGTACATTATTGATGCATGAATTTATTTGCTAAAGTGTTATTAAGCCCATTTCAAGCTATTTGTGTTTCATTTAAATAGTTTTGTGATGCTTTGGGCCATCTATAGTAAGCTAGACAATGCGGCTGCAAATTATTAGGCCTATGAATTTTAGCTTGTCCATTGTCTGTGATTATTCAGATTACACTCATTATTATTATTTTCAATATTAATATTATATAAATTTGTAAAAAGCGCAAGGTCTAAGATAAAATAGCCGACCGCGGACTGCATGGTTGCACTGAATTGCGTGTTATGATAAGCCTAATTTGTAATTCTGTTTTTATAATTTTTTGGCCACTAACATCATTTCGCAACTTAGCATATAGCATTGCAAGCGCATCATCCTACAGTAGGCTACTACAGCTACTAGGTGGCGCCTACTCACTGACAGTAAAGTCTTTCATTGTCCAATTGGCCCTACAATAGTTTTCTCGTCTGCAAACAACAGTTTAACAACTCCGGATGCAGCGTATAGGCCTACCAAAGTATCGCCAAACTATCGATTTATTATAGGCCTTGTATAGATCCAGCTTTCTTTGCGCCGAATTTACCACTAGAAGTTCACTGATTGCTTGATAAGCACACGCGCTAATATTTTAGTAACATTTTGTTTCACCATTTTAATTAAGCGCATGCCTAAGCGTGACGTTTAAGCATAAAATTACAAATTATATTAGCCTAATAGATCGGCAGACGGCAGCCTGCACGATAGCCTACCGGCAAAATAATCAAATAGCCTAGCCTAAGTCTCTGTTTAGCAAAGGTCTCATTTATTCTTGTGAACACACTAGGCAACAAAAGCTGCTTAAATATTGTCACAATCATTGGTTTGAAGTGACAAATTTAACTATGTTTGTGTCTCAAGTCGGTTTAAGTCGACTTGAGATAAAAACAACTTCAAGTGACTTCTATCTGCAAAATTCGACTTGGGGTCAGTTGCGGTGAGCAGAAACGACCCGACCCGACTTGGGATGACCAAGTCGACTGGGGTCGACTTATTGGGGTCGACTCCCAGGTCTAGCTCTAGTCCATGCCAACAGCTAAAAATGCGCTGGTTTCTGGAGCTCTGCCCCAGACCCCGCTGGGTGAGCTTACGACGCTCTCCCAGTTCCCCAAGTTAATAAAGGGATTTGTGCTTTCGGCACTCGCAGCTTCGCGCCTTCGGCGCTTGCAATACGGGCACAAAGTTTCTGTTAGGGGATTGATAGTACCCCCTGTGTCGGAGAACAAGAAAATGATGGAGCTCAGGTCAGAGGTCATTCCAGTCTGAGTCAATAATTTCTCAGTCTCGATCATTATTATAGGCTACTTCAATAATTGGTCCCACTTTTCGGAGTGCGCTTTCTCCTTCTGTTCACTCTACATTTTCTGACGCTTCTGTGTTGTCTCTTCTCAAGACATTTTCTCGTGGGGCCTTGCGCACTGGGAGCGAACGGCTGAACGGTTCACTCTACTACATGCGCTCTATAAATGTTTAAATACAAGACACTATTCCAGATGGAAGAGCCCCATTTACAAAAGTACGGTGCTGCGTACTAGCCAAGCGAAACCGTGGAGCTATGAATTCATCTCTGATCGTTTAACGAAACAACAAACGTGCTGCAAAGTTGGGATGTTGTAATCGATCATTCAATATTGGTGCAAATATCTATACAAACATGCGTCCAGAATATGTTACAAATTATCTGTAGGCCCTGATACACATATAAAAATGACGGTGAAGTTTGCACATCGACATGTCGGTTTCGTTATTTGATGCTTAATCAGCTATCAGCATTATCAGTTGGAATCAGGTAGGCTATTCGTTTTCTGCTTCAGTCTCCTGTTCGGATTGTTTCTTAGACACTATAATATTGGCTAGATTGACTTGCGACCTTCTGTCATTGTGAGGTAATCAGATGGCATTTCATCACTGTTTTCTGAAATGTCTTCATCGTTCTTTGCAACTAGTGCAGCATAGTTTTTGAAATCAAATATTGGTTTTCTGTTTGAGACTTCCATTTGAGTTGTTTCATAGACATTGCTTTCTGAATCAGATGCCAAAGAATCCTCCCTGACTGTAAGGTAGTCAGATGGTATTTCGTCAATCGTTTCTGCCATTTCTTTGTCGCTCTTTGATATTAATTCAAGATAGCTGTTGATTCTACCGGAGTACTCTGCTTCTGGAAGTGTTGGCTGATCAGAGTTTGATCTTTCTATGTTTGTATGCTTCTCATTCCAACCACTGTCACTTTCCTTATCTTTAGTTGACTTCTCCTTATGATCCACCCTCGAGTAGACATCTGGAGGTCCAGGTTCAACGGGTTCTAATCCTGAATAGTGAGGTGATGGTGGAGGACCGACACGCGGAGGTAAATTGGTAAACAGGATGTCATCAATTTCATTCACTTCTTCTATTGTGTCATAGCCTTGATAGCCTTCTGTTGTGTCATAGTCATCCGCATATGGTATCATGTCATACTCGCTTGGTAACGCTTCTATTCCGTCAAGATCTGATACGGCAGCTGAAAGTTGTTTTGGGAAGAAACAGATAATTGTAATTTCGACGATAAAGTCATTTTATTTTCTTAACGATAATCAAAAATGAACAAACACTTGATTTTGTTTAGAACACGTAGAATGTTTCGGATATACAGGGTGCGCCCAAAAAAGGAATCCTCTACGATTTTCAGCCCATATATTGGACATACAAACGAATTTTTAAATGAAACCTTGCAGTCTTAAAGGCAATTCATATCTACGTACAATGGTCAAATTGCAATACGATATTTCAAAGAGAACAAAAGTTATATCACTTTTAGTGAAGCTACCCACCGTTTTTTGACGAATCAAAAACGCGACGCAACATAAAGTAACACAAAAATCTAGTTATTCTGGCCAATATCTTGGCCGCAAGTAAGAATATCGAAATGATATTTTACAGGCTTAAAGATAATTCATATCTACACATGATGGCCAGATTTCAACAAAATATTTCAAACAGAATAAAAGTTATGTCACTTTTAAGAAGGCCACCCACCGTTTTTTGACGATTCAAAGACGTAACGCAGCAAAAAGTATCAAAACACGATTGTATTAAGCGTCACCTCAAATAATTGTTTTCAAATAGGTTTTGATAATGCCAGATGATCATTATTATTACTATTTAAAAAAGGAGCAGGGTACCAGCATAGCTGCACGTCACTGAGAAGTCACTTAGCAAGATGAGAATCAAATTGGTAAATAAGAAATCTGTCAGATTAATCAACAGGTCCATATATATGACTTGATAAAATCACGTTTTTGTCAGGGCTTTTTTAACGTGCAGTTCTACACAAAATGTGCAGTTCTAAATGGATTCGTGCACTTCCATCACGTTCCGTACAGTTAAAGCTAGTAAAAAAAATAGGTAATTTTCTCAGATTGGGAGTAATTTACCATGGAGGGTGGGAAAGGAGAGAAGAGGATGTGCAGTTCTAAAAATTCCTTAAAAACAGCCCTGGTTTTTGCTACTTTTTGTTGCGTTACATTTTTTAATCGTCAAAAACGGCAGGTGGTCTCACTAAAAGTGGTATAACTTTTGTTGTGTTTGAAATATTTTGATGAAATCTGGCCATCATGTTTAAATATGAATTGACTTTAAACCTGTAAAGATTCATTTTGAAATTCTTAGTTCTGGCCATGATATTAGCAAAAAACCTTTAAAAAATTGCGTTTGAATAATAAAAAAAAACGGTGGGTGGCCTCACTAAAAGTGATATAACTTTTGTTCTGTTTGAAATATTTTGTTGAAATGTGAGCATTGTACGTAAATATGAATTGCCTTTAAGACTGTAAAGTTTCCTTTTAAAATTCTTATGTTTGGCCGAGATATGTGCTAAAAACCGTAGAAGATTACTTTTTATTGGCGCCCCCTGTAATCGTTTAATGGCTTTTTACATCAGTCATGGTAATTGCTGGTGAGTGCAAAGTCTGCGAAGTTTCTTTAAGACGCATCCACATGTAACCTACAATAGCTTACCATAATTAAATATGTTAAACTAGATTAAACTAGATTTATCCTTCATGACAGTGGTTCCCGGTGATTGTAGATGTTTTGAACCGCAAATAGTCTTGATAATTATTATAGATCTAGCCTATAGGTAATCAGACCTGATTTTTGTCTTCTAAGACGAAGGCAGAGAATGAAAGCGACGAATGACGATGCGACACCAAAGAGAACAGCAACACCAGCCACGAGATATATCGCGTTGAAGGCGTTGAATGTAGGTTCTGAAAATAACGACCACCAGGACCAAATATTGGTGATCCCAGGGCCGCAGCAAGGTTACTGCGGTCCCAGGTGCTGTGATAATCTTGCGGGTTCCTCTTCTGTCAGCCACCGGTTTAAAGGTTTCAAATTACCCCTCCTATACACTACACCCCTGCAAACTGTAATTTGCATCAAACATCGAATTTATTGCACTAAAAATGTCATAAATACTATCCCGCATCTTGTTTTTTTCAAAGATTTTCATCTGTCATCCCACTTCGTGGTTTGTTATCAATATTTTCATCTGTAACTAAAATACTAATCGCCGCTGAAGTTACAGTGGAGAAATGGCTTCGAGGCTATTATTTTGTTCGATCAAAAAATTGATGACATACCATGAACTGGGATGACGGATGAAATTCTTCAGACCAAAACAAGAAACGGGATAATTTTTCTGATTTTTTTAGTGCAATAAATGCGATGATTGATGCAAATCTAGTTTCCGGGGGTAATTTGAAACCGGTTTCAAGTTACCAGGGGGGGGTAATGTTTAGGAGGGGGTAATTTGAAACCTTTACACCGGTTCACCAGGCACATAATTATACAAGTTAATCCTATTATAATGATGCTTTTTCTTTGGAGTATTATTTTATAATTAAATGTTTTAGACAGTGACAGAAGAAGCGAACGATTTCTTCGACTGTTAGTATAGCTATAGCTTGAGCCATGTGATAATGTTCTACTATCCGGTTGAGTTTCTTCATTGTCCACGATGTCCACATTTGGAAGGCCTCCAGACTTTTTAGATCTATATTCCCTATTTTCTCATGGTCAATGTCTGTGATCCACGCAACATCATATTGTAGCGAACCAGGTTGCTACTGGCTACCTTACTTATTTACTTAAGTAAGGCCGCTATTTCTATTGAGAATTCATGGGTGCTATGCTTAGCGCAAATCGATGCGGTCATCGCTATATTTAGCTTCCCATGCATTTGTCAGTGGAATATTCCACCACCGGCGATTTTTGATTGGTTGGATATCACGCGATGTTTTAGGCGCCAAGAAGCGGTCTTCTTAGGCAACATTAACGCGCAAACTGTCAGTCTGGACACGGAAATCGAACGGGTGACATCTATGTCGACCGATTTCTTAAATTGTGGTAAAATTATACAGATCCGGCTCCGGCAAGTTTCCAGAACCAGGAGGACAAGGTTCCTTGGTAATTGGTTTGTCGATAAATAATGGTGAATCGTTTCGGGCACCGATTAAACGAATAATCGAAATTTTATGGAAGAAATTGTGACGTTGGCTGAAGACACAACAAATCTTATCGGACGGGAAACGTGAATCGGCTGTCTTGAATATATATCAATGGAACAGGGAAGTATAGCCATGCTAACCTATTGAGCTCGAACCAGAATTAAGTGTAAATCGATAAAACTTGCATTGCTAATTTTGACGCTGTTTAATTGAATCTACTCAGTCTGTGAACTGGGAGAATAAATCTTAAATTAGTAAAGGAGCATAGTTAGTATTTAAAAGACCTTGATAGCGTCTCATTACTATTGATTTCGTTTCTACTACTGTACAAATATTTGATAATGAACGACGGACAGTCACCCGATTAATTGTATAATAAATAACGCTTAAATAAGGAAACTGTGTATTAATTATTGCTATTAAGACCCGATGGATTCGGACAGTGACTCAGACGGGGTACTGCAGATGGAAACAGGACACGAGGAGGACAGGAGATGTCCAGAAGAAACGGTTGACATGGGAACGACTGACCACTCAGCAAACCCTGACCTGGTTTTAATATACCGACAAATGGCAACTATAGAACAATTTATGGAGCGCCAGGCTGATATTCTAACCAGTTTAACCGATGAATTAGGCCAGGTTTCTGTACAACAGGGCAGACTGAGTTCTCGTCAAGAAGAGAATGAGGCAAGAGTTAAGTCCCTAACTGAAAGTGTAGTGGGTAGTGGAGCTAGGGGAAATGTTGAGGGATCGAACCCAGATAAGCACCCTATCACAGGGGCTGTTGTGCTCTCAACAGACACCGCGCACATATGTCCGATACCGGCCCATCCTGAGGAAGGTTACCAGAGAAGCTCACACCCTAGGTTAGGACTTGAACCGGCCACCATTGACAATAAGGAAACCCTACCGGGAAGGGTGAGGCCCCTTACCGACCAGGAAACCCTTGATCTGGGACCCCGACTCCCTCAACAACGCCCAGGGGAGCGCACAGCCGTGGAACCTATTAATTGGGCAGGAAATAGTTATGAACAGCTGGCGCACCCGCGCGTAACAATTGGTACCAGAAGTGCGGTGAAAGTATAGGAGGTCCTAGAGAAAAGGGTAAAATAAGAATGGGTCCTAGATTTAGTAGAGCAGAAGATTTATGGGAAACAGTGGAAAATGGAAAAGAAAATTTTCCACAAGATGATCCAAGAAGAAGGGATGTACAGATGAAATACTTTGGTGCTAGACCAAAGGATTTACAAGGTCAAGGTCAAGGTCAATGTCAAAGAGTAAATACAACTGACATGTTGCATAGTCAAACAATAGACTATTATGATACAAATGTTTTGTATAGAGATTTTGACTTTGAAAATTACATGCGTCGAAAACAAGTTCAATTGGTTAAACATGGAACTGAATATAAATCTGATAACGATGATTCAGAAATTACCGACTTGCGAGCGCTACATAAATTCGAACTAGAAACAAAAGCGTTAGGTGTAGAGCAAGATGAGGGTAAAACTTGTACTAATCCCAGATTTCTAGTTTCAGATGGAAAAATGGGGGATTCTTCGTTGCTGAGCGACGACCACGTGGTATCATGGGATGCACATCCTCGTCAGTCAACGACTGCTACCCCATGGGCTGCCACCTTTTCCCCCTCGTCGGTTCCTGAAACAAAAAAATTCCGGTCACCGAGTAACACGCTGTCACTTGTGACCGCTTCAGTCACCCCGGCTGCCATCGACTTCCGTTTCTGCGAGTCGGAAGCGGAATCCAAAAGAATCCCTACCATCGTCGCATCGGTCCCTCAGATGTTCACGTACACACCTGCTCCGAGCCGGCCGATTATGTCCATGGTTTCCCTGTCGTCGGAAACCCAAGTCACGCACAGCTACGAATACATACATTGGGCTAATGGTCAACCCAGGTATGCGTCCTACAGTCGGAAGATGGTTCCACCTGTTCCAGTTTTTCCTGTCTACGCAGAAGCAGTTTCCCTTCCGTGCCAGATGCAACCGTGGCCCACGACGAGCACAGTTCTGGAAAATCCTGTCATGCAACTGGGTACATCGTCAGAAATGTTCAGCTCGGCCAGTTTGAATGGGCAAGACAATCATCTGAAAACAAAGGAAGGAAGGATGGTCAGTCTCCCTTCCACAGAAATTCGAGCCGCGGTTGAAAAACAGATATCAGCTGGTGGTCATGTAACTTCCTCAACCAGCACAGAAAAAGAAGAAGCTACCGAGAATGTTCCGACCTCAGCTGCCGACTCAACGAGAGAAAAGGTGAGATCGCATATGAAACTAGGTCATTATAATGGGAAAACGTCGGTGGAAGTGTTCTTAAAAAAATGTGAGGTGTGTTCCAAGAACAATCGTTGGACAGAAGACGAAAAACTAGCACAACTGACCTGCGCACTGGTTGAACCGGTAGATCAACTTCTTTATGAATTTGACTCTGATACAATTACCACCTGCGCCGACTTGATGGACAGGTTGAGGCTAAGACATGGGAGCACTGACCAAACGGTTTTGTATCAGACCCAACTAAGTGCTCGCAGACAGAAGGTAGGAGAAGATCTGGGTTCTTTGGTCCAGGACATAAGAAGATTAATGATTCTGGCATCCCAGGACCGAGGTCTACACACAGCGAAACTATCGCGATCAAAGCTTTCCTTGATGCTTTACGAGATAAAGAGCTAGCCTTAAAAGTGAGGGAGCGAGAACCGGTCACCCTAGACAGCGCATACAAAACGGCCATGAGACTGGAAGGCTACCGCAGAGCTGATGAAGATGGCATGGACTGCCAAGAACGACGTCCAGGCCGAATCAAAATCGTAAAGGAAAGTGATGAAACAAAAGATTGCGATACGAAAGAATTTCGCGAAGACATTGCTCGTCAACTCAAGCAATTGAGTGACAGAATGGACTGCTTGCTAAAGACCTCATCGACCGAAAAACAATATCCGCGATGGCAACCGCAGAATACCTCTTCAGCAGGGAGAGGCACAAACTATATGAATCAACGATGGAACCAGAAACGGAACGAAACCTACCGAAGGACAACCGACAACCGTCGCTGCTTCGAATGCAACCAGGTTGGACACTTGGCCCGGGTTTCTCCTCGCAGAATAAACTCTTCGTCAACTGGAGAACAAGATGAATCCGAAGGACCTGGGGTGAGTAACGCTAGACATGTAAAAGGAAATAGTGACGCTTATTTGTCCGTAACAATTAGAGGGAAGAAATTGCTAGCTTTGTTAGACTCTGGCAGTGAAATGACATTATGCCCTGCGTCGTTAGTGGACTCGAAAGAAATTATCGGTCCCAGTTAACTATTACAAGCTGCTAACGGGTCTGCAATTCGTGTAATGGGAGAAACTGTACTGAAACTGAAAATTGAAGGGCAAGCCTTCGAAATCCCTTGTCTGGTAACTGAACAGGTTACCGAACTGATTCTTGGACTCTCTTGGATGGTGAAGGAAAATGTCCTGTGGCATATGGGAAAAAGACGGGTTCTCGTGCGGAACTTTTGGTTCACTGTTCATGGTAAACCCCGTTCAGGGTTATGCCGAAAAATCGTGGTTTCTCGAGATGTTCAAGTACCGTCAAATAGTGAAATGGACATAACCACACATGCGGTGTTACCGAATCTGAAAGGGGTGACTACGCGATGGGCTGTCCGGCCCCAACTGTTAGACTCTGGACTCATTCTTGCCGGAACGCTGCTTCCACACCGGACGTTCGACCTGCCACTTCGGGTCATGAATCCGACCGGTCGACCCATCTGGATAAAGAAAGGAATCCACTGTACTGCTGAGCCGGTCATTGTGGCAGACGAAGAGCCACCCAAGACTATCGAGTCTATTCGTGCAATCATCACAGAGACGCCGAGGAAGAGAACCGAAGACGAGGTTGCCAGGATCCTAGCCCCCTTGTGGAAGGAGAGTGCCTCCGACGTACCGGAGGGAGTACAGGAAAGATTACAGAGAATCATCTTGGATCATCAGGAAGCTTTCTCCTTAGGTGAATGGGACTTGGGGTTTACCGATGCGATTCAACACGAGATTGAGACGGGAACGGAAAGTCCTGTTAGGCAATCGCTGCGTCGGCAACCACTATCTATATTACCCATCATCGACGAACAAGTGAATCAGATGTTGCAGCAGCGACTTATCGAACCCTCCGCTTCCGCTTGGGCCAGTAATGTGGTTATGGTCACAAAGAAAGACGGGACCCCGAGATTTTGCGTAGATTATCGCGCGGTGAACACTAAGACTCGGAAAGACGCCTATCCGCTACCCCTCATCGGCGAAAGTCTCGACACGTTGGCCGGGGCGAGGTGGTTCAGCACTTTTGACCTTCGTGCGGGCTACCATCAAGTCGCGGTACATCCCAGGGACCGTCATAAGACAGCTTTCATCACCAGAAGAGGAAGTTACCAATTTCGAGTCCTACCCTTCGGCCTCTGTAATTCGCCGGCCACCTTCTCACGAATGATGAACCTTGTGATGGCCGGACTGAACTTTGAAGTATGCCTCATTTACTTAGACGACATTATTGTGTTCGCCGAAGATCTGGAGACACACCTGGACCGATTAACACAGGTGCTGGAACGTTTGGCCAAGGTGGGATTGAAATTGAAACCGTCCAAATGTCATCTGCTACAGCGACAAGTACTTTTCTTAGGACATGTGATCAGTGAGCAGGGGATCACGACTGACCCAGAAAAGACAGCTGCTGTGAGAAATTGGCCGACTCCAAAGAACCTTAAAGAGGTGCGAGGTTTTATCGGGTTATGCTCGTATTATCGGAAGTTCGTCCCCGACTTCTCTGGAATCGCCAAGCCGCTGCATGCCCTGACAAGAAAAGGATGTCGGTTTATCTGGCCCGATGAGTGTGAGATGGCTTTCTCCCAGTTGAAGCAGCTTCTTATTGAGGCACCCATACTAGCCTTACCATTGGATGAGGGAATGTATGTGCTGGACACTGACGCATCCGGAGAGGCCATAGGAGCTGTCTTAGCGCAAATTCAGGGAGGACAGGAAAGAGTCATCTGCTATGGAAGCCGCCTCTGTTCAAGAGCTGAGCAGAATTACGATGTAACCAGGAGAGAGCTTCTTGCAATAGTGTATTTCCTGAAGACCTACCGGCCGTACCTGCTGGGACGGCGCTTCCTTCTTAGAACGGATCACTCTGCGCTTCAATGGTTGAGGAGGACTCCTCTTCCCATCGGGCAGCAAGCGCGATGGCTATCCATCACCGAAGAATTTGAATTCGACATCCAGCACCGGGCAGGGACGGCACATCGAAATGCAGACGCTATGTCCCGCATTCCACCACAAGTACAAGTTGTTCGGGAACTGCGAGATTTCTCTGATGGGCTAGCCGGCTTACCAATAGATTGGAGTAGAACTGTCATACGCGACGAGCAAAGAACCGATACTGATCTGGGCTGGGTGATTCAGAGGAAATTGGACTCAAGTGATACGCCTTCGTATGAAAACGTAAGGAGTCAGAGCGGAGCCGTAAAGAACCTAATCTCCCAATGGCCGCAGTTGGAGTTGAGAGATGAACTGTTGGTACGGAAATGGCTGGATGCAGAGGATGGCAAAGTCGCTACCTACCAGTTGATTCCACCACCTAATCGTCGGTTGACGTTGATCCAGCTGTCGCACGAAGGAATAACTGGAGGGCACATGGGAATCAGACGAACCTTGTCCCAGATACAGAAAAGAGCCTACTGGCCGGGGTGGCGAGAAGACGTTCGAATGGCACTGAGACGGTGCACACCCTGCGCTCAGTATTTCCGAGGCAAACCGCCCAAACAAGGACGACGGCAGTCCATGGTCGTAGGAGCGCCCATGGAATGTATTGGAGCGGACATCACCGGACCGCATCCCACCTCCAGCAAAGGGCACCGATATATCCTGACGGCTGTCGACCACTTCACACGCTGGGCGGAGGCACACCCGATCCGCAACCAAGAAGCAACCACCGTGGCCCGTGTCCTTGTGAGGGAAGTTTTCTGCCGATTCGGGTGCCCGCGCCAGATTTTGACGGACCAAGGGCCCTGCTTCGAGGCGGCCCTATTTCAGGAACTGTGCCGTCTCCTCCAAATCGACAAAATCCGTACCACCCCCTATAAACCGAGCACGAACGGCGCTGTTGAAAGATTTCATCGAACCCTGAACGCCCTCCTGGGAAAGGTGGTAGCCCAAAACCAGCGGGATTGGGACGTGCATCTACCCTACGTCCTGGCAGCCTACCGAGCCAGTGAGAGTGAAAGCACCGGATTCACTCCGAATCGGCTGTTTCTGTCAAGAGAATTGTGCATGCCTATTGATTTAGTGCTTGGAGATGTTCGGGACATGAATACCTTGCTAAATGTGGATGATTTTGTTGCAAATCAAATTGAAAATGTACAAACAGGTTTTGAAATCGCCAGGAAAGTTATGCAGCGCCAGGCAATTACTAGGAGTGCCCGCTATAACTTGAGGGTCAAACCGGCCACTTTCTCCATTGGGTCCTGGGTTTGGTATTTCTACCCGAGGCGGCGACCTGGGGTAAAAGAAAAATGGAACAAACTTTACACTGGACCCTACCGAGTGGTAGCACAACTGAGCCCGGTTCTCTATAGCATACAGAAATCGGCCCGGTCACAAGCGAAGTTGGTTTATGTTGATAAACTTAAGCTGTACGAAGGAGAGACCCCTAAGGATTGGGATATGGACCTTAATCCCGACCCGGTTGGGCCAGTTGACCTGGAAGCTTTGGCGGAGGCCCATGATTCGGAAGAAGAGGAAATGGGAATCCCTCAGAGACCACGTAGGAACATTGTACGGCCTCGGCGATATAGGGAGTAAGGTTGTAATGTAATGTGATGTGACAGGGTAGACCTGTCGCGTAATGGCGACAAGTATGTGAATAGAGAATAGAATCTTCTCTACTTTAGTTGTTGTTTTTGATGATATATATATATATGTGGCCTTGAGATTTAGGTTTGCATTTTTATTTTAATGTGCGTTGATATATTGTGCTTTCTTGCTGTGTAAATATGTTAAAGTGATTACAGTAATGGAGTGTAATATGATGATATAATTATGTTAAGTGAGGAAGCATAGTTTTATTCGTGTGAAGTGTAGCTTAAGAGTTTCAGATTACATGTGTGTCCTCTGATGATAAAAGTAGCTATGCAGATGAGATGAATAATAAAGAAATGTGAATTGTGATGGTACTAGACCATTTGATAAGTATAAGCTCCAGATAATGCCTAAGTGTTAGTCCTTTAGGTAGAAATAAAATATTTAGTTGCTAAATTGGTAGAAATATTAGAATCGCTTCTTGTTGCCACGAAGAAGGGCAAATGTTGTGCTTGTATATTATTGGCATAATAATGATTACCAGTTAAAAGGTTATGATTAAAAAATGCTATGGTAGTAGTCTGCATGGCGATTGGAAGATAACCTTGTGTGAATGGTTGAATGAGTAACTGATGATGGTAAGAGTCGGTAGAGCACCCAATTGTAAGCATCGCCCCGGGAGTTGGTAAGTAAGTTGGATTATAGATTTGTAGGTAGACTCACTATTTAGCCGTCAGTGAAAATTGCATGCAATGGTGAAGCTGTGCCTGTGGATTAGTGACGAGATGAGTTCGTCCAGTCTTAGACTACTTCCTGTAGAGGTTGTAATGTAATAGACTATTATAGGATATGGGAATAAGTCCTTTATGCCTTGGGTATGCTTAACTGAGCAGTAATTCCTTCTTCGATCCGGGTAGCTAAGCCTTGATGTAATAAGGTATGGTATGCATGTGGTATACATTAGTGGCCTAGGTTTATGATCTGACGTTGCTTCATCTCCGTAGTAGTGGCTTAGTGTAGAAAGAATGAGTACCTTTAAAACACAGCTTAAGTTTTAAGTTGCTGTAGATGTTTGGCTTGGTAGTATGGATGAGAGTGACTGAGTGTGCTGGAAAATGCATTTCTTATTTTGTGGCTTTTGATGACAAGTTTAAATGGATTATGGCCGCAGACTTCCGTAGCGTCTATTGCCAGGACTTTATGTGGTTGTCTGAGATTCAGTATCGTATTTGTACCATAAAATTGTGTAAGATATTGATTCCACTGAAGCGCTACAGTACTGTTGAGTGAATAATAGGCTAGTGTTGAATTAGCTTAAGATTACATTGCTTCATGTTTTCGTAGCGTCTCTTGCTGAAGACCCTGTGTTGTGTTCAGAAATTTGTAGAGCGCTATTGTAATAAGTAGGTCCTAGTATGTGTGGAATCTTCTGTAGCGATTCTTGTTGATTGTGATTATTACATGCGAAATTTTGTATAGCGCCACTGCTGTATAAAAATGTAATAACGGATTAATATAAGATTGGGCGCCGGAACATGACTACATGTGTTAAGAGGACTTTCTCTCGCTAGGGTTCCGTGCAATTGCTGGAAGTAGTGTGTAGTTAAGCTTCATTGTGGGTAATTGCTAAAAGTAGTTAAGCTATGTGATTGTAACTATGTGTAATTAATGGAGTTACGTTGAACGGTCTTGCACTAACTCCATGGAAAGAAGACAGCCTTTGGACATTCCGAACATGGGCCTTGGCTATGGAGGTGTCCCACCGCTACCTATCTCATTCGAGTCCCCTACTCGAGGAAGTGTTCCTCGCGTCACTAACTGACCTGCTGGACCCTGTTGGTCAGGAGTGGTAGAAGGTGGAGGCGATCGTTATAACACTGTTTACCATTAGGAGAGCCACTTGGTTCTGGCCTTTCTTGGTTTAAGAAGGACGCTGCTTGAATTGTTGCAAACCGTGAGGTAAAAGTTTAGATGTACCCGGCCCCTATAATCTTGAATCATGGAATTTAACGCATTATACCGGTTGTGAATTGTGGATAACATTTTCGTTGGTTATTTTATGTGGAACTGATTGTGCTGATGAAAATATGATTTTAGTTGGTTGTGTTACTGAGTTGCCTTGGAAATGCTATGTCCTGCATTGCCATGTTTTACCCTTCCGAGTGGAGATATTATTGCTATATGATGTATGTAATTTGATGGCAGGTATTAATGATAAAAACTGCAACAGTTTCTATGAATGAAAAGATTAGTAGTACTTCGTGGGTCAGTTTGAGGACTTCGGTTAGTTAAGAACTGTTTTGGGCATATGTGAACCCTTATGACTGACTGATAATCAGTCATTGTACAAATTTCAATGTCTTATGCCTGTTAATGTAACTTCTGAGACAATGTAAGATGTTAAATGATAGATAAGATATAAGTGCCATGTATCAGGTTCGAGCTCGGGAGTTTGGTTTAAATTTCCCAGGGTACTGGTAAATTTAAAAAAGTAAGTGGTGGAGGGTGTAGCGAACCAGGTTGCTACTGGCTACCTTACTTATTTACTTAAGTAAGGCCGCTATTTCTATTGAGAATTCATGGGTGCTATGCTTAGCGCAAATCGATGCGGTCATCGCTATATTTAGCTTCCCATGCATTTGTCAGTGGAATATTCCACCACCGGCGATTTTTGATTGGTTGGACATCACGCGATGTTTTAGGCGCCAAGAAGCGGTCTTCTTAGGCAACATTAACGCGCAAACTGTCAGTCTGGACACGGAAATCGAACGGGTGACATCTATGTCGACCGATTTCTTAAATTGTGGTAAAATTATACAGATCCGGCTCCGGCAAGTTTCCAGAACCAGGAGGACAAGGTTCCTTGGTAATTGGTTTGTCGATAAATAATGGTGAATCGTTTCGGGCACCGATTAAACGAATAATCGAAATTTTATGGAAGAAATTGTGACGTTGGCTGAAGACACAACAAATCTTATCGGACGGGAACGTGAATCGGCTGTCTTGAATATATATCAATGGAACAGGGAAGTATAGCCATGCTAACCTATTGAGCTCGAACCAGAATTAAGTGTAAATCGATAAAACTTGCATTGCTAATTTTGACGCTGTTTAATTGAATCTACTCAGTCTGTGAACTGGGAGAATAAATCTTAAATTAGTAAAGGAGCATAGTTAGTATTTAAAAGACCTTGATAGCGTCTCATTACTATTGATTTCGTTTCTACTACTGTACAAATATTTGATAATGAACGACGGACAGTCACCCGATTAATTGTATAATAAATAACGCTTAAATAAGGAAACTGTATATTAATTATTGCTATTAAGACCCGATGGATTCGGACAGTGACTCAGACGGGGTACTGCAGATGGAAACAGGACACGAGGAGGACAGGAGATGTCCAGAAGAAACGGTTGACATGGGAACGACTGACCACTCAGCAAACCCTGACCTGGTTTTAATATACCGACAAATGGCAACTATAGAACAATTTATGGAGCGCCAGGCTGATATTCTAACCAGTTTAACCGATGAATTAGGCCAGGTTTCTGTACAACAGGGCAGACTGAATTCTCGCCAAGAAGAGAATGAGGCAAGAGTTAAGTCCCTAACTGAAAGTGTAGTGGGTAGTGGAGCTAGGGGAAATGTTGAGGGATCGAACCCAGATAAGCACCCTATCACAGGGGCTGTTGTGCTCTCAACAGACACCGCGCACATATGTCCGATACCGGCCCATCCTGAGGAAGGTTACCAGAGAAGCTCACACCCTAGGTTAGGACTTGAACCGGCCACCATTGACAATAAGGAAACCCTACCGGGAAGGGTGAGGCCCCTTACCGACCAGGAAACCCTTGATCTGGGACCCCGACTCCCTCAACAACGCCCAGGGGAGCGCACAGCCGTGGAACCCATTAATTGGGCAGGAAATAGTTATGAACAGCTGGCGCACCCGCGCGTAACAATATCAATGTTTTATCAGCCGTTTCTTCGGACTTTGTTAACTTTTCTCTCAGTTTATCACAATTCTTGTATTTAAGTTCATAATTTCCTCTTCTTATTTTCAGGTAAAAAATTATAACTCTATTTCGCACACTCCTATAGCTATAATGGTCTGGGTAAACCGCTCTTTAGAGCGTCGTTGTCTTCTTGTGCTAAGGTCTCAGAATGATCTGAGAAGAAAGAGCACTTATGGAGTTGGATACATGCAGTAAAATAGAGACTAAGGAAATGGGTAGGACACTGGCATGGGCGGTGTTTGGTTTCCGTTCTTGGAGGAGCTAAAGCCTTCTTGTGCTAAGGTCTCAGAATGATCTGAGAAGAAAGAGCACTTATGGAGTTGGATACATGCAGTAAAATAGAGACTAAGGAAATGGGTAGGACACAGGCATGGGCGGTGTTTGGTTTCCGTTCTTGGAGGAGCTAAAGCCTTCTTGGGGGACTAAGCCCGGGAAAAGATACCATTTACACGGTAAAAAATGAATCTGTGTTTTCTTGGGGGTTAGACCCCTAGCCCCTGATAAACTCCGCCCATGGACGCAGACTGAGGGCAGACAAACTGCTAAGAACGGTCATCAAAGAAAAATGATGGGAAACGAACCAGGGGGCGACCACGACAGATGATGTTGGATATGATGATGGCAAATTTATAAGGAAGGCTCGACGTAGAGGTCCAAGATCGAGATGATTGACTATGTCGGACATTTAAACCTGCCTAGAAGGCAGACAACTAGAGAGGAATGTGATGAACTAGTCTACATGTAGAATAGGCTTCAGAAGTTAAAAATTAATCAATAACATTTCTTCTAACCTAATTAATTTATCTTATTTAAGAAGGCCAGTCAAAATGACCGAATTGCGAATCCTACTTTATGGCATCATTGTTAAAAGGTTATACTTCCCAATGCTAAAATTACATGATCAATAATAAGTGCCTGCGACTTGAACCAATTCATAAACTGTTAGTTTGAGGTAATAAATCTGATGTGTACAGGGGCGGATTAAGAAATGTGGAGGCCCTGTTCTAGAAATTTTTTGGGGATCTTTTTTTAGTCGTTTGGTCGAAAATTTCGTAGAATATACCGATTATTTCCCTCCAAAAAATTGCTAATCTTTTTAATCGCTTGGTTGAAGTTTGAAAAAATTGAAAATCGAAAAACAATTCCGCGTGTATGGGGTCTCCCTTAAGTGTGGGCCCCAGTTTGGTCAAACATGTTGAACATGCCTTAATCCGGACCTGGATGTGTGGAGAACTTTGGCAACATTTCGTCGACAACGTATTTATTAATGTTGCACCCTTAGCACCTACCTTAATGGAGACATGGACCGTGATCCTGCTGTTATGAGCCTGTCAGTTTTCTGTGCACGTTTTGTGAGAGCGCAAACAGGCACTTGAATTATTTTTATCTTGAAGGTCGCTATAATTATAAAGTTCTATTTACACAGCTATTACAATTATTTATTGCCGTCATTTACAATAATTCTATCACTATTATTTTACACAGATATAAAAATTCAGATTTACACTATGGACTAGCATAAAAATAATGGATATGTTATTGAGAGACATAAGTACGCTCTGCCATAAAATACTACATGCTACAATAACAACGAAAAGCTACATAATAATATTATGGTAGCAGGGCCGTAAATTTGTTTCTAGATATGGGAGGGAAAATTTTCCCCTCTCGGAATTAGGCGTGGTATGCCTCCCTCAAGGAGCTCACAATTGAGTTCAATTGCACCCTAGGTTAGTGTGCACATGGCCCTTTATGTTAGGAACACATGGAAACAACACGACTAGGGTTCTCTTGCCAAGCCAAAGCAGTTGAAAATATTAGGCCTGTTTTAGTCGGTGTCACGACTACTGGTTCACTGACAACTGGTTCAACGACAACTGTGGTCTACGGACAATTCGTTCACCGACAACTGGTTCACGACAATTGGTACACGACAATATTATTTGCTCACCCGCAAATGGTAAATTGAAGCTGGATGAAGGTTCCTTATAGGTGAAATAGAAGCTGGATTGACAAAAATAACGACTGAGAAATGGAAGCCGAAGTAATGATAAAGCGCTTCAAAAATGGAAGCTGGATACATGTTGAAATACATAAATGAAATTCATCAATTCAGCTTTCATTTATCAAGCATTCTATTCATTAATCCAGCTTCTATTTCAGATATAAAAATACCAATATCCAGTTTCCATTTCACGAGCGTTTTTCATCAATCCAGTTCCAATTTAAGCAAGAACATTTCATCAATACAGCTCCAGTTTAAGCAAAAACATTTTCACCAATCCAGGCCCAATTTGAGCAAGAATATTTTTATCAATCCAGCTCCAATAATAATGTCGCGTAATAATTGTCGTGAACCAGCTGTCGGTGAACGAATTGTCCGTGGACCAGTTGTCGGTGAACCAATTGTCGTGGAACCTTTTTATTTACACACTAGCTGTACCCGGCCACGCGTTGCTGTGACTGAAAAGACCGTCCAACCCTCCCTCCCTGCTTCCCTTCCCCTTCCTCCCTCCCTCGCTTATCCTGCCTCCCTCCCTCCCTTCGTTCCTCTGTCACTCTCTACCTCCATTCCCCGCCCTCTCCCCTTCCCTCCTCCATCCCTCCCCTCCTCCCCTCCATCCCGTTTCTTCCACTCCCTCCATCCCCTCCGTCCCTCTCCTCCTTCATCCCTCCCCTCCCTCCATCCCGTCCGCTCCCTCCTCCCCCCTCCATCCCGTTTCTTCCACTCCCTCCATCCCCTCCGTCCCTCTCCTCCTCCATCCCTCCCCTCCCTCCATCCCACCCGCTCCCTTCCTCCCACACGGCCACATTCAAATGCAAATAAATTGAATTCGCTGAAATCGAATGCAATGTTGTGTTTTTTCGAGAAAAGCATATAAAAACCCGTCCGCTGGAACGTTGTGTGAAAATTGTCAATCTAGCCTTTTCTAGCCTTTTTTTCGACCGGAGCCGACCTTTTTCAAAATTCAGAGTGGCATCCCTGACCTTTTTCAAAATTCAGAGTGTCATCCCTGTACGTTATAAATACACGGGCCAAAATGGCGGAGTATGCGTTAAAGTTAAAATGTATAAACGTGTCAAATTGAGGAGAAAGTTGGAGGTTTTTTGGTGTAAAAGATTTGTTTCTTTCCAGGAAATTCTTTTACAAACACGTTCGTATTCGAACGGAGCGTTTTGCCAAAAATTCCAAACGAATCGGTCATGAAGTTTCCGAGAAATTCGATTAGGACCAAACTTTTTACATTTTTATTTATATAGATAATATAACTTCCTACATGTATATGGTGGGTCCGTAGCTCAGTGGAGAGAGCGTTGGCCGATAAATTGAGAGTCTTTATCGCGACCGGGTTCAAGCCTCGCTCAGGGCAAAACATGTATTTGAATTTTGTGTTAGCTTCCAGTGGCGCTTTGCTGTTGCGTTGTTTGACTCGGGATCTGCTGAAAATAAGATCGCCCCTCCCACTCCTGGCTTGGTCGAATCAGGAGCGTTCCAACACTTAGGCCATTAGTGTTAAGTATATCGAACCTGTTGTAGCCGACCTGCGTGTCGTGCGAAGCTTGCCGTATTTCGTATAACATGTACCTGTAATCGTTCTGCGGTGTGTCAGATTGAATGTGAATAAACGAATATTATTATTATATAATCCACAACAATACTTTATCTTGCCCATCCCAATACTTTGTTTTGTCGTTTTTACCATCCCTTGCCTATCGGTTTTGTTAGCCCTCGTTGCCACCCCCTAGGTTTTTTCCGAATAAAACTTGTTTCGTTTGGAAAAAAATGTTGACATTATAGGTAGCTGTAGAGGGTTCATTTGCACACATTTTGAGGTAAAATTTGAGATGATAATCAATACCGTTCAAAAGTTATACCCGATATACCCGAGGTACCAGGGGGGTGGATACCCCCTAGATTAACGGCTATATCTTATCCCTCGTTTAATATGAAGAGACACAAAATACACCATTCTATAGAGGGAATGTAGAGCTACAATTCCATGTTCATTGAGTTGTCTTTTGACGACCGGAAGTGCTCAAAATAAATTAAAATATATAAAAATAAATTTTATTTTCGTAACAATTTCATGTTTTTCTATTATGGCGCATCCATAATTTATTTTTGAAGCAAAATAAATTATGCCATTCCATAGAGGGCATGTAGGGCTATTTTGTCATACCAAATAATTTGACTTTTGATGATCGAAAGTGCTCAAAATAAATTGAAATGTGTAAAAATGTTGGGGTTTTTACAACGCAAATCGATATTTCTGTGTAAACTTTGTCACCAGCTAATGAACTTATATTATCTGAAACAGATATTGAATATGAATACATACATAGATACATGCATACATACATACATGCATACATACATGTATACATACATACATACATACATACATACATACATACATACATACATACATACATACATACATACATACATACATACATACATACATACATACATACATACATACATTAGGGTGTTTTTAAGGTACATGTGAAATTTTCAAATAAAAGATTTTTTAACGACCAAATGAAATTATTGTGTCAAATCATATGTAAATCAAATATTCGAAATTATATCTCGATAGCTGAACAATTAGGACTTGCTCAAGAGGACTGAAGTTAGGAACTCGGTTGCGTTGCAAGCATTACAATCTGCGATTTCAATACATGCGAGCTCCATGCCATAGAACCCTTCTCAGTGACTATTTCCCAGCAAATAAACATTCACGATCATGTCGTTACTGATATGATGTTGTTTTTGTCACTGGTCATGTGTTGCAAATGGCGGGAAAGTGGTGCTTTTATTTCTTGTATCATATGGCAGGTGCAATGCAAAATTGATTACAAAAAGCCGAGATTTAGTTGATAGGCAGTACTGATATCACTTCGACTATGCGAAGCTGTCTTCACAAAGGAGAGGTTCCCATGCAAGGCACTGCTCAATTTTTGCATGCACCAAGGAATCAGAGTCTGGAATCAGTCTGCATGACAACGTATAAGAGACAATAGCAATTGTACGTTTCAATTTGGGAGAGATGATCTTGCAGCACTGGCAGCAGATATTCTTCTGAGCAACTTCTCTTCTTCTTCTTCTTCTTCTTCTTCTTCTTCTTCTTCTTCTTCTTCTTCCTCTTCTTCTTCCTCTTCTTCAACAAGTTCCCCTTACTCTTCACCTGAATAACAAGATCATGCCGGATGTTACAGAGACAGGACGATGATGGTATATTTCATAAGCTATTGGCCATCCCTAACTCCACCCAGTGACAGCTATTGTCGTGTCAGATTCTTGTTGGCTGAAATCTGAAGCTAGTGATTGGAAGACAAACTCCTGGCCATTGTGTTTTGACACAGTGGCGAGTAAAACGAGTTGCAAGGGCGGAATATGCATGAAGCTGGAAGCGAAATTGGGAAAGGACCTCTTGAACCTCGCCATCGATACCATGCTTCTGAAATTGTTCTAGAAAAGTGTTTCACTGCATGATTCTGCAAGGACTCCAGTATTGGAAGTCTTTAGTCAAGAGCTACTAGAGCTAACAGTCGTTTTCAAAAGATGAATTCCACCAAAGGGAATAAAGTTCAGGTAACCAGGTGCATTTCAACGACGGAGTTGGTTGTCATATGCGATTTACATGATAGAGTTGTAGCTTTTCAGTTATCAATTCAACAACATCAGAGCACAAAGAGGATAATCTCGACCATCCTACTCTGAAAAGATATGGAATCCCTTACTTGAAGTGTCACTCTCTGTGACAGCAACTTAGTCTCACGTGAAGTACTATTTCATCTGTATACCTGAAACAATGAAGCCAAAAGGGGAATCCATACTTACCACGCCAGAGAAGTTTTATCTGTCTCCCTAACAGTATTTTTCCCGACACTTTGATTTTTGTCAGGTTGGCCACAGCTTTGTGACGAGTCATGGCCTACAGCATGCGCAACGAATTTGATGACCTGGGACCTGATCTCATGAGAGGCTTCCTACTGTACCTAAGCCACCACCAAAATATTCCAGATCCACGGATTGGGCTACTCCCTTCGTGATTGAGATTCGCAACAATGGTAGTCAGAACAATCACACAGTGAGGTAAAATTAAGTCATCATATCTGACCCGACCAAAGTGTGACGAATGATCTGGGAGAGTGACTCTTATGCAGTCCTTCAACGAAAGCCCTGGTCAGAAATAAGGTAGAGAAACAAATTGTCCTGCTAATGGTCAAGTAAGGCCAGATTTTTTCAAATGTACTATGAGGAATATACTATGACAACTCATAGTACTTCTTTGGATTTTGCCTTAATATCTGATGGTTATGCACTAAATTTTGCTTGGATCTGTGAAAATTACAATGTGTCACAATGTCGCCTAAGTGGCTATTCTTCCGGTGCTTTGAGCAAGTCCTAAATCTATTCCGATTTTCTTCTAATTTGGCAGATAACTATATTTCTGAAGGTGGAACACAAAATTATATTGGTCGATATTGACATCGACATTTTAATTTTTAGACACACCCTAACATACATACATACATACATACATACATACATACATACATACTTACATACCTACATACATACATACATACATACATACATACATACATACATACATACATACTAGGGCGCCCGTTCAGCCAATGAGAAAATTTAAAATTCGTAATTTTCTACACGGTACCCTCTGAAGTTGTTACACCTGGTCTGTGAATTAACAGAGTGAAATTGCAGAATTTTATGTTAATATTTACTGGGAGCTCAACATGACTAAAGTTTATGCTATATCGCAATCTTTCGTACCTTTTCCAGTTTCGTTGTTTACAGCACTTTGTTTCACATTGCACATGTTACTTAGGCCTACTGTGTTGTTATTATTCTATTTAGACTAATTAATGTGTTTAATATTACTGCTGCTCTCTCAGTCAACATTTTATCCTTGGATTCTTTCAGCTAGTTCATGTATAAAAATGAGTCCTTGTCATTTCAAAATCACAACAAACAGCTAAGGTTTTAATCTTAATTTAAAAATAACTGGACCCGCTACAAAACCACAAGAAGTGCTCACTAAGTTGTAAAGAAATTACATTTAAAGAGAACAGAAAAATGTAATATTCACAAAAGGTTACTGTTAGTAGGTTTTAGCTTATTATGGTCAATGTCCATACAGTACTCACAAACAGAGTAAAATTGCTACATCTATTAACTGTGCAATTAGCATTCTGCAATCTGCACCATCACTTTCATTTAGCTGCAACATGTTCCTTTTGTTAAAAAATATGCAATCCTTTTTTTTATTTAGTGTGCACACTGTTCTGCGCAACTGGGGCAATGATGCAGTAACTGTTGTATTTAGTGTGTCAATGTCATAGCTGTCATACTAAAGCAGCTACAGTATATCTAAATCACTGATAGTGCTTTCAGTCTTTTGGATTTAAAATCTTAGATTGATTAGTTAATTACCAATAGAAAGTATGGCAGAAGTAGCTGCTTCACGACTTGTAACAGTCACACGTCTAGTTCCGCTGACATTTGGTTGATTGATCCGGTCAGAAGAAATACATGTGGAAGCAAGCTTCCAACTTACAATCAGGTGTTGTCTGTCTTTTTCCATCGGCACAAGATTCTTGCTAAGACAGTCAGAGACAGTTCAAGGTCTGTTGTACATGAAGTTCTTCACATTTGGTCAATGGCCCGTATCCCAACAACACTTGATAGGAATGCCATTGAAAAGTTGGAGGACATGTTTTATAGATGGGAGAAACTGAATAAGAACATGCATCGCCGAACTGAGCTAATGAAAGTACTATGATCGGAGATTTGGAAAAACTGTTGACATGGCACATACAGATGCTATGTCAATGACCACCATTGCTGAAGACAAGTTTTTCTTGGATGACCAACACTGTCCACGCATAGGCTAAATGGGTGGTGTAGACACAGCTTTGGCTAGAACAGAGGGCAGAAAGTTAAAGAGATTGAAGTGTGAGCATTATCTCAGAAGTAAAGAAGATGACAGAAAGAGAGCAAATATCACAGTTCAGAAAGATGATGAATTGACTTCAGAAGAAGAATTGGCCACTATGGCTGCTAAAGTTGAGTCTAATTTAGAACCACGCTGCTCACATAGAGCTACCAAACGACGTGACAAAGCTTCTGGATGGTAGGGGGAAGCAACTAGCAATGCTGTTGTTTCAATGATGCGAGAGTGGGGAATAGAAAATCTAGTCAGGGCCATGTGCCTAGACACCCCAGCTTCCAATATGGGCAGACAAAGTGGGGTTTGTGGTGTGAAGATTTCGAGCTAAACAAGAAATATGTTAACAGTCTAGTCTGGCAGTGGTAAATGGCAGTGTAGAGTGAGCTGTGTAGCTGATATATGACTTCAACACCTCCATTACAACAAGTGATGAACATAAACAATTTCTCAAGCCACAGAGCCAAGTGCCCAAAAGCGAGAAAGTCACTACTTGTCGGTGATGATACAACAACAAAATACACTGACAACTAGACCCTAGTGACTTACAGCTTAAAAACGAAAATAAATGCTGCAATGTACTTTGTTGTGGCAGTATTGTTATTAGTATTCTGAATAGTTCAGTTTTGATTAGCATTTGACAGTGATGTATTGATTTTGCATTGAAAATATTTGAATGATAAATAACTGTGAAATAAGTCAGAATAGCATGCTGTCGGATGATATCTTGCTAACTTCACATATGTTGAGCTCCCTCTAAACATGCATCCAAAATTCTAAAAAAATTACTTGGAACTTCTCTCATGATAGACAACAAAATAAGAAGGTACCACATAAGAAATTCAGAAAATATTTTTTAATATTACATTTTTCTGTTCTCTTTAAATGTAATTTCTTTACAACTTAGTGAGCACTTCTTGTGGTTTTGTAGCGGGTCCAGTTATGTTTAAATTAAGATTAAAACCTTAGCTGTTTGTTATGATTTTGAAATGACAAGGACTCATTTTTATACATGAACTAGCTGAAAGAATCCAAGGATAAAATGTTGACTGAGAGAGCAGCAGTAATATTAAACACATTAATTAGTCTAAATAGAATAATAACAACACAGTAGGCCTAAGTAACATGTGCAATGTGAAACAAAGTGCTGTAAACAACGAAACTGGAAAAGGTACGAAAGATTGCGATATAGCATAAACTTTAGTCATGTTGAGCTCCCAGTAAATATTAACATAAAATTCTGCAATTTTGCTCTGTTATTTCACAGACCAGGTCTAGCAACTTCAGAGGGTACCGTGTAGAAAATTACGAATTTTAAATTTTCTCATTGGCTGAACGGGCGCCCTAATACATACTTATTTCCAAACACACATACATACATACATACATGCATACATACATACATACATACATACATACATACATACATACATACATACATACATACATACATACATACATACATACATACATATATACATTCTTGTATACGTACATGCATGCCAATATACATGCTGTAGCCATTAGGTGTCTACGGCCCTTCTACTCTTCCGTACTCTTTCTGTCTTGGGATGCGTGGGTGTATTGAGGGTTGGGCATTGCCTATATAAGCCTTTGCTTTGGTGGCAAACGTCCCTGTTCTGCGGTTGTGGTGATCTGTGAGGCGTGTGGGGTTTGATGTCTCTCGTTGAGTGTGGTCCGGCTTCTACGTCGCCGTCTCGCCTTGTTGGTGTTCTGGCAGTTCATCTGTCTTCCTTGGCTTCGTTAGCCGTTGTCTGCTGTGCTGTCGTCCGTACTGCTTCGTCTGGTTTGTCAACTTTGGTTCTACAAGACGGTAACCTTTGTTATTCGCTGTAAATATTGCTTGTATGAATAAATCGATCTTATTTTACAAAAGTTGGGACCTTATCTTTGATAGTCATCCTCGTAGACGGCCCGTGAACCTTACAAATGGGGGCCCTCCGTGCTTTTGCTCGTTTTGGGTGTTTTTGGTGAATGTTTGTTGGTGTAATTCCGTTGGGAAATTTCGGATATTTTTTGGTCCGTGTAGTTCGCCGGAATTTTGAGAAATTTGCCGTAGTTGTCGGAAATTTTGCGGTGTCGCATTTCGTTTTGGGGGCCTGGGCTATTTGAATTTCGTGCGTTGGCAGAAATTTTGTGCGTTGTTCGCATTTGTGACAGTTTTGAAGTGGACTGTCGTGAGAATTGGGGATTTTGGGGAGAATTTTTGGTCTCCGTGGTCTGCGCAGGTAGACTAGTATGGCGTCCTCAGAGGAAGTTACTCTTCTTGAATGGGACGAGATAGTGGATTTGCCGGTGGACGAATTGAGAAAATATTGTGCGACGTTGGGTGAGGACGTTAAAGGGTTAACGAAAACTCAATTAATGAAGTTGGCTAGAAAAGCGTTGTCGCCTAAACAAGGAAGTGAGGAATGGAAACTTCGGGCACAAGCGAAGAGAGAGGCCGTTGAATTGGAGCGACTGAGATTTAAGGAGGACAGAGAATTTGAGTGGGAAGTAGAGAAACAGAAAATGAAACTGGCGGCGGAGGTGGAGAAAGAGAAAATGAGAATGGCAGCGGAGGCGGAGGAGAGAAAAATGAGAATGGAAGCTGAGGCTGAGGAGAGGAAATTGAGGATGGAAGCTGAGGCAGAGGAGAGGAAATGGAAGATGGAAGCTGAGGCTGAGGAGACGAAAAGGAGATTTGACATAGAGGAGAAACGGATGTCTTTGGAGGTAGACAAACAGAAGTTCGATATTGACTTGCGGACGTTAGAATTAGGAGGTGTGCCAGACCGTCCTGTGCAGCACAAGGAGGATTTTCGTTTTGGGGCGGCAATGAAATTTGTTCCTAAATTTGACCCCTCGGATATTGAACACTATTTCGCGGCGTTCGAACAGGCAATGGCTTTGCATAAAATTCCGATGGAAAAATGGTCATCCCTTTTGCAGCCACAACTGTCGGGAAAGGCGGCAAATGTATTTGCGTCTTTGTCTTTGGAGTATTGTGTGAAATATGATGTTGTTAAATCCACACTACTCACAGCTTATGAACGGATACCGGAGTTCTATCGGAAGAAATTTCGGGGGTTGAAAAAAGAACCACGGGAGACTTTCGCAAATTACGCGTATCGCTTGCAGATACCTTTCCAACGTTGGGTAGAGGGTACAAATTCGTGGGATGATTTGGCTAAATTTAAAGAGGTCGTACAGATGGAGCAATTTGTACAAGCGTTGCCGCTAGAAGTACACAAGTGGCTTTTGGACAAAAGTCCTGAGACGGTAGCGAGTGCTGCACGTTTGGCAGATGAATACGCTGTTTTGTATAAACAGGGGCCGAGTAATTATGCTGGGGGATTCCAAAGGAATTTTTCTGAGCGTACAAACCGCTTCTCATGTGACGATAGTGAGAAGAAAGACGTGTGGGAGCGTCAGGGATCAGGGTACAAGGAAGGTGTGCGCCATGAGTCGAAATGGAGTAAGCGTTCGCCTCAAAGAGGGACGTATGGCTTTAAGCAGCAAAATCGTAAAAATGATGACGTTGAGGGGTTTGGAGAGCAGGTCACGTGCTCGTTCTGCAGGATTCCTGGGCATTTGAGGTCCCAATGTCGGAAATTACAACGAAAGGAGGGGCCTGAAATTGAAAATTGGAGGGGTCCGAAACCCGTGGGTTTAGTACAAACTTTGTCGGCGCCTGTTAAGGAACAGAGTTTTCAGAAGCCTATTGAAACTGTTGATAAAATGTATGCTCCTTTCTGTGTGAATGGGTGTGTCATTAATGATTTGAATGAACGCAAGGATGGTGTTTTTCTGAGAGACTCAGGTTGTCTTCAATCTTTAGTATCGGCTGAATGGTTGGATGAACATGATTTTGTGCAGTTGAATGAGACACGCCTTCTGAGAGGTATTTCTGGTCAAATTATGGAGCGCCCTCTTGTGAAAGTGAACGTGGAATGTGCATTTGTGAAAGGCGAAATTCTCTGTTGTACGCTGAGTTCTTTTCCTATGCATGGCGTGCACGTGGTGATTGGTAATGACGTAGCGCTTTCGGGTGATATTGTGGATGTGGCTATTACGACCAGAGCTCAAGCTAAACAATATGCAGAGGAACGCAGTGCGACACCGAGCGTTGTGTGCAGTGAACCGACGCGTTTGGAGACGACGATTCTGGGTCAGAGTGCAGAGTCGGTCGATCGGGCATTATTGACAAATGATTTAATGTGTACGTCTAATGATCAAGCGAATTTAGACGAAGGTGATTTAGAAGCTTTATTCGAGTCGAATGAAAGTGTTGACACTGACTGGCAGGATATCTGTGTTCCGAGATCAGAATTAATTATGAGGCAGAGAAATTGTCCTGATTTGATTCCAATGTTTGTGCTGGCGGAAAATAAATCGACAGGCGATGGCCGTGTACAACCGTATGAGTTAGTGGAAGGTGTGTTGATACGTCGTTGGGACGACAAGTTAACGCCATTTAAGATGGGTGTGTCACAGATTGTGGTTCCACGTCAGTTGCGAATGAAATTGTTGCACGTGGCACATGATATACCAGCATCGGGTCGTCTGGGAACACAGAAGACTTTGGACAGACTGTTGAAGCATTTCTGGTGGCCACTTGTGAATAAGGATGTACGTGAGTACTGTCGTTCATGTGATGTTTGTCAACGGTTGGGTAAAGGTAACAGAAATTATAGAGCGCCTATGGTTAGTGTGCCTGTTATGCAAGAAGTGTTTGAGCGTCTAGCGATGGATATCGTCGGTCCTTTAAGTGTTTGTGCCTTAACGGGTAACAGATTTATCTTGACTGTGATTGATTTAGCATCGCATTTCCCATTTGCATTTCCGTTAAAGACGCATACGGCGCAGGATGTTGCGAAATGTTTGTGTGAGGTGTTTACGATGTTCGGTTTTCCGAAAGAACTACTTTCTGATTGTGGGACTGAGTTCATGTCTGATTTGATGCAGGTGTTTGTGCATGAATGTGGCATTGTACAATTGAAGACTAGTCCTTATAGACCACAGACGAATGGTTCGTGTGAAAGATTCCATCGTACCATGAAAGATATGTTGAAAGCGGTGGCTGAAACGTATCCGGGTTCGTGGGATACCATGCTCCCTTGGATTTTGTTTGCGTATAGGGAAGTTCCTGTACAGGGTACTGGCTTTTCTGCCTTTGACTTAATGTATGGTAGAGATGTGCGTGGTATGCTTCAATTAATGAAAGAGGCATGGTTGTCAAAAGATGTTGTAAATGAAGTATCTGGTAAGAATGTGATTGAATATGTCTTGCAGTTGCGTGAGCGTATGCGTGTTGGGTTGCACATGGCAAGTGAAAATGCTGTGGTTGCTAAGATTAAGTCGAAGCAAATTTATGATAAACATTCGAAGGCTGTGACTTTTGAGGAAGGTGAAAAGGTGCTACTTTTGATTCCATTGGTGGGTAAACCCTTACAGGCCAAGTATTGTGGACCTTATGTGGTATTACGTCGTCTGGGTCCGGTTGATTATTTGGTATGTACGCCGGATAGACGAAAAACGGAACGAGTGGTACATGTGAATTTGATGAAGCGATATGTGGATCGTTTGGATGTGATGCATGATGTATCGAAAGATGATGTGATTGCTTCTGTGTTGTTGGTGGATACGGATGTGAAGGTGACTGAGTTGACTTTAGAGGATAAGGTCTTACAATGTGATGTGTCTGCTGAATGTCGTGATGAATTACGTGATGTTTTGCATGACTTTGCACATGTCTTTAGTAAGTCACCGGGTAAAACCAACATGGTGTCACATAGGATTGAGTTGGTCGAAGGTGCTCGTCCTGTTCGACAATCACCTTATAGGTTGAATCCTGAGAGGATGGCTAAGGTGGAGAAAGAGGTGGAACAGTACTGTTGTTGAAGGCTGGGATTATTGAGGAATCTGAGAGTCCTTGGGCGGCTCCGATCGTTATGGTTCCTAAGCCAGACGGTACGGATCGCTTATGTTCAGATTTCAGAAAACTGAATGGGTTGTCCGTAGCGGATCCATTTCCGATGCCCCGGGTGGAGGTCTTAATTGATCGACTGGGAAAATCCCGTTATTTGACAAAATTGGATATGACCAAAGGGTATTGGCAGATTCCAATGCATCCTGATTCAGTCCCGTTGACTGCTTTTGTTACCCCGAAGGGTCATTATCAGTGGAAATATATGAGCTTTGGCTTGAAGAACGCTCCTGCCTCATTTTCCAGATTAATTACGAAAGTTCTGAATGGATTGGATGATTTTTGTGATGCATATCTGGATGATATAATCATTTTCAGTTTGGCATGGTCGGATCATTTGATACACTTGAGGAAGGTGTTGAGTAGGATTGCGGATGCATGTTTGACTTTGAATCTAGCTAAATGTGTATTTGCAAATGCTGAAGTGGATTTTTTGGGTCACCACATGGGAGTGGATGGTGTACAGCCACGGGTAAAGAAGGTGGAAGCGGTGTTGCGTTTTCCCAGGCCATGCAATAAGAAGCAGGTGCAATCGTTTCTCGGGCTTGCAGGGTATTATAAGCGTTATTTACCTCATTACTCTGACATTGCTTTGCCGCTGACGGCGTTAACGAAGAAAGGGATTCCTTTTCGATGGAATGAGGAAGCAGAGAGTGTCTTTGTGGATTTGAAATCTCGTCTTGCTTCTTGACCTATTCTTATACCTCCTGACTTTTCTAAACAGTTTTGTGTTGGTGTTGACGCATCTCAATTCTGTGTGGGAGCCTGCTTGTTTCAGATACACGAAGAACTGGAATATCCGATTTGCTACATCAGCAGGAAGCTGCTCACGCATGAGGTTCGATACTCAACCATTGAGAAGGAGGCGTTGGCGCTGATGGTCGCGTTACGAGCCTTCAGTGTGTACTTCGGGTCCGCACTGGTCCTTGTGTATACGGATCACAAGCCTCTGCAGTTCATCCGGCAGATGGCTAATAAAAACATGAAGCTCCTGCGTTGGAGTTTGGAACTGGAACAGTACAATCTGGACATTCGGCATCGTCCGGGCAGGTTAAATGTCCTCCCGGATATTCTCAGCCGTCCGTCACAGTTGTCAGAGGAAAGCAACAAGTCAGTCACTTCCACAGTAAAAAATAAAGTCGTCACAGTTGTCAAATAAAGACGTCCGTCAATTGAAAGTGCGAAAAGAACACTTCAGTGAGTGTCTTGTCTGCGTGTAGCAGCCACTTTCCAGAAAAAGTGGTGGAAGCTTCATCGCCTTTTTCAAGAAGTACTCAAGAGTTGGGGGTTCTTGTTGGGGGTTCTTGTTGGGGAAATTAGGTTCTCTGTTAGCTTGCAGTGGTTGACACTGTTCTCGTTCGTCTCGTTTGGCTTTGGCCAATGACATGTTAAAATATTTGGCTCATTTTTATATACACGTTGAGTGTCCAAATTTTTTTCGTGTGTTATAGTTTATATGATTCGAACTTTTGAATGACTTTGAATTATATGAACTCTCAGTTACTTATGATGATGTTTTAGTTAGTAGTTTGTGCTGCGTTAGTTGTTGCAATGAATTGCTTAGTACGCTAACTTGTAACGATATAGTGCTTTGCGATTCTTGATGCTATGAACTTGTAGGCGTAGCGTTTGTTGCTGTATTTCGTCGTCCCTCAGGACTCCTCATGCTTTTGGGAGGGGGATATGTAGCCATTAGGTGTCTACGGCCCTTCTACTCTTCCGTACTCTTTCTGTCTTGGGATGCGTGGGTGTATTGAGGGTTGGGCATTGCCTATATAAGCCTTTGCTTTGGTGGCAAACGTCCCTGTTCTGCGGTTGTGGTGATCTGTGAGGCGTGTGGGGTTTGATGTCTCTCGTTGAGTGTGGTCCGGCTTCTACGTCGCCGTCTCGCCTTGTTGGTGTTCTGGCAGTTCATCTGTCTTCCTTGGCTTCGTTAGCCGTTGTCTGCTGTGCTGTCGTCCGTACTGCTTCGTCTGGTTTGTCAACTTTGGTTCTACTAGACGGTAACCTTTGTTATTGGCTGTAAATATTGCTTGTATGAATAAATCGATCTTATTTTACAAAAGTTGGGACGTTATCTTTGATAGTCATCCTCGTAGACGGCCCGTGAACCTTACAATGCATACATCATTGCATGTATGCATGCCCGCACGCTTGCCTTCGTTCATACATTCATATATACATATATTATTTTTACAAGCATACATACATACATAAATACATACATACATACATACATACATATATACTAGAGTGGTCCATCTTACCATGTAAAAAAATAAAAATTCAAATATCAAATTGGGTCACAATTGTCCTTGTTCCTATACACCAAGGGAGCTTACATGCCAAAAATTAGAAGGATTCAATGATATTTAGAGGTGACTCAAACTTGAACATTTTTTCCCCATTAGAATTGCCACACGCAGGCTAAGGCTGCAGCTGAACAGGATTTTTATTCAGCCGAGGTACCTCTCCTTTGCACTGCGATGGCAAACGTTAACTAGAATTTGTCCAGACCATTCTGAATGTGTTTCTGGAGCTGGAGAGAAAAGTTTTTTTGTAGTTTCCAAGTTTATTAGACAATTGAAAATAGCAAGTTAATGCCTGTCTTCAAATGTCGGATGATCGGAAGCAGAGTATATTATGTGCTTGCATTTGATAAAACGGCATCAAAAGACTTGCACATGTACAGTTGTACACTTATCTAACGGACACTCAATGAGGAGCCACTGCTGTGTGCTCGCATCTATGAAATACAGTGATTTCTTTACACCGACAACCCGCGGGACAACCAAGGGTCCAGATGTAGGCTCGTTCAAACGATTTACGTGAAAAACCAACACCAACGTGAAGATTACGACGAGTTTCTGCAATTATCGCATGTCATCCTTCTTGATAGGTGTTTGAGAGGAGAAGTGCAATTTCGTTTCCAGCATCTGGGGCAGTACACCATGCAACACCGCTCACCAACTTCTAGCAAAATCTTCAAAAATCAAATGGCTCTACGCATTTGGGATGAAAACGTTTTAACAGATCTAATGTCAGCCTTTTTGCTTTCTCTTTTCTATGGAATATGGCCATGAAGCTTGGTTGGACAAGAGAGAGCTCCAAACAATTATTTGACACTGTTCAACTAGTCAGAACTTAACATTTGCAATGTTGTTGTGCAGAATGCTGCCACAGCCACTTTCAAGAGACATCTGGTCTCTTTGAACCAGCGTTGATGTGATTTAATGCAAAGACCACCTTGGTTACGAAGCTCAAATGTTCTGAAAAGAAGATAGCATCAAACGGAATTGAATGCAAAGTGTTGAACTTTGGAAATCCACTGGAATCATATGTGACATTGGGACAAGCCGAAGATCTTGACTCATTGACATAATTATGATCATTGCCAGCAAGTGGCTGGCAGATGAGGCGTAGACTTTCTTCTCGACGCCACCACACTTTGGGAGTTGCATTCAATTTATATCAAATTGAAAGACAAAGCCAGGCAGATTAAAGTAATAAATTAGGCCCACAGCGCAGAAAAAGGTATTGCTTTCATCCAGATATTAAACTCTTCTGTGACAAGAGTCGAGAATCGAAGACAATACCTTTGTCAAGCCATTCCGAAGCCATAAAAGTCTCTCTAGAGGAACATATCACTAGAGACTTGTTTTAATGGTGTTCTTATTACCTAAGAACTTACTAAACAGTTAACAATAAATAGTTATTTGCTTTTGGCCTTGTTTCAAAACACTTTTGGGTCATAAATTCAATATACTACATTATGACGAAATTTTCGAAGGAACAAAATTATCGTTCAAAATTGAGTCACCCCTAGATATTCTTCAAATGACACCAAAATTGGCTCAAATACTATCTGAAGTGAATGGAACAAGAACACATGTGACCCAAATTAATTTTCGACATTTTGTCTTTTTGGACCACTCTAATATATACATACATATATACATACATACATACATACATACATACATACATACATACATACATACATACATACATACATACATACATACATACATACATACATACATACATGCATACATAATAATAATAATAATAGTAATAATTAATAATAATAATAATAATAATAATAATAATAATAATAATAATAATAATAAAATAATTAATAATAATAATAATAATAATAATAATAATAATAATAATAATAATAATAATAATAGGCCACGCTGCCCATCAGACATGGCGGTCTGGGCGTGAGGAGGGTTGGATCGCTGGCTTCTTCTGCCTATATGGCATCAGCTGCGACAACCCTTGCACTCCAGTCGGCCATTCTTGGTCTCAGCTCGGCGGCGTCCGATCCGCATTTGGGTGATATCTTGATGGCTCGTAGGGATACACTTCCATCTTGTGTCGATCCGTTGCCGGCTAAACAGGCAACTTGGGACAAGCCAGTGATAGAAGCAGACAAATCGGCGGTTTGGAGCAACAGCAATAACCCAACTGACCGAGCACGCTTGCTGGCTGTGAGTTCCCCTCACTCCGGCGACTGGTTGACAGTCATACCAATCCCATCCTGCGGCCTCTGTTTCAGTCAGCAATGAGGCGGTGCGCGTGGCAGTTGGCCTTCGACTGGGCCTGAGTCTCTGCAGCCCACACCAATGTGGCTGCGGTGCTCTGGTGGGCCCTGACGGCCAACACGGCCTCGCATGCAGGCTGGCTTTTGGACGGTCCCTTCGTCATCACGCCATCAACGATATAGTTTGGCGGGCTTTGCAGAGAGCCGATGTCCCAAGCGCCAAAGAGCCCTCTGGTCTGTCTCGCATAGACGGCAAGAGGCCTGATGGGGCAACACTGATCCCCTGGGCAGCAGGCAAACATCTGGCCTGGGATGCCACAGTGGTCCACACCTGCGCGGCATCCTACATCGCTCACACAGCGAATGCGGCGGGAGCTGCTGCAGAACAGGCCGCCGTACGTAAAACCGAAAAGTACGCGGGGCTGCCATCATCACACCTCTTTGTTCCCATTGCCCTGGAATCACTGGGGCCCATCAACTCTGCCGGTATCTGCTTCATCCGCGAGGTTGGTCAGCGTCTCTCGGTCGTTTCTGGAGAGCCGCGAGAAACGACTTTTCTCTTCCAGCGCATTTCCATCTGCATTCAGCGCTACAATGCCATCGCTTTTCGTGGTCCTTTTAATATTGTTGCGGAGGACGAGGCCTGAATTTCTAGACATTGAATAACAGCTCCAAGCGTAATTTTTTGAAATCCCGAGGGATCCTAGGTACCTCGGGTAAAAAAAAATTAAAAAAATTAAATAAATAATAATAATATTCATAATAATAATAATATTCCGTGGCGCTCAAGTCGTTGCTTGACCTGGGACGTCACAGTTGCAGACACTGTGGCTCCATCTTACTTAGCCACAACCTCCATTCGGACGGGAGGTGCTGCGGAACTGGCTGAAGCCAGAAAAAATTCTAAGTATGCACAACTGATGCAATCCATACCATTTCGTCCCTTTGGCCTTCGAAACCATGGGACCAATCAACGCCAAGGGACAGGCATTTCTCGCCGACCTGGGACGTCTCTTGGCCCAAGTTTCTGGTGAACCAAGAGAAACCAGTTACTTGTTCCAGCGCCTGTCTATCATTATTCAGCGCTTCAATGCTGTTGCCTTTCACAGCACTTTTGTTCTCCCTGATCTTGACTCGGATGGCCACTCCAGAGTTAAAATTGCGTATTAATATCTGACACCTGAGGGATTATAGATACCTCGGGTAATTAAAAAAAAAAAAATAAAAAAATAATAATAATAATAATAATAATAATAATGACAATTTATATGGCGCCGTAACGCGGCCATACCGCTACAAGGGCGCCTCACAAACGGCCAACTGCGAGATACGCTTTAGCAAACAGATACGTTTTAAGATTTGTTTTGAAAGAGTCCAATGAGGCGGCCAGTCTAATGTCCGGTGGAAGACTGTTCCAGCATCTGGGACCAGCAACCGAGAATGCGCGGTCGCCGAAACATGTCCTCATCCTCCGTACATGGAGGTCGGTCTTCCCAAGCGACCTGAGTCGCAGCACGGAAGCGGAGGAATGGGTCTCAGAACAGTAGTCGCGGATGTATTTATATATATATATATATATATATACATATATAAATATGTATATATTTATATATACATATATAAATACATAACTGTTAACACACATGTTCAAAACACACAGAATCTAATATTCTGCCCATGCAAAAGTACACGTTTGTGGAATCATAGGGTCCCCAGGTAAAAATTGTATAATTTCGAGGTAGATTAATATATTTTAAACCTAAATATATCATTTTGTGCAGAAATGAATGCTCTATCCATTTGTATATTGCAAGTTATGATATCTCAAACCAAACCCAACATCCGGGGGTGGTAACCATCCCCCACTAGGTAGTCCATGTTACAAAAAAACTTGATAGCCTGGGGTTAAAGGCCGAATTTCTTTTGACTGAAACCTCTGGTTCCCGCAACTGAATAGGATTAGCCTCTGTGAATGCTGATAGAAGAAACCTCGAGATTGCGATCACAAATATAAACTCCACCCAAAACAAGCAGATCTGATCATGATTATTAGGCCTATAATGTTCCTTGCGACTTTTCTGATGCACAGATTTAGGCAATGGCTAATTGTTTATGTATAGGCTATATGAAAGCTGCCTTAATAGAGAAGGCAGTAGGCCTATGCATTTGAACTATTTTTTAGGCACTTTCCAACACAAATTTGCACAATCCTAATTTGACGCGACTTGGAAAACGAAAAAATTAGACTGTTTAAATTATTTAACGCACAGCACTCTATTCGTTAATTTTACTTGAATAAAATTATTTGTAATCCTCTTTAGGCCTACTTTCGAATATGTTGCATAATGTGGTCTAGAGATGAACTGATATCAGTGTTTCTTCTTTCAAATCTGAGAGCCCACGCTTCTACTGTGATTTGCCTATATAATTATAGTATATACCTATGTATACATGCAATGTGTTGTTTTGTACATGAGAAGTTATAAAACGCCTCTTACAGTACTAGCTATTCAGAGGCACTTTCAACCCCGATGAAATAAGAAAGACTTCAAGCAGCGAAGTACTGAAGGTGTTAACCCCCAAATGAGATCTTATTACGGATAGAGGAAGGGAGGTCATTCCCCATAGAGGGATCCAGAATGGCAAGACTCGGTGTTGGGCCATGGTAGTCCTTGCCAGAGGAACTATAGGAGATCAAGTAGATCAGTAGACCGGTTAGGGCGGGAGGGGACTGCGGAGAAGGGTTGTGCATCAAGCCACAAAGGTATTTAAGAACCTGTCCAATTTGAGTTTGCATGTATGTATGCCAGGGCCGTGTTTAACATAGGTCCATTCGGTGCGACGCACCGAATGCCCCTGAGCCGAGTTTTGTTGCCATTGATGCCTTTTGTGAGTCTCAGTGTTATTTGAACCTTTTGTAAAATCAGTAAGTGTAAGAAAACATTATTTTCACTAAGTTCACCGACGTTGCGTGCTTGCTTACTGACCCGCCGCAGCCAACCAACCACGTAGGCTTGCCTATTGAACAGCGGATTTTTGTAGAAGAACTACGGTAATCTTGTAAACTGACGAACGTCACTTTGCCTCTGATGTAGCACTTTGCACCGACACTCGAAGAACCTTAAACACGGCCCTGATGTATGCTATATTATATGTATGTATATAATTATATATATTTTGTCACATCATAAATTCCTCCCGCTACGTATTAATTAACCCTAGGGCTACCAAGGGGGGGTTGCCGCCCCCCAGATTTTTTGCAAATCAAACGCGTTCCGTCTGGAATAAAATTTTGAAAAAATTGGTAGCTGTAGAGGGTTCATTGGGACACATTTTGAGCTAAAGGTCTTGATGATGCCCCCTACCATTCAAAAGTTACACCCGATATACCCAAGGTACCAGGGGGTGGATACCACCCCTCTTTAGAATATCGTCTGTAACATTTCCGCCCTTTAATATTAAGAGACACAAATTATACCATTCTATAGAGGGAATGTGGGGCTACATTTTCATGCTCACTGAGTTGTCTTTTGACAACCGGAAGTGCTCAAAATAAATTAAAATCTATATAAAGGTGTTTTATTTTCATAAAATTGTCATGTTTTTTCTATTATAACTTATCCATAATTTATTTTTTAATAGAAATAAATTATGCCATTCTGTAGAGGGCATTTAGGGCTATTATCTGATACTAAATAATTTGTCTTTTGATGACCGGAAGTGCTCAAAATAAATTAAAATGTGTGAAAATGTTGAGTTTTTTTACAACGCAAGCCGATATGTCTGCGTAAACGTTTTTCAGCGGCTAAAACATGTTTTTTTGTTTTGATTGAACATAAAACAGACTTATTATTAGTTTTTATAGTTGAATATTGGACTTTATTATATGTAAACTACTTTTTATACATAAATCATGTATAAAACACACAGAATCTAATATATTCCTTATGTGTAAGTACACAATTTGTGGAATCGACGGGTACCCATGGTAAAAAATTCATAATTTCGAGGGGCATTCATATTTTCTGAACCTAAATATACCATTTTGTGCAGAAATGAATGCTGAATCAAATGGTGTATTACAAGTTAGGATATCTCAAACCAAACCCAAAATCCAGGGGGTGGTAACCACCCCCCCTTGGTAGTCAGTGTTACAAAAAAAGCTTGGTAGCCTGAGGGTTAAGAAGACATTCAATCGACACATTTACACTTCTTGTAGCTTTTAATCCCACAGGGTAAGTTTTCAAGAATCCACGATTTGAGAAATGTGCAGTCGCCTATATATACAGCTTTCCGACCCTAACATTTGTGATACAGCCGAGAGAAATTGTGTGAGGAAATTCCTTCACGTTCCCTCCATAGGTTAAAAAGTGGGGAGGGAATTCCTCCTTTTCTTACCCGGGATTTTCGGCCTTATGGTAAAATGACACCTAATCCAGCGACAGTTAATACGGGACAGTTCATTCTGGTGAAAATTATTAAGCCTGCCACCGACGTATTTATAACCACACAACGTTTGAAACCGCGACAAAGCCGTACGAATATTTGTACGACTCAGCCTATTGCTGTCCATATAATTAGGCATTCAAATGTAGGCTTTCATAATTGTTATTGAACATTCATAAAGCGCTTCTCGCAGCAAGAGTCTTTCTGATGCGCTCCCAGCGCGTGCAACTTCGAGAGAAAAGGCAGGTTATGAAAGACGAGGAAAGACTAAGCAGAGAGAGTGACCTGATGGTGGAAGTCGATTCCATAGGTACAGGTGTAGTCTAAGTTACCTCTGTGTTCAGGTATTCCGCAGTACATAAAGGAGCCACACGACGAGAGACGTACTAATCATCAGAAAGAGTTCTGAACCGGATATGCTTACACGCAGCTAGATCAGAGTTATCTGTCCTTCATTCTGGATCCGGAGAGAACAGAGTAGCCTATAGGCCTAATCATGGTTAACCGATAAGAAATCATCTGTCGTCTCAATATACGTCTATGGTCCCAACACTAATATGTTTTCAAATGTAGCCTAAGCTTATTCCATTCATTTTGAATTTGAAACTAAGTCTATTTTAATCATTACTGTAATGAATATTGCAGTGGCAGTAGGCCTATGGGTCAAAAATTGATCCCTAGTTGAAATAATACATGATGCCAAAGTTAATCCAACCCGTGGTAATTTTTGTCTTTTTTGAATATTTTAAACTATAGAAGAACTTTTCAAAATTTTCAAATTCTACAGATTCGTATGTACTTTCCATGAAAGTTTTACAAATCAAGCATTTTTTCTCAACTCGTCTAGTTGTTATCTTCTAAAAACCCACCAAACTATGTAAATGTTACCCCATTTTACGGTACAGTCGCAACAAAATTTGTACTTGAGCTATTACACTGTTAGTTTACGTTCGTAAATTGTTTAACACGAACAAATAATACTTTTACATATATAGGAAAATGTTTTCCAATACAGATTTCCAGCCTGAGGAAGACCATGTTTTGAAGAGAGACTTTGCATCGGGGGAGACTGTCTTTATATCATGACACCGGCCATGATTGATAGTGGCGGCGACAGGGGGCTAGAGGGCTAAGCCCCCACTATATGCGACTCAGCCCCCCAAAACGAAAACAGGAAAATCTCTGCAACTGCTTACTTCGTAACAAGCTAGACGGTGACCAACGGCAGCGAAATCAACTATGTATCGTAGAGTGCTCATCCTAATAATAAAATAATTATTATCTGTGGCGTATTATAATATAATACGCCACAGATAATAATTATTATGTCAAACATGCCGCCGTGATGAGGTTATGCAAGCCACACCATGTGCGGCCCGCCGGCCTGCAGCAATACTGCTGAGAGCTACGCCGGTAGTTCTATAGAATTACAATTTGAAATGGGGTTTCAATTAGCAGCATGCAGCACACATGGGAGGAGACTTAGGGGTCAGGTCAGAAGGACTATCCCCAAGTTTGTGGTCAAGCCCAGCCCTAGGGTGTGCGGTGCCAAAAGCAGCAAGCGATTCTCTAATAATTTATTTTGAGCACTTCCGGTCATCAAAAGTCAAGTGTAAAATTTGCGTAGTTGATTTCCTGCCAATAATTTAAGGTATTTGCAAAACCATCATGGTAGAGGGGGAGGCGGTCGAGTGTGTTGAGGGCTTCAACTATTTGGGCGTTCTTACCTATGAGTCCTGTCGCAGCACCCCGGAGATCCCAAGACGCCTGGGAATGGCAAGCGGAGCGTTTGTAGCCCTAAAGAATAATATCTGGTCCACTCGTATCAGCCTCAGTTCCAAGATACGACTCGTCCACTCATATATCATGCCAGTTCTCCTCTACGTCTCTGAAACATGGTCAGTCGGTAGGCGGGATCAGCTGCCCCTAGACACATTTGGCACTAAGTGCTTGAGGACGTTATGCGGCATCAAGTGGTCCGACTTCATCACCAACGCGGAGGTATACAAAAGAACTGGAAAAACAACTGTATGCGGCACTTGCCTATTAGACGGAGACGTCTGGGTCTGCTTGGGGCTGCTTGGGCACATTGCTTGAATGCCAGCAGATTCAGACTCTAGACAGGCACTGCTGGCGCAGGTTCCACCTTCCTGGAAGCGCCCTAGATGAAGACCTAGAACAACCTGGCTCGGAATGATAAATGAAGACTTAACTGGGCTGGGTATAGATTTGAACATGGCCATCACTGTGGCTCATAGGCGTAGGGGACATTTCAGCAGTGGGGGGGCAAAAATTTTACTTTTGCCCGAAAAATTAAACCCGGAATAATTGATGTCGTGCGCACATATCCATCTCTGTTCTTGCACCCACACCCGGGGACAATGGGAAAATACACCGGGGCCCGGCCATATTATAGGGACCATGCAGGCTGGGTAATTTTAGGCATAGACCTATATGCAAATTTATTATGTAACCTGTGTATATATTCCTGACGCTTAACCAGTTCAAACTTCACAGGAGCAACTGATTAAATTCATAATTGTAGATTGTTTTGCATTGTATCTAATCATCTACAAAGCGCCTCAGTAGAGACGCTAATAGTGCGCAAAACCGCGCTCGAAGAGGCAGGTTTTAAGATGAGAGAATGAAGAAGAGAGACTGCCACAGAAAGTGTATAGAGCGAACGCAAGGAGAAAGCTCATTTCAAAGAGAAGGACCAATTGAGGCAAATGATCAAGACTGAGCCATTGCAGTTCTAGAAGGCGGAAGCAAGAGTCAAGTCTGTTGGATGAACGAAGTGGACGGTTGGAAGAAGCTGAGTGAGGCCTTAATATAACGTCGGTCAGATATTTGAGCAAAACCCCGCTGAACCTTGAAGATCAGAGTGAGGAATTTAGATTGTATGTGAGCACGGAGAGGAAGCCAATGGGTGGAGACAGAACAGCGAAAGATCCTGAGACACCATGAAAATAAGAGGAACGTGTGCTTTCGGAAATGTCCTCAGTTAAGGTAGGCCCTATTATCCTCCTCGTAATAGTCTATAGGTGAGCTATCAAGTGCAACACCCTGATCCCGCACACTTGACAAGAAGGAAAAGATTGTATATTTTCAGAGAGCAGACCAAGATCTGCACGTTCAATGTTGATGATCGCAAGATTATCGTGTCTATTTTGCCTCATGACCAGTAGAAATTTCGATGTCATTCAGGCAGTGAATTCCGTGTTCTGTTGCACCTAGCTTGCATGCTGTGAATTTTCGCTAAATGTCACGAATAGTCGCAATTTTCGGTCAAATTTCGGCTCTTGAATTTGCTGCGATTGTAGCCATTATTTACCGTGAATTCAGAAATTTTTCGGAAATTTCTGCCATCCATAGTTGTTGTGAGCTAATATCTAACTCGATTCGGGCAAGATTTTCGGGCAAATTTCGGCTCTTGAATTTGTTTCGATTCTCGCCATTATTTACAAAATGATACCGTGAATTCAGAATTTTTCGAAAATTTCTGCTATCAATGGTTGGGAGGTAATACCTAACTCGATTCGGGCAAGATTTTCGGGCAAATTTCGGCTCTTGAATTTGGTTTGATTCTCGCCATTTTTACAAAATGATACAGTGAATTCAGAATTTTTCGGGAATTTCTGCTCACCATGATTGTTGTGAGCTAATATCTAACTCGATTCGGGCAAGATGGAACTGGGAGGTACTGTGGTATACTAAGGAACGCTGAACTTCAAGAAGTTTGGTTAATATTTTCCCGGGTCCACTTGCCCGAAAAAACAGACTTGCCCGAAATTTGGGAGGGGGGGCATTTGCCCCCCCCTGGACCCCCGTCTCCTACGCCTATGCTGTGGCTGAAGATCGATAGATCGGAAACATTGGAGAAATTTGATCAACTCATTGTGCATCGCTCCCATTGGTGGAGTAGGCGACGAATGATGATGATTATGTAGGTTTTTTGCAGGCCTAACCTTTTAAGATTGACTAGTGAACACGTAGTGCAAATCAGGCTATTAACACTGGGATTTAGGCCTACTATGAAAGCAGCAGGGCACGTTTAACTTAATTATTTGAATATCTGACAACTAAAGATGGATGCTAATAACTAGTCTTACTAAGGACCCCACAGTTTAATCTTCACTGCACAGTGCACACCTGAACATAAATCAACGTATGACTCCCCAAGTTGTTTTATACAATTCTCATATTGGCTATAAATTAAATTTGTATCCTTGTAAATGACACTTTGGCCAATAGTGTACGCTTGATCTTCTATAGAACGTTTCTGTTCACAAGCTAGCTTGTTAACTTACACGCATGCTAAGTCCTCAATGATATCACTATTGTCAAAATCGTAAGCAATTGTTAAATATGCGAAGACTTTTAAGATTTCTTAGTTTAAAAGTCAAGTTACCAGGTTGAAAGACTTAGATCGCGTGTTACATCAAACACGAGGTTTTATTTAAAAACCTGAAGAGGCAGCATGTAATAGTAGGTCTTATAGTCAAGTAATAATTATTGAACCTAGTACGTGACTCATCGTGACTCGTTTTACATTAGGACTTATTTTTTAGCAATAATAGCCTTATGAGTGCATAGGGACTGTACACTATAGGTTTATATTCAAGAATCTAGAAAATTCGAATTCTACCCGTAGGCCTACAGACCCACATGTAGCCTACACCAGAAGGCCTAGTTGTGACTCGCTTTATTGGCAGACTTGCTCTTTCGGAATCTTTCCAAAACATCCAATCACTTTCACACGGCAATTTGACCTCAGTATTGCATCCAAGCGAGCTGCCAGTATCATCACAGTAAATAATTAAGGTGAGCAGCGCGGGGCCCTGAAAGCGCGGGACCCAAGGTGGCTGCAGCCTCGTTCGCCTTTCCCTAATGCCGGGCCTGTTTGTGGTTTGGGACGGAGTCTCGGAGATGCGTACCGGTATATTAAGTTATAATGCCCAAATATTTCAGAAATATTTCGGATTTATCATTTTATATTTCTGGAGTGTTATCCATTGTTTATCCATGATGAGCAATTTTGTTGATAATTATGGCATCCTAAAATGCCACCATTTCAGTGAGGAAATAAAAAATATAAACAACATGGAGGGGACATTTATTGAATTTTTAAACTGTGTTTTTCAGCAATGAAATTATGTAAAATTTGTTGAGATGACAGCTTAAAATGTTACAATTGCAGTGTGAAGAGTTGACAAAAATTTAGATCTAAACAACTGAATGGACACTTTTGAAGTCATAAACAACGACTATGAGCACTGAAGTATTGAGCCATTTGGTTAAAATGACAACCTAAAATGCTTCTATTGCAATGTGAAAATTCGTCAAAATTGAACAACAGGAAGGGAACATTTATCGAACTCTGAAACCATATCTTTCAGTAATGAAGTTGTGAAGGATTTTGCTGAGACGACAGCAGAAAATAAAACTATTAGGGCCTACAGTTAAGAAATTTGACAAATTTAAACAATAGCAGAACTCTGTAGACTGCTGGATACACTGTTGAAGTCGTAAACCACTACTAATAGCACTGAAATGAAGGGCATTTTCGTTATAATTACAGTTTAAGATGTTACCAATGCAGCGTGGAAATTCAAAAAAATTTCGAGAATGGGGAGGTGCCTATCCCCACCACCCAAACATCTCCCTCTGCTCAGTGGCTCAACACTAAGCAATGGTCGCGAAATACAATAAGTGTAGTTTAAGCTTTTCACAGGATTTGTTTAAAAAATTAGGAAATTAAACATTTTGGGTGGGTTGAGCCCGTAAAACCTTTAAATACGACATGCCCCCCAGGGTTTACTCTACAGTACCCATACGACGGCATACTTACCAACTTTTTAATGGCTTAAACTTGTAACTGTTGTGATTACGGTAAAGACGAAACGCATATCTTTCAAAATAAAACTTTTATGATTGTTATCCTGGTAGCTTGCGACTCTGCAAAACGGCTTATTTTTTAAGTTTTCATGACTTTATCGTTCAAAAATAGCTGACAAACAAGAGCCTATAAAGAAACTCCGCCACTGGTTGTTCTCTGCCAGCGCCAATCCGAAGCCTGGATAAAGGAGGAGGGCGGCACTAATCATCTTTGATATGGCAGTGTCGTTCAACATGTAACAAGAGTAGTGTGGTCCTTAGCTTCATGTAAAAATATTTTTTGGAGAATTTTAAACGGGGCACCCTCCTAACTTATACATTTAGGTTAAAAAATATTAACACTGAAAAATTTGGCAGATTGTTTTGAGTTTTAGGGGTCGCTACCGGACGTAACCTATATCAATGTAAAGACACAGGCGAAACATGGAATATCGTATATTGTATACTATTACTAGTGTACAACTGTACATGTATGGTTGAATGCACAAATTTAAATAAATTCTGGTGGGCAATGGACCGTACTGGAGGTGGACTAGTGGCCTAGGACTGGTTTACAATTTTGGATAAAACGCATACACGGACATAAAAATGTTTTTCCAGTTAATGTTTCCATTATTGCATCAGTCTTTTGCGACGATAGGTATAGCGTATATTTCTTCACAATCAATATAGCAGACTCTGCATCTGATCCTCATTATTTGTTTGAAGCTTGTTATACATGTTCATGAGTGTCACTCCACGCTTTGTAATGTCATTCACAACTTTCACTGAGCTCGCAGTGGCCTAATCTAACTTGAAGTTCTCGTGTCGTTTAACCATGTATATCAACGTCTTGTTGGAGAAAACTTGAAAAATCTCGTGTTTTCCATGACAAAATCTTCCAGTTGCATTGAGCTCATTACAGCAGGTTCCAAGGTTCTTCTTTGAAGTGGATGTTCGATCCAAGTTTTGTAATCATTTGGCGCTTGGTATAAAGGAAGCCCCATAAATCAAAGAACGCAAAAGTCACCAATTCCTCTGAAAGATACCAAAGGTCATCTAAACATTTCTTCATTGCAACGTCTGCAACTGTACTATTTTATCTCTCTGTATTTTGTCAATGTCCTTAAAGATCTGCTCTCTACAGGTCAAGTCGAGGAGTATAGATGGTGCATACGGTGCTTGAAACCAGACTTTGACGTATAGCAGGCAGATGTCAGCCATACCCTTTATTATCTTCTAGTTGACTTGAATTATTTCTTGAACATCCATATCTTAACACTGTAAATGCTCTTGCCGATCAACCTCGCTCTGTGCAGCCCAGCGGAAAAATCATTATGTCCTTACCCTTCGGTGAACCAAGAGAAAACATAACCACTGCCTCCAACTTAATTTAGGCATAATTATGTGATAGCGACATGCACTCTACAACAAATCCTTGTCCAGCTTCTGTTCCAACAGGATGCAGGCACCATTTCTAAGTCCACTGTTCACTGAAGTGGTGCCAAAGCACATAGGCCTAGGTTTGATTTGATCAGTAATGCCCCAAGTCACAACCGCTTCATACACTGCAGACACTGATGATTTTCTTGTCCCGATGATAACTTCTGTAAACCGAGGATCTGGTCAACACTCTAGAAACGAGGACATGAAGAGGGTCTACTATTTCTTTACTGCAGTCTGCAGATGTCTTCCAACAACTTTCCATCCCAGTGAATTATTAGAGGAACTCCTGGACTCCTGGTTGGCATTCAGCGTTCAAGTTTTCATAAATTTTTTGCCGATTCTTTATTCACTCCTTAACCCATTAGTGCCCAAAGTGGTAAAACCCAACAAATTAAGTCGTAGTTTCAGTAATCTCAACAACTTGGTGCAGTAACATGGCTGGAAACTTATTTATAGATTCCTGCTACAATATGAGTACTTTCCATACTGTCCGTTATAACGGACGTCGGGCACTAGCCCAGTGCTTAGGTTACCATTGCAGAATCAAGCATCCTTCTTATTTCATGCAATGCTTGATGAATGTTTTTGATGATTTGCAACATCTAATTAGTATATGAGGTAATTATCTCTATTTATCTAATGCCAAGTACAGGGCACCAGCTTATTTATGAGCGTTCCATGCATTGTGATAGTACTTGTGGCTCCCAGGATGAAGGTTTCCATCAGATTTCTCAAGCCTTGCAATGACAGTTTGTGTGTCCTAGTACATTCCAATGATTGTTACCATCGCATCGTACATCAGGTTGACAGTTACTGTACTGCAGCAGCACGTTAATTGCCCTTGGATGGATGGTACGCCAAACACTTGAGTACTGGATGACACTTGTACTGGATGACTGTAAGTGTATACTTGTGTATACACTTACAGTCTTACAGCCATCTGTTGCCTGAAGTCAGACTTCTGGTGCCTTAGTAAACTTTGCAAGCGATACCAAGCTATGTCAAACAGATAGACTGATTGGACATCACAATTTCCGTTGCCTGATTCATATCATGTAACATGCATCGCGCCGATCTTACTTACCAAAACCGACCACGCCTTGATTGTAGAGCAGGAACATGGAAGTTTGAAAAACAGACACGACTTTCTTCTGGCTGTGTGACTATCAATGCACACGACCCTCGCTCGCCACCATCCCAAAAGTTGACAGTTCATGCACTGGAAACTATTATAGGTCTACTGGAGTTTATATCCTATACAGAGTGGGCGCATCTTGAACCAAGTGCAAAACAGGGGAAATCAGAAATGAGCCAAAGCCTACGTTGGGAGGGGATGGTCGGCCTGGGAGAGGAAGGACAGGGATTGAATCCGGTTCCCTCGCGGGGGTGAGGGGAGGGTAGAAGTTTCTTGCAACACAGCGGTCATGCCAGCATATAATCAGTATAGCGAGTCATGATACTAGTTCTTTGCAGACTGGCGATGGGTTTCAAGGTAAATTGACCTGTGTACAAGTTCCTCAAGTACATGCACCGTCGTACACCAAACTCATGTCAGAACTGCAAAGTCTACAATATTCATGTCAGAATAGTGAGTCGCCAGTCTGAATAAATTGCAGACTGATGCTTGCTTCATATTACAAGTAATGCAATGACGGAGGTAATTGATGGAACAATGACGCTTAGAGACTTGCTGTAGGAAACGTCATCTCTGGGCTAGTGCCCGACGTCCGTTATAACGGACGCTTACATTGCAACCGAAATTTCCTTAGGAAAACTTTCGGCAATTGGGATAATATTTGGTCAGCATATTGACCCATATGGCTACTGTAAACAACATATACACTTTTTCTAAATTCCTCCTGGTTCAATACAAAACAAAAATATAATTACCAGTGGTTGCGAGGATTTTCGATATGCAAAAGTAGACACATTTGCACAAGCAATAAAATATTTCCAATTCACATAATCCGGCAATCATAATATTGGAATCTATAGTTAAATGACCCAACAATTTAATAAAATTATTATGACCGTGCTATACAGTTGCCTCTTATTTTGGCATCGTGTTGTCTAAGCGTCCGTTATAACGGACGCTGGGCACTAATGGGTTAAGCATTGAAAAACAACAGAGATTGAACTCTGCGGGATCATTGCCAAGACATTGTAGTGCGAAAGAAGGTATGCCTACAAGTGTTGCATTTCTGTTACTCACTTTCACCGTGGCCTCGTCAAGACTTAGGTCTATTGCCAACTTTGTGTTCTCTTTGACAATAGCGAAATTATGCAATACCGGTATACATGAAAAAACCAAAATGAAGCGAAATTTTCGTCAAAAGATCCAATGGCTGTGAATGCATTATAAAAAATGTCAATAAAATAAGTAATTAGGTGGCAATCATGATGTCAGAGATGTTAATAAATATGTGAGTATAGTTGTCTATCAAATTCTATCATAGCAATTAACATGGTTGGAAAGCATAGGCCTATTAATGGAAATTGCGCATAGTGGACCACAAAGCCCAAATTAATTCTAACTTTGAACTTTAACCTCTGGTAGCAACCCCTAAATGTCCTCAGATTCTCTCCAAAATTTTTCTCAATTTTTTTCTCATCAATAGAAACCAACTTAGAGGGTGCCCCGTTATAAAATCACACTTTTAAAAATAAGGACCACCCTAAACAAGAGCCTAAAAAGTTGAGGTCGACACAGCTAAAAAATGCGTTGGTCGCTGGAGATCCGCCCCATACCCCGCTGGCGGAGCTTACGACGCTCCCCCAAAACCCTTAGTCGGTGTGGGCTTCGTGCCTTCGGTACTCGCAGCTTCGCCCCTTTGGCGCCTGTAATTTGAGCACCCTTAAACAAATTGTTTTAGATGCGCCCCTGGGAGGGAGGAAGGGCTTCACCCCCCAAACCTGAATTCATGGCGCCGCCAATAATGATAAGCTGATACCATTTGTAATTCACCTGATCTTGACGATGGTGGTGACGTTGCAGCCTCAACAACAAAGACTTTAAGAGTTTCAAAGTAGTAGTCTTTCCGTCTAACGCTACACTTCAACGTACACACATATTCTCCCAGCAAGTGCGTCGTAATAGTTTCATCACAGGAAAAGGGACATGTGTAATTGTCATGGTACCAATGGCTTGTGCAAGGAAACGTGCTATTGCTTGCGATACAAGTTATCTTGCTGCCTCTGGTTATGTTTCGTTCAGTCGTGTTTCCGGCGAAAAAATCTGAAAGAAATTCGTTAATATTTTATTTTGTGCATTTAGTACAGACATCACATGACCTGAAAAGCGTGTGATAAATTACTATTGTTAAAGTTGGGAGGAGTCTATTTCATTCCTTTCTTTTTAAGGACGATTTGTTTGACGCATTTATCTGAACATTTGCTAATCCACACCAAAAGATTAAACCAATCTTATGGGAATCCAAGTCTGGGATTAATTTGGCCAACAGTGCACCTGAATATGCCAGATGAATAATACACATATTTCTATAGCAAGAGAACAATGTAGGCTATCGAATAGTGTTATACACGACAAGAATCTTCTTCTTGTTCTTCATGTTCTCTGCCACACGGCAGGTTCGAACTTCCGATGGCGCCACTCCTCCCGGTGTTGAGCCTCCTCTTTCAGTTTCCCATAATTAATCTTCAACCAACATCCAGTCCAGTAACTTCTGTCTTTGTCTTCCTCTTTTTCTTTTCCCCTCCGTTCTTCCTTCAATGATCACTTTCAGAAGGGATTCTCCTCTCAGGAAGTGTCCTATCCAATTCTTTTGTCTAATTTTTTTGTAGCCATTATTGCTCTTTCCTCGTCTACTCGTTGTAGCACCTCCTCGTTTGATGCATTCTCGACAAGAATAAAAGACCGCAATTGAGAAGCACAATTCCCAAACTCTCTCAGTCCAATTGATAAGCAGTGGACTGAGTGAGCTCAGTATTATAGTGCTCCGCAATTTGCACATACAAGAAAACTGTGTCGAACATTATTGTCCACGATGTTTTTTTTGCGAATCCACGATATTTAATACTGCGACACTTTATACCGCGATAGGGCCTACTTAAAAAACGGACAGTAAATCCCCGCGAAGATTAATTCCGCGACAGTTAATCTCGGCGACAATTAATCCTCAGACAGTTCTAGACTAATCCCGGGGGCAATTAATTATCCCGCAAAAGTTAATCCCAACGGCAAATAACCTTAATCGCACGACGTTTGATACCGCGACAGTATAATGGCAGTTTAAAAACAGTAAAATTCCTGAAAAAGCCATCGAACAATGATATTAACCATTATTGATTAAAAGAGATCCGTCTGGACACTGTTGTCTGTACATTACGATAAAAAATAAATAGATGTGACATTGAACGAAGGAACCGACTTTCGACCTAGCGCCGTTGAAACATATCCCAGGTGGGAAATGCTGATTAAGCTTATGTGATTATGTGATGAACTCGCGTTGTTAGACGAGCTTTGTAGTTCATCTGAACCGATGTGTTACATCGCCAAGTCGTGGTTCCATTGGCATTGTGGCGATGTTTAGTGTTTTGTGTCCTATCACAATTATTTGTCTACTTTGGCTACTGCAACCGAAATTCGTCTCAATGTTACTGAAACTTTTGTCTGATAAAACTTCGCATAGCCAACTTAGAATTCTTTTTGATGAATATTGATGAATATTGATAATCGCAGGCTACCTCTCTCTTCCTTTATCGGCTTTAGGCTATGCACAGGTGTACAACGGAACATCTGAAAACAGAAGTACCTAATGGGTGGCAAACAGTCAAAAGAGCGACCGATAAAACGGCGCCGACAAAAGAGCGCCGTTCTTAAAAGAAATAACATCGCTGGAGAGTCTGCCTAAAATAATGTGCTAATATTATGAGCAAATAAATAGCTGATCGACGACGACAAAGAGCAATTAATAAATTTAATATTTTGACCCATCATGTTTTGTTGATACGAGCACCAAACATGTGATGAGTGCCTGGAAAAGAGATTAAAATAAACAAATTGTCCGAGTGCAGAAAGCGGTGACCTGAGAGGTTGGAAAAGTAGTTACGCGTGATTTAAGTTTGTTATATAAGCAAAGGAAGCAAAAAGCTCTATTGTGGCAAGCATTGACATGGAGATCGCATCGCAAAAAGGGAACATTTTCTTTAGACACGGAAGCCATGTCCGCTTTGCTGGTAGGCCTACATCTGCTACATCTTAACCGTAGTTTTAATTTCTCTTTGAATTGCTAGTTTATAATTCTTAAATATGGTTTACACATCTCGATAAACATCCAAGTCACGTGGTGATGAATCGCTTGTCTTTTTCAAAAAAGATTATTTTAGATTGCATCACTTCTAGGCCTATTCTTCAGCGATGTTATTTCATTTAAGAGTGGCGCTCTTTTGTCGGCGCTCTTTTAAATGGTTATGGCCAGAGCCTTCTATTACGGAGAGTTCGGCATTCAATGGCAAGGGTAAACTCGGGCTGTGATTGGTTGAAATTCCTGGGCTCCATTTTAGTTCCAGATGTGTCGCTTTGTTAGAAGGGTGCCATCAAATTGCAGTGGTATTGTATTGCACTGACATCAGGTGACATGTAAAAGACCACAATGTCTCTGATGCCACTTTACATGTACAGTCAGTCTCGTTCTCTATCTCTGTCTCTCTCTGCTTGTCTGTTTGTCGATCGCTATCTACCACTCTCTGTCTCTATCTGTTTCTCTGTATGTATGTCTGCCCATATGTCAGTCAGTCAGTCTGTCTGTCTGTCTGTCTGTCTGTCTGTCTGTCTGTCTGTCTGTCTGTCTCTAAGGACTGACAGACATTTTAGTTTAGAGAGAGAGCGCGAAGAGAGAAGAGAGAGACAGACAGATAGATAGACATACAGAGACAGAGACGGAGACGGAGATAGAAAGAGATAGACAGACAGACAGACAGACAGAGAGACAGAGACAGAGAGACAGAGACAGAGAGAGCGAGAGAGGAACATACAGACTGACAGAGATAGAGAGATAGGCCTACAGAGGCATAGAAAGAGACAAACAGACAGAGCTAGTGAGAGATAACGATTGACAGACAGCAGGCAGTAAGAGAGAGACACAGAGGCAGAGATATATAGACTGACAAACAGACAGAGATAGAGTGAGACAGAGACAGAGAAGAAAGTAGCGAAGAAGAAGAGACTCCGAGAGAGAGACAGACAGACAGAAGACAGGAAGAGACAGAGGCAGACAGAGAAAGAGACAGATAGACAGACGGACAGACAGACATACATACATACAGAGACAGAGCACCATTTAAGGTTTCTTGAAAGGACTATTGTACTACTTGTTACATGTTTAACGGCACTGCCACAGGTCTGTTTTAAAGGAATTTTTAGAACTGCACAACTTCTTCTTTCCTCCATGGTAAATTACTTCCAATCGGAGAACAGCGGCCTTTTTTGCTAGTTTTAACTGTACAGAAGTGCTTCTACAACTGCACAAATCTGTTTAGAACTGCACATTTTGTGTACAACTGCACGTTAAAAAAGCCATGCACTGCCATATCAAAGATGATAGTGTCGCCCTTCTCCTTTATCCAGGCTTGGGACTGGCACTGGCAGAGTACAACCAGTGGCGGAGTTGGACTATTGTACTAGCCTGATATTTGCCTTAAATAGGCCTGCATCGCCCACTTTAGAACATAGGCGCATCATGCCAATAGCAACTCATTGGGCCCGTAAGACGCTACTCTGACCCTAAGCGCAGAGCACTAGCGTTCTGCACTAGCCTTAAGTGAATTTGACAGGCACCCATCGTTACAAAGTATCAGCAGTTGTCCAGATAGATTTAGGCTACGCCCATAGGTTTAGCTCAAATCACAAGTTCTGTTACCGCAGTAAGGCAGAGCAGCTGTTACGGTGGGTTTCATCGAGGTCGAGAAAGATCGAAATAGCTTACTCGTCCAGCTAAACAAGTATTATTAAAGTACACATGTGGCAGCTGAATTTAATTTCCTATCTTTCGGTTTAATTATCATTTAATCCAGAGCGTCAACACAACTAAGAAAAATATTTGCTACTAATTGAATTTGCCAGGCACACATCGTTGCTACTTACTTACTGAACCCCTTCTGGTGGAGCTAAAATGGCGTCCATGTCAGCCGACCAATCAGAATGCTGGAATCCGTTTACCATTGCGCCTATAGGATAAAGCCAAACTCTCAGTAATAGAAAGCTCTGGCACTATGTGGACAACAACTTTAATCGTCGTACTGCTGAGTAGGCCGACAGGTACCAAGTATCGCGGTATCAAACGTCGCGGGATTAATAATTGTCGCCGGGATTAATTCTCAGTTGGATTAACAGTGCAGGTATTAAATGTCGCCGTTATTAAGTGCCGCAGTATTTATGTCGTGCATAAAATTATAGGGAGCCAAATCGTTCTGGACAGGCAACGGAGGAAGAACTTAGTGAAAATGACACCTTCACGCGATGCGTCCATGGTTTGTGATGATGATGATGATGAAGAAGAAGATGATGATGATGATGATGATGATGATGATGATGATGATGATGATGATGATGATGATGATGATGATGACAACGATGACGACGTTGATGACGACGATGACAACGATGACGACGTTGATGACGACGATGACGATGATGATTATGATGATGAATATATTACTACGCCTCAGATTCACATCTCGGTGTGACTTTGCGCGCGTTACAAATTTATTTGATTAATAATAATAATAATAATAATAATAATAATAATAATAATAATAATAATAATAATAATAATTAATAATAATAATAATAATAATAATAATAATAATAATAATAATAATATGTCGTGTCATGTCACTACGCCGACGTCCCTTCGCGATGGTTGGCTGTGTGAGTGGACCTGTGTACTCCAGCAAGGTCTGTCCTTTACGGTCCTCAACAGCGCCGCTCCCGATAGACCGGTCCATAACGTGCTGTTATCGGGCCAGCATATTCTAGGTCTACCGCGGCTACGAAAACCCACCACCAGTCCCGTCATTACACTATTTTCGATATTGTCCTGCTGTCGCAGGATGTGACCAAAGTATCGTAATTTCCGGGTTTTGACCTTATAACTCGCATTTTGTCCCTAATTTGTAAACTCGTCATTAGTCAGCATTTCTATCCATGAAATACGTAGTAATTTCCTAATGCATTTGTTTTCGGAAACCTGTATAAGTTTTTTCTCCTTCTTCTTTTGTGTCCACGTCTCACAACCATAGGCTATGCTGCCACTGGCCACACTAAGGCCCTCATCAGCCGTATTTTTGTCTTGGAGCTGATTGCCTTATTCTTCCATACCTTTGTCAACTTAATCATGACTGATGTACCCATGGCTAATCTTGTTTTCACTTCAACATTACAGTCTGCATCTTTCGTTACTCTGCTTCCAGATAGACAAAGGAGTCTACCTGCTCTTATATACCACTGATCACCCTAATCTCCAACTCTGTGTCCGTATTTGTCATGACCTTCGCTTTTGCGGCATTAATCTTCATGCTATACTCGTTTGCAGACCTCTCAATCCTGTCCATTAATTCTTGTAGCTCCTGGTGATGTAGTCAGTAATACAATGTCATCTGCGTATCTAAGGTTGTTAATGATTTACCCCCGATTCTGAATCCACTGTTGAATCCCTGCAAGGCTTTCCTCATTACCTGCTCTGCCAAAATGTTGAAAAGACATGGTGAAAGGTTACATCCTTGTCGCACTCCACTCCTTTCTTAACTCTGAACCATGCTGGCGCAATCTGTCCCAATAATTTTTTTGCGCGTTGTTGTTTGTAAAGTTTCTGTGGCATGAGGGAACAAAAACAATTGCACAGAACTGGAAATTAACGAGGTGGTGAAAGTGACCGGGAAACCCACTCGTCTCGTCATTAAAATGTTGTAGTTAGATTGCGTAGTTACTAGTTTTGCCCCATTTCACATAGGAGACTAAAATGATTTTGTAAACGTGTTGCAGTTTCCAACTAAATTCTGGACTTGTGAAGCTATAAACATGAAGTATTGATTGAATGAGTTTTTCTACCTTTTTACATGGGGTGTCATTTTGTTATATGCTTACTGTTCAATGCTAGCACCTTCAGCAGCATCGAATTTGAGGTTATAACAATTATTATTAGTGGCTAATAATTTGCTAAAAGCAGAACATTATAAGCTTTCATAAATGAGAAAGAATGTACTGAGTGATCATAGACGCAATTCTTTACTTACACAATACTCTTATGGCTTCCGACGTGCACTTATATTGATTCTGCGTTGACCTTGATGTTTGGCAAACAAAAGAAGATTTGTCCAGAGAGATGTCACCTTTGATCTTCAAATTGAACATTGCACGATTATACGATGAGATACGTGACGTAACTGTGTCTGTGATGGGACTGTTATCTCCAACCTTCCTCCACTCCATCTGAGGAGGTATGTTGCCATGGTAAGTTACAATACATGACAGCTGAACATCATCTGGGGGTATGTTGAAGCTATTTGGCCCAATAACTCCGTCTGATTGTATGTCTGACAGACAGTCTGGATCGTTGTCTTGCATATGCGAACGAATACAGCACAAAACGGCATTAAAATCTAGGCTTGTAACTGATGATTTTGTAATTCAATACAGGAAAGAAATTCGCATGAACTTATGTCATAATTAAACATCTGCAAGTTTTACGACAATGCTAAATAAGCTCATGCTGATATTCACACATACACACACACACACACACGCACACGCATGCACACACAGACAAACAAACGCAAACACACGGGTGATGTAGTGGGTATGTTCGTCGCCTTTCAGCCGAAGGGTTGCAGGTTCAGGTTCAAATCCACTTCAAGTCGCCGCGTAGGGACCTCGGGCAAGTCCTTCACCTGCAAATCGCAATTGCTCAGCGCTTCGGCGTGAAACTCCGACGCAGTGTCCGCTATGTAGTCGGGAGCGCCTCTTAGTAGAGAGCTTGAAGGAGCGCTATAGCAAGTGCACATGCAAACACACACACATTTAGAACTTAACCATCGTATATTTACGACAGCATGAGATTCACAAGAGTTATTATTTATCACACTAGATCAACTGCATATTAAGGAGCACGAAGCATTCAAATCATTTCGGATAGAGAAAATGCAATTCCACATGAGCCCTCTAGTTATAAAGCAGTTCATCGACGATGTTGCTGTTTTGAGAAAATCGGCTTTAAACTTTTGGCTTAGGCCTTCTCAATTAGGCCTAGTTCAAATCGAAATTAAAACGTTTGGGAATAAAATATTGATATTATAAACTGTCGTGATGCATAAAATCGGCATGGATACTGTCGGTGTCGCGTGACAGAGTCTCCCCTGAAAAGGCCCCCCCGGAGACATACTTTTGAAATAGATTTTCACAGGAGGATCTGTTTTAGCATAAATTCACTCCCCCGACTATATTCTGAAATTAAGTGTCCGGGGAGAAAGTATTTGCTCCGTCTGCGAAATAATCTCCCCCGTTCAGCGTGAAATGGGCTGCAGTCGCATAAAACTTATAGATGAGCAGGTTTAACGGTTAGATTAGGTTGCTGAATTATTTGAAAAGACCGTATACATACTTTTATATCATAAAATGTCTTCCAATACAAAGTTTTAGCCAGGGGAGACTCTGTTTCGGGAGAGACTTTGTATCGGGGGGTGGGGGAGTTTATTGCATGACACATGAAGGAAATATTAGCCTGGTGAACTTTGGAGAAAAATATCATTTCTATAACTTAGGCCAGGAAAGAATTGACAAGAATATTCGTAATTTTTACGTCAAAGTGAATCTACTTGACTTGATCCGTTTATGAACTGAATATTTTACAATGTAAAACATTGACATTGTGTATGCGAATCAACTAGAGATTGGCGAGGTGATCCACTTAGGCATAGGCTAATCTCTGAATAACCAAAAATTTACCAAATACACCAACAAATTCAGTCAATTTTCAGTTACTGTATCTGATAAATAATACTACTGGAAATTAGCCTATAAAGGCACAAATAAAACTTATAGTTTGGCCATGGAACAAAAGTTACTCTTTTAATCATGTAATCACCATTTTGCAAGCACACATAGGTTTCACAGTCTCTATTTTTCAATTCTATTCAATTCGCTTTATTGCAACCAGAAAACAAGATGACATCAAAAACAGAAAATATGAATGCATTGGTTACAAGGGGGCCTAAGGGTATTGAAATTCCGCTGGGGAGGGTCACCCAAGTAAGAAAAATACCAAGAAATATTATACAAGATAGCAAAATTTTAAAAAAAATAAATCAAATTAGGTGATGACAGATGGCAAAAATTTTAAATTGTAAATAGTATGTATAGGAACAAACTTAACTATATACATAGCCTAAGTAAAACCTTAACTACAAGTGGTCATGTGCACGTCTAAGTAGACTTAATGGAGGGAAGAAAAACACGAAGTCTCTTTTTAAAAACCTGCAGACTACTGGATTGACGAATATGAATTGGTATTTTATTCCACATTTGAGCGCCATAAGATTTAACAGTAAAACGCTTAGTGTTAGATTGAGCTCTGACAGGGCGATATGCAGATGAATTCCTAGTGCAATGCGAGTGGATGTCAGAGGCACGAGGGAGGTACCCTTGGAATACTGAAGGAAGGAGACCGTGTTCGAGTCGAAAGAAGAACTCGCAAATTTGGTGATCCTTTATCTGGTCCATTTTTAGGAGATGAAGCTCACTAAAGAAAGGGCCAGTGTGTTCCCATTTACGAATACCCGCTATTATACGAACATCCTTCTTCTGTAAGATAATTAGTTGTTTATGAAGCCTAGATTCGTGTGTCGATGCCCAAACCAGGTTGCAATACGTGAGGTAAGGGTAGACGAGGGTATAATATAAATTCATTCTAATTGTCTTTGGTAAGATATTAACAATGCGGGAAATAATACCAATATTCTTAGCAATTTTAGATGCAATTTGAGTAATGTGAACTTTCCAGGTCAAATATTGATCTATATGCACACCTAGGAATTTCGTCGACTCAACTTGATTGATGGAAACGTCATCAATAAGCAAACAAAGATTGCTACTGGGGTTTATTTTCCGATGAGATTTAAATAAAACAAAGTTGTTTTTTTCTGAATTAAGGGTGAGCCTATTTGCACAGAACCAAGCAGCTCAATGTTCACAGTCTGAAACAACGTCTTCCATGAGCTATTGGAGTAAAAAAAACGTTGGTATCATCAGCAAATAGAATATAAAAAAATTGTGGAAGAGACATTGGCCAAGTCATTAATATAAAACAGGAAGAGAAGTGGTCCGAGGTTGGAACCTTGGGAAACTCCATATTTGATCATACCTATCTCAGATATGACACCATTACAGAGAACCCTTTGTGTACGGCTCTCAAAATAGCTGGGCTGTGTCCCCCTAATTTCATAGTAATATAATTTTTTAAGCAAAATATTATGGTCTACAGTATCAAACGCTTTAGCGAGATCGAAAAAGACTCCCACTGAGTATTCGTTATTTTCAATAGCCTTTGAAATTTTGTCCTGCGTATTCAATAAGGCCATGTAGGAGGAATGACCCGGTTGAAAACCATGTTGAGATGGATAAAATGATGTTAGAGTTTTTAACATAACCATAGAGTCGATTATACAAAAGTTGTTCATAGAACTTGGAGAAGCAAGGAAGAACGGAAATGGGTAATTGATTACATTGTCCTTATCACCCTTTTTTTTAGTATAGGCACCACTTTAGCTATTTTTATGGCTTGTGGAACAATCCCATTACTAGAGGAACAATTTATTATTTCAGCCAGAGGTCTGGCAACTAAGGAGAGATTGGGAGCAGCGATGCAGGGGTCAATGTCGTCAACACCTTTGCTATGCGTTAAACGCATATCACGGCCAATATCCATAATTTCCTCAGGGGAGACCATTAGGAGACCCTTGGAATTCTGCTGAGGGGCCTGTAAGTAACTATAGTAAGGGAGAGGTGGATCTGGTATTTTCCTTGCTAAAGAATGGGCTATTTTGGTGAAGCAGTTATTGAAGCTATTGGCCATTAATTTTTTCCGGATCTTTAGCATTTTCTCTGTTAATTTTTAACGATTCGATTTGTGTCTCTCTATTCTCAGGCCCGGCCTTTGGGCAAGGCGAGCGAGGCAGCCGCATTGGGCCCGCGCTTCCAGGGCCCCGCGCTGCTGGCTATAATTTTGTTTAATTTGTTAAGATTGACAATGGTTACGTCGCTTAATAACTATGCTCGTAGTCGATATGCCACGTGAATGTGATAGGGTGACTTTGAAAGAACGAGACCCTATTGGCCTAATTAGCTCATTATGCACCAATTTGCACATGGAAGCAGTGTTATTTCATTTATGGTTTTTCAGTTACAGTTTCAGTTACAGTTAACTGCAATGAGCTTTTTCAGTTTCAGTTACAGTTATTTCTTATTTTTCAGTTACAGTTTCAGTTACAGTTATTACTTGTATATTCAAACGTCACAACTACTAAGACACTGATCACAGTCACACATATTGCGCAAAGTTCCCATAAAGTTGAATAGGAGATCAATCTGATTTTACATATTGTCGGTTGACTTTAAGGAACACACGACGTTCCAGGTTTACACTTAATCTGTTTCGCTTTCTTGCACACAAGTCCCCACAAACTGAGAAGACGCGCTCAACGTATGCTAGTGAAGCAGGCGCGGATACGTAGTCTTCTGCAATCAGAGCCATTGAGAGATGGATGCTCTGTCGATCCACCCAGAAGGACAGTCCATTATCTAGGTCACCGCTGAAGATGGTTGCTTCCGCCAAGTATCTTGTGAGCTAATGTTGTATAGTCTATGTGGTCAGTTGATGTTTAGGCGTACGAATAGACCAGCTCAAGGTCAGCGTCTAGACAGTTAGGCCTGCAGGTGACAGACTGGCGGGAAAGTTGGCGCAGCTCGGCCGACCGTCGCCGGAGAGCGAGAGAGAGAGAGAGATAGGCAGACAGACGGACAGATAGACGGAGAGAGGCAGATAGAAGGACAGAGCGGCAAGGGGAAGAGTGTACGCCCAGCCAGTGAGATAAGTTGTAGAAGAAGGAGTTGGTAGTAGAGAGTAGAAGACGTTTTAGAGAACAGTGGAGTTAGATAATAATAGTTGAGTTGCTGTCGTAGAATTCAAGCGTTTGTCGTCGTTGATGCCTTGTTGTGTTATTTGCGTTGTCATGAAAGAAGAAGAAAATACAAGAAACAGAGCTTTGTTGTAATTGAACAAGTTAAGAACTTTAGAAACTTATACACTAGCTTTAGATACCGAAATACAGTGACTAGGTTAGGCGTAGGCTGCGCTACTGAACACAAGGAAAAACTGGAGAAAACTTTGAACTCAATTGGAGGTTGACATTTTGGTGGCAGCGGTGGGGTACTGAATTCAAGCAAAGGACGTTGGGATAGCGAACTCATTTGGAGGAATATTTTCAATTGGAGGAATATTTTCAATCGGAGGAATATTTTCAATCGGAGGAATATTTTCAATTGGAGGAATATTTTCAATTGGAGGAATATTTTCAATTGGAGGAATATTTTCAATTGGAGGAATATTTTCAGTGGATTTTGCTTACGAAGTGTTTTCGACGCCAAGTTACGGACGGTGAATATCGAATCAATCTGAGGAGCCGACCACACGGGAGAAGGAAACCGAGCATTCGAAACAACTGGTGAGAAGATACAACGGGCATACGAATAACATTACGACAACGCAACGCCAGAGAGAGGTATACAAAACTTGCTTGTCTACCCAAGGAGCCATAAGAATTAAAGTCAGCCAATCACAGATATTCATAGCCATTCCCGTGATTTCTTCACGGTAATCACTGAAGTAAAGAAGTAAGATGGAGAAACTTACAGAACAAAAGCAAGCCAGTATAAAGAAGATGTCTTCTGATCGATTAATAAAGTTATTAATTGAAGAGGGTCTAGACGTAGAAGAAGTCGAAGAGATGTCTAGAGAAAATTTGATGGGAGCATTAGCAGAGGTTTGGCTTAAAAAGGAAGCTGAAGAGAAAGGTGCTGTGGGTGGTGTTGAGGAGAAACCAATTGAAAAACCACCGGCACCGATGTCTATGGAGGCGTTGATGCAATTTATGATGATGAGGGAGGAGCAACGCAGACAAGAAGAGAAAGCGAAAGAGGAGCAACGCAGACAAGAAGAGAAAGCGAAAGAGGAGCAACGCAGACAGGAAGAGAAAGAACGAAAACAAGAAGAGAAAGAGAAAGAAGAACAAAGGAGACAAGAAGAGAAAGAACGAGCAGAAAGAGCAGAAAAGATCAGACAGGAGAAAGAGGAACAAAGGAGACAAGACGAGAAAGAACGGAGACAAGAGGAAAAAGTAAGGGCAGAACAAGCAGAAAGGATGAGACAAGAAGAGATACAGATGCAGAAGCAGCAGTTCCAGCTTCAGCTAGAACAACTGAAAAAAGATCGTGACGAAGCAGAACGAAGAAGAATGGAATTGATGATAGAATACGAGAGGGTAAGGAAAAGTGATGAAGAAATACGAAAACAACAGATTGAAGAGCAAAAGGCTCGTGAGGAAGACAAAGAAGCCATGCGTTTGGCAGAATTACAAAGAGCCGAAGAGATTCGACAGGAAGAATTGAAAATGGAGAAAGACAATTTGGAAAAAGCGGAAAGAGAAAGGGAAGAACAATTAGAATTAGAACAAAAGAAACTCGCTCTTAAGGAAGCTCAGCTCCGAGAAATGGCTATAGAAAAGGAGGAACGCAGAAGACAGTTAGAATTGTTGCAACAGAAGATAGAACAAGAAGAACTGCGTAGGGAAGAAGATCAAAATAGACTCAAGAAAAGAGATGAAGACGACAGAAGAAGCCGTGAGGAGTCAGAACGAAACAGGATCAGAGAAAGTGAGACAATGGTGTCCAAGATTAAAAAGATAGGTGATGCAATGAAACACGTATTACCTAAGATGCCATATGATATGATGGAGGTGCCATTATATTTTGAGACAGTTGAGAATGCATTCAACAGTTTTACGGTGGAAAAGCAGTTTTGGGTCAAATTGCTGTTACCACTAATGACGCCAAGAGCGAGAACGGTGTTGAACCGATTGTCTTTCGATGATCTAGACGATTACGACAGAGTGAAAGAACATTTACTGAAAGAATTCAAATTGACAGCGAGAGAATATCGATCACGATTTGGAGATGCGAGGAAAACGGCAGAAGAAACATACACGATGTTTACAGCAAGATTGAAGAATCTGTTGAACTATTATGTCAGAAGTAGGCGAGTGGGCAAAAGCTACGAGAAGTTATTTGATCTGTTGGTGGCGGATAAATTGAAAGAATGTTTACCAGCGGGTCCACTACAGTTCGTACTAGCAAAAGAGGGTACTGAATGCTTTGAAGCTAGTAATGTTGCAGAACTCGCAGACGTACACGTGAACAATCGAATTGGTCTAATGTTTCAAGACAAACCGAAATATGAAGCATGGGGAAATAGTTCGAAGCAACCCAGGTGGAATAGTAATAACAAAGAAACAGGAAACCAAGCCAGAAATAACGAAGCAAGGAATGATGGTGCTCCTGGAAGACAGTTTGGTCAAGATAGAAGAGAAGCAACGGGTGACAGACAAATGTACAGTCGAATTCCAGTGATGGGACGCCAAAGAGAAAACAATGCAGCGTACAATTACAGGCGGGAGAGCACTGAACAGAGAGGGATTGTTAAGAAACGTTGCCATAATTGTCAGTCAGACCGACATCTGATAAAGGATTGCAAAGTACCACCAAGAATGACGAATCTGAGAAATAGATTTACTCGAAGTGCAGAAAATCTCAGAGTAAATCAGATACAAGTAATGAATGCACCGAATCAGTCTGAAGAACAAGACAACCGCGAAACGGAAGTGAAGTCAGTGATGAAGTGCACGCCTCAATTTACTATACAGAGAGAAATAGTAAATTCTGCTCCAATTAAAGATACTGGTCGAGAAACAGAAAGCAAAGATGAGTGTCAACGTACGAAGAAGTCTTTACTACAGCATGTCAATGTAGAGATACGTGGAAATGATGACAGTTGTCATCCCGTGCAAGTCAGAGCGCTGATCGACTCTGGTACTGAGATTCCAGTAATCAATGAGGAATTGTTGAAAGGAGCGACAGTGGAAGAAATTGGCAGAGTACATTTGCAATGTGTGGCTGGAGAACCCATTCCAGCTAAGTTGGTGAAAATCGAAGTGCGGATGAGTTGTCATAACGAAGGAGGAGATTTGAAAGACAAGGGAGTAAATATCGCGCCATATTTAACCTTGGTGTGTGCCAGCATTCCGGCAGTCTTGTGCAAAGATAACAAAGAAAAGTTCTTGCTGCATCCCGAGATAATCGCAGAACTGAAAGAGGTTCCACCAGTGAGTGTATTACAAGGAGAATTGCAAGCGAATGTGACTACAAGAGCACAGAGTCGGAGAAGAGAAGTGGAAGAAGGAGAAGAAGAAAAGTCAAATGAAAGTTTGCTAGAGGAGGACACAGAAAGCGATGATGAACAAAGCGTTCAAGAAGAAGAAGAAGGAATAACATCCGGAAACAATGAAATTGAAGAAGAGATGGTTGCATGTGAACGTGATAATGATGATGATTCTGAGAGTGATGGTGAAATAGACACGAGTATGAGGGATTTGTTTGCCGAGAATACGAGTGATGAAAGACAATTGGCAGACGCAAAGAAATTTGAAGAGCAGCAGAGAAATGACGAGTCACTGAAGTCGTGGTGGAAGATAGCTGAAGACAAAGGATCAGAGTTTAGTGTGGTGAATGGGTTGATGTATAAGAAGCATCAAATGTTGGACCAGTTGGTGTATCAGTTGGTGTTGCCGAAGGAAAGAAGAATTCAGGTGATGGAATTGGCACATGAGTCAGTATTTGGCGGACACTTGGGAGAAGAGAAGACAAGGGAACGTATCAAGTTGTCCTTTGTGTGGCCAAGAATGCGTAGAGATGTGGTGAAGTTCTGCAAGTCCTGTGAGAAGTGTCAGTTGAAAGCACGAAGTTTGGTGATGGATCGAGTGCCGATTACACCAATACCAAGAGAGGATGTGCCGTTCAGAAGAATGACCATGGACGTCGTAGGACCAATCGAACCGACTTCAGCAGCAGGGCATAAGTATTGTTTGTGCATCGTGGACTCATGTACAAGATGGCCGACAATATTCTTGATGAAGTCATTGACCGCTAAGGCTGTATGCGAAGCTTTGATGAAGCTGTTCATGGATGTGGGAGTTCCGTCAGTAATCACGAGCGATAGAGGGACGAATTTTACAGCCAGTCTAACAAGAGAATTTCTGAAACTGATGGGGTGTTGTCCTCGATTCGATTCGCCAGGACATCCAGAAGCGGCAGGATTGGTGGAGAGATGGAATCAAACGTTCAAGAAAATGATTCATCATGTCGTTGTGGAAAATCCGAGACAGTGGCATAAAATTATTCCATTTACAGTCTGGGCATTGAGAGAAGTGCCTAATGCAACTACAGGAGTGGCACCGTATTTGCTGGTCTATGGAAAGTTGCCGAGAGGGCCACTCACCATCCTTAAAGAAAGCTGGACCAAAGAAATAAATCTACCACCGAACATTGGAGTGCAACCGGCAAAATACCTGAAGAATTTAAGAGCAGACATGGAAAAGGCCTTGACATTCGCCGAGAGCTATGCTGAAGAAAAGCAAAAACAGTACGCCAGTCAATACAACAAAAGAGCAAAAGATAAAGAATTCGAGCCAGGAGAGAACGTCATCGTGCTGTATCCAACGTCAACCAATAAATTGATCTCCCGATGGCATGGTCCATGCACGGTCCTACAAAGAAGATCCAAATATTCGTATCTGGTGGACATGAACGAAAACGGTCGACGGATTATTCATGCTAACAAGATGAGGAAGTTCATTACGAGAACATTGTCTTGTGGTCTGATCGTGGAAGAGGATGACGAATTTGGATCAGTGGTAGAAATACCGCTGAAGGAAGACTATTCAGAGACAAAACAGAAGTCACTTCAATTGGATTACGAACAAATTGGACATCTGACCAGCGAACAGCAGAAACAATTACTTGATGTACTGAATCGATATGCAGACAGATTTTCAGACAAACCTGGACTATGTACATTAGTAGAACACGAAGTGGTGCTGAGACCAGACTTTCGAGAAAAAGAATTCGTGGCATATCGAATACCATTAATATACCGAGCAAAAGTGGAAAAACAAATACAAGAGATGCTGAAAGAAAACATCATTCAACCATCGTCAAGCAGAATGGCAAGTCCACTTGTCATTGTCAAAAAGAAGAATGGATCCTTGAGATTGGCTTGTGACTACAGATACATTAACTCTTTTACTGAAAATTGCCGATATCCTATGCCAATCGTCAACGATGTCTTGAGCAAAGTTGGAAAATCCAAGTTCATTTCTGTTATGGACTGTCGCAGTGCATATTGGACTTGTCCTGTGAAAAAGAGTGACCAATGGAAGACTGCGTTTGTTACACATAATGGACTGTATGAATTTACGCGTGTTCCGTTTGGAATGATTAACTCTGGACGGACTTTTGTAAAAGCGATAAATATGATTTTGCAACCGATTCATGATTTTACTGAACCTTATGTTGATGACATTGCAGTGCATTCTAATGATTGGGACATTCATTTAAGACATTTGGAATTATTTTTGAAACAAATAAGACTGCATAATGTAACATTGAACTTGAAGAAATGTGTGTTTGGTAAGGGTGAGGTGAAGTTCATCGGTCACCTCATAGGATCAGGGAAGAAGATGATGAATCCAGACAGGATTGACAGTTTAATTAATTTGAAGAAACCTGAAACCAGGAAGGAAGTGAAGCAAGTCTTAGGATTTTTTGGGTTTTACAGACAGTTTATTTGTAATTTTGCTGAAATTGCTAAACCATTGACAGACTTGACTAGCAAGAAAGTACCTGATAACATTGTTTGGACTGATGCACATCAGAAATCTTTTGATTCCCTTAAACAGATTGTCTTATCAAATGTGATTCTATATATGTTTGAGGTTGGGAAACCATTTAATTTGTACTGTGATAGCAGTGATTTTGCTGTGGGAGCTGTACTGTCTCAGGTGGACGAGGAAGGGATTGAACGTCCTGTTTCATTTATCAGTCAGAAGCTGACAGATACTCAGAGGAGGTGGGCAACGATTGAGAAGGAAGCCTATGCAATCATATGGGCTTTGAACAAGTTGAAAGAAATTCTTATTGGTTCTAAAATCAATGTGTTTACAGACCATAATCCTTTAGTTTATTTGACTGAATCAATGTCGAAATCTGCTAAATTAGTCAGATGGTCTTTATCATTGCAAAATTTTGACATTCTGTTGAACTATAAGAAAGGTAAATTGAATGTAGTAGCTGATTGTCTGTCTAGATTGTAGTGTAAGATATTTTATGATGTATTATGTTATGGACTATTTGCATTGTTTAGTTAAGGTACGTTCGCTAATTTTTATAGATAATTAGCTCTCTTTAAAAGAAAGGAGGGAGGTAATGTGAGCTAATGTTGTATAGTCTATGTGGTCAGTTGATGTTTAGGCGTACGAATAGACCAGCTCAAGGTCAGCGTCTAGACAGTTAGGCCTGCAGGTGACAGACTGGCGGGAAAGTTGGCGCGGCTCGGCCGACCGTCGCCGGAGAGCGAGAGAGAGAGAGAGATAGGCAGACAGACGGACAGATAGACGGAGAGAGGCAGATAGAAGGACAGAGCGGCAAGGGGAAGAGTGTACGCCCAGACAGTGAGATAAGTTGTAGAAGAAGGAGTTGGTAGTAGAGAGTAGAAGACGTTTTAGAGAACAGTGGAGTTAGATAATAATAGTTGAGTTGCTGTCGTAGAATTCAAGCGTTTGTCGTCGTTGATGCCTTGTTGTGTTATTTGCGTTGTCATGAAAGAAGAAGAAAATACAAGAAACAGAGCTTTGTTGTAATTGAACAAGTTAAGAACTTTAGAAACTTATACACTAGCTTTAGATACCGAAATACAGTGACTAGGTTAGGCGTAGGCTGCGCTACTGAACACAAGGAAAAACTGGAGAAAACTTTGAACTCAATTGGAGGTTGACATATCTTCTCTGCTGGCATGACACCTGTGTGGGGATGTGCTATCTGGTGCAAATTAAGCAGCACGTGTCGTGGACAGAGACTCACAGGACTGCAAAAGGAGGCAGAAACAGCAAGGAAGGAAGCCGTGCAGTAGCGAGCAGCTGATTGACCTTGGGTGACCCTGTGTACAGTTGCAAATAATCTTATTTCATAACAAAAAGAAAAGAAAACAATGAGTAATTATGAAAAAAACACTTCTTTTATTTTCAAGCTAACTCCTTTTGATTCTTCAGTTATACAGTTATTGTTTTTCAGTTTCTATTACCGTTTCAGTTATTCAACATTTTTTAGTTTCAGTTACAGTTAACTGGCAAAGATTTTTCAGTTATTCTGCTATTTCAGTTACAGTTTCAGTTAACAGAAATAACACTGCATGGAAGTCTGCAGACAATCTTTGCAGGAGAGGGCAAGACACAGTTGCAGCACTTGGCGACATTCTCAGCGAGAGTTTGGCAAATGCAAAGCAGCAAATTTAGAGCTTGAATATTTTTAGAGAGGTGTCTAAATGTAAATTTCTCCGTTTCACTTTTTGAGTAATTAGCTTCGTTAGTCCTTAGTTGTTAAAAGTCTCAATTTTTCGTACGGGGAAAGAACCCCCTATTGTTCAAGCGCCCATGATTTTGCATTAGAGCCTACTTTTTGACCTACATTATGGTATATGGGAAAGTCACCTAAGATGGAACGGTTCGTAAGATGGAACAGACCTTTTCTTGGTGCTATGCAGCAGGGCCGGTATGTACAGAAGGTAATTCATATCTACGTACAATAGCCAAATTTCACCGCCATATGTGAAACAGAACAAAAGTTATATCACTTCTAGCAAGGCCACCCACCTTTTTTGACGATTCAAAAACGAAACGCAATTTTTTAAAGTTTTTTTTTTGCTAATATCATGGCCAAAAGTAATAATCTCAAAATGAATCTTTACAAGTTTAAAGACAATTCATATTTACACATGATGGCCAGATTTCATAAAAATATTTCGATCACAACAAAAGTTACACCACTTTTAGTGAGGCCACCTACCGTTTTTGACGATTAAAAAACGTAACGCAACAAAAAGTAACAAAAACGTGATTTTATCAAGTCATTTCTTAAATAACTGTTTGGAACTGAACTTGATAGTGATTCACATATTGTGTTCAATGTGCCCACCACCAGTGCCAAAACTTCTTTTGAGTCTCTTTGCAAAGTTCTTGATGGACCTGTCGATTGATCTGACAGATTTCTTATTTACCAATTTGATTGTCATCTTGCTAAGTGACTTCTCAGAGACGTGCGGCTACGCTGGTGCCCTGTTCCTTTTTTTTAATAGTAATAAAAATTATCATCTAGCATTATCACAGTCTATTTGATAACAATTATTTGAGACGAGACTTAATAAAATCGTGTTTTTGCCACTTTTTGCTGCGTTACGTCTGTGAATCATCAAAAAACGGTTGGTGGCCTTCTTAAAAGTGCCATAACTTTTATCTGTTTGAAATATTTTTATGAAATCTGGCCATCATATGCAGATATGAATTGTCTTTAGGCCCGTAAAATTTCATTTCGATATTCTTACTTTTGGCCAAGATATTGGCCAGAATAATTAGATTGGTTTTTTGTGCCTTTTTGTTGCGTCGTTTTTGAATCGTCAAAAAACGGTGGGTTGCCTCACTAAAAGATATATAACTTTTGTTCTGTTTGAAATATTTTTTCTAACTTGACCATTGTACGTAAATATGAATTGCCTTTAAGACTGTAAAGTTTCATTTAAAAATTCGTTTGTTTGGCCAAGATATGGGCTGAATACCGTAGGGATTACTTTTTTTGGCGCACCCTGTACATGACAAGGCATAAGGTTATCTAGGTTTAGACATTAAACCCGACGTTACTAATCCAGACATATCCGTAGGAATTTATCCGTTTGCACGAGACAAAATAGCAAGTAGCATAACTAATATACACATTCCTTGCACCCGACGATGCATGACGCTTGCTCTCCCCCCAATTCAATAGGTTATAGCTGAGCGCGCATGCGTGAAAGATATTTATATGCGGTCGTTGCGAGCGTGGGGTAAACAGATTCAGACCTAAAGACGGGCCCCAGGGAAATATCGACGGCTGCCTATTGTTCACGCTGTCCAGTTAACGTCGGCCGTCTATTGTTCACAATGGGAGTAGCCGGTTTACTCCTACCTCGGAGTTGGAATAACGTTATACCTAGTTTAATTCGCTAATCTCAAGCCATGCATACGGAAATAACCCAGTATTCCGAAATAGGCCAGATTTAAGCCATATATAAGAGTTATTCCCTTATGTGCATACTGGCCCAGACTATTAAACCTGCTTATTTCGAAGCTAGACTATATATCTAAAGGTCGTTCCACTATCCCCCCCCCTGTGGACGTCTGTGATAGCAGTACAGCTCAGCCACACAAGTTCAGCTCTGCCACACAAGTTCAGCTTTGCAACACAGGTTCAACTCTGATACACAAGTGCAGCTACATGGATGCCACACAGAGCAGCTCTGCCACAGAATACAGCTCTGCCACACAGTACAGGTCTGCCACACAACTACAGCTCTGCCACACAGTACAACTCTGCCACACAAGTGCAGCTCTGCCACACAGTACAGCTCTGCCAGAGTGCAGCTCTGCCACACAGTACATCTCTGCCGCACAAGCACAGCTCTGCCACAAAAGTGCAGCTCTGCCACACAGTGCAGCTCTGCCACACAAGTACAGCTCTGCTACCCAAGAGCAGCTCTGCCACACAAGTACAGTTCTGCCACACATGTACAACTTAGGCATATATGCCGACATCAAACTGATCATAGTAGTGAGCTTTGTAAGTTGTCAGACTGTGGAGGGAAGCACCTTTAGCATGCTGAATATAAAGGCATTAATATTCGAGTGCCCAATGTATTTTTTGGTACACGAAGGCCCAAGGGGGGTCCGCGCGGACCCCAGCGTTTTTGGTGAATATCTTGAGAAGGGGTTGGAATATCGTCACAGAATTTAGTTCTATGTGATCCCAAGTGAATTTGAAATCGATTGATGTATCTTATAAAACAATAGCACCATCTGGTGTAAAATAGGAGTGTAAAATATCGTGATACACATTTTATGCTTGCTCGCGTCATTTACCGAAGAAAGCCTATCGTTTTCATGTTTGTATCTTGAGAAGGGATTGGAATATCGTTACAGAATTTAGCTCTGTGTAATCCCAAATGAATTTGCAATCGAATGGTGTATCCTATATCACAATAGCACCATCCGGTGCAAAATAATAGTGTACAATTCTCATGATACACATTGTAATGCTTGCTCGCGTCATTTACCGAAGAAAGCTATCATACGTCCGGCGCGTCCGCATGCCAGCCAGCTGCGCTCACTTCCAGCTATCGACAGACCAGTTGCATTATGGTAGACTAAATCGTTATCGCAATTGTAAATTTGTATAGCGCCGCTTCAAGAGAAACTTCTCAGAGGTGTTCCTGACCTGAAAACACCATGTCACGATTGAAAAGGATAATTTTCAAACAATTGCGGATGAAGGGGAAGTACGAACGACTGTCGTGTTAGGCCTACTTGTGGGTCGAGTAAAAAGGGTAGGCCACTGCCGTCTACAACAACACCGGCTAAGAAGAAAAGCTGAGCCATTTATTCGCGTAACCTTGACAGAACGGTTGCCACCGTTTGTATGAACTGTCCTAAGCCTCCGTTTTGATGCACGCCTGTTGTATGCAATTATTGCTGTGATAGGCCTACACAGATTTGCAGACTTTCAAATTCTGTGCTGCAAACATAGGCCAAACATAGTGCTACAATGTCAGAAAATCAAAGTTCAACAATTTATATGAATCTTTATTTCATATAACGTGCGCTGACCATTTATTTATTGGCCAGTAACCATGCGCATGTATGGCAAATAGCCGCATATCGTGCGGTACCCTTAGTATATGCTGTGGTTGTGGGGTATGGGTTGGACAATACTCACACAAAATATACCATTCGATGCCCAAATGGTTGCTCTAGGAATACCTAAAAGCATTTTTGCAGATCCATAGCCGTTAAAAAGTTATCCGGGAAAAACGGGCCTGGGGTCCGGTCGGCATTGGGCATTCGAGGGTTAAGGTATTCTTTGTTTTTTCAACTTCCTGGGGTGCTTTTTCTAACGCAGTTAGCTTTTCTCAGGTCCAAATGATACTGCACAATTGCACCATTCTTTATTCTGCAGTCGTGTCAATTCAAACAGAAAGAAAATCAGAGTTTCTGCAAGTGGGCCTATGCCTTTCCAAGGTGTATGAGAGATAGGCCAGGAAAAGGAAATCTCAAAGACACTACTCTAATGGTGGACAACCATTATACCTCGGACATAATCCCATGGACATAATCATTCGGACATAATTCTTCGGACATTGTCTTTAGGGTAAGACATAATCCCATGCTATGATATATTATAATCGCCTAAAATCCAGGGTATTGGCCTTTTCCACCTTGCTATGCTCTTTCCTCATATCTCCTTTTCCCTCACAGTTCCCGATCTGGGACTCAACCTTGATTCTGAACTCACTCTGTCCCAGCATGTGAACTTGGTTGCTCGGATTTCCTATTACCAGCTTCGTCAGCTCCGGGTGGTCTCCCGCTCTCTCTCTCTCTCTCTCTCTCTCTCTCTCTCTCTCTCTCTCTCTCTCTCTCTCTCTCTCTCTCTCTCTCTCTCTTTCTCTCTCTCTCTCTCTTTCTCTCTCTCTCTCTCGCTCTCTCTCTCACGACGCGGTCGTCGTCCTTGTCCACGCCTTTGTTACAAGTCGAATTGACAACTGTTGCTCCTTACTTGCTGGTCTTCCCCTTGGGGTCGTGGGCCGACTTGATCGTGTGTTGCGCTCGGCTGCTCGTCTTGTTGGGCGGTTTCCTAAATTTGCCCCTGTCTCTGCATATATGCGCGATGTGCTGCATTGGCTGCCTGTGTCCCAGCGAATCTCGTACCGCATTGCTGCTGTGGTCTTTCGCTGTGTCCTTGGCTGTGCTCCGTCATACTTGCGTGATCTTTGCTGTCCAGTCTCTGACGTTGCAGCTCGTCGTGTACTTCGCTCTTCGGCTAGGGGTGAGCTTCTCGTCCCGCGGGCTCGCTTAGCTATTAAGCAGCGCCGTGCGTTTTCGGTTGTGGGGCCTACTGTCTGAAACGACCTCCCGGTTACGCTTCGCTCTCTACTTGTGGCCCATCCGGCTGGGTTCTACACAATGTACAGTGTCTAAGCTACAGTACAACCTTTAATATTCCATATGGGCCTAAATTGAAAACTTCGCTTTCCTTACGATTTTTTTTCGAGTTACAAAACTAGCCTATAATTTGTTCAGTAGTTGCTAAGAACTGACCTTCCCAAGAGCCAAGTTGACAATTTATTTATCCTCTTGTCGTAAACCGGGACAATTCTGGACAATTCTGGCCTTTTCCACAACTCGTCGGGACAACGGGACACACCACAAAAAACGGGACAATGTCCGGTAAAACCGGGACTTATGGGTCACCCTTGCATAAATGCATGATGCTGGTGCCAAGACGACATAATAAACGGTTTACTGAAAGTTATTAATTAATCCTATCATTCGTATTGTCAAGAAATTTCAATTTCGCCCAAATATTAAGGGTAATTCTCTTGTCTTTTGAACATGAAATGGCACGTTGAATCTCACCTAAAACAACGAGTTGAATCGAATATTTCTCTCCAACTCCTTCATCTTCGGCGCAGATGTATTCTCCGGCATCGCCGGGTTGCACTGAACGAATGACCAGATTGTAGATGTATGTTCCATTCCACTCATATCGATCAACCATGAATCTTTCGTTATACGGTTCCAAAATTGCAATCCCAGTGTAAATATATTTGTTTCCATGAAACCAATATATGTCCGTATACCCAAAATCAGTGGAACAATTGAAATAGGTTGAATGGCTTACCTTTATGTCTGTATCACGTGGTTTCATAGTCAATTTTCCCGCTACAAATAAGCTATGCAGAAATATTATATTTTAAAAACATTTTATTTAAGTGTATTCGGGTAATAAAAGATGAACTTGATTTACTTTCATGACAAACGATTACATTTTTGCCCCTAACATTTTGTCCGCTACCGTTTTGTCCGGTCACCTATGCGGTCTATCATTTCGAGCTGCATACATATAAATTCCTCTTGAATGTATCGGATGGTGGAACTAACAGTAAGCATGTTGACAAGTCTGCGTGTATGGTATAAGGAGTCTCTGGTATAATAATAGTGCGAGGCAGGAACGGATTCGTAATCGGCAAGCAGTGGCGGCGCCAGACACTTTTTGCAGTCAGGGCAGTCATACAAGTAGCCTAACCAGCGCAGAGGGCGAGTCGCTTGCTCGGTTGTATGGGCTTATAAGTTGGCGCTACCGTGCTCGCAATATATCACCAGTGATGTCACAGCTGGTTTTTGCATTAGATCTCTTTTTGCCCTTCGTCTGGATTTCTGTTTTGTTTTAAGACAAAATCTGTGTTTATTTTAATTACTTTACCATTTTTATTGACAACGTACGAATATCCTGCATGGAACACTTCGCTCTCGCAGCTGAAGACGTTCCCACAGAAGGGGTCTATGCAACCATACAACTGACAACTGCAGCAGTCGTGATGATTACATTGATTAGCCTATTAATATAATTATATGGTGCCCCGGGCGCCAACTGCATGGCAGGTGCCAAGTGTCTGCAGGTGTGAGTATTTAGGCTATAGTGAAATTCAATGTAAACCAGTTGTGCAACATAATTTTTGTTCTACGAATTTTAATTTGAAAAAACTTCGCAGAAATAAATCGTTTAGACAATATTCAATATAGGTAAAGTCACTCCTCCTTGTTGAACCTGATAGAACGACGATGAAGAGAAGACACAGTTTATTCGTAACACTGCACACGACCGGCAACACGACTGTCTTCAACTGCACTTAACTCTACGACTGACCTCTACGGACTCTACTGACGACTGCTCCCCGGACTGGCCTCTGACGACTGCCTCCAGACTGCTCTGCCTACAGGGCAAGGAGCTTCCTTATATACCCGGCAAGGAAGGCACGCCCGCGGCGGACTTGAAAGAGAAGCCGCCCCTAACGCGGCGGATCAGTTGTACGAGCGACGTCGTTGCCCATCTCCTCCGGTGGGCAGCAGGGGCACAGTGTAAAGCCCCGCCCCAAACTCTCTGACGGCTGCTTAAGGCACTTTCCCTCGGGTAATGGGCCACCCACGACTACTCCTAACCGCTCCCACGGGTACAACTCGGGCGACAGCGACAGGGGACAGGACGTGGGGGTCGACCACAGGGAGAACCCCCACCTACCAAATCTCATCACCCTTCCCGGCCAATTAGTCCAATACGTCCGTCGTAACACGTGCCGTTGATTAAGGCGCCCGCTCACACAATCTTAAACCACAACCTCTTTTGCCGATAACCTAAAATAGAATTCGCGGGCGCTATTTTCTATTCGCAGCAGCACTCCGCTAAAGGCATGCTCAGCATTGCTCACTAACTGCAGGTTCAATTATTCCGTCATTTAGCATCCTATCAAATTAACTATCGATAACCGTACTATGCGGCAAGAGATGACGTCTTAACGGCTGTCTAACAGGGCGCGTCTCGTCTGTCTCAATTCTATGCATAGCGGCAGTCGTTCTACCTAAATCTCGGTCGGTAACTGAGAATACGTCCTGATACTCCAGAAGCAATTTGTCTAAACGCTCCCGAATCTCGGAGGGAATCTCGGAGGTAATCTCATACGGCAAATCTGGCATTAACATATCGCGGGGCGAAATCCCGTTAACAGGTACGTTCCCTTGTCTCCTACCTGTACATAATTCCACCTCCACTGGATGCAATCCTCCTAGGAATCGATCCTTCGTCAACTTAACGGGTTCCGCGCTCAGATTCACCACTCTCACTCTAGCATCCGCGCGGTCTCCGATGACAACGCGAGCAAGATGCATTTCTGACTGAATCTCTTGGGCTTCTGTCATCCATGCAGGCGCTATAGTAGTCAAATCCCCATACAACGTCTTAACAGGGCCTTCGCTCTGGCATTTAGGAGGCACTACAACCCCTTCAGCAATTATCACCCTACGGCACCACATAGACCCATTCCCTTTTACGAGGGATATACGCCTACGTCCTAAGAACAGTGCCCGTTACCAAAGCCAATTCTACAGCGGTGTTTGGTCAGATACCAAAAATACAGTGGAAACCTCCAATCCATCCCGTACCTTAATGGTCAAACGGACCTCCCCAAGGACATTAATATTAGTACCATTTGCAGCCATCAGAAAACGAGAGCAAGATTGCAGTGCTAACCCTTCGACGGTCGTAGATGGAATCAAGCTGACCTCCGATCCAGTGTCGATAAGCACATCTGCGGCCGTCCGTTGATGCTCCCTCGAATGTAGACTGCGTTGCTGCTGGCTCGGTCCGTCAATCTTGGGCGAGTCGTATGATTCATGACCAGCGACATCAGTGGCGTTGGCGCTTCCGTTCTAGTCATCTCGGCGTCGTTCCGGCTGTCGAAAGGGCGTCGTAGCCGGCGGCAGTTCCGGCTAATGTGGCCTGCTCGGTTACAGTTGTAACAGGTCACGCCCCGTCTCGAGCTGTCTCGGCCTTGTTCGTCGGCGTTGCGGCTTCCGGGGCGACCGTTACGCCCCAGATCGTCGTCGGTTGAAGGTCGGGTTCACAGCTCCTGGAACTGGCGATCGATCCGTCGCTTCACATCCTTCTGCCAGCGTCGTTGCTCGTCACGCTGAATCTCCAGGAATCGGCCGAGAGTAGACTGGATCTGAGTACTCACGTCAGTCTCGTGGGTACCCCTGACGCGGTTGGAAGGCCTCCGTCGGTCATCAGAGTCGTTCGTCCGTTGGTAGGCGTCCAGACGAAGCGCCGTCCTGTAGGCCTCGTCCAGGTTCTTGGGCTCCCGTTCACGTACTTTGAATGACAGGTTTCTGTCGCGCAAAGCCTCAAGGAAAGCATCCTTGGCGATGATCTACGTGGTCTCGTTAGAAGGCACCGGATACGCCAACACGACAAGGCGACGAATGTCGTGTAGCAGGTCGCTCAGAGTCTCTTTGGAACGCTGGCGTCTGTAATAAAGCTGAGCGCGTAAGCTTTCCGCCTGGCCCGCCGTTCCACACCTTTGTCGAAGACGTTCGACAAGCTCCTCGTAGTCGACGTTCGGACGGACACCAAAGTCTCACAGCAACTGCGTGGCAGCTTTCTCCAGGCTGCACCGAAGGTAGTCGATTCGGTCGGCAGCCGTCCACTGGTTGTGCCGGGTGCAGACTTCGAATTGCACCAGGAACGACTCCAGCGATCCCGTGCCGTCAAACTTTCCCGGCTTCATCGGAGGCGGTCGAGTCCACGGCCGACCCCCGGCAGTCTCCAGCATTCTCAGGGAAGTCTCCCGATCGTCAGACGTCTCACGGTAGCTCGTCCACGTCGGCCTCCGCAGCTCCTCGATCAATCGGCTCCGGTCCCTCCGCTGCTCTGCCATTGCACTCCCGTCGGCTAATGGCGTGGAGACGTTCATTCGTAGGTCGGCGAATCCTCCAGTAGGGTAGGCGACTGTGACTTCCTCGTCCTCTTCCATCGTCGGTCAATTGCGAATGTCGAACAGAAGCGACCACACACCCCACTTGCTTGGTACCAGTGTGGCGGAAAAGAAAGCCCTCCAACTGCTGCACCCCGGCTGCAAAGTGGCTGCCCGGTCGGTCTGTGGATGACCGTCCACCGATCGGGCGGCTGCCAGTCCAGATATGTCGTCTTTCGAAGGTAATGTAGTTCTTCCGATCGATTCGCCTCACCCAGGAAATAGAACGACGATGAAGAGAAGACACAGTTTATTCGTAACACTGCACACGACCGGCAACACGACTGTCTTCAACTGCACTTAACTCTACGACTGACCTCTACGGACTCTACTGACGACTGCTCCCCGGACTGGCCTCTGACAACTGCCTCCAGACTGCTCTGCCTACAGGGCAAGGAGCTTCCTTATATACCCGGCAAGGAAGGCACGCCCGCGGCGGACTTCAAAGAGAAGTTACCGCTAAACTAAAGGAGGCACAAAGCGATACCGACGCGGGGGATAGGGAGGAAGAAAGACACCGCCATGCGGCGAGGCACAAACTATCGCCGCCGCGGGGGGAAGGGAGGCAGAAAGATACCACCGCGGCCAAGCGGCGAGGCACAAAAGGACACCGCCGCGGGGGAAGGGAGGCAGAAAGATACCGCCGCGGCCAAGCGGCGAGGCACAAAAGGTCGCCGCCGCGGGGGATAGGGAGGCAGAAAGACGCCGCCGCCTAACTAGAAGAGGCAGAAAGCGACACCGCCGCGGGGGGAAGAGAGGTAGGCGGCGAGAGCTGTACACGAGCGGCTGCAAGAACACTATCGCGGGGGAAATTGAGAAAGGCTGACAGCGCACGGGCGGACTTAACAATACACATGCAAACAGGGGGAAGGGCGGCGCTGCATAAGCTGAGGCGAACTCAATTTCGCCACAGTACGCACATGATTAGGTTTCATTTGGAAAACGATAAAATGGCTTTTAGTTGTAAACGGTAATGTGGATAAACAACTACAGAATTTTGCCCAACCAGAACTTTTGCCCTGCGAAGGCTGGCATAACTTTTGTCACGCCAGCATTTATCCCTGCCAGAAATGTTTCCCTGTCAGAACTTTTGCCAAAATTTTGACCTACCACAATTTTTGCCCTGCCAGAATTTGTTCCTGCCAGAACAGTTACCCTGCCAGAATTTTACCCTGCTAGAACTTTGCACTGCCAATGTTTCTGCCACGCCAATAGTTTTGCCATGCCAATATTTTGCCATGCCAGAGAGCGGACGGACGGACGTGAACAGTAAGAAACATTATGCCCGAACAAATTCTGGCAAAGAAAAATTTCGGGCTGGGCAACCACCAGGGTAAAGGCTTTTTTACCAGGGCATTTGCCCTGCCATGCTCTGTCGTAGCGCCGCCACTGTCGGCAAGGTCTAAGAACAAGACCGGTGTAAAGGTTTAAAATTACCCCCTCCTAAACATTACCCCCCCTGGTAACTTGCAACCGGTTTCAGATTACCGGGAGGCAGGATGAAACCGATTTCAAGTTATCCTCGGGGGTAATCTCAAACCGGTTTTATCCTACCCCCTACTGTTTCAGGTTACCCCGCCCCAGTGATGACGTTGTTTTCGTCAATCCAGCTTCTATTTCACCTACAGAGAACCTTCATCCAGCTTCCATTTCTCCTATAGAGAGCCTTCATCAAACTTCTATTTCATCTATAGAGAACCTTCATCCAGCTTCCATTTCTGCAACCTTTATCCAGCTTCCAATTCACCTATAGAACCTTCATCCAGCTTCAATTTCTCTAACCTTCATCCAGCTTCCATTTCACCTATAGAGAATGGAAGCTGGATGAAGGTTCTCCGTAGGTAAAAATGGAAGCTGGATTGACGGAAACAACGCTTTAACTGGGGGTAACCTGAAACCGTAGGGGGTAGGATGAAACCGGTTTCAGTTTACCCCTGGGCGTAGTTTAAAACCGGTTTCAAATTACCGAAGGGTAATGTTTAGGAGGGGGTAATTTGAAACCTTTACACCTGCTTTATGATCCTTGTGTGCCAGCTGACCACTTGTCTACTTATAGACACCTCAAAGGACCAAGAACTTCTATTATAGACGGAATCAGTGAAGACAACGACGAAGAACGACTCAGGCTACCAGAATGCTCTGCATTGCTTTTTCTATTCCGATGGCCCTTCATGCTTAAATCAGTCTATAAAATAGAATGATGGATACATACGATGTGTATTGACTACGTGTAGTAACTCGCTTGCTTGCTGTCTGTATGTCTGTTCGTCTGTCTATCTGTAGGTCTATCTCTTACTCTGCGTCTCTGTATCTATTCGTCTTTGACCGTCTGCGTATTTTTTGTAATCTTCTCGCCATGCTCCGTCTGGGGTCGGAAAATTCGGCCATGTTCCCCCATTGAAAAATTTGCACATCTTCGTCAGCTATGCTGACGGGCAAAATGGACGTGGCCTCCCGACAGGTTCGTACAGGATTTCTGAATTTCAATGAATGAATATAATGGGGACAGGTGAAAGAGAAGATAGACAGAATAGTAGACTATGATTTTAAAAAGTCATCAGCTATTCTGACGAGCAAAATGGCCTATTGTTTTTAAAAATTGTCTCTTTTTGGCCAAGATTTGGACCAAGCGACTAAAAAAAATTGAAAAAAGGTCATCAGCTGTTTTGGCGGGCAAAATGGTATCGTTTCCCCGACATTTCGACCTAACAACGAAAAAAGGTCATGCGATATTTTCGACCAAAAACCAAACAAATTTTTTTATCAGAGCCAAGACCAAAAATTGTGCCCCCTCGAAAATTGCTGTATCCGCCTCTGAATGGGATGCTATCAGAAACTTGGACTATAATTATGGCCGACAGGTGGTGGATGAAATGCGTTCATAAATTTATCAGCTTGTGACCAATGCGCATGCCTTCTGTTAATTACGCCTATTCCATTGATTATCGTCGTGCTAACGTTATAATTAACACAATCACGCCTTCTACAATAAATTAGACATACCAAACGTATTATAGCTCACCAGTTTCATAGTAAAATGGTGCCAGTAGGGTGAGCATAAGAAGTAGTCTGCTGGTCATCTTCATCGGAGACAAAAAAAGATGATTCACGATTTCATCTGACGGAAAACAAAGCAAACAAACAAAAAATTTCATAGTCGTCGATCTTTTGTGAAATAAAGATAAAGCGCCACATTGTGTTAAAAAACCACCAAAATTAGGAGTGACCTGCGGGGTTTGTCAGGTCGGGAGCGACACTGAGGAGTTTCTCTGAAAGTGGCGCTATATAAATTCATGATTACTATTACGATTTCGAAACTGGTGATTATCTCGAGCAAATCAATCATTATAGAAATGGACAGCAGCTGAACTAACCATCAGTAGTACTATAGATGGGTGTCACGACAACAGTCTGGTCCAGCATTGAAAAAATGCACGTAGGCTAACAACGCGTGAAGACATAGCGTCAACATTTCGAGTGAATTATAAAATGTCTTCAATCATCATTGTCAACTGTCTGTTTATTGCAAGCCATGCACACTAGGGCATAGTGACGAGAAAGGATCATATTTGGCATATATTAATTTGTTGCTCCTATGCATATAGGCCTAATAGTGTCTGGTATAGAAATTTTGTTTCTGACATGCTGTTTAACTTTGCCGCCATGGCCCTGAAGTTATTCGAGTATACCGTACTATTGAGCAATGCATTAACACTGCTGAAATTGACTATTTTCTTATCTGAAGTAGTAATTAGGCTTAAAATAGGAATAATTATTGTGAGCCACATTTTATGTTACAGCATGTGAATTTGCTTGGCAATTCCGTCATCCATGAGCCACAAGCAAGGGGCCGTCCACTGCTGAAATTGACTACTTTCTTATCTGAAGTAGTAATTAGGCTTAAAATAGGAATAATTATTGTGAGCCACATTTTATGGTACAGCATGTGAATTTGCTTGGCAATTCCGTCATCCATGAGCCACAAGCAAGGGGCTGTCCATAAATGACGTCACGCAATTTAGGACGATCCCCTTTGACCCCTCGTCAAACGTTAAAACAAGTCGAATGAGATCTAGCAATGGACCGTCACAAATCGTCATAGATCTGTGACCCTCTCCCCCTCCAGTTACGTGACGTCATTTATGGCCGGTCCCCAATGCACTATTCTAACTTAAAAAATGGAATGATTTATTAAAGTTGAGAAAAACTTTGTGGTCCTTAATTACGCTTCACAAAATGTTCACATTCCGACAATGCCTTTCACTTATATTATACTAGATGTGTTACCCGGCGTTGCCCGGGAAATTTAGGGTTTTAAACACTACTCCACTGTGGTACCCATCGTAGACCGCTAGATTTCGGGTTTTCGACAACCCTCCACCCCACCCCGCTTCCCCAAAAGGCCAAAGGTGACCCGCCGCTGCGGGGCGCTGAGGAAATTATTACTCGGCGGGTATGACGTCATGGGCTGTAGACTCTTTACTGAAGCGTTATTATTGATGAAATATGTCTTAAAACGCGAATAACTCTGCTTTTAAATTGATTTAAAAGCTGAAAATAGTTGCGCTGACCTTATAATTTGGGTAAGAATCAATTGCAAATTATTCTAAAAACCGACGCTGTTTCATTTCCGAGCCTGTTCTGCAGGGGAGAGTCAAAAGCGTACAAACAAATAAACAAACATAAGGAAAGTGTTTCTGCCTTATAATATAGATCAGCGGTTCTCAACCTTTTCACACTCACGGACCCCTTTTTAATTTTTGGTCCCGGTCAAGGACCCCCACCAAAATTTGGCGCATTATCGTGACTGTGCGACTCTATAATCCTATATAATATATAGTAGGCCTGCATGTATGCTAGGCCTATGCTATAGCATAGATATGCCCTGCACTCCTGTAGTACAAATTTTATATTGCATATAAGATTAGGCCTATATGAAATTTATCAGAAAAAAGTATTTATTTTAATATAAGCTTTGGGCAATGGGCATGCATATTCGAGCACCGCTTATCTGCTCGAGACACTCGATCATGCATCAAGCTAACTCTTGCATGGATGCAACGTAGGCCTACATCTTCAATGTAGGCCTAATGCCATTTTTAATAGTCACTTCAATTTGGTTCAATTCCGATGTTGGTAAATTCCACGAATCAAAGTTTGCAAGAAACTGACTGGAAGTCAACGAAAAACTGTGAACGTTCAAATTACCGAATTAGAAGTTGAACTGGTCCAACTATGATTGACCGAAAATTAAATTAACAAATTTTAGTTGATTGATCCGAGCATTTCCTTATTTTTATGTGAATTCATGCAATTGATCAAAAGTGTCAAAGTTATAACTAGCCTACCACTTTCCGTTTTGCGCCAGATATCAAGTTTTTTTTAAAGCATACACTTTCTCACTAAGGGTGATTAGATTTGTCTGCATCACTTGCGTAGAGAAATTCAGTTTATTCAAAAATGCCAGCCAGGTAAGCCAAAGTTGAAACTCATGAGTTGTTTATTAAAATGAATTACTACAGGTTGGTCTTTTTCTAAGAAACTCTCTCAAAAGCACCTACGAAATCTAGAGTCAGATACAAACTGACCCATCTAAAACAAATGAATTTGTCATTAATCAGCGTATTATTACCGGTGGTTTCATGTCGCCATTGAAAACGGAGAAATATTGAAAAAATTACCAATATTTATGTGTTTCTATGGTTTTAACTAAGAAATATATAATTTTCAGGACTTGCTCGCGGACCCCCAGGCAGATGGCCGCGGACCCCCAGTGGTCCGCGGACCCCCGGTTGAGAACCGCTGATATAGATAGTCCACTCACTTTTTGTGGTATATTTGACCATGTTTTTGAGGAATTCGCGCTTTCTTCGAATGTGACCTTCTCTACTTCTTTGTCAAAAACTGACCTTGCTGCGTCTGTAGGCCTACTACCTGTAGCAACTTTGACTGCATGCGTGTGGCAATTTTTTTTCAAGATCTAACATACTGCCAGTTTTAATGATTTGTATTCCTTAAGGTCATTTTTCTTAAACTTGCAAGTTATTGGAGACTCAAGTCTGGAAACACCCAACCAGTTAACTTGAACACAGTAAACAGTGGCTTCTAAATTCAGTTTTGGGATTGTGAATTATAATATCACCTGAACTGCTAATAGACAACGATCAGTTTCCCTTGCTATTTTAATTCTTCTGGATACCAGTTCTGCATGTGTTTTTTCTCATCAATCAGCATATTCACTTAAACATTTTTTGGATAACCATAGTAGCCATTCTTTTGAATACATTTATCAACAACCTTTCCCTCAAAGTATGGTAGGAAGCTTGATGCAATGATGAGCAAATAAATGTCGTAACGTCAACTCATTGAAATGGAACAAGCAGATGAATCACTGGAGAGGACGCCTTGCATGTAACTCCAGCTTTCTTATTCCATTGTTTCAGGATGCATGCATTGCTGTATTTACCACTGTTCCATCACAGCCAACAGTTATTATTGAACTGAAAGAAATGGGCCTATCAGGCAAGAATTCGCGCATTGCTTCGAAAATTCCTGCGGCTAGTCCACTCTTTGGTGAGATATGCATGCCCTGATCCTAGTTCTCGTATCAAACAAGTATGCTCTTCTGCAAACATACCCGGTACAGCTATATCTGTCCTGCCATCAAAATACAATGCTGTAGCTTCACGCTTTTTCACCTCTTCCATAGGATGTTTTACGAAACCTTCTCTCTCTCTTCCCACAATCTGTCAGTAGCTGAACTCTGGTCGTCATCAGTCACAATTCCATAGTCCACAAGTAGACCTACTTCTGTTGCAAGTGCAACACCAACTGCATTGGAGAAACTATATCTGTCACATTCCCTTGACAAAGCTAGGAGTGACTTGGTGTAGCGAGATATATTTTTTCCTTCAGATCGTATATAAACGTCCTCATAATGATTCTGACGCTGTGGAATTAGAATCAACTGTATCACAGCTAGAATCATTGTTGGGTGTATCATCTATACTTTACAAAGTCCTTGAGATTTATAGTGTTTCTTGTTGTTCTCTGTCTTTTCTGTCTATTTCTCCACGACCATGCATAGTTCTCTTGTTTGAACGGTATGCCCTATGTATTTTTGCCATGGTTTGCAGCTGCGAAAGTAGACTAAACTTCAGGTGCTCGGCGGCAAAGTTAGATGCAATAAATTTTATGCAATTTTTCTTCAGTTCTTTCATTTAGGACCTGGAGCAACCTTTTAAGTTATGCCAAAGTTAATTTTAAGCGAAAACATGTTTCTTGCTATACCCTAATGCACACAGCATTCATGCATTTGCATGTTCAACGCCCACTCGATTGATACAAGTCACATTTTCTGCTGTCATAGAAAGGCACTAAGACCTCCAAAACACAGTTTATTTGGTTGGGTGGCCGTAGACAACTCCAGAGTATTGACCTATCCCAACTTCTCTGCTCTTTCCTCATATCTGCTTTTCCCTCACAGTTCGTGATCTGGGACTCACCCTCGACTCTGAACTCACTCTGTCCCAGCATGTGAACTTGGTTGCGCGGAGTGCCTATTACCAGCTTCTTCAGCTCCGGGTGGTCTCCCGCTCTCTCTCTCACGACGCGGTCGTCGTCCTTGTCCACGCTTTTGTTACTAGTCGAATCGACAACTGCTGTTCCTTACTTGCTGGTCTCCCCCTTGGGGTCCTGGGGCGACTGAATCGTGTCTTGCGCTCAGCTGCTCGTCTTGTTGGGCGGTTTCCTAGATTTGCCCCTGTCTCTGCCTATATGCGCGATGTGCTGCAATGGCTGCCAGTGTCCCAGCGGATCTCATACCGCATTGCTGCTGTGGTCTCACGCTGTGTCCTTGGCTGTGCTCCGTCATACTTGCGTGATCTTTGTTGTCCAGTCTCTGACGTTACAGCTCGTCGTGTACTTTGCTCTTCGGCTACGGGTGAGCTTCTAGTCCCGCAGGCTCGCTTAGCTATTAAGCAGCGCCGTGCTTTCTCGGTGGTGGGGTCTGCTGTATGGAACGACCACCCGGTTGCGCTTCGCTCTCTACTTGTGGTCCATCCGACTGGGTTCTACAAGTCTCAAGTCTTTTTTCTTTGTTGTGATTGAGCTGGGAGCGCCTCTGAGTAGTTTCTTGAGGGGCGCTATATTAATGCTCTGAATGAATGAATGAACTACATGTGTGCATTTTCCGGCCATCTAACTCTGAGTCGATCGAGGGACATCATTGGTGCATCGTTGAAATATGAATTGCTTAGATTCCCACTTCTTCGGGATGTGTGTACAGTTACTGTAGTCGTGGGAGGGAAATCAGACACGCTTGTGAGTTCTGATCGTTCACGGCCATTACAATCAACAACATTTCAAGAAATTACTATTAATAGGCCAAAAATTAAATGTGCATTCAAATGTAGCCTACCTTAAATGAACGTGTGCGTATTTGATGTCCACTAAAAACTCTAAAATACACAAGGATGGTTCAACGTTTTTCTATAGAAAACGCAGCGTAAGCTAGACTATAATTATGTATATTATCTGGCGTGTAATACGCCGCATAACCTCCACATGGTTAATATGTGTTCAAAGTTCAAACCATCACATTGAAAAGTAACGGACATAAGCACCAACTACAACAGACCCTGATCAGGTACTTCACTCAGAATTATTGTTCAGCGCCATCAATAGTTGCTTCTTAGTTTCCAATCGAACCATACTAATATTATCTAACGCTGCATCACGACTTTGGAATGATCTGCATCCTGAATTCCGCTCTTTTCCGTTCCTCCACAATCCGTGCTGGTCAACCACCATCGCCTTCCCCATCCTTCACTGTCCATTACTTTTCGGGCGCTCCATTCAAATCAAAAATTAAAATCAAATCAAATCAGATAATTTATTGGTCCGTTTGCAACAACAATAAGCACACCAAGTCAGGTACAAAAGTAACACAAAGCATCTCTAGTATCACCAAGTTGTCAGACCAATAACTTAATTAGGTAACATAAATTATTCAGACATATAGCCAAGATTGGGATAAACTCCACTGGATTAGGCTAGGTAAGGATTGCTTAAACCTAGTAGTTCTAATGTTAAGTGATGCCAGTGTGGACAATAATTATCCCTAGACCTGGAATGCAAGGTTATAAAAAAAACCTCGTGCAATAGTGGACACAAATGGAGACCCAGAAGGGAGGAAATTCCGCTAATAGGGCCCCCAAACAAACTATTAAATAATTTTGATATATACGCACCACAGTTTGGTGAAAAACCAAAGCAACAGTAGATGAGTAGAGTTAATGACAGTTATCACAACATCGCAGCAAGAAGACAGGCACATCAATCCAACACAATATACAGAGGGAGCACATTTGAATGAAGTTGAAAAATACGGTAATTTTAATATCAGGCGCTCCATTCAAAACTAAAGTTCCACCTCTTTAGGAACTCTTAGACCGACTCCCCTGATCATGTGCCTTACAGGTCTCAATCTAAATGCCACACATCTAAACAGATACTCTGCCACATCTGATCATTAAATTTTGGTAACAAGACCACGACCTCCTTCATACAACTCTTTTAGACATTCCTTCCGACTAAGCTTATACACAGCGCTTGTGAATAATTTGATGCCCTGCGCTTGTCTTTTGAGTGGCGCTTTAGAAAATAATTTGGATATTACGAATTTGATTAAAATAAATGCTCAAGGATAATTACCTCATACCGTTTTAGATAATATGTGAAGAGAAAGACAACAAAATATATAGAAAAAACTTTAAATTCTCCGTATAGGGCGTATCAGATCCCCTATTGTAGGTCTATAATCATTGACCGACAACTCATCTGACTCGACGCAGCGCTCGTGAATGAGCCCTGTGTTCAACTGCAAGTTGCGCTTTAGAAATTTCGACCCTAATAATTATAACCATTGCTCAGTTGTCGAATGCATCTATTAATAGCGTAGAAATGGGAGTGAAAATGCAGCTTCCGGGTCTGTTGTGGTTTTACGGAATGAGTCTAGAATATCGTGATGACTGTGTACTTTGTGCAGTGGCGCATAATTGTGTGGGTTAAAAAATGGCGCTTAGTCAAAACAATACGAAACGTCCTCATTTGCTTGTTCTCGACCTTTCAGGTTCTGGATCTAGTCTTTACACATCACTGCAGCTATAAGGCATTCATCCATCCATCTATTTATTTATCTAACTATAGCCTACAATTTCTTTATGCGTTTTTCGTTGTAGGCCTGAAGTAGCCTTCATGAAGAGAAAAAATTATGTAGGCCTAGGATATACACCGTGTCTCAATAAAAAAGGTGCAAAATTGTTTTGGTCAGAACTTCGCCAAATTTCTACCAATCTTAATAACTTTTGGCAGGTAGATGGAAAAATGGCTGAAATTTCATGCTATATATAAATTTTCCACCTCACCTGACTCATATCACCGCACTACCTTGTTAAACACAGATGTACCAATTTCTCATATAACGCTTAGATTTTAATACTTCCAACAAACTATCTGACGTCTGAATTAGCACGCAATAAAGTAAATAGCAGAGTTTCTTAATTGTTATGACAGATCTGCTTAAAAGCGTTAGAATTGATGCTCGAAATGTGCCAAAAGTTATTAAGATTGGTGGAAATTTGGCGAAGTTCTGACAAAAACAATTTTGCACCTTTTTTTTATTGAGACACGGTGTAGATGTAACTGCATCACATAATAATATTATTATTGCTGTAGTCGAACTTGTATGAGCTATACGAATAAAGAAATAAATCGTGTAGCCTAATCGTGTTGTTTAAGCCAGATTATAATGGAATATATTCGAGGACGACATGGAGCAACTTCAAAGTTACAGTAAAATCGAAAGATACTCACTTTCTGAAAAACTGTAACTGAATTGCAAACGAAATTTCAATTTCTCCCGATGGAAGGATAGCCTACTGCAAGGCATCAAGGGGACCTAGTAATTCATGAGAATGTTGCTTTTATTGACAATGTCGCCAATGAGACCAAATCGAAATGTCAAAATTCATATTCAGGATGTTTCTGTTAGTCCAAGGACCCTAGGCCTAGTTGTCTAAATACGCTTTGAGTTTGGCCGTGGCTGGGCTGGGATCATGCAGGCCTGTAGGGCCTACTCAAATAATTGTAGTCTATAAATGAACAAAATTGCAATGTTTAGATTCTACATAATATGCTTTGTGATAATCATTTGGTTTGTGCAAATTTATTTCACGGTATATTCTGCAGAAGCCCAAAGTTATTGTTCATAATTACGCAGAACGCCAGATATAACGGCATTTTATACGGGTAGACTATAATAGGCTTGCTGTTTTATAGATAGTTCATGTCCTAATGGGACGTCAGTATTGAGCGGTAGGTCAACTACTAATCCATTCACCGTAGATCCTAAAAACGATCTTTCCAATGAAGTCTCGCCAATCGCAGTATTTCCACCATGATCAATCATATGATTCCGATCCTCTGCCTTTCTCGGGAACGTAATGGCTTTATAGCCTACAGCTTCGTGATTTCTCTCGTGTTATGCCTCTGTTTTTCTCAGATGCATTTTGCCGCAGCCTTAAAACTGTCCCTTTTCGGACGTGGTTGGGTCAGGAGTGCTCCCGAGTAATAGACTTGAAGGGCACTATAAGGTCTTCGCTACAAATTAGGCCTGATTAAAAGAATTTTATTGAAGCAGTATATTCAAGTAACAATTGAGAAGAACAAAGACCAGGAAGGAGCACAATTGATCAACTATTTTACATGATACAGAGAGTCTTGAAAAAAAGCTTAGGCTACTTGAAACACGATCAGAAAGTCTTCATCAACTACTTTGACTTCAACAAGGCGATATTTATCAAATGTGGAGTGCAATGCAAAATAAATTAATACCATAATTTGTGATTTTACCGAAACGTTTACAAGGGATAGGCCTACATACATGTCGAAAAACACAAATTAAAGTAGATAACGCATAGGCCCTAGCACACGAGAAGGTAGTACGGCAAGGATGATTGTATCTTATACCCAGAACCTATCTAAACATCATAATAATAACACTGCACAACAAATTTTAACGTTTTTTGATTTCCTAAAAACCTTCAACTGTTTTATATAGAATTTGGCATGCTGAAAACAATGGTGTTCTCAGAATTTTTCTATCACGTAAGGTTTTTGAGAAAAAATGACATGCAAGTTGTCCACAGAAATACCCATAGTTGCATACATTTGCAACAGGCCTATACATGTAATATAATTGTCACTCGACAGCAAATGTAAAAAACAATCCGTCCCAAACTTGGGGGTGCTGATGACAGAGCAATTCAAATGCAAGGAAAATGTCATTTCAGAATGATTGTATCACAAAATTTTGAAAAATAGCAAAATTAAAGTATTATCATAATTATACCCGGAACGCTCGGTTGCATGTGTAAGCTTACACTGTATCTGAGATTCAGTTAAAGTTTTATAATGGGCCTAAAATGTTTTGATATTGATTTTCGTTTGTATTCAGTGTCTGGTGCATCTCGTTTAAGTGTCCAGCAATAGCTATAGTCATCCAACGTTGACGGATTCCAGTTGCCCTGGTAAGGTTTTTCCAATGTCGCAATGTCCTGGTGAAACCGTTCTCCATGTTCATCACTGACTGCACCTAGATTGGCAGGGAAGAAGTCCAAGTGAGAATGCAGGAAGTGAATCTTAAGTGACATGTTGCGTTTCATATCTTTGTATGCTGCAAAAGTCTGTTAACCAGTTGATTGTAATTTGGTGCTCTGTAATTACCAAGAACATTCTCCACAACATCCTTGAATGCTTTCCAGGCGATTGCCTCTGGTCTCTCCAACAGATGTTCAAGCTGCTTATCATTGGTGATGTGTCTGATCTGTAGATCCGTGAACAAAAATGCCTTCCTTGATCGGTTTACTATCGATACCGCGCACACAATACCGTGCACACAATACCGCTAATTGCAATTCAGCGCACTATCGTTACCGCGGACCACCATTACCGCGCATTAGTTGATTAATCGATAACCGTCCAGAACAAGCAGAGATTTCCCCCTTTCACTTTTAACAAACTGTAATGACATCTTAAAAATTCTAAGAATGCGTTAGAATGGGAATCTTGTTGCCACCTGCATTTATATACACCGGTTAACCAGATAGGCCTAGGCTGCTTGGTCTACTCCTTATACGAACACATAGTATAAACAGTCCAGATTTCGTGACTTTGGTTTCGGCCTACTTCGATTGGGTCGCACCTTTTCTGTACAGTGAAGCATAGGCGTACGGGACATTTCGACAGTGGGGGGGCAAAAATTTTATTTTTGCCCGAAAACATAAACCCGGAATAATTGACGTCGTGCGCACATAACCATCTCTGTTCTTGCACCCACACCAGGGGACAAGGGGCACAGAGGCAAATACCTTGAACCCGGTCATATTATAGGGACCAGGCTGGGTAATTTTGGGCCTGTGCGCAAATTTATTAGGCCTATGTTGTATATATGTATTATATTCCTGACACTTTACCGCAACCACTGTCAACCTTCACACGAGCAGCTGATTAAATTCATAATTGTACATTCATTCATTCATTCGGACATTTACATTTTACATTGTTTTGTATTGTATCATATTTAATCATCTACCCATGCGCATCTAGTCGGGTGAACCGTTCAGAGGCGCTACTAGTGAGCAAGACCACGCGCGAAGAGGCAGGTTTTAAAAGGAGAGAAGGAAGACGGGAACTGATGGAGACAGTGTAGAGCGAACGCAAGGATAAAGCTCATTTCAAAGAGAAGGACCAATTGAGGCAAATGATCAAGACTGAGCAACAGCAGTTCTAGAAGGTGGAAACAAGAGTCAAGTCTGTTAGATGAACGAAGTGAACGGTTGGAGGAGGCTCATGCAGTGAGGCCTTAGTTAAGGCTTAGTATAACGTCGGTCAGATAATTGGGGCAAAACCCCGCTGAGCCTTGAAGATCAGAGTGAGGAATTTATATTGTATCTGAACACGGAGAGGAAGCCAGTGGGTGGGGACAGAACGGCGAGAGATCCTGATACACCTTAAATGAAATTAAGTGGAACGTGTTCTTTTGGAAATGTGCCTAGTTAACACCCTGATCCCGAAAACTTGACAAGAAGGAAAAGATCGGAGATTTCTCAGAGAGCAGAACAAGATCTGCACGTTCAATATTGATGATCGCACGGTTATCGTGTCTATTTTGTCTCATGACCAGGTATAGAAGAAATTTCGATGTCATTCAGGCAGTGAATTTCGTGATCTGTAGCACCTTGCTTGAATGCTGTGAATTTCCCCAAATGCCACGAATAGTCGCAATTTTCGGCCAAATTTCGGCTCGTGAATTTGCTACGATTGTCGCCATTATTTAGGCTACCAAATGCTACCGTGAATTCAGAATTTTTCGGGAATTTCTGCTGTCAATGGTTGCTGTGAGCTAGTATTTAACTTGAATCGGGCAAGATTTTCGGGCAAATTTCGGCTCTTGAATTTGTTGCGATTCTCGCCATTATTTACAATATGCTACCGTGAATTCAGAACTTTTCGGGAATTTCTGCTATCAATCGTTGTTGTGAGCTAATATTTAACTCCATTCGGGCAAGTTGGAACTGGGAGATAATGTGGTGACAGTGGTGTACTAATGAACGTTGAATTTTGACAAGTTTGGTTAATATTTTCCCGGGTCAATTTGCCCGAAAAAACAGACTTGCCCGAAATTTGGGGGGGCATTTGCCCCCCCTGGACCCCCGCCTCGTACGCCTATGCAGTGAAGGCTTCACCAGATGCGATATTCAACAGATGCGCTGTAAGGATCGTGCGCGGTAACGACCGTGCGCTGTAATAAAATTAGCGGTTTTGTGTGCGCGGTATTGTGTGCGCGGTATTTGTGTGCGCGGTGCTGACCGGATACCCCTTGATCTTGGCATCACTTATTCTTGGGAACTTCTGCTGCAGATAAAGAAAAACCTTCACCATCCTTGTGCATGGCTTTACCAAAACTTTTCATCAGTTCCAGCTTTAAGTGAAAAGAAGGCAGATATAATCTTTGTTGGATTGATTTCTGTCCAATACTTTGTGACAGCAAACTAGAGTCTTGAATCCAGTTGTTCAGCTTTTGGTTTCGACAAACCTAAGTCTAACTGTGTGATGAGATGAGGCTCACCAGACATAGACCTACCTACCTGAAAATCCGTATCACCGTCAGCAGTTGCATACAATGCATAGGCCTATTCGTTCCTGGCTGGATCAATGCAGCATCTTCATCTCCTTCGTCTAAGCTCCATTTCTCTGGTGGCTTCGGTGTATGAAGACTTTCATTGTGTGGCGCTGGCATCATTGTCGAATGACGGTCTGGGTATTCAGTTCCTGTCTTATTCTTGCCCGAGAAACCAGAAACATTAGTGAGACAAAATTAGCAGTCTGTCACATCATCTTTCTGTTCTCGCAAGACCATCGGGATGGCAAACAGCATTGCTTTCGCAGGACCATGGAGCCAAACTCTAAGATCTACACCATATCTTCCACATCAAATTCCATTCTTTGGCTTTCTCTCCAGCCTTGCAACCAAAGTGTACATCTCATATGCTTTATTGACAAGTACAGTCATGGTGTGTGTCTCTGGGCCTGACTCATAGCATAGCCTATACTCCACAAATGCGGCAAACAAAGTACATGTATCACGCTTGTTGCAACACTGGCGAGATATTTCTGATGCCAACAACCGTTTTCAAATATATTATAGTCTAAAGCATGTCTAAAAAAATAAGCTGGCTAACTTGTTATGCATCTTACATACATGAAGACAAAACTAAACTTTGGAAATAGACATCAAAATGCAAACAAACTGATGTCAACTTCCTCAGAGGGATATACAACTATACATGTATGCTGGGAAGCGACTTTAATAGGGTTTAGAACTTTTGCAGGCAGATTCCAACCAGCATTAATGAATATGCAGGTCCAAGTTTATTTATTATACACGACAAACATTATGTAAACTATCCCAAGTGCATACCTGGACATACCTCAGTTACACGAAGCTTATTTGAAACGTTATATCTTAAAAACATGAAAATAAATATAAAATTTGAAGATTTCTCAAAAACGTTACGTGATGGGACAATTTCAAGGTGATTTTCGTGATCAGCAGCAAAAACTGCATACGAAACACCTGAAAGTGTTCAGAAAACCAAATCACTGTTGTGCAGTGTAATTAGAAGCAGAAATGCCACTCAGCCCAATGAGACACATTGGGCTGAGTGGCATTTCTGCTTCTATATAATTATTATTATGATCTTTAATAGCAGTCGGCCAACCACTATCCAAGTTGAGTAGGCCTACATGTAGGCCTACATTGTACAATCAGAATTCTTAAACAACTTCAGAGATAGCAAGCAGGCATTCGGCACATACGGTTTGATAAATCTTGGATCTATGCAACGTGCAATGCGCATGAATAATATTAAATGGAGTATAAACAATTAGTTCGTGATTGATGTCACCTGAACCAGTAGGTCTATGTGAAGCTATGCAACAGGTTGAGCAATGAGCACATCTGTAGAAGATTCGGACAATACTGTCAATACATCAGCGGAGAGAAAACAAATATAATTTGGCCTGAATAATAATTTATTACGCTCACGAATGTTCTTGCTAGTTTATTAAATTGACAGTCCAGGGTGTAAGATGCACGAACAATTTAAACGTACTTTGCAAGCTGCAATTTTGGCATCTAAAGAAAATAATAAGGAGTTAGTCATGAGAAGTTGAGAACGAAAGATTAGGTCATGACATAGGGGCAGTAAGGATCCGAGTCAAAACGACGCACAGATATATGGAAACAAGCATTTTTCAGAGCATCATAAAATCCCTGTTTGCTTAATCAGTCTTATTGGTCTCGTGTTGGAATATCACAAAGCAAGTCGACAGAGGAAGACAGACAGACAGAGATAGAAATGAGTCGGTGCTAGTTCAGTAAACATTGTCGTATCTAGACCCCCTATTTGTCTCAGAGTTACATGTAGTTTCCAGATTTGTCTATATGGACTCATATTCTTGTCTGTGGTGGCGGAGGAGGAATTCTGAAGTTGTGATCGATGGAGGCGTACTCGTCCACAGGACTAAACATTCTAGGTGTAGTCGGAAGTCTAATGTATGCAGGTCGTCCACCCAATGTATTCATCTGCATGTATTCCGTGCCATCATTTCCATTACACGCCTAAAATATAAGCGAGAGTTAGTCAGTGATTAATATATAATAGTCTTCCATGTACAACTGAATAGGTTGGGAGAAATTACAACTAATGTATACGACAATAGGCTATAATCAATATAATATCAAGGTACTATATGAAATACAGTCTATCAATCTATAAATCCCAACTGCTTTATGAAAAACACTCGCCATATAATAATTGGTATTGAGTTAACCGATTTGAGTTAACTTGCTCTTGTTTGTTCTCTAAGAAAGACATTGGATCGCATAGCCACTCGGCAAAGGAGAGTCGAATTTAGTTCTGCACCGTGAGAGTCCTTTTCTCAGTTGTATAATGTGTCAACGTTTTTCCTTTCCCCTCTGCATTTCCGTTCTCCAGTTATCCGTTTACTCAGGCGTTTAGTATAAAAAATAGCGCAGGTTGAATGACACAAGCGTATCAAATATTCGCATTTTCGTTAATGCTCAATTTACTCATTCAATGTTTCCTATAAAATTGTCAATGTCTACATAGACAACAGCACTGTTTTTATGCTTGGCTCTACAATAAAAATTTACCTCTACTCAGATGTGTTTGATTTGTAACAACAGGTAGATTAGTATATATATAGGCCTAATCTGATTTCGTCATCTAACCATGATTGTGTTGTCAATTATTTTGTATATAAAATTTAAAAAGATTAAAATTTAAATTTAAAATTAAAGACTTTTTAATACATATAGGTGAAAATAGATCACCTGATGGCATTTATATATCTGCAATAGTCTCGTAGTCAGAAGATAGATTGCTTGGCAATGCCAACATCTTTCCTGCAATGTCGATGCTTGTATAGATTGGCAATGGTGCTTGGTTCAAAGAAGTTATCTCCATATATGTTGCTACCTGAGAATCACCGATAGCGCGAGTTTCATTGATAACGACAACAGGCTTTGTTTCGGTCGTAGTTTCTTCTGCTTGTTTACTTGCACCTGTGATAACCGTGTAACCACAACAGTTACATCTCACGCAATTTGGCAACGTTTTCTTAGATAGAATATGATCCTTAGCCAAAGTTTTCTGGGTTTGAATTCCTTGGTCGCACTGTATAATTATAAATTCATTCGTGGCAGAAGTGTCTGATGACGAGATAAAAAGTTTGTCTAAAATCACAAAATTGTCGACTTTTGGCCATGTTCGCCTAAAAAAATCGATTTCTATGTAAAAAAGTCGGAATAACAAACTCAAAGATAAATCCTGACTTATAATAGCTTACCTAAAAACCTAGACAAGACCGAAAAGACTTAGATCTAGGTGGAAAAGTTATGAGTGGCATCCCCGTTTGAGGATCTCTAGCCAAAAGCCAGGCAAATGTATCGAGTTGTAGGCTATTCTGCAACCGCCAGCCTTAAAATGTATCAGATTGTGTCGTGTCCTGCCAAAGTCAAATCAGGATTTTGACAAACAAAAACAGACAGGCCTATTGCGTGACAAATATAAATATTACTTCTTTCACTTCTACTTTTTACATGGTGTGTATAATTGTGTTACTCAGTGTCAACTGCAAGAGCATCAAAGTTCAAACAGTTCTGTTTCAACATCACGACTGAGTGTTAAATTTAATGGTTCCAAACAAGGCCTTAACTACTAGCCTATCTAAGCCTTCTAAGAGGTGTGCTAGTAAATGCATTATTTCATTTTTACATTATTTTATTTGGTGGCGTTCAAACACCCAAAAACACCCCCTAGCTACGGCCTTGCACCTCCCGAAATCAAATCCTGGGTACGGCCTTGGTTCCTAAAATCAACGATCGTCAACTTCGGGAAACTATAATATTATTCGCGCACTTTAGGCATACGTTTTAGCACGTTGTAGGACAAAATACTCTATAGTAGCCTAATAATTCATATCACAAACGATACGCAAGAATTATGTTCTAACCAAATGTTGCACCTGCTCTGAACTTTCTTCGGATGCAAACACAGACAATGACATTGATTATGACAGCAACAGCGACGATCGAAAGAACAACGACAGATGTGTATATTATTGTTGTTGAGCCTGCATAGAAAAGCACATGACTCTTCACTATAATAGATCTACATGATTCTAACATACATGTATAGCCTATTGTAAAATTAATTATAATGTGTCGCCTTTTCAGGATATTCAACGTGTGAATGAAAATGTGGATACGATAAAAATGGGTATGATGATGACGTGGTCGATAATGATGATGATAATGAGGATAATCATGACTCTCCTATGGGTAAACGTAAAGCACTGAATGTCTCTCGTTGCGATGTCACGATGTAAGCGGCAGCCTACCGCTAACCCGCTTATTCTTATCTCCTCATGTCTGCCTGTCTCTCCATGTCTCTCTGTCACGTTTACTGTGTGATTCTCTCGTTGTTTCATGATGCAGTGCTTATAAACCTATGTCCTCAATGCACAAGCCACAATGAAATATAGGGTTTTACACCAATACCATCATTACTGCTAATGCTACTTGAACATGATGCGGACTGTGTAACTCAAAGGCTGGGGTTAAAGTTAGTGTGCTCCATTTGGTCGCTAGTAAACATGCTTTTCATAGCATATTTTTCGCAAGCATAAGCTTACTACCTTCTAACCCTCGGGCTACCAAGACTCCAAGAGTGGTTACCAAACTTTAAACTTTTATCACAAATTTATTGCACATTGAATAAAATTTTCAAATTTAAGGTAAGTGCAGCCTGTAGGAATTTATTTACACACATTTTGAGGTACAAAGTGTGGTGATATCCCACAGGACCCACAGCGTTCAAAAGTTGTGCCAGAAAAAATCGAGGTACCCGTGGGAGGTTGTTGCCACCACCCTCATTAGTTTATCCACTATACCGCATTCATAATTTATTTTGGAAGAGAAATAAACTATGCCATTCTATTGAGAATATTGTGGGACTATATTTCCACGCTTACTAATAATTATGCCTTTTAATTAATAAAGAAGTCACACACCATGGTTGAGAATGCATCGACGCACAAGACCATTTCTAATTTCTATAAACATTTGGAAACACTTGCTTTTTGCTTTATCCAGTTATTTGTAATAGACACATTTCGGAAGTAGGCTACACACCAGTTTGATAATGAGAAGATGGGAGAACCAATATATGTGTTTTCCATGTGTAGGTGTAACTCGGTGCGTTGGTTGCAGCCATCATCTGTCTGTAATAGTAGTTCGGTGCGATGGTTGCAGTTATCATCTCTGTACTGTTAGTTGATTTGAAATAGATCACGAAAGAGTAGGCCAGATTTCTTTTGATTGAGGTAAGGAGAACAGTCAAATCTGAAGTTATGTTGAAACTTTCAATGATTACAGTGTCAGCCAAGTTCGTAATCTCTCGACCATGATCATCATATTCTTTTCCAAAACCCACATGTTTATTCCATTCAATATTCGGAACCAAGTTTCCTCTAAAGTTGACCGTACATCGCATCCATACATAATATGTTTCATCATGAAGACTGTCGGTTAGAGGTAAAGTAGAGTTTGATGAGCACAGTGGTTCTGTCTCTGAAGAAGAACAGGCAGTCATAATCAACATTGTCAAAAGAAAACACCAGTGAACGGGTCATTTTACGAGTCTGTAACGTTTGTAAAATATGCAAAACAAGAATTCTTTGTACAAAACTGCTTCTGCAGGTAAATCTTTTATCTCACTTGTTTAATGCAGAGTCATTTATCGATTCAATTACTGGAAAATCGATCAATTAAAACTTACCAAAGACAATCAAATTGGCCGTGTAGTCTTCAAGCTGCTTTGCTCCCTGCTGTACGCTACATGTGTAGATTCCTGCATCATCCAATGTCGTTGAGTTAGCATAAAGTATTCCACCTGAACCAAAGTCTTTGCCATCCACTCCAAAGTGTGCATTCAGGTTTCTTACTGGGTTTCCCCAATTGGTGAACAGCTTTTCCACTGTCTGATTTGACGTTCTTTGAATCTTCCACTCACGAATTGTCCAATAATTATTATTGTCCACTTGACATTTCATTTCCATTCTTTGTCCAACAATGACAGCCGCATTTTGTGGAACAATGACCATGGTTTCAATTCCTGAAACAGGAAATACCGTAGTAGGCCTATTGGTAGTACATAGCTATAGTAGTTGGAGCATTTTTAATAATTAGGCCTATATCGTTCCCTGTTCCCAATGTAGTTTTCAACACTATTACATTAAGTATATGTATTATGTAGGCCTACAGGCGTGATTATAAATAATATTCACTCATATAAACAAGTCATGTCCTTATAAACGGTCAGAATTAGAAGGTACTGATTAAAGCAGTGTAGACCTATTTCCCCAATGTCGACCGTTTAAATTGATTTAGCCTATAGTACATTTTCTAATCGTAGACTAATTCAAAGTCTAGGCCTACTTTGGCCTCTAAGATATTCCAGCTGCGCATAAAATCTTACAGTCGTAAGAAACAACATGAATATAGCCTTACAATATGTTTTGGGACTATGCGTATTGTCCTAAGTCGTTCTTTTTTAAAGTAGGCCTGCATCATTGTAATATTATGCTGTACGTATGAAAACAGGTCTGTGTGCACCAACATTATTGTAGGATATTATTTGCAAGTTGATATAGATCAACTAGACCCGTAATAGAATCATAATTATCATACAGAAATCACACCATGATCTTACCGAAAATAAAATGGAGAATAAAAAGTACGATTTTCCACATTTCTAAGAAAGTACGCTGGCACTTTATGAAACGAACAAGACTCAACGTTTGAAATGATCAATTCCTTCTTCAGTTGCTATATATCAGCCGATAAAGCGACAGCATTTGGCCAATGTTTTATGAGCTTAGACCAACAAATTGTGGATTATATCCGGGTTCTTACAGTCAAGCAAAGCACACACTGAAATATAGGCCTACTGATTTTCAAAACAAACTGCAAATAAGTCACATAGGCAAAACAAGTGCCTGACAAGTTCCATTCCAAAAAAATCAGAGTGGGTACCGGTGTAAAGGTTTCAAATTACCCCTCCTAAACATTACCCCCCCCCCCGGTAACTTGAAACCGGTTTCATCCTACCTCCCGGTTTCAGGTTACCCCCCTCTGAATTCCGAATGAATTCCGTATATCCAGCTTCCATTTCACCTACAGAGAACCTTCATCCAGCTTCCATTTCTCAAGCGTCGTTTTCGTCAATCCAGCTTCTATTTCACCTACAGAGAACCTTCATCCTGCTTTCATTGCACCTACAGAGAACCTTCATCCAGCTTCCATTTCACCTACAGAGAACCTTCATCCAGCTTCCATTTTACCTACAGAGTACCTTCATCCAGCTTCCATTTCACCTACAGAGAACCTTCATCCAGCTTCCATTTCTCAAGCGTCGTTTTCGTAAATCCAGCTTTTATTTCACCTACAGAGAACCTTCATCCAGCTTTCATTTCATCTACAGAGAACCTTCATCGAGCTTCCATTTCACAAAAGTTGCTTTCGTCAATCCATTTAACTGAGTGTCAGAATAAAAAAAACTCAGAAGCTGGATTGACGAAAACAACGTTTGAGAAATGGAAGCTGGATGAAGGTTCTCTAGAGGTGAAATAGAACCTGGATTGACGAAAACAAGGCTTGAGAAATGGAAGCTGGATGAAGTTTCTCTAGAGGTGAACTAGAAGCTGGATGAAGGTTTTCTGTAGGGGAAATAGAAGCTGGATTGACGAAGACAACGCTTGAGAAATGGAAGTTGGATTAAGGTTCTCTGGTTGAGAAATGGAAGCTGGCTGAAGGTTCTTTAGAGGTGAAATGGAAGCTGGATAAAGGTGGTCTAGAGGTGAAATAGAAGCTGGATGAATGTATTATATGGGGGTAACCTGAAACCGTAGGAGGTAGGATGAAACCGGTTTGAGATTACCGCCGAGGGTAATTTGAAACCGGTTTCAGATTACCGGGTGGTAATCTGAAACCGGTTTCAAGTTACCGGGGGGTAATGTTTAGGAGGGGGTAATTTGAAACCTTTACACCGGTGTAATTACTCTCTTAAGGATCATGCATTGTTTTTCAAAGATAATCTTGGATTGTAGAGATGAGTTCAGAGTCATTCCTGTGAATTGTAGAGATGGAGATCACTCCAAGATTAAGTCGAAGTCTGTTCCAGGAGGAATTTGAAAAATTCAATAGATCTAATGTTTAACTTTGAACAGTAGTAGGCTATCATTACTCCACGCAACACAAATTAATGAGTAGCCTAAGCCTACTCTTCATTAGACAAAGTTATCGCTATCTACTTGTGGACCTGGAAAGACAAAACAGGAAGAAACAGGAAACAATCACAGGGCAGGATTTGTTGCTCAGTTGTAGTCTACTTGTAGAGACGACAAATTATTTTGTACCTTTTGTAAATAACGTGACAAGTTAGGAGATAAGTTAGAGCGCTCGGGCTGAAAACCTAACAGTAGGCCGACCGCTTCGATGTGAGACTTTCACTGTGTTCACGGACCTTCACTCGCAACTGATCTGCGTCATCGGTGTTTTGTCGTTTTATGGCGTGCGTGGATACTATCGCGTTAGCTTTCTAATCAAATTCTTTTGAATGGGTTTCAACGTTGGTCGAACATAAGTTGGATTGATGCAAAAGAACTTGCTGAATAGAAATCAGATTGATTAAAATAGTTTTACTTAACTAGAAGTCGAATCGATGAAAAGATTCTTGTCGAAGTGGTGGCTGGCTTAAACAAATAATTAATAGCCTAGTTCTTTACATAGACGTTGGATCGATAAAAAAAGTTGTTGCTCACACAAAAACTGAATTGATTAAGTGAGTTCTTCCTAAATGGAAGCTGGATTGATGAAAAGATTCGTTCCAAGGTAGAATTCGGATTGATGAGATCAATCTGTGCTGCGCCTGGCGAATAACTAAGCAATAGCTTATCGTTTGGCCTACGCGTGAGTGCATCTGAACGATGGCAGGAGAACAATTTATGACATGTGTATATAGCTGTGTTGCATTGCGGAGCAGCCTACTAGGTACGGTAGTACAATACATCAGGCGTACCATGCTCGTGCAACATCTTTAGCGCTATTGCTAATAATTATTGTTAAACCACATGTGAATCAGCAAGAATCAAATAGAACGGTTACAACGATTTTGTTATGATTGCCTCTTCCTTCTTTCTATATCGACTTTGCTTATTATTTCATTTAATTGCCTTATAATGTATATTTTTTTCATTTTTCTGTTGAAACAGAAAACGATCGATGAGAGATTCAGAAGAATCCCCTAGACAATAATTTATTATCTAGTAAATGAAACAATCCATAGTTTCAAAGACATAGAGAGAGCAGCAATTTTTGGATGATAAATTACTCATCGTAATTGATGGAATGAGACTCGTGAAAGTCCACGAATTGAATGAATTCAGTTTAATTTGTTCATTGGAGAGTAGGTGTAATCTCAAACCCAGTACCCATTATATAAACATCTGTATACATAGGCCTAAAGATACAGTCATCAAAGTCTTTGCAGTCATTACAAAATAGTTACCATTGATCGAAAAGGAGGTTCTTGGAGTAGGCCTATGTCCATTGTCCAACAAGCCTATGAGGTGAACATGGTTACCTCCCAGTAACACTAGAATTCCGTAGTGTGCTCGTTGTTTGGAATTAATGATAACCTTTACAATACTAATGTGTAAAATGGAGGAGGGTAAAAATCAGACGTTGGAAGTTATCATCAATTTTTTTCAACAATGGCACGTTACAAAACTGATAAAAATAGGGCCTAATGGCGGAGAAAATGGGGGCATTGCTCAACAACAGTTTCTCAACTCATTGCATACTTAGTCGCTGAATCGTCCATGTCCACCAGCTGATAACAGTAGAAGAGTGTTAATTAAGCTTCTCCGGGATCTCTGCTCATAGGCAGGTTGAATATCCAATGTCGCCACTCCATCCTTCGCTGTGCCTTCTCCTTTAGCTTTTCGTGTCCGTCCTCCAGTACCAAGTCCAGCAAATGTCTTGGTCTTCTTCTTGTTCTACTCCCCTCCATTTTTCTTTCAATCACCATTCTTAGCAGAGAAACTTCTCTCAGCCTCTGTCCGATCCTTATAATTATGTTGTTTTCCTTTTACCGTTTTTGTCGGAGTTCTTTTTTAAACGATTCTTCCCAGTATTTATTAGTTGATTTTATGCATTGTTGTATTTTTAAAATCTAACCTGCTCATAGATTTATTCAAAACTGTCCTTTTCTGACGTGGTTGAGTCGGGATCACTCCTGTGTAGTAGACTTGAAAATCTTTGTAACGAATGAATGCAAATATTTTGAAGCAGTATGTTGAAACACAAATTGGAAGAACAAGCCAGGAATAAGCACAATTGATCGACAATAATTTACAATGAGACAGATAGTCCTGAAAACCTTAGGACACGTTCAGAAAGTCTTCGACAATTTCACAGACATCAAATAGGCATTCGGTAGCATACGGTATTAGGAATTGTGGAGTGCGTTGCAAAATGAAGAATACAATAATTATTATTAGATGTGGGACTGTTTATAGTGTGCGAATTTCTTGACGCTATTGACCTCGTCGCTAGAGGAGGATCATAACCAAAAGATATTATTACGAGACAGGTTGAGGCAAACTGTTGAAGATGCGGCACATATTACGGTATATTAGCTGATAATAATAATTATGTACAATTGTACATAGCCTAATAATTTTTTAATGTTGGTGGATGTTTTGTTGGTTTATTCTACTTACATTTCAGGGTGTAAGATGCAAGAACAGTGTAAAAGTACTTTGCAAACTGCAAGTTGCATTCGAGCAAACAAGTAAGTAGGCCTATAGGCAAGAGAATAAATGATTTGATAAGCGGACACAAATTATTCCAGAGTATAATAAAAATCCTTGGTTGATTTATCAATCTTTTGAGTCTCGCCTCGGAATGTCAAGTAATCATACAGAAAGTAAGAGGGAATAGGAGAGAGAGAGATAGAGAGATAGAAAGAGAGAGAAAGAGAGAGAGAGGGGGGAGGGGGAGAGAGAGGTAGAAAAGAATTGTTGCTGGAATTCGGTAAATGTTCAGCAAACACTTCCGTATTTATTTGTCTCAAGGTCAGTTTCCTGGGTTGATTATTTTCTGTGGTGGAGGTGGAGGCGGAATTCTGAAGTTGTGATCGATGGAGGCGTACTCGCCCACAAGACTAAACATTCCAGAAGTATTCGGAATTTCAATGGATGTTGCTTGTCCAATGAACGCATTCATCTGCATGTATTCCGTTCCATCATTTCCAATATGCACCTAAAATAGAAATGAAAGTTGGTGTGCGTTGGAAGCGAGAGACTGTAGAACTTCGCGCACAACTTTTAATCTTTTAGGCACACGTAGGGCCTACTAGTTAGGTTGTGGCAATTCTGTTGATAATAATTACTATAATTTAAGTTGCTGTAATTATGCAATCTCATGCATGCATAAAAACAAACAATTTCAATCAATCATCAATTCCAAACTGCATCCTGCTAATTTGAGTCAACTGGCTTTTGTTTGTTTTCGATCGAATTCGGTCGCATAACCTTCTTTCTCGGAATGATGTACATTCGGTCGTTATTTCCATTTCCATCTCTGTATCTATGTTCTATAATTACCCGTTTACCCAGGCGGTGTGTATAGACATAGCGTAGAGTGAATGACACGAGCGTGTGAAACATCTGGGTAATGAAATTCGAATTAAACTACGTTGGGATCACAAATCAACTAAACTGTACATCTAGGTGATCCTTCATTGGCCAAACTGCAGCAAAATCTTGGAATGTCTCAGATATTACCGTGCGAGCATGTGTCCATACTTTACTGACATAGACCTAGTGAAAATTTATCTATTTTTATATATATATATATGTATATATATGTATATGAAGCATGTGGTAGCCTATGGATGATACTGAGGTAGGCCGTAGAGCTGAAAACCTACCCTTCCTGAGCCATGAGCAACGTATCGTCTTTCGGAAACTGGATTATGTCCATTTGACAGACCGGATGTCAAGTTAGGTGGCGCTCCTACAGAAAAACCTGATCTTGAATACACAAAGCAAAGCCCCACATCCTTAAGCACATTGCAACAACGCTTCTGAACTCTTGGGACACACATACCGCAGATGAGGTTAGACTAATATTATTGTTGTTCGTAATATTATTATTAGAGGAAGTTGCTTGAGCAAGGAGGTAATACAAGACACTTTACTAGGCGCTCGAGCTAGAGGCCAAGAATGAACTGGATGAACAGCATATCAGATCATGGATGGCAAGGTTTTAAAGGGAATTTTCATAACTGCAAATCAGCAACGTTTAATCTAGTGCCCTTTGGGTAGAAAATTTATGGGTAGGCCTACCCTTATCCTAGTCATTCGCCAAATATTTCCAATAAGGCACTAAGTTCCCTACTTTGAAATCAGATGACCTTTTGCTAGTAAAAACACGCAATAGGCCTATAGCCTTTTAGCTCTTTTTAAACTGCACTGCCCTTCCTTCCATTCAGATCCTTGATGGTGAATTACCCCCAATCGGATGAAAGTGACCATTGTTTTACTCTTTTTCACTGCACAGATTACTTTTACAATTGCACATATTTATTTACAACTGAACATTTTGTGTACAACTGTACGTTAAGGGAACGCTGATGAACGGAACTATAAACGATAGAATTGACGAAGGTAGTGGAGAATAGGCAACAACGAAGGATGACTGTAGGCCTACACGACGCTGTCGACCCTCGCAACGAGGATTGCTGAGAACAGAACAGAATATTATTATGATAAGGTTAATTACCTCTGGTCCATCTTTTGATGCAGGCGATCAAAGGTATCGCAAAAGTGGTGATTCCAACAGTAGCTACCATCAAATAGATGTAGATGGAATACTCATTACCTGTAAGCACGCAGGTAGTAGGTGATGGAAGAGGAAAAGAAGTTAGCGACCTAATTTTTTCAGCTTCTGCATACTAGGGCTGGATTGTACAATATCCTGTAATGCAGTCAATTGGCTGTAGGCTATAGTTTATGTGGAATTTTCGCGCTAAAATGTTTCGTAGAATTATTCTGAAACAGATTAGGCGTCCATTTGTGCCTTATGTTTAAACATAAAATTGTTGAATTTGCCAGTGCCTTAGTGTCCCTGCAATATGAATTGACCTTCGGAAAGAAAACGATGCCTATAAAAGCGAATGTGCATAAGATAAGATAGATCATAAATCAATTGTGCATTGATAAATAGCATAGGCTACACAACGGTCTCATATAAAAATATAATTAGGCGACAACTGGTCATCAAGAATGGTAAAGATAAATGCCTTAACTTACCCCAGCCAATGGTCGAATCTTGAGTGCAGTTGGTTGACTCGTTCTGCAAAATACCGACATGAGGTGAATGCTATGTATAACTAAAGTCAGGTATGTTTGATGCGTTCGTGATCCTACTATTGTTTTCAGCTGAGAAATGAAATCTGCACGAATAGAAATGTCCGTATTTCGTTGAGTTCATTGTGGTGATCAACTTTGAGGTCACGTTAGTGTCTGGAATGATAACAGTATCAACCCCTTGTGTTATCACTCGTCCTTGAAAGTCAGTTTCTCTATTTCCATCATGCGATATCCAATCTAAGGTTGGTTGCCAGAGGCCACGGAATTTGACAAAGCAGGGCAATTCCACCGTCACTGACGTAACATTCAGAGAGAAATTTGGCAACGTTTTTTATTCTAGCACACTATGATATCACTGCTTTGCCGAAATATTTATGCCAAATTATTTAACTATATAATCCTTCTTAAAAACCAAAAAAGACTTGGCAGGAAATATTTTTGGGTATTTTTAAAAACAGTTTTTGTGTATCGTCACTGACGTAACACAATTTGGACATCAAAATTATTGTAACTCATGTTCGCATCACAATCTTCTGAAATATGACTGCAAAAATTTTATTAATGTTTTTAAAATTATTAGTACAGGTTGTGGCATACATAGAAAGTTAAATTTTTTATCCAGCTGTCATTTATGTATTTATTTCAATGGTGCCTAAATGTCACTGACGTAACATTGAAATGTCACTGACGTAACTCTTCTGAAAAGACAAACATTAATTGCATTAAATTTACTAGTCATGGTTCACAAGTATGCAGGAATGCTTTAAAAATTATCCAGTGTTGTTGGATACTGCAATGTGTTCACTGAGAGTGAAGAAGCCCTTCTGTTTACCATTATTGACTTCAGATTCACAAATGCCTTTGCATTTCCATAAGTTGGCACTCCAAGATAGCAGCTCATGGACTGACTGAATCGGTAGCTCGATTGCTGTCTGGTAGTGCAGAAGGCAACTTTTTCAAATCAACCTGACGCTTGTAGCAACATACATTATGATCTTTTACACTCACTGAAACAACATGCTTTGGACTCAATGAAGCAAATTTTCATGTTCCAATCATTGACTGCATACTTTTGATCTCGATTTGGCCTCCATTAGTGTCATCATCAATGTTTTATTTTATACACTATCACATGTGCCATTCATCTATCTATCTGGAGTGTTGTGCGACTTCAAAATGCCGACTCACCTGAAGGGAAAAATCTACAAAACGATGATAAGGCCAGTAATGCTATATGGAGCAGAGGCCTGGGCATTAACGAAAAGGGACGAGAGTTTGCTGGAAAGAACAGAGATGAGAATGCTGCGATGGATGCTTGGAATATCACTGAAAGACATGAAACGAAGTGAGGACATCAGGAAGACACTCGGTGTGGCATGCATCACTGACAAAGCACGGGAGACCAGGCTGCGATGGTATGGACACGTAATGAGAAAAGAGGAGGGTAGCTGCATCAAAAGAATCATGCAGGCGGAGGTATATGGTCGACGCAGTCGGGGACGACAGAAGAAAAGATGGGTGGACGTGATACAACAAGACCTGAAGCTGCTCAAATTGAAGAAAGAAGACACCGGAAGCAGAGACAAGTGGAGGAGAAGGATCCGAGTGGCTGACCCCTCGCCAGAGGGAATAATCCTAGCCTGAAGGGAAAGAAGAAGACATGTGCCATTCATCTTTACAAATATTGCATAGTTCTTTTTTCCCAACAGCTCATGTGAAACAATGTCACTTTCTTTCTGTCCATTAATTTTCAGACACATCCTTGGATTCATCTTCTTGCAAGATTTTACACTCTATACTTTTACTTCACTGTCCGTTTCATTATTTTTAACACTGCTGTCTGCTAATGCTTGTTCGTTGACGAAATCTAGACGTTTACGACATATTATAGGCGCATGGTCTCCTATCTCTTTCTATCATGCCGCTTCTTTAGTGAAGTTGATATAATCTTATCCTGACGGCTAATCGTCGTATATAACTCTAATTGTCTGTTAATCATGTAGGACTCTTGTTCCTCTCTTGGAACCTTTCTGGCTTTGGTACATTTGCAATTGTCAGTGGTGCATTTGCAGGCTGCAATGTAAAAAAATTATCTACACTTTTTTCAAAGTTTTGCAATTTCTGTGGACATTTCCTTTAGTTTTCCTCTTTTTTGTAGGGTTTCATGAGCTTTGAAATTCTTAATGGAAGATTCTTATAAGTTTAAATGCACCGTCAGATAGACTGTCATAAACTGAATAGAATGACATATTACAAGTTGAAATATCGCAAAGGATAAAAAAGTTATTAGTGTTTTACCATTTTCAGGCATAGCGACATGTCGCGAACGTGGGGTATCTTAAAAAGTTAATATCTCCTACAAATATCCGAATATTCTTGAAATTAAGATATGATTTTACTCAGTTTAAAGGGCTCTTTCCAACGATGTATTGCTTCGTGGTTAATTATTTTACACTAAAAATATTTCATAAGAAAACCTGCAATTTTCTCAAAAAAATCCAATTTTTCGAAACTTTGGCCCTCTGGGGGCAAAGGAAGACATTAATATTTTTCAAAACTTTTTGGATATTTCTTGACCCCATACCATAAGACAACTTTTTATTGCTATCGGAATTTCGATTTCTAATATTCGTGTTTTTCACTCCACCCTAATGTCCATCCCCTGTCCCACAATGACTGCTGTGTTTTCCGGAATGACAAAAGAAATGTTGCATCCTGCAATATGTTCAATAATTACAAGATCAAATTTAATTTGACATTACAAACGTTGTTCCTCTCAATCAATAGGCTCTCAATATAGTGGTGATTCAAAAACTATCCTTGTCTTATATCTATTTTTATTTAGATGGCGACATGCAAATTGCCTGTAACTCAAAAAGCATAATTTTATACGGATATAGCCTAATCTGTTCCTTGCGAGCTCTGCTTATGACAACATCATTTCCTCTTTTTAGAATATCAAGTAGAAGCTGCGGTTTTCTTTCGACACCGAGATTGCAGAGTCTGATAGCTGCAAATGTCGCCTGCATAAATAGCTTAGGCGCCCTTTCTCCACATGGTCCAACACAAGGTTCAATATTATTCTCTGACCCGTAACCTAAACACTTAACAAGTTAACATTGCTGTTCTTACCAGGCCTATAGGCTATCACAACTCTCAGGGTTCACCATTATGTTGGTAACATTTAGTCGCATTCCACCAATCCTGTCTAACGATCTATCCATCGTCAACATAGAGCCTAGGTATAATATTATTTCAGAATTACGAACACATTCGAAGAAGATCTATTCAATTTCTCTTGCAATAGTTCTATATAATAATTTTATTTGCAATTACGCTTGCAGTCGTTGCTAAATATCGACCACTGGCAGTAATCGGGTAACAACGAAGTCAAGTCATAGGTAGACAGATAACTAGGCTATAACTATCTCATCTACGGTCGAAGAAAGCATCGCAGAAGATTTTGTGTATTAGTTCATGAAATTGTCAACGCACACTGCTAATAATAATCAATAGATGTAGGTCTACTTACCAAACACTAGATACACGCGCAGTAGTGCAAGTTTCCACGTGACAAAGTTGAGTTTCATTCTTAAGCTTATAAGACTTAGGTAACGATGCGAATAAACCCACAGATAACACAAACCTTTATCCCAGTTTCTAACAATGTGTCTAAACTGATTTTCAGAGATCGTAAGCTTAGTGTCAAAATGCTGTTTGAGGTGCAAATAGCCTACTAGACCTATACTCTATAGCCTAATATTGTCCCATTTTTGAGGAGTCAACACATTGGCCTATAACAGAATAAGGTTTAAAAACGAAAGAATTTTCGGAACCACAATGTGTATGACCTATGGTCTAAGTTTGTTTCACTTTATTTCTACTGTAAGGTCAATGCCATTGAATAAATAAATGTAGGCCTACATCCACAATGAACAAGTAGGCTTACACATTTGTAACAGGAACCTATCACACATTCACACTTCGGCCTACATTTGCAAGCCTAGTGATTTTCAATAGTTGAAGGAATCAGTTCTCTCCGCCAGTTCTGTCAAAGGCTATTCCCGTGCCATAGATAATAATAATTTTATTCTTCATTAATAAATCAACAGCAAAAAATATAGTCGACCTCTGCTATCGGTGGATTGGCGACTGCGTATTATTTTGTCAATAAATGAACTATCAACCCAGCAGCTTGGGTTCGAATCTCGAAAGTCAGCTCTCAAACGTGTAGATGTTGGCTACCCCTAGCGTAACGTTGGTTCCTAACGTTAGCCATGCTGCTGCTGCCGATAAAATAGTCATCATAATATTATTATGCCGATGCCAGACAAATGAAATTACTCACATCTGTCTTATTGGAGTAGGCTAAAGAAACTTATATTTCGCAAAATTAATTAGTAGCCTAAGCTTATATTGACTATTAATTTTGTGTTGAAGCCCTTTGATAAGAAAAACAGCGCCAACACACAATCCCGCATGTATGATTGTACATGGATACAAATAAAATTAGGCCTACGTTCAGGCCCGCATTAAGGTAGGTGCTAAGGGTGCTGCAGCACCCGGGTCCGCAGCTTTAGGGGCCCGCATTTTCGGAATTGATTAAATTTCTTAGCAAGAATACTGCAACAATAATGACAGTTATCGTCGATGAAATTTTGTCAAAGTTCTCCCACACATCCGATTTATTAGCTCCAGCTTATGAATTGGTTGAAATCGCAGGAACTTATTGTTCTTGTAAATTTATCTTTGGCAACAGGGCCGTATTAAGAAATGCGGGGCCCTGTTTGGAATTTTTTTTCGGGTCTTCGGCCAAAAATGTTGATGACCTTTTTTAGTCGTTTAGTTGAAATTTGCTAAAAGTCTTTCAAAAAATTCGGAATTTTTCCCGCATGTGTGGGGCCCCCTGAAGTGTGGGGGGCCCTGTTTGGCCAAACATGCTGAACATGCCTTAATCCGGCCCTGTTTGGGAAGTATCAACAGTGATGGGTTATCTTAAATTAGGCCATGCGGGTCAATAATTTTGACTGGCTTCTTTAAAATAATAAGAGAAATAAAGTCAGAAGACTTGTTATTGGATAACTCTTAATTTCTTAATATTTTGATCCGAAGGAAAATAATAGCCTCGAAGACTGTTCTGCATGTAACTTCAGCGGCGATTAGTATTTTAGTTAAAGATGAAAATATTGATAACAAACCACGAAGTGGGATGACGGATGAAAATCTTCAGTCGAAAACAAGAAGCGGGATCATTTTTCTGATTATTTAGTTCAATACGTGCGATGATTTATACAAATTACAGTTTGCAGAGTGGTAATGTTTAGAGGGGTAATTTGAAACCTTTACACCGGGAGACACTCGGCTTCATAGCCCGCAGCTGTGGCCATCCAGCAGTCCAGACCTTGATCCGGAGCAAATGCGCTGAAGGAGCGCGTTTTTCGTTCGCGCGTATTCATGACATCGATAACCGAAGGGCGGGTCTGTTTGAAGAGTGGCAGATGTTTAACCAAGTGATCATCGACCGGATCATCAAACAGTAGCGTCTACGTCTACGGTCGTGTGTCGGTGAACACACGAGGACATTTTGAGCACCATAATTTTATATAGCTGAATTTCACTTTCTTTCAGCTTTCCCATAAACTCACGAATATTTCTTATCGCTTTTGGGATCGCGTGTAAATACGGTCACTGTTGCTGTTTTTAAAATTTCATATAAATCCTAAACGTTTTGACAGAGTTATGACACTTTGTTTTGTGTTCTACTTTTCATCCGGACACATCGTATTTGCTGCTGTCTCTTCAAATGAGATTCTTGTTCCCTCGGGGCTGTCACGCTGAGATCGCCTCTGAATAGCTAGTACTGAAAGATGCGCTCTATAAAGTCTGATAGGCCTATTCAATACAATACAGTACAGTAGTTAAAAATTAGAAATAATCAATTGTATCGTTTTATTCAGTGTTAAGCTACCCGCTGTGTATACCCGACCTGCGTGTCGTGTGAAGCGGGCCGTATTTCGTATAACATGTATCTGTAATCATTCTGCGGTTGGTCAGATTGAATTTCATTAAACGAAAATAGATAACTGCATCGCCGGCGATAATACTAGCACAGCAGATAATAATATTATTAGGCCTATTATTATGCTTCGACCTATAATATTTTAGCTTTCGATCCAGATCTCAATAGCATTCTCTTTGTACTTGACTCTAGCCTACATTGATAATAATTATTATCTCTTAATTGTTTTTTGTCAGTTCACCTCATGGTTTTCGCTTCCTCTTTGGTGAATAGTCCCTAATCGTTTTCCTCCTCGTTTTAATCTTTGTTTAGGCCTAGTAGAAAAACAAGGTCATTGGTCAACAGTGCATTCTGACCGAGTTAGGTGCATTTTGTAGAGCCGGTTTAGACAGCCTGTGACTAATGATGGTTCATTGCAGAGATTAAATTTCGGGCTAGCTCTGTTCGCACACGGTTATAATTCGCCGATATTTGTGCAGGAATGGGCAAAGTATAACCATGTGAAAATTTCGGTAGGACTTCGAAAAAGAAAAGCAGGAAATTAAGAAGAGGCTATGTTTAGGCTAATTTTGTATATGTTTCATATAAGTTTCTAGATATAAATTGCTCAGTCTCACTTTTTTGTCCACTCAATTGGGCTGCGACGGTGAATACCTCCGCTCAATCAATTCATCACAGCTAGAGAATGGTCGATACCATAATGGTCGCGATATACAGATCGTGCACATCTTTGAGCTGCTTAACTTCAGGCCCTAGAAGTATTCATCATCATCATCGATATCCTTAGGCTCAATGCCCGTAGGAGTCCGACGCCACTGTCAGAGTCTGTCTGAGTCTGTCTCGCGTCATGTTGCCCAGCTTCAACCGGTCCGGCCAGCAGGTCTGCTCCATACCATTAACATCTTGGAGCAGCTATAGACCACCTTGTCTGATTGAAGAGAATATTGAGAGAGAGGCATGAAGCTTGATGATGAAGGACAACCTGGGTCAATGCCCGTATGTGTCCCACGCTCTCCCCCGACCCTCTCCACTGGTCTGTCCTGACCGGCCTGTGCAATGTGTGCATGTCTGCTTCACAACATGACACCTAGAAGCATCTGGGTCACTATGTCACTTGTGTCGTGGTTTTTGCGGATTTCAATCGTCTTGGTCTTTTACTGCCAGCGTATCGCCACTCATCTGGCAAACCTTCCTCCTTTTGTCCGGGCTTAGGACCGGCACAGGGACGTTGTTGGTTCCCTGTGGCGGAGGATGGATGCAGTTTAACGTCGTGCCCAGGACACTAGAAGTATTACAGCTTGCTAATGCGCAATGTTCCGAATGAGAAGAATATGCAGAAGAATAGACTTAACATAGAAATCAAGAAGTAGCCACCGAGACAATTTTATTATGATGAGTCGAATTTTCTGTGCCGATCAGAATGATGGACACCGCGAAAGCAGGATGAAAACAGAATTTGCATTTCAGAAGTGAGATGATCGCGGAAATTGGACTTCAAGACAGTCGAAAACAAGAAAAGATGACATAACGCAATCATTAGATATGCAAGAATATAAAGAACTATGCAAAACAAATTCGATCAACTTAGACTCCGGTAGTTTGAAAATTTGGACATGTTGAGAGAGTGCCATTTGGCATAATCCACACAATGCTCTCTTTTAGGCCGAACAAGACAGCGATGCACAAACAACGATATAACATGACTTGCAGGCTACAAGTTCCAAATGGGAACAATGGACTTGGTAAAAAGACCAAAAACTGTGGGGTTAATTTATTCGTATCCAAATGACTTAGGCATATACGTCAAAAACGGATGATAGATCTAATGGTGATGATGACGATGACGACGATGACAATGAGAACGATAATGATGGCGATCGATGATCTTCGCTTCAATACAAACTGACACAACGCAGAATGATTCGGCCTGCAATAATAATTATTCATAGTATGACCGATGATCGTGTGTTAATATTAGAGGAGATGAATCACGTCCTAATCCTGGTTTTACGAAAGCCACCTGCCGAATGGCAGACTCAGTAGACCGTAGCAAGGGTTGGATGGCGCACGGGCTTGTTTTCTGGAAATTACGCACTGTTTAGGCTATAATCAGTGATGCCACTGCTGGGTTTTTTCCACTAGATCTGGGTTTTTTGGCCTTCGTCTGGGTTTCTGGAAATTACGCACTGTTTAAATAATCGATCGGCCAATAACCATCAAAACAATGCAATGACTTGATAGTGAGGAGGTTAAGGTCCAAAAATGCAGTGCATTGTGCATCTTGTGGATAAAAGCAACAAATTTTTACAGCTTCAAGACAAACATATTTTAAAACTTTTCAGCTAGCTGCATCAAAAAATTCACATGGGAACATACTTAAACAGAAGGTTGAAAGTATGCTAAAAATGCACATGCTCTAGAGTAGATACGCAGCTCTAAACTGGACCTAGATGCAGAATATGTGATCTTTTGACACCATGGAACATTACTGATCTGATTTAAACATTACACATAGTGGAACAATTCATATAGAACAAGTATACTATGAAAGTATGCTAAAAATTAACATTCCAGAGACGATACGCAACTATTTATTGCACTCATAGGCACAATATGTGGTCTGTTGACAACATGAAGCATTACTAATCAGATTCAAACATTACACAGTGTTGGACAATTGATATAGCACAGATATACTATGAAAGTATGCTAAAAATTCACATTTCAAGAGCCGATACGCAATTCTTTATGCACATAGATGTAGAATATGTGGTCTTTTGACAACATGAAACATTACTAATCTAATTAAAACATTACACATATGCACACAAGTGTGAGACAATTGATAGAACACAAGTATACTATGAAAGTATGCTAAAAATTCACATTTCAAGAGCCGATACGCAACTCTTTATGCACATAGATGTAGAATATGTGGTCTTTTGACAACATGAAACATTACTAATCTAATTAAAACATTACACATATGCACACAAGTGTGAGACAATTGATAGAACACAAGTATACTGTGAAAGTATGCTAAAAATTCACATTTCAAGAGCCGATTCACAACTCTTTATGTGCATAGATACAGAATATGTGGTCTTTTGACAACATGAAACATTACTAATCTAATTAAAACATTACACATATGCACACAAGTGTGAGACAATTGATAGAGCACAAGTATACTGTGAAAGTATGCTAAAAATTCACATTTCAAGAGCCGATTCACAACTCTTTATGTACATAGATGCAGAATATGTGGTCTTATGACAACATGAACATTACAATTTTCGGTTGCAATATGGTCATGTGGGGTAGCACAATGTTTGACACAACAATACAAATGACTTGAAGAGTACTTTCAGCAGATACCAAATACTAATATCAGCGTGCTTCCGTCATGGAAGACATAACAACAAAATAATGTCACAAGTAGGCACGATGTCGACATTCCACTTGTAAAACAGGCCTTTTTGCATCTGGAAATTTTCCTATAAAAATGCATGCTGGCATCACAAGTTTTAGAAAATATTTGATTTACATTTTGTATCACTGGTAATTAAATTCAGTTTACATATGCTGTCATTTATTTCTATCACTATTTTAACAATGTCAAAGTGTTTTTTCTCCAAAGAGTGTCCAGTTATTCACGATCTGCCCGTAAGTTGTCTCATAAGATCACGCTGACAACCAACACTAGTGACAACAATTTCTGGTCATTTGGTATGAAGAACTGGAAAGTTTGAAGTGTCTAAAGTGAAAAACTGACTGAAGTATGTGGGCTGCTAAAGTTGGATGGGTAGAACAAAAAGAATGTGAATTTGCATCTGGATAATTTATGACATTTTCAGACTTCTTCAATAACTTTTGATCTAGAAAGCTAAACAAATTTGCTTTTCAGTTTTGAGTTCTGAACATTGCATAGACTTGTATGATCAAGTAAATTTGTTGTATTTCGTATGAGGAATAAACCACAGTTGCTGAAAAGTGTCAAACATTTCTTGCCAATCCTATTTTTTTCATGCTTGCTGACACATTACACCTCCTAATGTACATTACAGTCTTAGATAATTTTGTTTGGTTTAATTTAGCTACAACAAGAGTATTAAGCATGCAATTTATTTGGGTCTTGGCTGACAGGAACTGTTGCAGCAATTAGCCACAAACCTCTCATTTCCGTGATAGCACTCACTTTCAACTGACTAAATGGGCATGTGGGACACCTGATAAACAAGTCAAATACATGTCATTGGAGAAATTGAAGAAAGCCCTTTTATTGGCACCAAACTCTAAGTAAGTAATCTTTAAAGCAGCGGAATTTTTGTAGAACAGCTTTCAGGAATTGGCAAGACAGGCAATGTCCCTAAAGCTTGACTCCAAACATATCCAGCCTGATACCCAGAATGCTTGAGGTGTCACACAATGCATCTTGCCTTGGTGGAATGTTCTCAATTGTTTTACCTTTTCATGCAATACTTCCTGACAAGTTCTTTTGCTCCAGCCAACTAAGGCTGAAACTGCGTCACAGATAATGAATGCATTGAACATGGGTCATAATGCAAAAGCTAGTTCTGGACTCAAAATTCAAGTAACCTCATGATGAGCAGCAATGCGTTGAAGCTGAGACCATGCCCCTATTGTCACAAAAAATTTGTGACACACTATTTTTCTGCTGGAACAACAACATCAGTATCAGTAGTCTTGAGCAACATGAATTTTTTGTGATTCCGAGCTTGAAACAAATCCCTGCAATCATGAATTAATAACTTTACTAGATCCCGTTCTCTGACCATATACAATACAAAGTTCTTGCTTTGATTTTTATGTCTCAATTGGGTCTTTCTCCAAAGCATCTTTGTGATCTCATGCTTCGTCTCCTCTCTGCACACCCCAATGGGTCTTCTCATATCCTCTGATCCGCCTGACTTATTATTTTGTTCCTCATGTTTGCCCTGGCTCAATCCAGTTGCTTTGCCTGCATAGGTCCCTCTCTGTAGAATGGAATTCCACCATTAGTTCGCTCCACCTTTTTGCTCGACAGCAACTTTATTCTGGCACACATTAACACACCTGTAGGGTAATCTATCACTTTAGCGTTCTAAAAATTATTCATCATTGAGTGGGTTGTAGTGTTGGATGCAGACAAGTAGGATTGACGAAAAGATTTCTCACTAAACAGAAGTTGGATTGATGAAAAATGTTTACTTAAATAGAAGTGGGATAAATGAAAAAATTCTTGCTGAAATTAAAGCTGGATTGATTAACAATATATTTTATTTAAATATAGATTGACAAGAAGTAATTGTTGTTGCCCAAATAAAAGCAATACTGATTTTAAAATAAATTCTTGCCTTGATGAATCTTATGGAAGCTGCTAGATCAATGAAAATGGTAATCATGCAGACAACGGACCTGTTCAAGCAAGCGGCATAGCCACCCAAGAAATTGCTAAAATAGAGTGCTGTGAGTGAGTGCTTTCTCCGAAGCATCATTGTGATCTCATGCTTCGTCTCCTCTCTGCCACACCACTGGGTCCTCTCATATCCTCTGATCGGCCTGACCCATGATGCAATGCAATTGAGTAAGTAAGTAATCAACACAACAAATTAACACAATTTCTAAGTAAGTAAATAGGACATGCCATTTTAAAAGGCATCATGAGTATCGTTTAGAGTTAGGTTGTGTTCTTATTAGATACTGTTCACTGGCATAATAGAGTATCTTTGGACATAATCTAATGTCAACACTATTCCTAACCCAAACTGACAATCTGATGCCTAACCAGACCCTAACCGAAACTCACGATGCCTAACCTGACCTAAGGCATCAAGAGATGCTTAGAAGCGACTAATCAGTTTTAGAAGCGCAGGTTCTTCACTTTCGAACTTTCTATTTACTCGTATTATTTACTTAATATTTTCATTTATAATTATTAACTGGCAAACACGCACACTGCATGCCCGTTCTGTTTAGGCAAGAATTTGTTCGAAATATCCCGCTTCTATTTCGTCAGCAAATATTTTTCATCAATTTTTCATTGAAAATTATTGATCATCAATTCAGCTTCAATTTCAGCAGAATGACTGCACCCACCCTAAAACTAAACCTAACCGGGTAATTGGGTAGTTTAACGTCCCAAATTCTACGAGGCTCCCAATGTCACCAAATTTTACCTGGTCATATCTGGCACCGATCGCACACAAACGCGCCTATTCCCGAAGTTGGGAACCACCCCTGAAATTTTTAAGAATTTTTAAAAACCCAATGCTAAATTGTTGAAAACGTCTGTTTACTTGTACAGGAAGTAACCTTTGCGCATGCGCCGTGACGCGCGGGATAGCCTTCAATTTTTGTAGCGCGAACATTTCCTTCATATATAAATATACCTTAATCCAGCTTCTATTTCAGGTAAATAAAAACCCTCATCTAGCTTCTATTTAAGATATAAAATGCATTAATTCCGCTTTCATTTTTTCTGTTTTTTTATCCATGCACACATTTTACGATTCAGTTATTATTGGAAAGAAATACTACCTAAGCCATATCGATGCGGGGTTCACACAATCTTTCGCAAGGAAAAGTTCGCGCTAGAAAAATTAAAGGCTATCACACGCATCATGGCGCATGCGCAAAGGTGACTTCTTGTACAAGTAAACAGGCGTTTTCGGCAATTTAGCATTGGATTTTTAAAAAATTCTTAAAAATTCCAGGGGTGGTTCCCAACTTCGGGAATAGGCGCGTTTGCGTGCGATCGGTGCCAGGTATGACCAGGAAAAATTTGGTGACATTGGGAGCCTCGTAGAATTTGGGACGTTAAACTACCCAATTACCCCTAACCGACCTTCACGACGCCTAACCCTAACTGACCCTCACGCGATAAATCACGCTTCTATTTCGTCAGGAAATATTTTTCATCGAATTTATAAATTTTGGTGGTCGGATAAAAACAAAAACCCATCACATTAAACATTTTTTATTCACATCGCTTTAATTTTTACTGTTGCTACTTGTATAGATTACTTACTTACAGAGCGCTTTGCATGTTGGAATGCATGTTGCGAAGTCGTCGATAGGTCGCTGCGCGCTCTATTTTCAGTGCATTCGTTGGCAGCCATATTGTTTGGAGTACGTGCATGCAGTGTGCGTGTTTATCTATTAACTGAACCTTTTTACTTGGGATTTCGTGCTAATTACTTAGTGAGAGCATTGCATTATGGGATGCAGCTGATAAGTCGCAGCGTTCTATTTTAGCGATTTTTTGGGCGTCATACTGTTTACACAATACAACACAATACAGGACCGTAGTCTGCAAAATTACCATGAAAAGTATTCATGCCAAAACAGAAGTAGGATTGATGGAAAAATACTTATGCTGCGATAGGCGAATAATTTATAACGCTATTTAAGCGATAAATTTCCCGCACACTGCGTCAAATTAACTGGGAAGTCGATTAAAAGCACTGCTTAGACATCGCTATGTTATCCAAATTCTAACCTTCCAAACAAATATTCAAATGCATGCAAATTTACATAATCCTTGTTCAAAAATATTAATGTTCTTGCGCACAATACGAGCGAAATACAACTTTAATGAAGTTTTTAGTCCCAATCCAATAATAATAATAATCCAATCATCGCTCAGGATACTAAGTGTACAAGCCTAGCTATCGCACAAGGTTGGCTCTGTAGAGTGAATATAGCCCAATAAATTCGCCCAAATGGTCGATCTAACAACAAAAGTGACCAAATTTTTCGGACATTTCACTAATTTTTTTAGTTATGTTCCGGAACGAATTAATTGATGCCGCTAGCTGAAAAGTCTTAAAATATGTTTTTCTTCAAAACAAAAAAGTTTGTTGCTTTTATCCACAGTTTGCACAATGCACGAGCTTAACGTCCTCACTATGAGGGACACTGCTTAGGTCTTTCAACCGCATGCACTAGGCCCATAATATTATTATTATTTATGACCGTGTTTATGCGAAGTTGAACACGTTTGCGTCTTCGTGGAACATAATAATTATTTACAACTTACAAGCTTAGGTCTACATGTATGTAGCCAGGGCTTAAGTTTGCCTGGACGGTCATGGACGGCGTTCATGCACTTGTTTTAAAATCTGAACGCCGTCCAGCCACTAATTATTGGCGAGAACAGACTGGAAAGGTAAGGGGCGTCCAGGCACTTATTTTTCCACACTTTAGGCACTGCATGTAGATTGAGCCTACACGCTTTGTCTTCGGATTTAATGCTTATCCGACGTCAGACCAGCTGGAAGACGAGATATAAATAGAATAAACTACTCTTCGTGCTGCTACATAATTATTATTTATATTGTCAATTAGGCAAAGAATTCGTTTAATCGATCCAACATTTTGTAAAAGCAAATTATTTTGATCAATCCTATTTGTTGTTTAGCAGGTTATGAGCTGATATTCATCAGGAGTTTAACAATATACTCATTATAGTGCGTATATAGTTTTGAACTCCTGGGATTCCTGTGTTTATTGTTTAGTTGAGTGTTTGCTGCTTAATATTGTCAACATACAATCATTTAATTAATCTAAAACACTAATGCAACTGACCTATAACATTTTCAAAAAATATATTTTTAATTTTTTTATTTTTAAGCTCGTTATGACACATCTTCGAGAACGAATTTTAAAGAAATTTTGATCAATAATTTAAATGTTTTATTTTAGAATTTTAAAGCTCGTTATGGCACATCTTCGAGAACGAATTTTAAAGAACTATTTTACATGATAACTAGCCTAACTATAACAAAAGGCAACGAATTGGCACCCAGCTGTTCAGATTCTCGAAATTTTACGTTTTTCACTCCATCCTACTCCTGAACCCCACCAATCTGGCTTCACTAAACACCACTCTAGTGAAACTCAAATCGTCTCTCTCTGTACAATAAACTGGTTTCTGCCGTCAGTCAGCAGCAAGTCTCCTGCCTCTGCCTCCTTGACATCTCTGCTGCATTCGACACCATCGATCAGTCTCCTTCTTCATCGACTCTCATCCTGGCTTGGCCTCTTTGGCACTGCTCTACTCTGGTTCCAGTTCTATTTGTCTTCCAGATATTTCTCTGTTAATTAAAGCCTCCAGTCACTGCATATTCGTAACCCTTTCCACTAGCTTGTGGCGTCCCTCAAGGTTCCGTTCTGGGTCCACTGCTCTTTATTTTCTGCACAACTCCTTTCAGTCGTCTCATAGACTCCTCCTGTGTTGGCCACCATCTTTAGGCAGGCGACGCCCAACTCGATATATCCTATAAATATTCGTTTGATTCATGAAACAGTGCAGGATGACACACCGCAGCCTGGTACATATACAGTAGGGTGGTTCTAATGTAGGCCTAATGGACAAAAGACTTTTTCTTTAATAAAGGTTCGTAATAGCGGGGGAAAGTTGCCAAATGGTATTGCAAGCACACAGTAATTATTTGGTAATTGTTGTGCAACATCTTGAGGCTCCCCAAAGATTATGATGCCTTGCTGTATGGGGCCTGTATGAAGGCATTGGAAATCTTATGGATGATCGTGAATCATCGCCTATGACAACGTCTTGTATTACAAGTACAGGCAAGTTTAACATATTATCAAGTTATTGAGCATAATTTTGAGGCAGAACTCAGGTGCACAAATGCGTATTTGCCTCAACGTTTAAGCAACATGACACTATAATCGAATTTCTTTAATGTTGGCACCATCAATCGAGATTCTGAAAATATTGCGATTTTGCTCCACAAAGCGATGCCAACGATTCCTAACTAACTGAAAGCAGTATTCCAGAGCATGTGCATGACAAGGTAAGTTAGGAAAGTCATCTAGTCACAAAATATAATATTTAACCTACTATGACCATTCTCACAGGAGAGTTATTCAAAGGTGTCCCAGTATGACAAGCTGGTAAAAAAATTAATGAGAAAAGTCATTAAGCATGCAGCGAAAAGATGCAAGTTAAATCCCCTCCAGAATCGTGCTATCGATGAGGTCACATTAGTACTTGGTCGCTACTCGCTATGTACTTTTGGAACTTAGTAGCCTGGAGCAGGACCATGTATCCGATTCCAGCGAAGATAGGGAGCCAGTGAAGATCATTAGCCTAATCATGTAGCTAAGACGATGATGAGTCGATTTCAATGTCTACTGCGCCAGTCGGAATGTTGGACACTGTGTAAGCGAGACGGAAATTAAACAATTTTTTAAAGAAATTGAAGGGATTTCAAGATTGCAGAAAATAAGGAGCGATGACATAGAACAGTCATATAATGTTACAGCATTGGTATAGCAGTGCATTCGGTGCGTTCGATAACGAGCTTTTTGCAGGCTGAGAGGTCACATTTCCAAGTCATCCGCAAAACATGTCATATGCATGTAGGGCAGCGGTTCTCAACCTGTGGATCACGACCCCCACGGGGGTCACCTGATAATTTGACAGGGGTCGCCTGAGCCCTCGAAAATGTGCAAAAGATGTAATAGCAATTTCAACGTCTACCACACTACAGCAACTTAGAAATAAATTTTCACTTAATGCTTTTCCTCTGCAGCAGCTAATTTCAATTTTGCCATTTCAATTTTCACATTTAAATTCCATTTTAACCATTCTTCTAACAATTTAAACAATGTCTGGTTTGCTCAAAGAAACTTTGCAGTCAGCTAGTGATGCCTATGCAACACATTGGCAAAGACTTGGGTTGGTCCCCGAAATGTGGCGGGGACCGAGCTGCTTATATTCCCCCGATTTATTTAAAAAAATATTTAACAATATTCATCATAAATTTCTACAGTGTTATCTGCTCTTTATCTATAACGAAAATGTTTTAAAATGCCAGTTTTAAATGCTATAATTACAATGTGCAAATACAAATTAAACAATGAGTAGGGGACATTTATTGAAATCTGAGGTCTTTCAGCACGGAAATTATGAGAAATTTTCTTGAGACAACAGCTAAAAATGCGACCATTGCAGTGTGGAAATTGAAACAATTTTGAACAACGGGAGGGAGACACTTTTGAAGTCTTAAGACACGGCTTTCAGCACTGAAATAATGAGCAATTTCGCTAAAATGTCAGCCTGAAATGCTACCATTGCAGTGTGGAAATTTAAAAAATTGCCAACAATTGAGATGGGAGGGATGTGCCTCTCAAACCTCTCCCTTTTTCGGCGCAATTATAAAGAATATAAGTAAAGTGTATGAAACTGATAGCCTCCCAAAAGAATCAGTACCAGGTATGTGAAATGAGTGTTAAGAAAAGAAAAATGATCGAATGATTTTCAGAGTAGCCTATTATTTAGGTTTGATAGTTGCGGCATGAAGAAAGAAATTACAAACTTCTTGGCAATGATATTTTGTCGATCGAATCGATGAAACACATCAACTAATAAACTGAAGTGACATTCAGATATAACTCTGCTTGAAACCATGACGAGTATTTCTAAAAACAAAGCTGATGACGCCAAGAAGAGCACTGGAATGGGGATTTGGGGGATCCAACAGCAGGATGTGGCCTCTGTAGAAGCTTCAGAAGCTGAATAGACTTTTGAAACTCCAACTTCAAGCTAATGAATAGGTAGCTCCCAGAATCTCAAGAACCATGCAGAAAACCTCACACTGCAGTTTCCAAGCAGTGTTTGCTTTCTACGTATGAAGTGAAATGCATAACATTGGACAGTGGTAAAAAAATGCGGTGTGGGGGGAACAATTTTGTGTTGAGTGTCACAACTTTAGAAATGTTACCAAGGGGTCGCCGCACTAAAAAGGTTGAGAACCGCTGATGTAGGGAATCTGGTCTAAAGGTAAACTTTGTGGCAGTTCCAGATTGTGATGAAATGGAATAGATATATTATACATGTAGAGTGCCACGAATTCTCACAGCCTAAGCCTGCTAAACTGCTAAAATTAAGCAAGTAGGACTAATGCAAGAACGACTGGTGTTTGCTGTGAAAATTCGCGACACGCCAATTCTTCGCGATACACAAACGACACACCTGTTTTACGCGACACACCTGCGGTCTATTCGCGACACACCAGTGTATCGCGACACACCTGTTGAGAACCTCTCAAGTAGGCTATAATAATCATGTTTATCGAATACTAATTTTTAGATGAAACGAGGCCTGACCTATATGTAGCCTACATCGCTCTAGTAAATCGACAACGAGCAGGGAACCAGCCATGCTCGCTGGATACTATTTAAAGGCTCTGTCAGTAAACAGAACGGCCACAATCAGCTGATTCTCATTGCATTACTTTGATTTACGTAAACGTCTAACTCTAATATGAACGTAAGTTAGTATGGCGTTTGGTGCTCGAATATTTTTGTTGCCACTTTTACCAGCATTTGTGGGTGAGTGTTTAGGGCTGTTTGTAAGTGTTTGGTAGCCATTGATTATAACGGCCTATTGTTTTCTGTGTCCGATTTGTGTATTCACATGACATTGTGGGGCGCGGTGGTGTAGTGGTGGCGTCGTTGCCTTGAAGCCGGAAGGTTCGAGGTTCGAATCCACCTCAAGTCGCCGCGTAGAAATCTTGGGCAAGTCCTTCACTCGCAATTGCTCAGCGCTTCGGCGTGAAACTCCGATGCAGTGTCCGCTCTGCAGTCGGGAGCGCCTCTGAGTAGAGTGCTTGAAGGGGCGCTATAACAAGTGCGCATACATACATAAACATAAACATAAACATTGGTTAGTTTAATCATCCTCAACAATTTTATTGTTAGTCATCTTCAAATTTAAGATATACTTCTGCCATTAAGATGCTATTACATTGTGATAAGTTTGTTGGAATACTGGCCTAGACATCAGGGTTTCTTATCTCAACCAGGTCTGAAAGATATTTCAATATTTCACATTCAGTCGGCCTTCCCCCTCTCTAGATTTATCATATACAGTGTACGCTACTGGTCGCCGGGGCAACCTGGCAGTTCACGTAGTTTTCCAGAGGCTGAGAAAACAAAATCACCAGTAATTTTTGCCTCTTTGGTTTAGCTAAAAACGTTCCTCATTTTTTAAATATCATTTTTTAAATTTCTTGTGTATGGAGGAAAAATGATAGGCGGAATGTAGTCCTATGCAATGTAAAGTTTGCACTTTTTTGTATATTTTTGTATAATTTTACGATAATGTAAGCATCAAAGACAATGTTTAATGTCTTAGCAAGTGTGTTTTGTTGATACGTAGAAGCACGTGTTCGGTCGTGTAAATATTATGGTCTGGAAACTGTTACAGTCACTGTAAGCCTAGCAGGCCTTGTCTATCTTTAGCCGCCCGTGTTATTATGCATCCGGGATGTTGGGCTGCAGATAATAATCTGCGTATTTTTTTAAACGGCTAGGCCTGTTGTTGTTCTGTTTTTTCGAACAGCTCTCGTCTTTCATATAGGCTATGACTGGATCTGATTAAGCAGCCGCTTGTTGGATCTTTGCCAATAACAACGCGAATCTAGGTCGCAGGACTGTGCGCCATTGTTTAGAATGTCGCCCTATATTCACAAATTAAATATTATCAATCGTGATTTCGATATTTTTGGGGACCAGAGCCGTTTTATTTGCACGTGCTGGGTAAAAATGATATGCAGATCAGGTGGGCCACGGATACATAAGGTCAGATAGACAGACGGGTAAAATGCGTGATGCTTAACGGCGAGAAGCATGGGCTCATCGTTGTAGGCTACGTTTTAATTGAAAAACGCGAAGTTATAGCAAGGATGAGTATTTTGTCAGTTCGCAGGCTTACCATAGGTTCGATAATTGTCATGATTCCATTGGGGTTTTATTCCATCAGCGATGTGCATGCTTTAGTGAGGAGGTCATGGGCGGAGTTTGGTTTCCGTTCTTGGAGGGGCTAAAAAAGAACTTGGGAAGAACTTGGGCTTTGTTGGGGCTGAGACTCGGACCAGAACGAGCGGCGCCGAAATATATATTCTCGGCCCAAAAGTTGATGGCCTTTTTTAAATCCTCGGACTGATATCTCGTCGAAAAATACAAATTTTCCCGGACAAAAAAGTTGATGACCTTTTTTTAAAAAGGCAGTCGGAAGTTTCGCGTTCGTGAACAAAGCCATTTTCCCCGAACAAATTTATGAGCCTGCACCTTCTTGGGGGTGGCGAAGTCCAGAAGAGATACCATTTACAATTTTACAGGGTAAAAAACGAATCTGGGTATTCTTGGTGGGCTTAGCCACTAGCCCCTGATAAACCCAGCCTATGGATGATGGTGGCGGAAGAGGAAACGAGTATCGAGGAGGGTTGCTGGGGGTAAATACACAAAGTAGGTGAACCACCGTAGAGATGAAGAATGAATCCACGATTCTGATTCTAGCATATTAATCTTGGTCAAATCTTGATTAGGCCTACTTATTTTCATTGTTGAATGTTTTCCTTGCGGCGACTATTATCTTAAATTCAATCTCTCAAACTTTCAACTTATTCACAACTGACTAACGAGAACGTCGAAATTTTCAAACGTACTCCCCTTCCTATACCCATTGACTGCTCTTGTATTATAGAGTGAGAGGAGTGTTCCGGATATGAGCAAGATTATCCGTTATTCGGCTTCAATTCGATTGTCATAACACGACGCCACCTATCGAATGAATTATATATCTTTCTGACGCGACGTGTCACTTAAGTAATAGTAAAGGAATTGCCATGTTGAGGACATCTAGCTGATATCATGGAGCTGCTCTCACATATATATGCGTGTCCAATCTACTCAAGGCCGAGACTTAGAGGACACAAGTTTGTGGTGGGGACGGAGATGCTTAATTTTGCTTATATCCCCCAATATTTCAGATAATTATATCATTATAAATTCCTGCAGTGCTATCCATTGCTTATCCCCGAAGAGCAGTTTGCTGAGATGGCAGCTTAAAAGGTTGCTATTAGAATTTCCAAATTGAAAATATGTTTAACAATTGAAGTCATAAACCATGTCTCTGAGCACTTAAATCATGAATAATTCTGTAAAGATGACAGTTTAAAAACTAAGGTTGCAGTGTGGACTGTGTGGAAATCCAAAAATTGTAGAGAATTGGGATGCCACACTCTGAAGTCTTAGACCATGACTATCAGCGTTGAAAACGGAGCAATTTTACTAAGCTGACAGCTTAAACTCTTACAATAATATGGGAACTCAAAAAATGTAAGCAGTGTGGATGGGACATCTGTTGAAGTCTAAAACCACGTCTTTCAGCAATTAAATTACGATAAATGTTTTAGATCCCAATCTAAAATGGTTTCATTGCAATAAAAATTTCCAACAAGAGGGGAAGCTTTTGAAGTCTTAGATCAGAACTATTGGCACTGAAATGATTAGCAATTTCGCTAAAATTCACTAATTCATTTCAGACATTTATATAGCGCATCTTCAAGAGTAGCTACACAGAAGCGCTCCCGACCTAACCACGGCCAAACAGAAACGTAAAATAAAATCTTAAGATTCTTCCATTGCAGTGTGGAAATTCACAACATTTCGACATTGGGGAACACTTTTCAATTCTTAAACCAGGACTATTAGCACTGAAATGATGAGCAGCTCGTTAAAATGACAGCCTAAATGCTAAAATTGCAGTGGTGAAATTTAAAATGTTTCGACATTTGGGGAGGGGCACATCCCTTGCCCAAAACCCACGCCTTGTTCGGCATTTCGCGCATCAGCGATTATCCTTCGGCAGCTCGTCCGCCCCTCCCTCCAGTTCGGACCAAGTCACCGCCTATGAATCTACGGACATCAAACCTCTTTAGAAACTCTTGCAACAATGAGTGCTATTGAACTAAGTTATAATTATTAAATACAGATTCTACTCCAGGTACCGATCTGCGAGTGTGCAGAAGATGAGGACTCGCTTCGTCAATCGTGCTTTATCGGTCTATGCTGGGAAACACTTCCTCACGCTATTCGATCAGTGAACTCCTTTAAATCTGTGCTAAATTAATAATACTTGTTCTCTAGGGTTTATCCCGCCAGTTAGTGGCCTTGTATCGCCATGTAAATTGTCGTTATTATTATTATTATTATTATTATTATTATTATTATTATTATTATTATTATTATTATTATTATTATTATTATTATTATTATTATTATTATTATTATTATTATTATTATTATTTTATAATAATATTATTCTCGTGATTAGGCCTATTATTATTATATTTTTTTAAAAATTGTATTCTGGAACGGTTATAATTATTATTATTATTATTATTATTATTATTATTATTATTATTATTATTATTATTATTATTATTATTATTATTATTATAGTATTATTATCGATATAATTTTAGATTGGATTTTCTGAGTCAATAGCCTACAGGACAATTTAATTCAGTTTAATTTGACAAAATTAACCCATTTACCGCCGCTATGAGAAATAGCCACCGTATCATGCTGCGGCTGATAGTATATCATCAATATGATGCCAATAGACTTCTGAGAGTGTAATTTTATTTAAATTATTTGTAGTGACCTAGTTTCAGGACGTTGCGTTTTCGCAACAACGGCAGGAAAGGTGAACTTTATCTATGCCTGTAAAGGTGAATGGGACTATGTATTTATGTGTGTTTTCCAGAATGTACGCCCACATTTTCGCAGTTATTGACCTGAAACCTTGCGCCTGAACAGAGGGCTGCTAAGGCCATCCAGTGGAGGGACTGGCTTTTACCCCCTCACTGTAGCGGGGGGCGGGTTGGGGGCCGGACACCCCCGCCCACCAAGGGTTGGGGTGGGCGCTGGGTTTCTGTGTGAACCAAAACTTCTACCTCGAAATTTCATGGGTAGCGCCGGTTACTTCAGAGGAGAGGATGGGGACTCCATGGGGTGGGAGCGAAGTAGATGGTGACTGGTGAGATGGGGTGTGGTGGGGTGGGGTGGGGTGAAGTGGTGGGGTGGGGTGAAGTGGTGGGGTAGTGGGGTTGTGGGCGAAGGCAGTTGGTGTTAGTAGTCACAAACCCAAATTTACTGAATAACACTATTGACAATAGAGCGGTGGAAGCATGTTTGGACGGGGGCAGGTGTGGATGGTAGGGGTGGGCTGGATGGGTACGGAATGGGGTGGGGTGGGGGTGCGAGAGCGTGGAACTGGACGGGATCTAGAGGACGGGGGCAGTGGGTAGTGGGTAGTGGCGATGGCGGGAAAAGTCAAAGCTTTTCGAGGTACATGTACGTCAACGCCGGATACCCCAGAGAGTTACGGGCTCTCTGTAGGCTGGGTGCGACACTCCGTTCCGTAGTTGGTTCTGGTGGGGGGGCTGGTGGAGGGGAAACCCGAAATTTCCTGGGCAACGCCGAGTACCCCAGGTAGTTCTTTGTGTAAGCAATCGAAAGTTCAAATAAGTTTATGTGAGTTACTACATGTATTGTACGTGACATAAGGCGTATAACGTATTCCGCCGGAGTTGCGAAAACGCAACACAATTCGCATAGCGCATTCCGCCGATGTTGCGAAAACGCAACATCAAAATTTCGCAGATTACGGTTTCAGCATACACTGAGATAAACATTTTATAAACAAATGGCGTTTATTATTCACATTAGTATTCCAATCTGACAGCTTCGCTTCTAGGAAATATTAACGTGTAGTGAGAGAAAAGAATTATTGAAAAAAAACCATAGGCAGACGCCAAAAAGACCAAATTTTGACAAATTCAAAAAAATATAAGATGACAATAAATAACATTATATTTAGCAACATCATACTTAGTAAACACCCATTAAGTAATTAAAAATTGGATTTGTGCAGTTTTCTCTGGTTCTTAATTTTTTCACAATTTTTAAATAGTACGTTGCGTTTTCGCAACGTCGGCGGTAAATGGGTTAATTAATAATATTATGATATCAGCTGGAACTTTGATCATCCGCCCAAGAAACACAGAGGCCAAGGTCAATACCTCAACTTACCTTAACTGTTCCACTTCCATTTCGATGGAGCATATTCGTTGGTACCATGGAGACAAATACGTCTATGTCGGAGATGAAATCATCGAACCTTATTTGGGAAGATTCGACGTGGAAACGATTCTCTCCACTGGAGCATATAATTTGGTGATTCGATCCGTTCGAACAGAGGACGCCGGGGAATACACCTGCATAGACGATGGAGGAATTGGAGATTCGTGTTCCGCTCAGCTCATTGTTTTAGGTTCGTACCATGACGGCGCCCTGATATTTAAGGTATATTCGCAAGCAACGTTAACGTTACACGAAAATCATCCAATTCAATGTAGTTTATAATGAAATAAACTTTTATGAAAATTAGTAATTGTAATCACTGGGATCGCGTATTTGTAGATAATATAACACAGTGTGCGTTAGTCTACTTCCTCCTTTTCAACGGATCCTTTTGCTTAAATTATGGCTGTTTGTTAATGAGTTATCTACATGGGCGGGTTTAACAGGGGCTCGAAGGCTAAGCCCCCAAAAAGGTCCAGCTTCATCTTTTTACCGGGTACCTTGTATCTTTAACCGGACATTGCCACCCCCCAAAACTCTCAAGCGAATGACTAAAAAAATACATCATCAACGTTTTGTCCGGGAAAATAGTAATTTTCATGAAATTTCAATTTGACGACTAAAAAAAGTCGTCAACTTTTTTGGCCGAGAAAATTATTGTCGGCGCGCTTGTTCCGGACCAAGTTTTTTCAGCCCCCTCCCCAAGAACGGAAACCAAACTCCGCCCATGGTTATCTAATTCACCAGTGGGCCTATTTCTTCATCAGAGAAGCGCCGTCTAGGCTAGCCCGAATATGATTAAGTCCATTAAGAACGAATTTTCATCTGTCAGCACATAGCGCTCAGATAAGACAGTGAGTCATTATTGTTTCCTTTCTCACACGGTCAGAACCAATTGGGGATAGACTGGTTCATACCCCCGAATAGTCTAGACCGGTTAATTTCATCCGAGGGGATAGATTAATTCATCCCCCCGGATAACTTTCAGAGGGATACTCTATTTCGTGACACCGGCAGATAGGCTACGTTTGCAAGAGAGGCCAAACAAAATGATCATTGATAAATGCTTTGGAAGAGCTTAGAAATGTATTTCAGAAAAGTAAGACATGGACGATTTTCATAGAGGTGTCTAAATGTAAATTTCTCACTTTCACCTCGACTTTCATTAGTATCGTTAGTGATTTATAAGTGCCGGAAATTTGATCCACGGTGGGGCACAGGTAACTGCCGTAACGGTGATCAGTGATTGGAATTAATGAGACGAGAATGACAAAAGCAAGACGATATATCGGGATAGCAGTCTAAGTTTCGAACCCATGGTGCCGTCACGGTGACCGACTAATTGTGACCCAAGCTTTCTTTTCCCGTCGATTGTCGCGAACTAGATTCTGTGCTATAGGCTAAAATAGGCGAGAGGGGTCAGAAATATGAAATATCGTTTTATGGTGTATTTGTATTGAAAAATATGTCTACTTTCATTATCTGGAATTAGAAAATTTAAATTCAAATATTTTGTGGTAAAAAAATGACTTTTAACGCATGTGGTGTCAAGATTTGCTCTGAAAAATTGCTCGATGAGCACGTTTTCAAAGTTAAAATTCGCCATGACGGACCGAGTTTTCACACGCCGACCAGACTATTTCTTGTAACCCTATGTAACACTTGACGAATTATACATTCAAAATACTACTCGATGGTTCGGATAAACTGTATCATCTATTTAAATGAGAGGCATTTTTATCCAAATTATCATTGTGTTTGAGATATCCGCCTGACTACGAGGTCAAACCACGCCTCCGACCCAGTTTTCGGAAAGTCTCATTGGTTTACGGGACATCTCGCGACCCTGACCTTCATGTTGCGCATGCGCTGCTACGCGCATCTACATCGAGGCCCGCAGATATTTTATTTGTGGTGCCCATTTTCTTTCGTTCTGATTGCGTTAGCGTGGGAAACAATTCGTATAAACTTTGCTTTACATCATGGAAAGTAAAATTGCAAAGTTGATTAACTGCTCAAATGGCGACAAAGACAAGCCGCAGGCATTCTTAGATAAATACGATAGGGGTGTAACGTGGGTAAACATTGACGGCGTTAACAATCATAATAGGGCTGAACTGGCAATTTCCCCACCCATCATCCATCTATCCATCCATCCATCATAGTTATAGCTCTACAGTAAGTTTAATTAGTACTGGCTTTGATAGCTTAACATTATTGTCCCACCTCAAAGCGCAACGTGCGAGATATAAGTAGGAACAATAATTGTCTAAGTGCATAGGCTTACCTTGTTACCTTGTGCTGTCAACTCGCAGAGTTCTAGCGATCGTCTTGACACACATTCTCCATTGTTCTCTGTTCGCAGCCAAGTCCCTCAGTGCACAGGCTAGGCCAAGATAATTAAAGTTCTTTATTGGAATTGAAGAGGCTCGCTTTATTTCTCAGAGAAGAGTCAACATTGAAATTGGACATAATTTATTCGTATTATTGGACTTATCGGGTTCGATCGTCGTAAGCTGTTGTGTAAACATTTCTTTGAGGTAGCCCATACAGTATACAGAGGGTAACGCCGCCGTTGGTATCAGTCCTACATGGCCTGATTCTGTTTATTTAAATCTTAAATTGGAACACAATATTCCTATTCAAGCGTGTCTTAAAGACTGGTCAATTATTTTGTTAGAAGTATTACACCTCGTTCAGCGTATATGCCGTGTCTACGATCAAGTGTTTTGTCGTCACGACATGCATGGGTGCGCTTGTTTGCTCTTCATACTAGGTCTACTGCATTTCTTCGTATCTTTCAATTCAGCAGTTGTCTGTAATTAAATCACAACTTAGAAAGTAATCGCTCGATTTTCATGCCGTTTGATGTATAGGATACAGGATATAGCCATTTATTGACCAGCCAAATTTCAGATGAATCAAGCAAGGGTTACTAAGGACTTTCATGACGCAAATGTCCCAAAACTTTGAAGCCGATTTTCTCACTTGTAAGAATTTAGCAATTTGCAGATTCAAAAGCATATAACTTCAGTTAGAAAAAGATATTTTTACTCTGTAAAAAGTATTTTGAAGCAGATTAACTGTAGAATATGGCTGAATAAAAAAGTCAAAATCGTCATACGACGGGTTTCGAGGACTTCCGTCACAATTTGTAATTATCTTGCAGAGTCTGACGATGACCCAAGTTGCTATCTTGTCCGACACGAAGAATCACGGGACGTGCATTTTATATGCACAGTAGCGTGTCGTGGTAGCGATACACCGGTCTTGCAATGGAATTCAATTGGTGGAGATCTAACTGCCATCATAGAAGAGTCCATCCTTGTAAATGCTGAACATAGTGCTGATTGCACTTTCGTGGTGAAACATTCTGTTGAATTTCAAGCAGAGTCTTATGCTTGTGAGAAGACGAGATCAGCCAAGAATCAGTACACGTGTACAGTCAACGGAATCCTAAGTAAGCAAAGCTGAACATTCCAACCTTGTGTTATTATTTTTTACTAGAGTCGGTCTGTAATAATAGGCCTACTCAATTGCATGATCGGTGTGCCTTTTAGAGCTTGAGGGTCCCTTATGGAGTTCTTTCGGCATTACAATATTTTAGTTCTAGTGTAAGCAGAAAATAATGATTGTGAGAAAACATGGATTCTTTTGATTGATTATTCCAAAAAATGTGTAACTTTTCTTCAAGAAGCTTACTCACAGGCGCTCTCTGCACTGGCCTACTTGATGTTAAAAGAAGTAGGAAGATATACAATAGAGAAAGACTAATGCGTAGTTCGCACTTGGAGACCACACGGAGTAGGCTACGGATGGATTTGGTTTTGCCTCTCCTGATTTACTCATCATTTTAAGAATAAAAATTATTCCATTTACTTTTACCATTTGAATGCTGTTTTGCTTCGTAGGTGATGAATCAAGTTCAGCAAAGGTCTCGACGACTGTTTCACTTCTGAGTATAGTTGCTGTTGGCTATGTCCATTGTCCACCACTCATTCATTAAGTGACAATGGGCGACTGTGACTGCGAGAACTATAGGGATTTATGGGTTGGAATCATCTTTATCAAGATGGACGTTTTACGATTTCCATCTTGTGATTATTATTGTCCTTACACTCCAATTCGATTAGCAATAAACATAGATAAGAAACAATGAACTTATGTGTATGACCAAAGTCATTAAACTCATTTCAAGGCTGTTTTAGTGGGGTACATCGAAACGGCAGCAGATCTCCCGGAAAGAACAAGCAAAATGATCACGTAAAGGAGCAGGCGAGCACAATAAAATTATTTGAACAGGTGAAGCACTTCAAATTGAAACAGTTTCTCATAATTAATTCAAATCTAGATGCAAGGTGTTAAAAGTCGAAGAATACTGAAACTGAAAAAACTTGCAATGGAATTCAATTGGTGGAGATCTAACCGCCATTAAAGAAGAGTCCATCCTTGTAAATGCTGAAGATAGTGCTGATTGCACTTTCGTGGTGAAACATTCCGTTGAATTTCAGGCAGAGTATTTTGCTTGTGAGGAGAAATAACTGAATACTGAAACGGAAAACAGGTCAAACGCCATTAGTTTCGACATTGACAATGTTCTCGTATACGGGTGATGAATTGCTTGGCAAGTCCAACGTCTTCCCAGCAATGTCGATGTTTGCATAGAGTTGGTGTGATGCTTGGGTCAAAGACGTTAACTGCATATAATATGCCTGTTTCTATCTACATGCGTGATGTGCTGCATTGGTTGCCAATAGCCCAACGCATCCATTATCGAATTACTGCCCTGGTTTCTCGCTGTATCCTTGGTTGTGCTCCATCCTACCTGCGCGTTCTCTGTCGTCCAGTCTCTGACATTGAAGCGCGTCGGGCCCTTCGCTCTGCGGCGAAGGGAAAACTGCTTGTTTCACGGGCTCACTTGGCTACCAGACAGCGCCGAGCCTTCTCGGTTGTGGGGCCGTCAATCTGGAATGACCTCTCCCTAACCTCCATCTCCTTCACCTGACCAGTTAATCCTTATTCCTTAAGTCCCTTAAATCTTTTTTCTTTTGCCGTGGCTGGGCTGGGAGCGCCTCTGAGTAGTTTCGTGAAGGAGCGCTATATAAATGCTAATATTGAATGAATGAATGAATCTTCGTGTGGTAGATTAGTTTCTTTGATATCACAAAATGGTCCAGGCCTATTATATTCAATTGAATACTGGTCATGGATATGGCTCTCTCCAATATTTGAGTCGCGTGTCGGCCTATGCATGGTATTCAAGAGTCAGATCAGTTGAGTGTTGAAATCATGTTTCCTAATTCGATTACCAGCATTTATGCTTCGATGTCAGTGCTTCTTGTGCGATTATTTAGTTCACCAGTGTGACAACACGAATAGACTAACCTATGAATTTCCTTGCATGCTTTTCTTCTTCCCTCCGCTGGGCCTTCTCCTTTAGTCATGCTTTTATCATTTACAAAAATAGCCGTTTTCGTGTTTTGTTCTGTAAAAAATTCTTAGCAGTTAAATGTATCTCATTCACAACACACTAGCATGTAAACAGATAGCAGTTTGTTCTCCTCGAAAGTGGTCACCTCTCTTGCCAACCTGCTTGAATAATAAGACGCAAGCCTAACTGAATAGTGAATACTGAAACGGAAAACATGTCAAACGCTGCTATTTTCGACATTGACAATGTCCTCGTATACGGGTGATGGACTGTATGGCAAGTCCAATATCTTCCCAGCAATGTCGATGTTTGAATAGACTTGTTGTGATGCTTGGGTCAAAGACGTTAACTGCATATATGCTGCTGCCTGAGAGTCGCCGATGCTGGGATTTTCCTTGATTGCCACGTTTTCATAGACAACTGGCTGTGATTCAGCTGTGATTATTTGTTCCGCTTGCTCAATTGAACCTGTCGTTAAACGCATAACAGCCAGTTTAACGCAAAGTCTCAATCAATCATTTTTTCAAAATTTCTTTAGTCAGATAATGTTTCGCAGTAACGGTTTCCTGCTGTTAATTATTATCAAGACCGTAGCCAGGATTTTGTTTCGGGGGTGTTTACTCGACCCTGAGCAATCTGACATGCAGCCGAATCAACTGACTAAGGTGTTTAGATGGTGATTTATCATGCGGAAGAGAGGAAGTTACTTGGAAAAGGATGTAACATAAGGCAGAGGTACCAGGCGCTCGATCTAGAGGAGGACCAAGAACTGACTGGGTAAACAGCGCCATATCCTAAAATAATTGACGCAGGAGTGGAGATCGGCCAAAGAAAGAATTGCAACACAGACACTGCATGGACTGGACCGCGACTGGATGGAAGAGCAAACGCGGGAGGCCGAGAATGACGGCTAGACACGGTCGCACAGGATCTGATGAGACGGAGAGGATTGCGGAGGACAGAGTGACGTGGAGGAGCAGTGCAGCCCGATGCGCTATCGGCGCGCGGAAGGACTAATGTCTAAAAAGTGGAGAAAAGGCAACAGTGGAGGATGGTACCGTTGTACAGTGTACACGACGCGGCCGACCCTCGCATCGAGGATGACTGAGAACAGAATCAATATGATGGCTTGAATGTGCCCTAGCAGAAACGATGTTGTATAGTTGTGATACGGTCATAATAATTTAAAAAGTGTTCGGCTATAAGCGTGTTGACAAAGCGATATATTAGTAGAAACGTCAAACGACCACTTGGCTGAAGGCTACTAAATGTGTATTACTTCGAGAAAAGAAGCAGACATTTCGGGTAGTAGGCCTATACAATAACTATGCGCCCACAGTAAAATTATAAGTACGCTGACATTTACATGTAGGACAATAATTATGTGAATATTAAGCCTAGGCATAATCATAATCTAGTACACTAGTAGGCCTAGTCAACATCGGCCCGCAATTAAATAATAACAAATTTACCACAGCTATAAACTACATATTCCAGGAGGTCTACACTTTACAGTCATGCGATGTCAGGATATGATGTGATGCATGGGCATGGACCAAAATATCACTTGTAGCCTATAGGCCTACTCGGATAATAATTATTATTAACTTTGCAAGGATATTTTTCTGAATCTGATTGTAACTTCCTTCTGATAACAATGCAATTCATCTAACATCGACGAAAATCAACAGAACAGCAAATGCCGTGCTTACTGTTATGACGTATGCAGATAAGACTTTTATAAAAATTCTAAGATAAGCAAAGATAAGATGAAGATATTCCTTGATAGACCAGTACCATCCGCATTTGTACATGCATCATGCAGTGGTGTAGTCCTAAAAAATGAAGTGGGGGGACGCCTGGAAATTGAAGTGGGGGGACGCCATGGAAATTGATGTAGAAACTGTAGCAAAAAGTGCAATCCTGCAAGAATTTTGCAAAAAGTGGGGGGACGGCGTCCCCCCGCGTCCCCGCCCCACTACACCACTTCATGCATGGCAAAATAAACGTAAGCGCTACATCAAAATCAAATGGTTTAAAACAGCACACAAGATCGTAAATTTATCCAACATAAGCATGTTCTTAATTACCAACTATTTATAATACTACATTTTGATTTGCATGACATAAGATTTAAATATGATAAAGCATCATTGTTAAAAATAATTTCCTCATAATTTTAATTTCTTACTATAAAGCCTTGCAGGCAATCTAACGTTTTAACCACCTACATGTAGAACATTGATACTCTACAACAACTATATACAACCCGAGGATTGGCCTGACCTACAGTGTACAATGAATATGCATGATGTTATAGATGGCCACACCGCTTAACAAGGAGAGAGGCGTGACCTGACCTATTTTGAGATTGCGAAAATGGTTTATTTCTGTGCATGGCTATTCTTCAGTCATATATTAGGCTATTTGTGAATTGACAGCGTGATATCTTGATTGTGGCGTTTATAATTAAAATTAGTGGAACAAATTATGTATCACAACCATTTCACATTGAATTTCACGGTGTCACGACAACTCGTCTACCGACAACTCGTCTAACGACAAGTGGTCTCCGGACAATTCGTCTACGACAACTGGTCTACAGACAACTGATCCAGCGCTTGAGAAATGGAAGCTGGATGAAAGTTTTTACAGGTGAAATGGAGGTTGGATTGATGAAAAAACGCAAGAGAAATGAAATCTGGATGATGGCTCTTTTACAGGTGAAATAGAAGCTGGATTGACGAAAATAACGTATGAGAAACAAAAGCTGGATGAAAGTATTTCTTGATCTGAAATTGAAGCTGGATTGATGAAAAACGCTTAATTAATGGAAGCTGGATAATGGTATTGTTTTATATCTGAAATAGAAGCTGGATTGACGGAAATAACGGGTGAGAAATAGAAGCTGGATGAAAATATTTTTAGATCTGAAGTAGAAGCTGGATGCATGTCGAAATACATGAATAAAATCATCTATCCAGCTTCCATTTGAGCTAAGAAACCATTTTCATAAATCCAGCTTCTATTTCATCAATACTATTCGTCTGTAGACCAGTTGTCGTTAGACCAATTGTCCGGAGACGAGTTGTCGGTAGATGAGTTGTCGGTAGACCAGTTGTCGTGGAACCGTTTTGGTGTTTCAAGTGCAAAATGTCAACTCACCAAAACAAGCCCAGATTTTGCCCAAAAAACCCAGAAGCCCAGATGAAGGCCAAAAAACCAGATTTAGGTGGGAAATCCAGCTGTGGCATCACTGCAGCCGGCACTAGTCTTGAAATCAAATATGGCCGCTTCAAAAAGGAAAGCTACACATACCAGCTTACACTTGTATAGGTAAAGTGGCGATTCGAAGGTCTCCTGGAAATGTTTTAGAATGGCAAGTTGCAAAACTTCGACAAGTCAAGAGATCGGAAAAAGAAAAGCGATGCCTGAAAGCTCAGTTTAAGTTTTGAAACACCAACCTAATCTATAAAAATTATATTATATTATGATTAGGCCTATAAGCTTTTATATATAGCCTATATATTATATAGGATCTATGCTACTTCTCTTCTAAATTACCAGATATAAATAACTTTGTAGCCGGTTCAATGTGTAACTAAAATTTAGTTACACATTGAACCGGCTGCAAAGTTACTTCTACCATTTGTCTTTATAATTGTCGTTTTCGTCATTTAATGACGAAAACAACAATTATAAAGACAAATGGTAGGCTCGTAGTTATAAACTTATATCCGCCAAACTGTTTTGGTTTCACATGCAACTGCTCTAGTTTCTTACTCCGTGGCAACTGAGATTCATTCTCGTTTGCATCGAGTTGTTCGGAAACTGGATTATCTCTACGTGACAGATCGGCTGCCAAGCCAGACGTTGGTTCTACAGACAAAATCATGATATATGAATGCATAACTCTATTAAACAACCCTGATCTAAATCCTGATAGCAACTATTTTAATGATTTGCAATGTGACAGTACATATTCATCTATTCAATCCCTCAGATCAAAGCTAGCCTCCTCTCCATGTTCTCTCTCATTTTTGCATGTAAATGCAAGAAGCATTTTACCCAAAATTAAAAAATTTATGGATCTGCTGAACTCTTTACCTGTATCTATACTTGCATTAACAGAAACCTGGCTGAACGAATCCAATACTGATCTAATAAAAGTGCCTGGTTATCAATTTGTTCATCGTTCCAGAGGATCTGGAAAGGGCGGAGGAGGAGTGGGATTCTTGATTAGAGAAGAAATCTCGTACCAAATCCTTGACTCGATAGGATCCGAATTCCTCTCCTTTTCAATTTTTTGAAGGTCTTTTTATTCGCCTAGCACATAAAACTGGGGCAACCACAGTTGGGGTTATATATCGGTCACCTGGGCTTAAACTAGAAGATTTCTCTGAAGAAATTAACAACATTTTAGATCATATGCTAAAAAATCAAAAGACATAGTAGTTTTAGGTGCAGGGGCGCAACCAGAAAATTTTCCTGGGGGTGCTCAGAATTATTATTGTAAACGCTGAAGGTGCGAAGCAGCGAGTGCCGATGGCACGAAGCCAGTGCCAACTAGGGGATCTGGGGAGCGTCGAAGCTCCCGCAGCGGGGTCTGGAGCCCCAGAAACCAACGCATAAAATTTACTTTTGACATCAGTCAGAGCATGTTTTGAGGCTCTTGTTTGCCAGCTGTATTTTCTGAGTGATAAAGTCATTAAAACGTCTGAAAAACATGGCTTAGGACTTCAAAAATGTCCTTTCCATTTTGTTTAGATAAGACACAGGGTCTTAGGCTTATAGCTCGCGAGTGGCAGAATTAATAACCAGTGTTTGATCTAGCCCTCCTCCAATAGGGCCTATATAGTGTTTTATCTATAGGCCCTAGTACCTTCTCTGGGAATCAGGTTTCTGGGGAAAAGCCAGCATCCTATGGAAAATCTCAAAAGCACGTGGCACCGAGAGGGCATGGACTTTGGGAGGGGATGTGCCCCTCCACATCAGAAATTTTCTAATTTCCACACTGCAATGGCAGCATTTTAAGCTGCCATCCAAAGCAAAATATAGGCAACTATTTTAGTGCTAATAAGAGTGGTCTAAACTTCAATGAATATACTCACAATACCGGTACTATAAGAAATTCTCACTTTCCACGTTTTTTATGGTACCATTTTAAGATGTCAACTTAGCAAAAATAATTCTATTAGGCCTACTTCAGCGCCGATAAAAAAGTGATTTCAGATTTCAACATACATGTAGGCCTATAGCAGAGGAAGAGGTTTTGGCAGGGAGATGTGCCTCGTCCCAACATAGAATTTTTTATTTCCACACTGCAGCACGTGGTATCATTTTAGGCTGTCATTTTAACGAAATTTATCATGATTTCATTGCTGAAAGACATGATGTAAGACTTCAATGCTTCTCCCCATTGTTTAATATTTTAATTCCCATACTGTACGTAATGTTAAGCTTTTAAGCTGTCATCTTAGTAAAATTGCTCATTTTCAATGCTGATAGTCATAGATTTTAGTTTAAAATTTCAGAGTGTTGCCTCACAATTAAACTAAAGAAAATTGGATTTGCATAGTACACTGAGACTTTTAAAGCTGTAATTTTTGCAAAATAACTCATGATTTTAGTGCTCAGAGACGTGATATCAGATTTCAATAAACGCCCTCCCATTGTTTAAGAATCAAAAAAATTACACACAATGTAATGACAGCATTTTAGGCTGTCGTCTGAACAAAATTGTTCATTATGGATAAACAGTGGATCATCATCATCAGCATCCTTAGGCTCAATGCCCGTAGGAGTCCGACGCCACTCTCTGTCTGAGTCTGTCTCGCGTCATGCTGCCCAGCTTGAACCGGTTCGGTCAGCAGGTCTGCTCCATACCATTAACATCTTGAAGCAGCTAGACCACCTTGTCTGACTGAAGAGAATATTGGGAGAGAGGCATGAAGGACAACCTGGGTCAATGCCCGTATGTGTCCCACGCTCTCCCCAGACTCTCTCCACTGGTCTGTCCTGACCGTCCTGTGCATGTCTGCCCCACATCATGATACCTTGAAGCATCTGGATCGCTATGCCACTTGTGCCGTGGTTTTTGCGGATTTCAATCGTCTTGTTCTTTTACTGCCAGCGTATCGCCACCCATCTGGCAAACCTTCCTCCTTTTGTCCGGGCTTAGGACCGGCGCAGGGACGTTGTTGGTTCCCTGTGGCGGAGGATGGATGCAGTTTAACGTCGTGCCCAGGAAAAAAAAACAGTGGATAACACAGCATAAATATATGATAATATTTATGAAATATTTATGACCTATTGGGGATATAAACATCTCCGTCCCCTTAACACAAATCTTGGGGGTTTAAAACTTCAGACTGTTGCCTCACAATTACTAACGTCTCCCCTATCGCTCTATATATCCGCCCATGACAGTAGGCCTAAGTTATGCACATTATAATATCATATAAGAGTACCATAATTATATTGTAAAAATAAATAAAATTATAATGATATAGTACGGTAGTAAATAAGATCATGGTATACATGATACTTTTTATGGCAATTTATGCAATGCAATAAAATAAACAGCAACTAAAACTACTATCATTTTGTGAAATTTTCTAGAGGAAATTTTCATTTCTGGGCACTTTCTCCGCTGGAAATGTCTAGAACAAACAAAGCTGAATAACTATATAATATTATAATACTAATTTGAAGGAAAACAATTCGTAACTAGGCCTTAATAAAATAGCACACACGTCACTAAGTCGTAACATATTATCAATAAATTGGTGAGACACTGTAATGTAAAGGCGCATGCATAGGGTGTCACGACAACTCGTCTACCGACAACTCGTCTACCGACAAGTGGTCTCCGGACAATTCGTCTACGACAACTGGTCTACAGACAACTGATCCAGCGCTTGAGAAATGGAAGCTGGATGAAAGTTTTTGCAGGTGAAATGGAGGTTGGATTGATGAAAAAACGCAAGAGAGATGAAATCTGGATGATGGCTCTTTTACAGGTTAAATAGAAGCTGGATTGACGAAAACAACGTATGAGAAACAAAAGCTGGATGAAAGTATTTCTTGATCTGAAATAGAAGCCGGATTGATGAAAAACGCTTAAGTAATGGAAGCTGGATAATGGTATTGTTTTATATCTGAAATAGAAGCTGGATTGACGAAAATAACGGGTGAGAAATAGAAGCTGGATGAAGGTATTTTTAGATCTGAAGTAGAAGCTGGATGCATGTCGAAATACATGAATAAAATCATCGATCCAGCTTCCATTTAAGCTAAGAAACCATTTTCATAAATTCAGCTTCTATTTCATCAATCCTATTCGTCTGTAGACCAGTTGTCGTTAGACCAATTGTCCGAAGACGAGTTGTCGGTAGACGAGTTGTCGGTAGACCAGTTATCGTGGAACCCATGCATAGGCCTATCGCTGACGCTTTTAATGAGAATTATTCATGATTATGCAAATTCTCGAGACCCAGACAAACTCAGGTAGACCAGCTAAACACTTAAATCTGGTGCTTTGTGAACCATGAATTTGACTAAGATTATAATACAGAAGAATGAAGGAACTTCCTTGGTTGTGTAGGCTAATCTGAAAGACCCCCTACCCCCCCCCCCCCCCAACACCCCCACAAAAAAACTAATCGGATTTGGAAAAATTGCGTGGGTCACTTTTTTAGCCCTGGGGGGTGCTCAAGCACCCCCCAGCACCTCCCTAGTTGCGCCACTGTTTAGGTGATTTTAACATGGATCTCTTGAAAATTAATAACCACAAATCCACTGCTGATCTCTACCATTGCCTAACCGCCCATCATCTATTGCCTCTCATAACCAGACCTACCAGGATCACTGACCATACATCTACATTACTAGATAACATATTCACTAACATTTGGACCAAACTTATTTATTCCTCTATTCTCATCGAAGACATCTCTGATCATTTACCAATCATAGCATGTAAATCATCATATTTTGATCAAAAAACTTTATAACTATGGAATTAGAGGGACACAATTACAATGGTTTGTTAGCTATCTTGAAAATCGTTTTCAACTGGTTTCTGTTAACAATTGTACTTCTGATCTACAACTCATTTCTCACGGTGTCCCTCAAGGATCTAATCTTGGACCTCTTTTATTTTTACTCTATATTAATGATTTACCCAATGTATCGCATTCTATGTATTTTGTGCTATTTGCTGATGATTCTAACTTATTTCATTCTGATAAATCTATTGATACCCTATTTAACACTGTTAATTCTGAGCTTTACCGAGTCGTTGATTGGTTTCGATCTAATAAAATAACTCTAAATTTGGATAAAACCAACTACATCCTCTTCAGATCCCATAAGAAAAAATATCCCAATGAACTTCCTATTCTACTAATTGAAGGGACTCCTATCACCCAAGTAACATCCACAAAATTTTTGGGCGTATACATTGATCAGCATCTAAATTGGAAGGAACACATCAATAATATCTCTAGCAAAATTGCTAAGACTGTTGGTGTGCTATTTCGCTCATCTAAACTGATTCGTGTCTCTATCCGGTCTATGCTATACTATTCTCTTATTTATCCTTATTTAACATACTGTAATTTAATTTGGACGTCTACTTACAAATCTAATTTTATCAGACTAGTCACCCTTCAAAAATATGCAATCCGTTTTATAGCTAATATTCCTCGCCGAGCCCACACCGCTCTGTATTTCAAGGAATTTGGATTATTAAAGATCGATCAAATTAGGCACTTGCAAATAGGAGAGTTTATGTACCGTTATAACCATGGCCTATTACCACTTGTATTTAATGATTTCTTTAACCTTACCTCTGATCGCCACTCTTATTCAACTAGAAAATTAACTGTTTATGACCTTCCCTACGCACATACTTATAGTCGTCGATTCTCTATACAATATACTGGCTCCCAATGTTGGAACTCTGTCCCTACACATCTTCATTCCCTACCTAACACAAGATTATTTAAGCATAAACTTCGCCTTTATGGTGACAAGACAATTCGGCGCCGGACAATTCGGCGCCAGACAATTCGGCGCCAGACAATTCGGCGACAGACAATTCGGCGACTGACAATTCGGCGCCGGACAATTCGGCGCTCAGACAATTCGGCGACAGACAATTCGGCGCCAGCAAGCATGTAAATTATAGTCTTGATTTATAGGCTTGAAACTGAGGTTTCTGAAATAAACCCAGATTTCCTTTTAAGAAAGAACATTTTCATCAATCCCGCTTCCATTTAAGAAAGCACATTTTCATCAATCCAGCTTCCATTTAAGCAAGAACATTTTCATCAATCCCGCTTCCATTTAAGCAAGAACATTTTCAACCATCCAGCTTCCATTTAAGAATGAACATTTTCATCATTCCAGCCTCCATTTAAGCAAGAACATTTTCATCAATCCCGCTTCCATTTAAGAAAGCACATTTTCATCAATCCAGCTTCCATTTAAGCAAGAACATTTTCATCAATCCCGCTTCCATTTAAGCAAGAACATTTTCATCCATCCAGCTTCCATTTAAGAAAGAACATTTTCATCATTCCAGCCTCCATTTAAATAAGAACATTTTCATCAATCCTGCTTCCATTTAAGAAAGAACCTTTTCATCAATCCAGCTTCCATTTAAGCAAGAACATTTTCATCAATCCAGCTTCCATTTAAGAAAGAACATTTTCATCATTCCAGCTTCCATTTAAGAAATTGTCATAATTAGCTTCTTTAAGTACAACGGTCGTTGTTTTGTTTCAGACATTACATATCTGTACTCCGTTTATATGATTTGCCATCCATCTATGTGGGTAATTGCGGAGTCGGGGGTAATAGCGGGGGAGGGATAATGGCGGGGGGGCAATTGTCTTCGGGGTTATGGCAGGGGGTAATGGCAGGGGGGTAATGGGCCGGGGGTAATGTCCGGATACTGCTTAAAGTAATGTTCGTCATAAAACGGCGCGCGCAAACGGCGCCGAATTGTCTGTCGCCGAATTGTCTGGGCGCCGAATTGTCTGTCGCCGAATTGTCTGTCGCCGAATTGTCAGTCGCCGAATTGTCTGTCGCCGAATTGTCTGGCGCCGAATTGTCCGGCGCCGAATTGTCATGGAACCCGCCTTTATCTACTTAAACCACTTCCTGATATGTAATGGTTAAGGTTTCTGCTCAGTGGTTTCGCCAAGCCCTTAGTTAAGTCTTTAGTTAAGTCATTAGTTAAGAGTTGTTTTTCTCGTTATATACAGAAATGTCGATTGCATAATGTTTTTTCTCTCTCCCTCATCATTTTTTAAATTCCTACAATTGAATGTTCTGTCGTGTTTTTCTTTTATATTTTACATGAATTATGGGTGGCCCTATTAGCGGGATTTTCCATCCCTTCTGGGTCTCCCCTTCTTCACCAAATTATGTTAATGTATTATTCAATGCCATAATTGTATCATGTTTGTTTGTTGTTTTGGTTGAGGAAAAAAAATAATAATGTAAAGAAAGGTGGACTTTTTAAAAGAAGTTTTGGTAATCTATCGTTTCGCGTTTCAGTGGAATAAATTATGCCAAATTTTTGGACTGGGACAGCAAAAATTATTTTGTCTCAATCCGGCTTCTACTTTGGCATGAATCATTCACATCAATTGAGCATCAATTTAAGCAATAAATCATTTAATAAATTCAGCTTCTATTTCAACAATAACTGCTTTAATCAATCCAGCTTTTATTTAAATTATGATTATTTTTCATCAATCCAGTTCCAGTGTCAGCATTAATGCTTTAAAAAGCACACTTCTATTGAACTAAAAATTATCCTATTCAATGCAACTTCTATTTGGCAAGTATTATTTTCGTCAATCTGACTTGTAGGCCATCAACGCTAAATCGCATGCATTGACGAATAATTTACTTCGCTAAAACGATAGATTACCGATTTTGCTTTACTGCACAACCTGCAATTTTTGATAGCATAGGTTTATGGGCAAAAATTTCTTAAGACCTTTTAGTCGTTCTCGATGGCGAAAAAAATAAAAATTTTATGACCTTTTTAGTCGTTTCTCAGTTCCCCGAAATTTATCCCAAGAGTTTTACGAAAGATGTCGCAAGTAGCCGCATATAAAATCTGATGTAGAAATGGAAGTTTCACCTTGCGGTGTCACGAAATAGAGTATCCCCCGTATTAATCGTATCCCCCCAAATGAAGAAAAGTCGAAAAGGTCACTTCCGCGTGTATTTATTTTTGCAAATTAATTTTCATCTGCTTTGTTTTGAACAATGACGCTAACAGGTATGTTTATTCCAACTAGATATTTTGTTTTGCTTTGGTTTTAGAGCACTTAGAACATTTAAAATATTTAAGAACAGCCAGAGTCACTAAATAAATTCGAGTTACCTTTCTCTGAAAATTGCTTAGGACACTTAAAACAATTATTAGAGTCACTTTAAATTTTGATTGGAGCATGAAATCTTCAGTTATACGGATTTTTCAAAAAGGGGATAGAATGGTTTATCCCCCCTGGGTAGCTTAGACAGGTTAATTCCATCCGGAGGGGATTATTAATTCATCCCCCCGGATAGCTTTCAGGGGATACTCTATTTCGTGACACCGGCATATTTTTCACTGCACAAGCTCTTCGTTCCACTTCGCTCTTATGTCATGAGCCAGCTGTAGTTACCTTTTTCTAATGATTATCACCGCACAAGATTGCTTTTGCAACTGCACAAATTCAATTACAACTGCACATTTTGTGTAGAACTGCACGTTACAAAACCTGATGTAGAGCATGGGTTCATAGGCCTATGACCTCCAGCACGTGGCCTTTTGTATATCAGACGGGGTAATTGGAGTTCATGAATATAATTATGTTTAACTACCTTTATTTCTTCTTTTCACGTAGGCGATAATGCAGATCGCAGCAAACGTGAGTCCAGCAAACGTGAGTCCAGCAAACGTGAGTTCAGTATAAGCAACCATAAAATGGATGGAGTACTCGTTCCCTAAAAGTATAAGCTTACAGATCATATTGAAGAACAGGAAAAAAGAAGAAGACGAGGTGAGGCGGAGGTGGAAGAGATCGAAGATTATGATGAGAAGGAGAAGAAAATAGAGAAGGAAGCATAGAAGAATTAAAAAGGAGAAAATCGTCCTCTTAAGTCAGCGACTTCATATTTCTTAGACTCGGCATACGAGGGCTGGATGGTTCAATAGCCTACGAAACAGTCAAATGGTCGCATTAGTTCATATGGCATTCTCACAGTTACATGATTCGTAGAACTAACCAGAAACATCCATTTCAATTGAGTTGGCCACTATTGGACCTGCAGAGCAATGAGCTTTATAAAATCTATTAGCCACTTTCAATAAACAGACATTCGTAAAGAAAGCGATGAGAGCAAAACATAACTTGCACAAAATATATATCTTATCAATCGTGCGATTCTCTATTTGTATTATTATGCACATTTTGCTGCACATTAGACGCACATAGTAGACATATTAATTGATCATCAGAAATGGTGAAAAGCAATGATTTCACTTACGCAACGCAATCGTAGGGTTTTGAGTGTAGTTGATTGATTCATTCTGCATAATACCGACAGAGGATGAATTCCAGATATAACTAAAGTTAGGTATGTTTGATGCGTTCGTGGTCCCACTATTATAGTTTTCAGCTGAGAAATAGAATCTGCACGAATAGAAATGTCCATATTTGGTTGAGTTGAACGTCGTTGTCAGTGTTGAAGTAAAGTTAGTATCTGGGATGATTACAGTATCGACCCCTTGTGTTAACACTCGTTCTTGCAGGCCATCTTGTCTTTTTTCATCGTGTAGTCTCCATTCTATGGTAGGAGGCCAGACGCCACGGAATTTAACAAAGCAATGAATCGTGGCAAAATAACTGCCTCCCTGTGATACATGGTCGTCATTCGTTGTCTGACTGATGCTACAATTTGGTTTCGTATCTGGAACACCAACAAAAATCACAACCTGAAATAATATTGATAGCCATTTCATTACAGAAACTTTGTTCTCAACTTAGGAATTTTGATTTACTAGATAGGCTATCAACTTGGTTAGGCTAGGGCAGTGGTTCCCAACCCGTGGCCCGCGGGCCAAAAGTGGCCCGCCAGGTCTAAAAAATGGCCCTCATCTCACAAAGCCTTGACAAAATATATGAAAAAGAGTGACAATTTGAACAGGATAGAACACATAATTATTTTCTATTACAAATAATTTTATTTTTACGTCTATAAATAACATCAAGCATTCCACTTTGATTCAATTGTAACAATTTTATATGATTTTAGTTAATTAAAATTTAGCCTTGTGGCCCCCTAATGCCCTTCAACCACGAAAAAGTGGCCCTCCTATCCTCCAACTCAGAAAAAGTGGCCCGAAAGTCAAAAAAGGTTGGGAACCACTGGGCTAGGGCATGGTTTGTCACACCCGATCAATCCGAATTTTATTGGGCCATCTAAGGTTAGGCTACATGGACTAGATTCAAACGCATGCGACAAGCGCGTGAGGTTCAATGGAAGTGATAGGGAAACAAATGCAACTCGTCGTTTGATGAATAAACGCATCTTTTAAACTTACAGAATTTCTGTTCTATTGAAATTTCAATAACGTAGTCCTATACTACATGTGTTTTAAAAGAAACTCACCAAATACAATCAACTGAGCGCTAAATTGCAACGGTTGATGTGTTTTGCTTAAACGAGCAACACAAATATAGATTCCAGCGTCGTCTAATTTCGTCGAATTCACGTAAATGTTCCCTTTGATGTCAATTCCAAAATGCGAGTTAACAACTTTATTCTCATTTCGCCATTTGCTATAAAGAATCTCAGGTTTTAAGCCAAGGATTGGCTGGATTTTCCACTCCAATATTTCAAAGCTGTCGTTTGTCGGGCAGTTCATGTTCATTCGTTGTCCTACAATGACGGCTGTGTTTTCCGAAATGACAAAAGAAATGTAGCACCCTGCAATATGTTCAATAATTACAAGATAAAATTTAATTTGACATTACAAACGTTTTGAGTTCAAATTTCTCTGGATTTTCCACTCTAAAATTTCAAAGCTGTCCTTTGTCGGGAAGTTCATTTTCATCCGTTGTCCCACAAAGACGGCTGTGTTTTTCGAAATGACAATCGAGACATAACTCCCTGTAATGAATACGACGATTCAAAGAGCATCGTAGCAAAGCACAAGCCCTTGCGAAAGCGTTTAGCAAACGATCGAATTAGTCATAGTAAACAGTAAAATAATGAAATCGTGTCATTATGTCTTGAGTCTTGCCGTAGAAGTGTTTACACTAGCACGAGCGTAGGCCTATTGATGGTGAGATGCTCCACGGGTTCCATGACAAAATGTCGCACGACAAAATGTCGCGGACAAAATATCGCAAAGACAATATGTAGCAGGACAAAATGTTGCCGACAAAATGGAGCAATCGTAAATTAGTAAAACACTTTTTTATTGCACAAATCGACCATTTAAAAAAAACTTTCGAATGAACTTGTTAATAGTAGTGTCAACAGGCACACATTCCAACAAAAAAATATCCATGAAGAAGTCCGCAAAAAATAAAAAAAGTGTGCGAACTAACTCTCGTTACATGAAGTTACTAGGACAGCTACATTGATGTTAATACTAAATGTGTTACAGTATACGGAAATGTAGGGCCTACGTGATGAGTGGAAAACTATAAATACAAAGCTACATAGTGTGCAAGCACACTATGCATAGGCCTACATGATGTTAATCTACAGCTAGAATTAATTTAATATTGAATCTGTCAGTGTTTCTGTTAATGTCCACGAATAATGCTAATGAAGCTTTATAACTGTTCATACAACATTGATATTCAGAATTCTTGCAATGTCTACCAAGTATTGAATGGGTTTTCACTACCCTCTCTTCTATATTATTTGCTCTTTCATGTCCATTGATTTTTTGTAAAGGCATTTGTACTATGTACAAGCTTTGTCTCAGGTCTGTCTTCTTTAATCCTGGTCCGCTACCTCCTCGCACAGGTATACATGTACTTTAAACCTCGCATAGATCGAAGAATTATACTCGCGGCGGCGACATTTTGTCCACGACATTTTGTCGGCGACATTTTGTCCTGAGGCATATTGTATCTGCGACATTTTGTCCGCGAAATTTTGTCGGCGACATTTTGTCGTGCGACATTTTGTCAGGCCACCGTTCCACGACCTAGACCCAGCGACTGAGAAGGTGCTGTCTCCGAAACAGGAATTTTAACTTTCGCACTCGAGGATCTTCGCTCATCTCGGACTTCCGCACACCAATTATACACCAAAACAGTATGCAATGAGGCACGACTACTCAGGTCTCACCCCATGAAGAACCCGATACACCAGCAAAGCCAGTTTCAGTTCGATGTGTTGCTCCATTCGGCGTCTGTGCAGCACATCGCGTTGATGAGTCTCATAATAGGGCTGCCAACCGTCCCGGATTCTCCGGGGCAATCCCGGGATCGACTCTTTGCGTCTCGTGTCTCGGACTGATCACGGATTAGGCCTATCCCGAAATTTCCTGTAGGATCCACTTATCAAAATTATGTTCTTTTGTTCTTATTAATTTGTGCACACTAAACTCATTAAGTTGCACGATAAATTTTGACAGTATGCAATGAGGCACGACTACTCAGGTCTCACCCCATGAAGAACCCGATACACCAGCAAAGCCAGTTTCAGTTCGATGTGTTGCTCCATTCGGCGTCTGTGCAGCACATCGCGTTGATGAGTCTCATAATAGGGCTGCCAACCGTCCCGGATTCTCCGGGGCAATCCCGGGATCGACTCTTTGCGTCTCGTGTCTCGGACTGATCACGGATTAGGCCTATCCCGAAATTTCCTGTAGGATCCACTTATCAAAATTATGTTCTTTTGTTCTTATTAATTTGTGCACACTAAACTCATTAAGTGGCACGATAAATTTGGCGTTCTGCGTTCTGTTATTGTACAGCGCTGAGTCAAAATCTTAAAGCATTAGGCCACAAACCACTGAGAATCAATAACATTGCTCCCTAAAAAATACGCCAGGCCGTTTTTAATGCTTTTTGCGAGAAAGCGTTCTGCATCATAGACAACCTGTTGTCTAACTATTACTGCAATTAGACCTTCCTGAGCACCAATCTTGTGATAGCGGAACTCTTGATAGGACCTTATAGTCTAAACATTTTTTAAACATGACATGGACCGATTTCTGCATCTTTCCTCCCAGTGTTCTGGAACTGTTTAAAGCTCATACATAAAAGCTAAGATATGTTCTACTCTCTTTGGAGATTACGATTAGCTTACGTTTAAATACGATACAATACAAGGCAATATTGGCTACAAATATGACTTTAGTCAGTTATTCATTTAAAGTTTAAACTGAATGCAAATTAGTGTCAGGGATGTTATATTTTAAAAGGCATTATTTCGTAAAATTTGCAAAATGGGCCTAAAATTATCCAGCCTGGACCGCTAACAGTATTATAGTCGGGCCCTATGGTAGTTGATCCTCTACCCTTGCTTCCCGGGTGTGGCGCAAGAACAGAAACTCTGCTTTTTTAGAGAAACATAGACATATAAAATTATAGGCCTTGATAAGACGTCTCCAATAATAAATTCATTCGGAATAATTGAAATCGTGACGTATATCATAAGCTTACGTGCACGATTTCAATTATTCCGAATGAATTTTCTTGAGCAGAAGTAAAATATTATCCCACCGCCGCTTAAATGTCCCCTACGCCTATGGTTGGCAGTCCTAGTCTTACATAGGTCAATAATAATAAACAACTCAAACGATTTTTAAAGCGCCATACTTAATATTGTAGCAGGCTAACGTGCGAAGAAAAGACAATAGTTAACTTAAACTTATTAAGTTTCAGTTAATAATAAACGTAGGCCATTTATATTATAGAGTCTAATCCAGCGGTTCTCAACCTTTTTAGTGCGGCGCCCCTTGGTGACCTTTCCAAATTTGTGACGACCCCAATAACAAATTTATTGAGTTACGCCCCTATTTCACTGCATTCTTTTGCCATTGGCCATTGTTAATCATTTTCACACTCACAGTTTGAGAACTGCTTTTGGCAATAATTGTAGGTCTATGAGGTTTACTGGCTGTTGCGATTCTGAGAGCTAGACCTACCTGTTTTGATAACTTGAAGTTCAAGTTTTATGTTAGTCTATTCGTCTTGCAAAACTTCAACAGCTGCCACATCCTGCTGTTGGACCTTCCCAACCTTTCTCTGCAGGTGTGCCTTCTTGGAGTCATCAACTTTGATCTTTATTACACCGGTCATGCTTACCTGCACAGTTAGGACGCTTAATATCTAAATGATGCTTCAGTTTATTTGGTAGGATTCATCAATTCGACCAACTAAATGTCAGTAAAAATGTTGTAGTTTCTCTAATCATGCTGTAACTATTAAGCAATAGGCTAAAATTGGTCATCAGTTCTTTTTTTGTTAGCACTAACTTTGACCTGCTGATTCGTCTGGAGTGGTTAACATTTTTATAAACTTTACTTGTTCTGTTATAGATCTAAATGCGCCAAGCACAGGAGTAGTTTTGGGAGGTGATGTGGTCCTCCGCATTTTCGATTTTTTTTTATTTCGACACTGCAACAGTAGCATTTTAGGCCGTCATTTTAATGACATTGCCCATGATTTCAGTGCAGTTAGTCATGGTTAAGGCCCAAGAAAGTTTCCCCTTCCATCGTTTGAAATTTGTCATCTCGTGATTTCAATGCTCACAGACATGGTTTAAGACTTTAATAAATGTCCCGTCCCCATTGTTTACATTTTTGAATTTTCACATTGTAATGGCTGTTTTTAAGCTGTCACCTTAATATAATTGCACATTGTAACTTAGCATTTTAAGCCGTTATCTTCACAAAATTGTTCATGATTTCAGTGCTGAGAGACGTCGTTTGGGACTTCAATAAATAGCCTATTACCTACCCATTCCTTTTTAGAAGTAGAATGGAATTTAGATTTGAAAAACCAAAATGGCAAAAATTAAAATAGCTGCCTCAAGCTGACAAATGAATCATAGCAAAAGCAGGCCCTATATGTAAAAATTTATTTTAAGTTATTTAGCGTTGTAGATTCTGCAATGAGTTGAAACTGCAATTACATGTTTTAAAAAATTTCTTAAAGGGGCGCGGCGACCCCTGGCAAATCATCAGGCGAACCCGTAGGGGTCGCGACCCACAGTTTGAGAACCGCTGGTCTAATCTATATAAATAAAAATGTAAAACGTTACCGTGCGTAATCAAGGAATTCGGAAAGTTCTTGACCGATTGTTTTGAAAATTTTCGCAAAAAGTTCCATTCGAACATGAGCGGGTTTGTATAATGCCTTTTGGAAAAAAGCGCAATCTTTACGACAAAAAAACACAACTTTGAATTCGATTCCATATACGTCGATGGAGTCCACCCATGTCGATTTGAACTTTCACGCATCCGTCCGCCCATTCGTCGGGCGCGTTTCAAACTCATTCTTCGGGCGCGTTTCAAAACGTTTATCCGGCCGTCTTTCTATAGCGCAAATTTATATGTAACTGTCGGTTTTTACAAAATCGTCCATTTGCGGCGGTTTTCCGCGCGTCTTTCTATAGCGCATATTTCTAGGGATGGAGAAGAGGAGGAACGGAGGGGAGGGAGGGGAGGAAACGGGAAAGAGGGATGCAGGGAGGGGAGAGGGAGGGAGGGTGGGAGGGAGAGAGGGTGGGAGGGAGGGGAGGGTAAGGGAGGGGAGGGAAAGATAGGGGAGGGGAGGGGAGGAAGGGGGTGAGGAAGGCGAGGGGAGGAAAGGAAGGGGAGGGGACGTAGGAAGGGAGGGCTGGACAGTCTTTTCAGCCACAGCAACGCGTGGCCGGGTACAGCTAGTTATAATATATATATATATATATATATATATATATATATATATATATATTAGAGTGGTCCACAAAATTCATCTAACAAATTTCAGTTCTCCACAAGGCTTGTTTTGTTCCTTATCATGATTATAATAATCACAATTTTTTTAATGAAAACAAATGAAATTTAGAGGTCAACCCATTTGACACTTTTTATGCTATTTGGACAGATGTAGCTAAATCGTTCGGTAATGGTCAATGTACGACCTGAGCGACATTGAGCGATGTCTGGGGAGATTCCATTTCTCAATTACCGTACTTCAACAATGATATTGACCTGAAAGTCACCTTCTTGAATGCCGTTCACCATTTCTGGGATTGTCAAGAGTTTTTCCTGACAATTTCCAGTGACAATAGTAGCTTAATTGCTTTGCGGTCCATATTTTCCTTTGATCCGTCGATTATGGACAATATTTGGCCTTCTCAGTGAGGTTATTGCAGGCCTGCCAGTGTGCACTCTTTTTCTTCCATTGCACCTAGCTGCTTCTTGTCCTTCTTTTATTGCGAACTTCTAGAAAGTGGTATTTCTGAAATTAATGTCATAACCAATCGCCAGTGTGACGCCTCCATCTACAGACCAAGGATCACGGTCTGGAAAGCCAACATGATACAAAGCACCGACAACTAAACTAAAGAGGACTGGATGATGTTCTTGGATCTTTTTTAATAATGAGGCAGTTAGTAGCAGCTGTTTATGCAGACATTGTAGAGTGTAGATGTATTGCATACGTACTAGGACTAAGTTGTCTGATATTCTTCAATGTAATCAAATTCTTCTATAGATGCCAACGCAGAAAGTTCACCTGCTGCTTCATAACTGCCTTTTGTCTTGGGTTCTTCATTTTAGTTTTCACCATTCTCTCTTTTTCCTGCGGTTGCCTCTTTCTGCTTTCTTTTGCTGCTGTCTTTAAGTTTACTCCACTCATGCTGCTGGAAAATACGTCTGCTCTTTGTAGGACCGATTCGAAGGATATCCCGATCTTAGTCTGCACTGGATTTCTGTCATCACATCCTTTGAGGCAATATCGAACAATTTCTGAAGATCACTCTTGAACATGTCGTCTCCATCCTGTCACTTTCTCTTTATAGTGGTCAGTGAATCTTCAGAGGTAGGTAGTTCTGGTAAAGCTTTGGCAGTTTCCTTACACACCAGCTGTGTTGGTATTCTGGCAAGCACCCAAATACAAACAATTGCATCATAGGCCATTTTGTGGCTTTCCGGAAGGGGTCTCCCTTTAGTTATATGATTAAACTAAAGCAGTTGCTGTGCATCCAGGCTTCGTGGTAATCTTGCAGTAGACAATCGAGAGACTGGTTTTCCTATAGCCAGTGCTCTGGGTCGGATCTCAAATTAGACGAAGCCATATTAGACTAATAAAGAAGGTTAACATGACGTAAAGACATTATCAGCACTCAAGTAAAATGTTCAGAATGGGTTGACCTCTAAATGTTGCACATTATGCACAATCAGGCTGAAATTTTACAGGGAGACTATCTACCCCAAGTGGACAAAAATAAGCCTTGTGGAGAAAGTATTCTAACAACTCAATTTTTTGGCTGTGGTGTGTGGACCAGTCTAATATATATATATATGTATTCTTTCCTTTATTTCTTCCCCTTCAAGACGCCTAAAAATCGTTTTGTTCCTGTTTTTATTCACGGCTTCTCTCTTGTCCATGTTCTGTTCTGTGTCTTTAGATCTTTTCATAACATTCATCATCCAGGTCTTCGTCTATCTTCCTCTGCATCTTGCCCCATCTACCTGTGCCATACATAGCCGTGGATATTTTACATAGGGCCCAGACCTATGTCTGGGCCCTATGTAAAATATCCACGGCCTATATAAAGCAGAGCCATTAATATACAAGTATCTTCGTTTATTAAACCTGAGTGACAAATCGCGTTCATTGACAACAGAGGCGAATATAGTTAGTATCAAACTAGAACTGATGGGAAGTACAGTTCCATTATGTAGCAGATGTAGGCTAGCTTATAAAGTTTGTGTCATAGTCTTAATTTATCAGGCATTTCGAAATAGTGCGGCCTATGGCGCGGGTGATAAAGACAGTGAACTATATTGCACTTACCAAATATAATGTAAGTGTAGAGAATAACTAGGTTCCAAGATACATAATTGCATTTCATTTTGAAATTAAACTCTGCGGTTAAATTCACAAAAATAGAAAACACTGCCATTTAATATGCAGTGTTTTCAAGTTATCAATATCACTATCTGCAGATGTCGCCTCTATGCATGATGGTTTTACTTTTAGGCATTGTCTAGAACACATGTAGGTAGGGCTTGTAGGCATAGCCTAGAACATACACATACATGTAGGCATAAAGACAGTATGTGAAAAGCGATTGCTTTTTCGTGAAACTGACTACAATGTCCTGGTTTAGACTACCAAAGTTTCGGGCAGTTCGAGTCTAAACAGAAACAGCTTTTCAGAATAATATGAATAATAATTATAGTCAAGCACGTTGATGCCTGTTGAAGCAATAAAAAATAATTTCATTTTCGTTTTCGCGGTTACGGTACGCGAATTCGTAGACCATACACTGATACGAGTCCGAAGCCCTGACTTACCGTAAACTCATTGAGATCTATTATTAGCTGAACCAATGACATCTGACCCAATTATACTGGCGCGTTGCAGAGCAAAGAAAGGTTCATTTAAGAGTAAGTAACTTCGCAAGCTTTTAACTGATAACGCGTATACTTTGGCAAAAGTAGTGGAGAGCGGAAAATTCTGTATGACTGTTAAGTATCTAATGACGACACTAATCCTAACACTAACCCTAACCGACCCTAACCCTAACCCTGACCCTAACCCTAACCCAAATCTTATCCTACTCGAACACACCAAGGTCTCCGATGCTCAAAATTTAATAATAAAGAACGCGAAAGTTAGCTATAATTACCTGTGCAAAGCGTTCGTCCATAGGCCTACATGAGGTCATTTTGTGAGAAAGTCTAGCCTAATAGCCAAACCAGAAACGTTTTATATTGCAATTCGTCCAAAATCGTTTTACCTTCCGCACATGTTGAGTTGTTGACACTTTAAGAAAGGGATGGTGACTTTGGTGAGACAGCGTAAGTTGATTGGTTGGGGTAAAAATAGATTCTAAAATCTGTATGAGTTTTACAGGCAAGTGAAGCCCTGGACTCGTATCAGTGTATGGTCTACGAACTCGCTTACGGTACATAGGCTATATAATATTATATCCGAGATTCACGCATTCGTATTATATTTTCGAATTGATTCCCAACAGATGACGTTTTTCGTTGCTTAATTATTTTATAAGATAAGTCTTCATCCATTATTCTCAAGAATAAAAGTTCTTAATCGTGACTGTATCGTAATCTTCGAAAGCTACTCGCAGAGCAAAAGCTTATTCACGAACTGGTGAGAGTGTTTGTCCAAAGGGTAGTAGAAAGGAGGTTCGAGTTCGCCTTACATGGGGTCAGACGGTTAGTGTAGCTGTTGTGGCCGTTTTGGTCGAGGATCGGAAGGCTGAGTCCAGACAACAGTTCTGGAGGAACTGACTTTAATTACGAGTTTAAATCCTGATGTGTGATGGAGAGGAGCCATTGACAGATGACGGTGGATTCTTATTTTTGTAATGATGGAGCATGGACCAAAAATGCGGAATTCAGGAGGCAGATGATCCGCAGATTGTTCCAGGGACGTGGTGATGTGTTGGACATGGATTGGCGGTGAGTAGGCTACACTACTGTATTGAGCGGCAACGTGACCGATGACGGTGACAAACGGGAGGAGACTAGAGGCGGTGTGCCACAGGTGGCTCAGAAAAATCATGCACAAATTCACATCTCCTGGCAAGACAGAGTTTTAAAAAAACATCCCCGTAAGGGAAATAACAGGACGGGAAACCATGGAGAACATCATCGGAAAGAGAAGATTAAAATGAATGGGTCATGTAATTTGATCCGCATGGATAAATCCAGGATAGGAAGACAAGTGATGAACTAGAATCCAGGGGGAAGATGCGGAAGAGGTAGACCAAAAAAACTGGACATAAACCATTAGGGAAGACTTGAAATGCATGGACATGATGTGGAACTAGGAGATACAACTGGCGATGAACAGACATAAATGCATTGCCCGATGTGCAGAATTGCACGAAAAGATGTAGAGTTCACGAATTAGTTTTTGTTGTGTTGACTTTTTCACATTTAAATGTTATGGGCTTAAGAAAAACATTCAAGTGTTCAACAGTGATTAGTGATCTGTCACTGCTCAGAGGGGATAGAAGAGTCACAAGTAGGCCTATCGGGTTTTTGAGCTCACGAAATAAAAGCTGCAATGGATATTGGATAGGGCCTGCTTCGATTTCTCATTTTCAGCAGCGGATCTGTCCCTTGTGACGACACATATTTTGATTTTACTTCCAGGCTGCATCCCAATGTTTACTGATAATAATTAATCGACCGAGTGATCAAAAGATTTCACATTGGACTAGATTAGATAAAAAAAAACTTTGATGTTTTTAGCATTTGATATTTCACGAATTAAAACTTGTAATCCCTCCGTAAATTTCTTATTTATGAAAGAATGAAAGTTTTTAAATTCTCGTGTGTGAACATTTGATTTGATGACACTTATAGGAATCCTACAAAGCTGCTTACTCAATAAGGGCCGCATGTAGTCATGCCAGTAGGGGCGTAGAGGTAGCCCTATAATTATACTGCTTCCTTCCCTTTTCGCATTCACATCATAGACGCCAAACTTGTCATTATCACTTGCGCTTTTCACATTTTAGTCAAAGGCATAAGTGCGATAAAAGTCCTGGCAGTTCGCAAGCAGGGTGTTATGGCTTTCAGGTTTGTTTTCTGTTGATCTAGCCTACATGTGCGCACTTAAGCAAGTAGGCCTATCTAAATAATTATAGCGCATGCAACCCTGCAATAAATTGTCATCCTGCTGCAACTTAACCAGGCTACACGTGAGCACTTGCTGCGTTTGCTGTCAGAATTGAAGGACGCCAGTTTTCTGCGGAATTTCAGCCGAGTTGTATAAACTTCCCTAAAAATTACCAGCCCTTGTTGCGTGGAAATCGATCTCAACGCAGAGTGACTGGACCGAGGAATAACAGTAGGTCTACTGTTCTTCTTGTTACAAAGGGAAAGGTAGCCGCTGTGAGTAATCTTGTAATTTAACTGCTGTGAAAGCTCGGTAAAGTATTTCTAGGCCTAATTCAGCAAAACTTCTATCTAATTCAAATGATTCAATTATACTGTAAAGTGTAAACCGACCGTCATTTCCATCCATAGACATTTCGGCAGTGGGGGGGGCAAAAAAATTGTTTGCCCGAAAAATCTGACGACCTTTTCCCCCCCAAATTCTTAGGATTTTCCCGTCCGAAAAATCTGACGACCGTGTTCTTTTTTTTCACCCGAAAAAATCCTCCCGTAGGGGAGGTGGGGGCAAGAGTGGCATAAAGTCACAAAATGTGGAATAAAATATGCAATATCAAACATATCAAGATGAAATTTGTTTTGTAGTGTAGGTGGATCATCGGTGCATCCATAAAATTGCTTAAATTGCTACTGGATACGATTTCTTCTTCAAAATCTGGCTTGGGATGGAGGCACCCAAAAGGCCACTCTTGCCCCACCATGTGGGGCATGAATATCATGCCACTTTTACCCCTTGTTGAGGGCAAGACTGGCATGCCCGTCGTACCCCCAGAGACAGTAACATAGGCTACGTTTTCAACAATTTTGCTGTACAACAATAAGCAGGAATTTATGTTTTACATATTAAATGAAACAATTGCACACAGCAATGCATAGTGTGATGAGAAGATACCTTCCCTGAAATTCCTCAAGAACCGGTTTTGCTAAGCAATCTACAGAATTGGCACTCTGTAATAAACTTGAATCACAAAAATCACAACAGTGTTAAATATTTTCTGACATTTAGACTAAAGATTTAGTCAGTAAACAACAAAGACAAAAGCACACAAGAAATAAGTCATTTTGCGACTTTTAATTTTCTGTGTTTTAAATGCATTTTTTATTTCTCGGTTTCCATTGTCATTCTATTTTCAGGTATCTGCCATCGCAGAATGTAGCCCCCTCTTTGCTCCATTTTTTGCACGTTTTCCTCTATAGATTTGCTTTGCACGCACTTGCCTTCATGCAGCATTGCTAAATATTCGCTCCTTTTTTACGCTTGCCAGCAGCAGTAGGCAGAAGAACCTGGCGGTGGCTTTTCTGAACAAGATAACTAGACGTCAAGCCTTTACATGAAGCCACTTTATTCCTAAATGCTGCTTTACTTGCCTGAATTTCTCACAGGTGAGGATATGCTGAGTATCAGCGGTATCACTATCTGAATTTCTTCGCAGATGAGCAATCATTGAGCGTAGGCTGAGAGTCACTGGCAGCACTGTTATGAATGTCCACATAAGTGAAGATGGGCTAAGCCCCATTGGTAGTCTATCATGTTTACATTTCCTGGAAGGACCAGACAGGAACAGTTTCTCTCTTTCTCTCATCACTTATCTCAATTTCGTCAAAGAAAAATATGGGCAGTTGATACTCTTTTAGGACTTTTTTCAAAGACAGGTGCTACCTTAATATTGACTGCGCTATCTTGTGTTTTGACTTCTCAGTTGTTAGTGCTTGCAGGTTCCCCAAGACTGGTTGAGCACGGAGATCTGGTTTTCCGGGGCGATTTGAGCTTTGCATTGATTCTTTTAATTCTAGTGATGTTCCAAGTTTTCCTTTCATCGTAAGCTTTTGGAACCTTTTCACTTTCGTGTCCTGTTTTAAAGTTGATACTGTATATGGACCATTAACTGGTGCTGCCTTTCCTGATTATGTCTTCTCAACCAAAATCCGTGACTTTGGTGTCGCTCTGGACCAAGAGCTCACTTTAGCTCCGCACATTTACTCACTCAGCCGTCTTTGTTATTATCAACTGCGTCAACTACGCACTGTTGCTCGCTCGTTTACTCTTACTGTTGCTGCTACCCGTGTCCATTCTTTCGTTACCACCAGACTTGACTGCTGTTGCGCTTTCTATATGCTTGCCTAAGGCAGCACGCTGGTTGAGAGCGCCTATTTGAGTTGCCTTGATCGCGTTCTGCTCTCTGCAGCCTGTCATATTGGCCCCAAACCCAAATTCAGCCATTATCCCCAGCTATATGCTTGACGTTCTCAACTAGCCTATACTTTCCTGTCAAGCAGCAAATAGAGAATAGGATCTCTACGGTATCTACCCTAGTCTGGCACTGCCTATACCAGGCCTTGCTCCTTCCTACCGTTGAGAGCTCTGTAACCCTACTCTTAGGGCTCGTCACTTCCGCTCCATCGTTCAACTGAAAAGTCTGTTCTCGGTCCCCCTTTGCTCATGGCCTACTTCCACTATATGCATCAACCTGGAATGGCCTTCCTCTGACACTCTGCTCTCTATCTAAAAGTCATTCTTAGGCTTTCCTCTCTCATCTTAAGACAGTTTTATTTTGCCGCGCTGAGGTTGGGAGCACCTCTGAGTAGTCTTCTCAAAGAGGCGCTATACAAATGCATTTAATGAATGACTATCCTGTTGAAGTTTCTTCACTTTTTGTTTGCCTGATCGTTCTGTGTTATTGACCGATTCCAACCTAACGTTGGTCATCTTCTTCACTTCATCCTGCACTGGTCTAGCAGATCTCCAAGTCACAGACATGTCCCGACTCTTTATTGAAACGTCAATAGGCATATCTATAGACATGCACAAGGCCAGGATTCCAATGGCGTAGGTCAATAGCTTGAAATTCCATGCTTTATTATTGCCTGGCATTTCGAAAAATCTCCACTAGACACCATTTTCATGGCATGGCACATTACTTCGTCAGTGTGACTTTCTCGCTGAGTTTTACGCTTAGCCATATATAGGCCTATAGGCTAACGTTGAATCACATAGTACATTATGTATAACGCCAAAGTGCCAACCAATTAATAAACTAATATACCAGTAGGATACCTGTGGGCAAAACTGGCATACTGCTGGGGCAGAACTGGCATACCGCTGGGGCAAAACTGCCATACCGCTGGGGCAAAAGTGTCAGTGATGGGGCAATAGTGGCACGTAAAACGGGGGCAAGAGTGGCATACAGTGCTACTTTTGCCCCGATTTGGGTGCTCATAATTACGAGTCTCTATCAACATTATTGCGTTGTCTAATTTTTTTAAACTTTTGGAATTTAAAAGAACACACATTCCTGCATAATACAAAATAAAACTTTAACAAGTGCGATCTTAATACTGAAAGTGAGCAACATATTTGTGATTTTCATGAGAGTTGCAAATAACGCAAAAAATCGAAAAAATGATATAAAATTTTTACCATTCAACTTTTGAAAACTCTCGGCTTATGAAAACGTAACACTTAATGATAGTCTATGTTCGCACTAGGTAAAGGTTTCAGAAGATAAGTACATACTTCGAAAGTGGGGATGCCACTCTTACCCTACCCTGCCACTTTTGCACCACTTACCCCTACCTGTTTTGCCCGAAAAAAAATTCCGAATTTTTTTGGCCCGTCCATGCCTCTTTTGCCCGAAAAACACATTTGCCCGAAATTTGGGGGGCATTTGCCCCTCTGGACCCCGTCTCGTACGCCTATGTTTCCATCCTTTGATCAACACCGTCGTTTTGTGTTTAGAACACTCTTTGCCTCCACGCGGTATTGAGCAGCTGAATAGGTCAATCTGCTGGGAATCAACCCAAAGTATCATATAAAATTTGCTCTGCTCTTCCTTATCCTTCTTCTTCTTCTTCTTCTTCTTCTTCTCCTCCTTATCCTCCTGCTCCTCCTCCTCGTCGTCGTCGTCCTCCTCCTCCTTCTCCTCCTCACAATCCGCTTCTCTCGACCAACACCTCTGCCAAATCATCTGCTTCCCGCATAACTCTCCCTGCATACTTTCAACTCCTCCTCCTAACCCTCCTCTCTACACATTCCATATTTCCGACGCACAGTGAATATATAATTATATTTGTCTAATTGTTGTTTGGCTATTGTAGCCTAATTGTTTGTGTATATATATATATATAAATATAATTACGGGGTTTAATAAATGATTTGAAAAAACGATTTGAATTGTATGAATAGCTGGAATCGGTGTGTGAATAATAATGTTATTTTATGTGACCAATACCATTCTTCATGAAGGCGTATTTTTCAACATTGAATACCAGTACTACAAAAGATTAAAATGCTATCATTCTTAACTATAGGCGCAAAAGATTATGCATGCACCGATTTCAAAGTATCGCAGCACTGAAACTTTCCTCGTTCAATCCAAAGCTGGAATTCAAGTGGTCCAGATGTCGTACGAGTCTGTTTCCACAGCGCAAAATGCAGGAGAATATGCAACGGCTATATCCGCTCACTGGCCTAGTTAGCTACACCGGTAAGCGAGAGCGGCATTCGTCTGTTGGTTGCAAGGGACTGCGGTTCAAGCCCCGGGCTGGGAGTTGACATTCAGAGATTTAGATATCTCGGGCTAGCACGTGTGGGACGTAGGGGCACGAGCTTCTGCGGAGCGACCTTGGGCAAGTTGCTTACCCATCATTGTCTGTGGGGAAGGCAACGGGAAACCACCTCACTCATCTCATCCCCCAGGGGCGTAAAGCCAATGAACCTGCCTTCGGGCAGAGCACCATCATCATCATCATCATCATCATCATCATCATCATCATCATCATCATATCCGCTACACGTGACGACTTTGAAAGGCAATCTTCTACAAACTGGTGTAAGATGTTTCGCAGTCTATTTGTAAAATGTACTTAGGCTACTCAATCTAAACTTTCCCACCGGTAAAAATGCAATTTCTCCACAACCGACAAAGATTTTTCTAAGAAAATGACAGAAATCATAGATGAAATCTTTATTAGCAACCCCTAAAAATTGCACTAAAGAATTTTCATTACTTCAGATGTTTAAACACTCGTTTCCATGTTTTAAATTTCTGCAGAAGAACGTTCCAATGCTTTACTTCTTTGCGAATTTTTACAAATTTTATAACCAACTAGCTGTACCCGGCCACGCGTTGCTGTGGCTGAAAAACTGTCCAACCCTCCCTTCCTAGGTTCCCTCCTCTTACCCCTCCCCTCCCGTTCCCCTCCCCTTCCTCCCCTCCCCTTCCTTCCCTCGCCTCCCTCCCATCCCCTCCCCTCCCTCCGTCCCTGCCTCTCTCCCTCCGTCTCTCCCTCCGTCTCTCCCTCCCTCTCTCCCTCCATGCACCCCTCTCTCCCGTTTTATCCCCTCCCTCCCCTCCATCCCTCCCATTCCTCCATCCCTAGAAATATGCGTTTTAGAAAGACGCGCGGAAAACGGCCGCAAATGCCCGAAAAATAAAGACACACCTTTTAAAACGCGTCCGAAAAATGGGCGGACGCCGCCGGACGGATGCGTCAAAATTCAAACGGATATGGCCGACTCCATCGACGTATATCGAATGGAATTAAAAGTTGTGGTTTTTTGGTCGTATAGATTGCGCTTTTTCCCAAAAGGCATTACACAAACCCGCTTCTGTTCGAATGGAATGTTTTGCGAAAATTTTGAAAACAATCGATCTATAACTTTCCGAGTTCCTTCTTGTCGAACGGTAACGTTTTACATTTTTATTTATATAGATAGTATAGGTTCTAAAATTTGTTATGGTGATACTACTACTAGGCTACTACTGGACTACTACTGCAAGCTGCAAAGAAGCTGTTTTTGAATGAAGCTGCCAATATTTGAAGATATCATGCACAGTAGGGTGGTCGCATCTGTAATGGCAAATTTTCAGCTTCATTTTTATTCTTTCTCCAACCCGCCATTTGGTGCCACTTGGTAAAAGACTGATGCAGCCCAAAAATATCCCGATAGAAAAATATTTAGGACTAGCACAACGTGTTTGAAGTTTTGGACTTTACGAAATATCATCGTCTTTTTGAGTATAAGGATAATTTAGTTAAATTTTTGAACCTATGACTAGTTTTAGCAGAAAAACTACATTCTTGTACTCAAGCACGACTGACAAGTATGTCTGACTTCTACAATGATGATAATGGTTTGTTATATATTTTTATGAACAATTGACCATCACAATAGTGTTTGACGCGTGAGTCCCTGAGATTGATGACCATAAATCTATAATTGTAAGCCAACGCATTTCTTTGTTCTTTTGATAGGCCTGATTTCTATCTACAGGAATCCTTTGTTACACTAAAGGCTCTTTATTACATGCTTAACTTTAACACAAATTCTGATATAATACGGACAATGACCTCAATAATAGTTGAATTAGAGAAAACTACTGATGAAACATGTATTTTCTTTTATTTGTGGCAATCAGAGCAAAATGAAACAGCGCATCACAGATAAAATTTATCAAGAGCTGCCGTAAACAAATGAATTAAAACAGATGTTGAAATTATTTAGATCATAATTTTTATAGATCTATGAAATTACTTATTACCACACAGGAGTCAAAGAGCAGCTTTTAGACAACTTCTAAAGAGAGCATCATAATTGAGTGCCTGGTGAAGCCTACTCACATTGTTGTCTATTTCATAATAATTATAGAAGTTATCCCATGAAAAGTATTCATGCTTACTCTTAGAGTTGAAAGCATGAACACAGAGTCAAACAATTGACACAGAAAGTGATGTCAAGAGTGGACTCAAATTACACTGCCTTTATTAGCCATTGGAAATTAACTACCAATATTATAAATTTGCATGAAAGGCGATGGTGTCAAACACGTAAGATTGTATATGTAACACAAAATCTCTACGTCATGCTAAGCAATGGATCCAGCTGAAATTACAGGGGCCACTTGGACATCTCAGACGACCAACCAATTCAAGGGTATAAGTATAGCACCCTCAAGACAACACCCATTGCTACACTCTTGGTGGCAGATGAACACCTCCCTCGGGCAGCATGCCAGAGATTTCACTTTGAGGGAAGTGTTTCGTGAAAACTACACCGTAGCTCAAACCCATTAAAGCACCAAATGCAATTCCTTATTGACTGAGTCCAGCGGCAACTGGTCCCATCTTTTATTTGTATTGCATCATTTATACGTAATAAATGGTCACTTTGCATTTTGCTTAGAACATCGTGGGGGACGCCCCCCAATTGCCCCCGGAATCTATTGAGGGTATATAAGTATACCTATTAATGTTCTAAAAGTAACAATCAAGCAATGTATAAACAATGTTCTTAGAATACATCACATTCTAACACGTTGAAGTCATCAGCAATCCGATATTACATATACAAAATACGAAAAACCTCTATATCTTGGATCCCATTTTGGGGGGTGACCCCGTGGTCGGAATTTGGGGGGATTTGGATATGTTATTCAGGAAAAGATTCTGAGCAGGAAACCGTTTAAAAAGCTTCTGAAGCAATCTTGCCCAGGTTGACGGTATATGTGACCTAGATTTCCTGGACTATGTGTCATTCTACCTTGTATTATTTTGCCGAGGTTGTGTCTGAAGCGCTTCTAAGTGGATAGTCTTGAAGGGTATCTATACAAACGCTCCTTAAAATAGGTCATCGTCAATAAGCAAAGAAAAGAGTGCAGCAGGTTTGCTAAAGGTAGGTTTCTGAACATGATTCGTGTAGACATTCTGGTTTGGCAATTCGGGACGACTGGATTTGTGAGAAGAGGAATCTTCCAAATAGTACGTCCAATACTTAATACTTAATACTTCCGGCTATTTAGTGTTCTTGATATTTTACGAAAACGTGGATGGAAAAACATCCGTGTAGGTCTATTACACGCGTATCATTTTGCCTGACTCAAGTTGCCAATACTTAATACTTAATACTTCTGGCTATTTAGGCTAGTGTTCTTGATATTTTACGAAAATTATTCATTTATATATTTATTAAAAATTCATTGATTTCACCGTTCGATGTTTGTGTAACAAATTGTATACACATTTGTCATTTGTATGTCTACGATATCTTGTGTGTCTGCATGTGATTTCCTTTAGCGAAGTATGCGCCGGAGGCCATGAGGAAATCAGAAATGCCAATCCGAAATGGAGACTACGATATCTTACCTTACGCCATAAGCGACAACTATGAAATGGTAGGAGACGCATTAGTGAACGACGACTTCAAAGTTTTCTCTACTCCCCGCCAGGGTCCTCTGCCAACACCAAGGTACTCGAGCCTAGCACAAACGAATCCCAGTGAACCCGGTGCCTATAGTAATATTGATACTTACGAAAATGCAAACGACATCACTCCTAGGTCCAAAGATGCGAAGGTCTTAGCCGCCCAAGAAGTCACTTCGGAGAAACAAGTCCATGCGAGCAAAGGAAAGAAAGGTGGCAAAGAGGACATGGATTTGGAACAACAACAACAACAACAACAACAACAACAATCACCGGTTCATACATGTAAGCTTAACATTATTCCAATGTTCAATGTCGTCGCCGCCGAGGATCCGAAAGATTGCGAGAGTGCTTCTCACTGTGAGATTAGCCTACATCACCTTACCTCACAGTCATTTTTTAAAGACTCACACACAAGTAACTCAAAATATGAAGACAATTGAGCCACTTGCTTACGCAGAACAATAAAGATGTTTTCATAAGGCTTTTGAGCATTTTGGATGACTGTGCGGAAAATTATCTTTTTCCATGATTTCAAATCTTGGTGTATTTATTATCCATGATTAAGAAACAGTATTTGCAACTATGGCACGACACACAATTGCACATCAAAGCATTAGTGTGAAATACACAACCTGCATGGAAAACGGTGCATGGTTGGAAAGTTTGGTCGTTTAGTTTAGCCATATTATCCAAGTATTATTTGCAAGAAAACTCAGATAGTTACGGATGAGAGACCCACTGTAACAGTATACTGGAATAGTTATTTCAGCTTGATCTAAAAAACACGATTAACTTGAATTTACAATAATTTTTGCAGTCTTTTGCTAATACCCCTTCTGAATTTGTGCTCCCGGTTCTGAATGAAAGTGACTGTGGATAAGGTATATTTTGACTTGTAAGAAAATTTTACAAATTTACTGAGGTAAAGCTTGCCAAAATATGGAAAATGTGCCTGGTTTATGAGATGACATTAGTAGACCTGGAATAAAAGACCAGGGGTAGCAAGAGGTTAAGAGCAGATAATCGGTTTAAACAAGTGCACAGAGAAGATCTCGGTAGGCCTACATTACACTGTAAGTATATAATTATGAACTAAATACGATGCAATAATTGACTAATTCTGACGGGTATCATGACCCGTCCATATATACACAACTAGGACAAATGACTAGGCCTATTGACTATGTGCTTTTTATATTAACACAATAATCAAGACAGTAAAGAACAGTTGTCCAATATGCATGTTTTATATAGGTCTGCTCAGGAAATAGGCTATTTGCGCTCTTTCCACAAAAATGACAACGTTTTATTCAAACACATGTGCATTAAAATGAGAAATGTTAAACGATTTAAATTCCATAATTGCCTGATTGTTCACTATAATTGTTCACGTTAGACATTACAAACAACATCAATAATAATAATTAATAGAAGTCTTGTTTTTTCTTTTGCATCCGCGGGTGCTCGTAAGTGTGGCAACTCCTATTTGGCCGAACGTGCTGTAGGCTAGGCCTACAAGCCTTACATGCCTTAATCCGGCCCATGAGCAGAGTTTATCAGGAGACCCAAGAACTTAAACCAAACTCCACCCATGTTCCAGTCCTGTATTAATCTAGATCAATCTTCGTTGGATGTTGATTAGACTGTTTTGTGAAGTGCATGTAAGAGGTTTTAACTTTTATTTGGTAAGATGATTAAGATTATAGAATGCAGATCTTAAACAGTAGATTCATTTATAATGAACCCTCAGATTACTACCGCAACTTGAGTCGCATCATTGGGCATTTGCTCTCGCAGGTAGCCTGGTTGTAAATTTATGAGTGTCCAGTGCCCACCCTACAAATAGGTTGAAGATTGACGACTCCTGAGGGAAGGCACGCAGCGGTTTGCCTGGCCGAGCTGATCCCGGGCGTGGGTGCCTCCGGTTCAGCGGGCAACCGAGACCAGGGACTCACTCGCTTATTGTCACCTTTCGGGCCGACCGCGTTGAACGGACCTCGGTGCTTGGTCCGAAATGGATATGACCTTCTCATGAATGCGATGCCTAGGCTTCTTCGCTAACTTGTGCCATGGGATTCCCTCACTGTCGATCCGGTATGGAGTGGAAACATGTTCGAAATGTAGGACCTATATTAATAAAACCCGGCACGACATTAGGGTTTCGTTTGCAGCACTGACACCAAGGCGAGTAGAAATTTCTATGATATTACAAATTACGGGGTGGCCTACTATAATTCTATGCCTAACGGTTATCTTTGGATAGCCTAAAGCAACGATAGGCCTATTTGAAAAGCATGGCAGTAGAAGACCACATAATTTATGGGCCCTACACTCGAAATGGACAGCGAGAGACATAAATGAGGAGGCTCGAAGAAAACTGAAGATCAAATTAAAGAAACACTACCTGTAATGAGAAGGAAGTACATGTAGGTTCAATGGGGCTTATCGCACATAATGGACTGCAATATAAAAATAGTCAAAATTGTTGTTTTTCTAGTGTTATCCATTGTACATAAAATGCGATGATGGGAATTATCATATAATATAACGGATGGAAATAGACGGCCAGGAAGACGTAACAGGGAATAAGCGAACGATATGAAAGATCGGGCAAAATATTTGGAAAACTTGAGAATGGATCGGGAATAACGAACTATGTTATGACGCATGCACTGGACAGTGGATATAGATCTAATCATACAGGTTTGGATGATCGACGAACGAACGTGCAACTCTTCCACTTACTGCCCAAATGCATTATTTTACAACTGTGCACATTATTTTTGTGTAGAATTGCACGTTCAAAAAAACCTGATTGCGTGCGATGATATCCGGGAAAGCATAACGGGTCTTTCAACTGGAAAACCCATTCGTCAGTGAAATTTTGTAGATCTAGCCTATCTCTCTCTCTCTGCAGGTGGTTAGACGATATTCGAGTGCTATAAATATCTTTGCGGTGACATCTATCAATTCCAATGAATCGGGCTTTCTGTGGTTTCTATTATTAGAAAGTGGCTGTAGGTCTAGTGTCTACAATGTACTGTACCAGTAGGCCTACGAAATGCAGCAATTGATTTGCCGATCTAAGTTTTTACAAACATTTTTCATAAAATTTTCTCTAGCTAATTGGAGCGATTTAGAATTAAAAAAACCAGTAGACATGCCTTATGATTATATTAATGAACCTACTTACGACGGTCCATGACGAACTCTCCTACTAACGTTGTTTCCTCATGAGGGGGAAGCATGTTAGTGAAGGCCCATTCAGTTTAAGCTTATAGAGCGGAGAGCGTGGGTTTAGCCTGTCATTATGCTGTGCTGGAAGTATATTAAGAGTTTATTCTCTGGAGAGGTTTCATCAACGGATTGCGAGTTTGACTGTGGTTTCTCTTAAAGAAAGTTAACAATACGTTTATGGCTGTCTGGTATCTTCGTCTACGCACAACGTTATAGAATTCATTGAAGTTTCTATTATTAATCTCTGGGTATGTAAGCAATTCCTATACACTAAGCTTATAAATTGTTTAAGAATAAAACAGGATAATGCGCCATGATCATGTTATCGCTGTGTGTGTTTTGAAAGAACAATCAGACATTAAAATCTTGCCTTTAACGTCTTACTTTGCTTGAAAAGATAGCCTATCAAAGTACCCATAAACACATAGACACTAGACAGTTTACTTACTATTCGAAGCAAGGATGGGTTTACACACACAGTGCCGGCGCTAGGGTATATGAGGCCCCCCCCAAAAAAACCTTGAGGCCCCCACACCTTCAGCTGTCATCTCAGCAAATTTCTCATAATATTAGTGCTGAAAGACATGGTGTAAGACTTCAATAAATGTCCCCTCCCAATCGTTACATTTTTTGGAATTTCGATGCTGTAATGATAGAATTTTAAGCTGTCATATTTACAAAAATTGCTCATTTTTCAATGCTGTTAGTCTTGGCTTAGGACTTCAGAGTGTCCCCTCTCCATTGTTTAAGTTTGTCCGATTTGCCAACTGTAATGGTAGCATTTATAGCAGTGCCGGCGCTAGCACACACAGTCACACACCCACCCCGTACCCCGCGGCTTATGAAATATTTCTGAAATATTGGGGATACAAGGATTGCGTTCCAACCGCAAATTGTGGGCCGTGCCCCTGTCCAAAACCCACTCTAAGTCTCCTCTTTGGTTGAAAGACAATGCTCCATTGGTGTGCGTAATATTATTTTGTATGTTTTGCGTTAAAACATAATTCGGTGCGTGGTTTCAGGAATGAACAGTCATGAAACGTATAATTACCAGCTACATCTGAGGCCCCTTTAAAACTTGAGATCAGACACATACCAAGGACATCTGGGACCTACACAGGCTTTAATGTTTGGGCCTCACGCAGGTTTTATTTTGAGGCCTGATCCAATTAGCAATTAGAATAAGTTACAATTTATAAACGTTGTGTTTGAGAAAGTGGACGAAATTGTCTGAGTTAGTTTAAATGGCTTTATATTTACGACCAAAATCAGTATGGTATTTGCATTAGGTCTGCTATGTCAGTGCCATAATGGTTAGTTGAGGCATGCACCACACCGGATCGGTACAGTCACAAATAGACACAATGACCAGCTAAATTTGGGGGCCCCTTTCAAACTCGGGGCACCCCCGGGGGCCGGGGGTGCTAGCGCCGGCACTGTATACACGTGAGACTTAGCCTAATTGTCCTTACCTAAGTGTTGGATAATATTAGGGGAAAGTGCTCCATGACGCCCATGCTAAGGAAAATTGCGCTTTTCTTCCGTGTGAGCTCCAAGAGAAGTACATGTTTGACTCTAATGCAAAGAGTGATCATTGATCAAGCAATAGCAGCAACTATAGAACTTAATTCAATAAGATCAAGTTACTGTGTAAATTAATATAAAAAAGTAGACCCCTCCAAACTGGGCGTCTTAGGAACCCTATACTACAAGATGCATAGGCGCCGAGTTGACCCGAAGAGTGTGGGTGCCCAAACGAATGCGAAAGAAATCCGCGCGTGAGCGCGGAAAATTTTTTTGAGCCTTTTTTTATAGGAGAGTGAGTGAAATGACCTCTGTTCATATAGGCGGAGACTTGTTCATGGTTTTAGGGCACGAACTCGCGGTCAAAGGACGATCGCCGAGCGGGGAAGGGCCGAAGGGGCTCGGGGAGGGGATGCATGTGCTCCTAACCATTTTCGAATTTTTTTTCTTGCCACACTGCGATGGCAGCATCTTAGGCTGTCATTTTAACGAAATTGTCGTGGTTTGAGACTTGAAAAGCATACTTTCCGTTGTCTAAAAAAATTTCCGCACAACATGAAATAGTGACATTTTGAGCTGTTATCTCATCAAAATTTCCCATTATTTCAGTTTTAAAGATATGATTTAATACTTCAATAAATTTCCGCACAACATGAAATAGTGACATTTTTAGCTGTTATCTCATCAAAATTTCCCATTATTTCATTTTTAAAGATATAATTTAATACTTCAATAAATTTCCACACAACATGAAACAGTGACATTTTGAGCTGTTATCTCATCAAAATGTCCCATTATTTCATTTTTAAAGATATGATTTAATATCTCAATAAATGTTCTTCCCAATTGCTTAAAAAAATTATAACTCTTGGCATGTACTTTTCTTGGAATCCACACAGAAGAAAAGCACAATCTTCGTTAGCATGGGCATCTTGAAGCACTCTCCCCTAATTAGGTCAACACTCAACAGACTCAAATTTTGCACAATAAATCAAAATTTTCTGTCTACATTAGCCACTATTAATTTTAGTGAGCCAATATTAACATTGTGGAAGACAGTTTTTCAAATAGTTTTCGCAGACAATTTAGTCAAGGCTGATTTGTTAATTAACGCAGACAAAACAGTATCCAGCTTTTGTGATGCTGTAAGGTGATTTTTGCGCAGTGATGATCATTATATAACCCAGCATGTAGGCCTACAATAAAAAGAAACAGTCATTCAAGTCGTCGCCTTCGTCCGTAATAAAAAAAATGACTGAAGCGGATCGAATGAGCGAGATTTCGAGATTTTCCTCGTATTCGTATGGAGTTCAGACTACCGGACGGAGTAAAACTGGAGTAATAGTAAGGTAGACTAACTGAGATAAAAGAAAATATGTAAAAGACGCAATGATTTTTATAGATAAGCAACGCCAACAGAGAAATAATATCATAAAAAGCACATCTTGTTGGCTAATTTCTGGTGGTGCCCAGCATAGGGCGGGCCTCGCATGGCCGATTTCTGGTGGTGCTGAGCACTCACGGGCCTCGCAGAGTCGGCGCCCATGACAAGATGCCCATATGATGGGCATCTTAGAGCAATAGAAATTGACTAAAACAAGTGGCATTGCAGTCATGCATTTTAGACTAAAGCAATAAATTGCATGAGAGAAAACAAATTGAACGAAAGCTAAAAGATCCTAAAGTTACAAAGCAATTAAAAACACGAGAAGCAAAAATCCAATTTCATGTTGTAAGTCATAATAATTGTCATTTTCACTTTAATCACAGACTAGCGACAACAGTCAGACACGAACTCTTTGGATGTCTCTTCGTCTGTACATTCTGCTAGACATCAACCTTTACACGTCCTGCATTTTCCCATTTCACTGAAGTTTTGGGCAAGGGTGAAAATTAATAGGTCTAATAAACACTAAAAAATGTGTATATGGGTCCGTATTTTTATGAGTAGAAGGTGGTGTCATGGTGGGCACCAATTCTTGGCCATTTGCTCATAGTATCAAAGACGCCCATGGGCTTCTTGTAATCTCTATGCTACCTATGTATTGAAGACGCCCATGGGTTTCTTGTAATCTCTATGCTACCTATGTATTGAAGACGCCCATGGGCTTCTTGTAATTTTGAAGTCCCTCTCTACTGACGCCATTTCATTTAACGAGTTTAATGTTTACTAGTTCGGTAAAACCATAAAAACAACTTTAAATGAACTATAAATAAACGTTGAAATGCGCGGATCTGTACTGCATAAGGCTAAAGAGAAAATTAGGCAGATTCGTAAATGTGTAGGCTATTTACAAAAAAGTGGAAAAAATCTAGAAAATTGATTTATCGCGTCAATATCTCGAATACTGAAACATTATTGTTATGGAAGGTTCAAAAGATGTTGCTGCATGCAATGAGACAACTAAAATCGTATCGTAATCTCCTAATTTCTAAAGCGCCACTGGAAAGCCAAGCGCGGGGCACCGGCTTATTCACGAGCGCTGCGTTGAGTTAGGAGGGTTGTCCGTGAGAGTAGTCCGTGGTGGTCCGGGTCGAGTTACCATAGGATCAGGATCAAATGCGTTCAGTCAAAGTGGTTGTCCGTAAGAGTAGTCCATGGTGGTCCGGGTCGAGGTACCGTATGATCAGAGGTGTGGAACAGCTACTAAGGTGGGTGTCAACAGCTACTAAGGTGGGTGTCGAAATACGAATATGTGTCTTTAAGGGGATGGGCGTCTTACTCGCCATGGGCGTCTTGTAGCACTCTCCCCTATTGTAATTTACTTATGCATATTGCATATACTATAAAAATCCCAACAGTTCTAAAAATCATGTATTGGGTCAATACAGAGCAACTTAATAGGAAACAACGTAAGCTTATAGGGCCTAACCATTGGGCCGTCTTTTGAGTCTGTTATGTGACCTATGCAAATCACAGACTAGGACTAGGCTACTTATTGTTTACCCTGTTTGTCATGAATACACTATACAGAGCCTTCACTTTATTACGATAAGCCTACAGTACTGACAAGCCGTTTTGATGGCTAGATTTAGGCTAAGGTCATTATTTACTCGTATACAAATTGGTGAGAGGAGTAGGCTACATGCGAGTATCCATGGACGTCTGGGGGGATTTTGTGCATTATTTTAAGCCATGTTCGTCCTCATTCCGTAGGTCTACTATACAATGCATGTGTGTTCGTCACATTACAGATTTATATTAGTCCATACCAAACTGAGCGTTGGATGTCAGAATGAGGATTGTGAAGTAGACATATATCAATCGTCTGAAAAAACTGAATGGCACTCCATTAGACTGGGCCATAAAAAAGTAACCCCCTACGACTTTTAGCCCATATCTTGGCCAAACATAAGACTTTTTAAATGAAACTTTCCATTCTTTAATTCATATTTACGTACACTGTAATTGTAATTGTAATCGTACATTTATATAGCGCCACTTCAAGAGAACTCCTCAGAGGCGCTCCCGACCTGACACCTAACCACAATCAAAGAGAATGGTTTTCAAACGCTTGCGTAAAAGGGGCAAAGAAATACAAAGAAGTTCATTGCGGAGACTAATAGGTAACTTATTCCAAAAAGACGGACCAACCATAGCAAAGCTACTATGAAGCACTGTGGAAGATCGAGCCCTAGGGACAACCAGGTCGCCATGCGTAGCAGAGCGAAGGAACCTACGGCCTGGGATGGACAGCACAGGTACACAGAGCTCCATAAGATAGATCGGAGCTTGGCCTGCTAGGCAATTGCGCATGAACATTAAAATCTTAAACTCAATACGTTTTTGCATTGGCAACCAGTGCAGTTCTTCCCGTATAAAACTTGATATATGCCCAAACTTTGGTATGCCGCCAATCAGGCGTGCCGCAGCATTAAGGACAGATTGCAACTTATTAATGCGTGAAAGTGTTAAGCCCGCATAGATGGCACTACCATAGTCAACTCTCGTGCATATAAATGCATGCATCAGAGTAGTGGCAGCTTTGGTTGTACATGTAAGTGAGCGACGTACCGAGCGAATTTGACGAAGATGGTAGAAGCAAGTGCGACATACATTCCTCACGTGATCAGAAAGGGTCAATTCCTGGTCCAAGGTCACACCCAAATCACGCACAGTGGTAGAAAAAGTCATGCCAGGAAAGCAATGTTGCAGATTTTGCATATCAATTTTAGAAACTTGCACACGACTTCCAACCCAAATAAATTGTGTTACACTGGTCAAATTGTAACAAAATATTTCCAACAGAACAAAAGCTATATCATCACTTTTAGTGAGGCCAGCCACCGTTTTTTGACGATTCAAAAATCCGCGACGTCACAAAAAGTAACAAAGAAACAATTTTATTATTCTGGTCACTATCTTGGCCAGAAGTAAGAAAATCGAAATGAAATTTTAGAGGCTTAAAGACAATTCATATCTGCATAATTATGACGGCCAGATTTCATCAAAATATTTCAAACAGAACAAAAGTTATATCACTTTTAGTGAGGCCAAATTCTTACTTCTGACCAAGATATGAGAAAACACCTAGGGGTTACTTTTTTTGGTCCACCCTGTATGGGCGCAATCATGTTCAGACTGGTTTCTCAGTGCTCACCATGTCACTACTTGAGTTAACGGAGACACAGAGTCATTTAATCGGTCGTGTAGCTTTATTTATTATATTATTACTCGATTCTCTCTTATCACTGCTCATTATTTACTTAAGCATATGGGCCGACACCGTTTTATTAATGTTGTCCAGGCCAACAGCGATAATTACCGAAAGCCACTTAGGTCAACTTATCTTGAACGTTACTATAACATAGGGTGACCATTTTCTGGGCATCAAAAACCGGGACACTTTTTGGACAACAGTTATTGCCAAATGTAATATTCCTTGACTGCAGGACTATAGGCGTACGTAGGTCTATACACGAAGGCCTACTCCTATGGGATACACTCCATTCAACAGTAACCATAGTAGGCTATATTGTTGCTTATAATACAAGTAGTAGCATATACTGCATTTAGAAATTTGGAGATTACGATACTGCATTTTTTGACGAAGTACAAAGTTATAACACTGATAATAATAGCCTATTTCTCCGAAGAGTTAATTTTTGGTTGAGTTCTGTTCTGCGAACGCTTTTCGAATATATCGATGCAGCAGGTGTAATCACAGTTAAATTTAATGCTAAGCATAGACTTTTGTGTAGAAAATCTACATGATCTAATTGTTGTCAATTTTTCATGATTGGTAACGCTCACTCAATTGGAGCTCAGTGTCTAATCTAGTCCACAGGAAAATTTTAAGGTTTTGGGGATAAACGAGCATGAAAGGAGGCATCGGGAGGGTATGTGCCACTCACCATAACAATTTTTAAATTTTCAACTTTACGGCACAGTGGCAGCATTTTAAAATGTCATCTGAAAAAAACTGCTCTGCTATTTCAAAGCTCACACGAATTGTCTAACTCCCTCCCATTGCGACCCTGACAAGACCGTCCGATATCGATATAGGCCTAGATCTGGTGAAGCCAGCGAAATTGCATTATGAAAACTTTCTCGTTACGCCTTGGTAATTCTTAAAATCTGTTAACTAAATTCACTAGCCTACATATGTACTATAGTAATTCATGTAAATTGACAGCTTCTCTTTCGTTACGACTTCTTTTGGGGTTAAAAACTCTACACTTAGTTCTGTCCTTTACACAAAACTAACGGTTTCAATATCGAAGTTTCCTTCTGGTCAAAAACAGGGACAATTTTGCCCTTTTCCCAAAGTTGTCGGGTCACCGGGACGCACGACAAAAAACCGGGACATGTCCCGGAAAACCGGGACGTATGGTCACCCTACTATAACAGTAACAGTAAAACTTTTCGACCCGCTGTTTGGTATGGTTAATAAAATTTATTGTATGCTTTCGTACTGACAATAGCAGCAGTTACTAGACCTATATGTCTTTCTGTGATAGATTAGCATCGTTGAAAAGATAGAGCGCTGTTCTTAAGGATACTTGAGAACAGATAAAGATGTCATTTAGGAATGAATTAAATAACTAAAAATTATTAACAATGTTTAACAGTTTTCTGAATTTATGCAAAGAATCAGGGTCTATTATTCATCAAATCAACTATTATATAAAATTATAAACCATTAAGCCAAGTCACGATTGTTATTATTATCAATCCAATTTCTTTCTTAGCAAGATTTACTTTTTCGAACTGCCATTTAAGTAAAAATAATTTCCAATGGGCGAATAATTTAGAACGCTACAGTAATAAATTTCCTCAGAAGGCTACAACGTGCAGCTTTGCGAATGCGATGGAGTGATGGACAAAGCATCGGTGTAGCCCATACGCCAGAGCTCCCACGAGGTCAACCGAGCCCCATTAGTCGCTTAATATAGCCTAAAACTTAAGCATTAATTCAATACAGCGCGGTCGATTTTCAAACCGCCTTCTATTTTCAAACGAGAACCACCTGGGTTTGTCCGTCTAATGCACAACTTCGGCGTGCCATCATATAAAATTTTATTTTTTTATTCAAGCAGCAAGGAACGCTTTCTCATCTTTATAATTATTATCAGAAAACTGACTTATGCAGTAGGCTCTAAATACGCAAATTTGAAAACATAGCAATTACGTCAGTATTTTTAGAATTCTATTCAATTTTAAAAATTAATGAACCTGTGTTTCAATCGTTTCGTTTTCTCAGTCTTTGAGATTTGACGCAAGTTACATTATTAGCCTATGTAATAGTATGTCGACCCTTATGATTGCCTTTCGATGTCATGTCTGCCATTGACTAACCAGTGACAGACAGATATTTGGCGTCTGAAAGATTTTTCTCAGGGATTGCTGTCTGTTTCTCCGCCGGTGGTTGATAAGTATCAATATCCGTGTAGACCCTATTAGCCTCCTTGGTAGTAGACTCTAAAGCGTAGTAATTGGTCGTCGGCAAAGGTTCTCCTCTTGAAGAGCAATGTGGTGTCAAGACGTCGTCATTGATATCAACCTCCTCTATTGCATCATAACCATCGTAGGTAATCGTGTGGTATTCAGCTCGGCTTTGATTGGCCAAAGGATCAATCGGTAGTGCAGCTGAAATTTATTGAAATTGTTAAGAGTTGAAAACATAAATGTAGAAACGGTATAATCAAAATAAAACACGAAAAAAGTCGTGTCATTCGAAAAAAAATAAAGGCTATCAAACACGAAAAGGCGAAAACGCAAAATAATATGACCTTTTCACATCTTGAACTGCATTTTAAACAATTTTTATACAAATTATCAAATATAATGACGTTATCAGTAAGCTAACATTAAGTGATGTTAATCAACAACTATTTTTCTTTGCTCTAATGATAAATTGAGAAAAGTTAAGAATAGGTTCAGCTAAAATAGTTTAAAATTTAAATTGTAAACACGCGTGCATGCTCATACACATAACCTTAGCTAACGCAATAACAAACTAAACTTTGTAGGCCTAAGCGTAGACTACTAACAGTTGTGTAGTAAATCAAATATTTTACTTACAAATTTAACTTCTTTAGGCAAAAGAAGTCGATGTCAAAGTAATTCTAATAAATAGAATTTCTTGCAGGGCCCTACTGTGCTGATTTATTTTTCAAAATGGACATATATTAGTCATAAATATGGTCCTATTATAATATAAGTTAACATTGAAGCAAGATTGGCTGTTTCTAAGAGATAAACTGCTGCTAACGAAATAATTGGTGGGAATATAATATTGTACCCCGTCATTAGCGCGGACAAATGCGCGCCGAAAAAAGCGCGCATGGGTCAAATGTGCGCCGACATAAGCGCGCGGCGTGGACGAAAAGGCTGTAGCCTACTATCACTTCGTCTAACATAATTGAAAGCAATACCCAACTATACTTCTCACCTACATGTAGAATATATTCCACTCAATTGATTCAACCACCTATTTTGATGAAAATTATTTGTCCACAAATAAGAAATTAAATTAACCGCTGCCTTGTAATTTTAATTGCCGATTGATGAAACTTCTAAGGAAACCGAATGATTCAATGAGGCTCCATACCTACCAGTTGCATATTTGCCCAGCGTACACATATCTAAACCAAAACGACTGCATAGGGATCATTACGATGGCGTGATAGGATAGCGATCTTGTTAAACCATGGAGACAGATAGCGAAGAAGCGTACCATGACTGAAGGATATCGCTACAGAAAAGGTCGAGTGAATTCGATGGCAGTATTTCTCGGAGATGCTTTAATCGTAATTGTAAAGGGCGAATGAAACTGACGACAGGGTACTTAACTTTTGGACGTTGGATTTTTATTCCGTTGTTCACGTTATTTGCCTATTTGCCGGACAATTACACGTGAGTTTGTTCGTGAGTTTGTTCAGTTTTTTGTCTATGTACTGTATGTTATTATATGTAATTGAGACAAAGGATCAGAGTGGCTGACCTCTCCGCAGCGAGGGATTAATTCTATAGCCAGAAGGAAATGAAGAAGAAGAAGTTAGTCTATGTCTGGTTGACCGCGCGCATTTGTCCTGCGCGCTAATTACGATTCGCGCTTGTGTCGGCACGCTTTTGTTGGCACGCTAATGATGGGACACCCTATATGGCCTATAATATGTCACGTCTACAGAACATCATGCAAGTCGACCTTATCCTAACTGACTATGCTGATATATTTCCGAACCTGAACTACTCTTCTTTCTTCTTGTGTAGCTTATTTTCACGGCAAATGATGAGATTGTGGCTCCAAACAAAATCGACAGAACAACTACAGACACCGTCTTCAGATCCATTCCTGAAATTCAAACCTCAATCTTATTAATTTGTTTTCTGTTCTTTCGGCTTCGCGACAGTTTCTTGGCTTCGAATCATAACAGCTGACGTAATCAAAATTTAACTCCTAATTTAAAAATTTTTTACGCTTCATGTGGTCCCTTTGTTTTTGAATCAAGTTTAAGCCATTAGAAATTAAAAGCAGGTCCATAAACTTGCCAATCTCACTTCTTCATTAGGCCTAATCTAAATTCTAATCCACTTGCACTCTCCTCTGCTACTTTCCACTGACGAATGAGAGCCAAACTCTTCAAGCAATCCTGTCCCGACTCCAGCCTACTCAGGTTTCGCCACAAAACCACCATCATCAATAGTTACCACTGTAGATCCACGCAGTCTACTCGGCTTGAATTGATATAGCGCCAGCGTAAAAGTCCTGACGTGACATTTGTGGACGCTGTGAAAATCTCGAAGATTTGCATTGCATTACATTAGAAAACTTATTGCCTGGCTATTGACGTGATTTCGGATATTGACCTGATTAAAAGTTAGCTGTCATACGATATCGGCTTGGGTTTGGTAGCCTGCAACTTCAGCTGCTCATTGTTCAACATCTGCTCTCTCGCTCCCTTAAATGTTGATTACTATTATTTTACATTACCGGTCTTATTGGAACGCTGTACAAATATGCGACTAATATTTTCCTATTTTCTTCCGATATCTGTAATCTGCAGCGCCAGTCTGGGGAACTCTTGCTTTCGGTAATTTTTTTAGTGATTATTTGAGTGCAGGCTACGCACGTACATGTAGGTCTATGCGAGCATTTATTTATACAGTCATGACCCCGGCAGACAGGCAATAACCATCCTGCTGTCATGTAGCCTACATGTAAACTTGGTAAGCAAGAGCGCTTGCTGCGCGAAAGAATCCAGGATCCAGGATGTGGGCGCCAAGTTACTACCGAATATTTGCCCATTTTCCTGAGATCCGGTAGAGGCGCCTACAAGCTGATTAATCAGAGTGATATCAACTGTATGAAACCCTGAATTTCGAGTGGCTAGACCAGAGGAATTGTTCTTCATTTGTGACCCATCTGACCAAAACCAGGCTTAAGTTGCGTTCTGTACAATTTGAGTGTCATATATCTTCTAAAAGAACAGAGTTTCTTCTTCAAAATGACAAACATCTTATTGCTCTATCATGTTCCTATCCAAAGTTATGAGTAAAAATATAGTTTAAATTACAATTCTGAGAAAAATGCATTTAAAGAATCGTATAACTTTGGAATGCAAGATTCTTTAGCAACCATGTTCAGAATTAAATTAAATGTGCAACAAAGAAACATATTGCATAATAGGCTAGAGGAAAGTCTGGGCTTTTCGCTCATGCGGAATTTGTTATGCTAGCCATATATGCCGAATATGGCTATTAATGGCGGGAAAGTGGAAAATGGCGGGAAAAGTCATTGAATTATTTTAAAAATAAAAACCACAAAATCATCACAAATATCCTTAAAAATACTATTTTTGCAAAATTTTGATTTTAATGTGTATAAAACATATTTATTTATCATTTTCTGTCAAAACAATTTTAAAAAAGTTTTTTCACATTTTGGTCATTATCTCAGAAGCGAGTGCTGCGACATAGGCCTACACCTGGTTTTGGTCACATTTATGCAAAGGGAAAGCAGGTGTTGTGTGTTATCTTGCCAATATCATGGTGTCAGTATTCTGCTTTTATGTGTGCGTATGAATTATTGTGCAATGTGTATGCGTGTATGTGTGCACGTGCATGTATGATTGCTATAGGTAAGCAATTAAGCAGAGCAACAATGAGTGAGTAAATGATTTCTTACTTTGATGTAAAAGTAAAATACATCAAAATATATTATTACAGTCTAATAATATTAGGAATGCGATTCGTTCTAAGTTGCTTGCTGTAGCATAACACGATAGTGCGGTCGTGGGCGTACGATCTTATTATCTTAACAAAGATAATATCCTACGGTGTAGGATATTATCTTTTCTGAAAAATGAGCAGTGGACTACGTGGCTCGGGATTCGCAGACCGCTTCACACAGGTCAGCATGTATAGAACATCCGGCTCAGCTGTTCGAATGACATACCCCGAACTGCCTGGGGCTGCATAAAGTATCCGAAGCACTGTTGCCGAACGCACCACGTCATACAACAGTGGTCCTGAGAGGCCAGACCCTTCTGTTTTTGGAAAAACTAAGCCTTACTAAGGTTTTCTATAATGGATTATGGTGACCCCAATAAACAGCACCGAAGTATCTCGCCAGTCCCGCCTTCTCTCAGGCTCACGTCCTCTTTCCCAACACCCGAGGACAAATAAATTAGCGTAGCCTGGGTTATCTTTTGATTAATGACCCTTCGCTAGATTCAGGATGTAGGCCTACTTGTGCACGTGTAATATTCGTATGTATGTATAACATTGTATAAGCTTACAGCATGTATGCCTACGTATATGCATGTACCTATTTATGTACAGGGTGGGCCATAAAAAAGTAACCCCCTAAGGATTTTTGCCCATATCCTGGCCAGAAGTAAGAATTTCGAAATGAAAGTGTGGCGGACAGGCCACAAGTGAGTTACACGCAGAGTATAATTTGACCGGTAACTCGCGGGAGTAACCCTGACTCTCGTTAGGTAGCCATTTGGCTTAGTAGAAAAGAAACTGAAACCGGTTTCGCTAAAATTTAGGTTTCGGTCATTGTATACGGAAGACCGATGTCCACGTTTAAGCCAAAGCATAGAGTGTTGCCGGTGGAATAAAGCCTGCCACACGGTGCGTTGCTTATAACGTGGAGTAGTTGCCGACTACTCCATACGTACTGTGTTCGTGAATTCGTGCATAGTTAAATCGGTTGTGTTCGACTGTCTCTACAGGATTGGCATTGGCCATTCGAACATAATTGGGCGATCCTGATATACGCGGTTGTGAGGGCTCAGGTAGACGATCTGTCGGGGTTCGTAACTCTGTCATCGATCTCTCGGGGTTCAATCTTCTGTTTCAGGGGTACGTGTTACAAGGCCGGAGACGCCGCAGCTCCGTTGGTCTGCGGAAGTGTTACATTGTATAGGGTGAAATCCCCTGGTGAAGTATCCGGTTACTGTTTGGCTACACGCGTTGGTGATTCTGCAGGACTTGGGTTGGGCTCCTTCCTGCCAGGGAATCTACGTGTTGCATTCACGATCCTGCTGTCTTAGCGATCGTTGAGAGTCTTTTGAGCGTAACGCGAAGGTTACGGGTGGAGAGTGGTGACTCCACGGGGCGCATGAAGCCGACGCCTCGGTGATATACGCTCGATTTAGTAAAGCTGGGGCACCAAGTTCTTCGGGTAATATATATTGGTACAGTAGAGAGTTAACGCTCCCCTCGGGTAGAGGAGCAAGGGAAGCAGATTAAAGCTTGAGAGTAAAGACCAAGTTTGGATATCAGATCAGGGTTCTTTACCTGAGGTCCGTAACTGTTGAGTTAAGGGCGGAGGCGCCAGCAGTGTACAAGGCAAATAATAAGTCTCTTCGGAGACGGGGCTTCTTGATACCTGTTCCCCAAGACCGCCAGGTCTTTTATTTTTTTCATCGGTTACCCGTGAACCGACCAGCATCCACCACGACGCTCTTCCGAGCGCCCGAGAACGCTAAGTCTCAGTGAGGCGCCGGTTGTTGCCGTTGGACGTGGGACGAGTGAGGCGAGCACTCGGGAAGCGCACCGCGTACTTGGTACACGGCGGCGGTGCGTGTTCCGTGGACAGGCTAAGTGTTAAAGTCGGGAGTTCGGCCGCTGCAGGTCTCGATTGCTGCCGGGCTTCAGCTCGACTCTGCCGGTAGCGTCAGAGCAGCGTGAGCCGTCTCTCCGTGGAATTCACTGTTACAGAAATGAGAACACGGTCGTGGGGCATCTTCGGCTTGGGGCCGTTGGATTGGTCCTGGTTGCAGGCACTTTGGTTGCCGGGAAAGGGCATGCGCTCAGTAGTCCCCGTCGGTGGCGAGGGCTCGGTGGCTGCCCGGTGCAGCATGGTACGCAAGAGTAAAGACGAACAGGGCAAGAAGACAAGGACCGAAGGCGCGACGGGTGGCGCACGTCGAGGCCGCTCTGCCGGTGGGACAACGGACCCTGTGTTGGGAGTCGGCCATCCTCCATCTCAGGACGTCGCCTACTCGGCGACCGCGGGCTCGGCAGAGAGCGGGTCAGACGATACGGCGCTGCACACCCGGTCGCAGGCGTCGGTGTCAGGGGCTTCTTCGACCGTCAGTGAAAGTGACAACGGAGCGCACGGCGCAGACAGCGACTCGGGAGATCCAGGCAATCCTGGTAAGAGCGCTGGTCTCTCGGGTCTTGGGCTGTCAGAGACTCTTGATGGTGCAGGGGCCACCGAGGAAGACCGACCCGGTCATACAGAGGCGCTTGCGGCCGACGGCAAGAGGGAAGCGGCGCAGGCGTTGGCTGTTGAGGGTCGGACGCCACAAAGTGGTACCAGAAGTGGGGTCAAAACTTCTGAGGTACGCACTGTCCCTTTTCTGCCTTTGAGTGTTGACTTTTCAACCGGGAATCTTTCTATGGATGTTTCTCGACCTGATCGTGAGTACTTTGGCGCTCGTCCAAAAATTTGTTGGCCTGATTTGAACGTAGCTGTTGGTTTTGCTCAATTCGATGTGGCTGCGCCGGTTGATTTGGTGACTGTTGATCCAGTTGGTCTTGCTGATCAAGAAGCTGAATTGGTTCGCGACCGTTTTAAGACTTCTTCTTCTGTAGCTGGTGTTGAGAATTGGCTCCGTTCTGTCCCACGAGTTTCGGAAGCTGTTCGGGACAGCAGACCCAGGTTTTCTGAACGTGTAGTCCCATCCTGTCCTGACAGGGATGTGTATCGGTTACCTGAGCGATGTGTGGAGGTACTCTCCGTGAAAGAACGGTCGAGTAGGACTGCTGGTGCATCTTGCAGGCATGTTCCTCGACTAGAGACGATTGAGAGCGTCTCAGGAAATGACGTGGCTGTTGACGTAAAGAATGAATTGTCAATTCTCCGTCAATGTGTGGTTCTGCTCACTCAGAGGGTGGAAGCCTTGTCAGTTCCCGGTGAACGGAGGCAGGAGTCATCGCCAAAGCCGATGGTGAGACGTCCAAGTAAAGCACGCAGGGAAAAGGTCAGTAAAGAAACGGTACGACAGAGTGCATTACCGGAGAAACGAGTGTCACAATCACGGCATTGTGATTCTCCGAAAGTCAGGCGATTGGTGCAACCGGATGTCAGGGTGAAGGGAAAAGTGGTGTCATCTGACGATGCATCCACACAGACTGAACCGGATGAGCAGAGAACAAGGACGAATGACGAAAGTCATAGTCGGCAGGCAAAACGAAAAGTGAAAATCATGGTACCGACACAGCGTACTGAACCGTCGTCAAGTCGGTCTATTCTAAAGAAGAAAGATCAAGGACAACGACGTGTGGCAGTGGTGACAGCCGACGATAGCAGCTCGTCGGGTGGAAGTATCCGGTCTCCCGTAAAGGCAAGAGGACACAGAGACAGAGGAGTTGCCAGAGAACAAGTTAACACTCGTGTGAAGCAACGAGTCGGATCAAGGACCGGGGAGGACGACGAATCAAGCGAGGACAGTGATTCGTCTCGACGGAGTTCCGGTGATGACAGAACACGTCAACGTTCTGCCAGTCAGACGAGAACCCGAGTTTCAGTGGACCGTGGGATCCGGATAAAACTTGAAAAGTACGACGGAAAGACAGCGATCGCTGCTTTTCTGGCCAAATTTGAAGTGTGCGCCAGATGCAACAATTGGAGTGACCGTGAAAAATCGGATCAGCTCATGTGTGCTCTCACAGGGCCGGCGTCACAATTGTTGTGGGACATGGGTGCCCAGCAGAACGTGTCTTGGCAAGGTCTGGTGGAAAAGTTGAAGGCGAGGTATGGTTCAGAGAATCAAACGAATCTCTTCCGAACCAAGCTACGGACATACCGTCAGGGTCAGTCTGAGACGCTGAGCAATGTTGTGCAAGAGATCAGGCGATTGATGGTCTTAGCATATCCTGGACCGACAAATGACGTCGTAGAGTCGATCGCTTGTGATGCCTTCATTGATGCTTTGACGAATCAAGACTTAGCTCAGAAAGTACGTGAGAGGGAACCGGTTGATCTTGAGACCGCGTACAAACATGCTGTCCGGTTGGAAGCATACGGTCGTCAGTCAACGTCTGGTGGTAACCTGGAGCAGAGACATGGTAGAGTGAAAGCTACCAAGTTCGACAAAACGACTCCGGTAGTCGGGGATCCACAAGATCAGCGAATGGTCGACCTGGAACGTCAACTTGAGAATCTGACCAAGGAACTCGGTCAGCTCAAGCCGAAGTCAGAGTCGGGGTTTGTTGCAAATAAACCCTACGAGCGATGGAATCGTTCGGACCGGACAAACAACGGACCGTTTCAGAGGCAAGGATTTCAACCAGGTGGTTGGAGGAACGATAACATCGTATGTTTCCAGTGCCGCAAAAGAGGACATATCCGCAGGAATTGTCCGCAGCTGAGGACAACAGCTGAGGAAGACCCAGTGGGAGTTGAAACTTTTCCAGAACCGTCACAAAGCCGACTGGTGAAAGGAAGCAGTATGGCGTACATCGTCGCACGCTTGAAGGGAGTACGACGTCAATGTCTTCTCGACTCAGGCAGTGAGATGTCGCTGGTGCCTAAATGCTTCGTGCCAGGGAGTAAAGTGGTACCGTCAGAGCAACGACTGTTAGCTGCAAACGGAAGCGAGATCCGAGTGGAGGGTGAAGCCATGTTGACCATTCACATTGGCAGGAAATCATTTCCGCTGCCTTGTCTGGTGACTGACCAAGTGACAGAAGTCATCTTGGGGCTGTCATGGCTTGAAGCCAATCAGGCAAGCTGGAACTTCGCTGGTCACTGTGTTCGGCTGGGTGAACTGAACGTGCCGCTGAAAACTACATCTGCAGAACTCAGGTGCAGGAAAATTATGATCCGAAACGACACGGTAATACCGGCCAGATGTGAAATGGATGTACTGGTTTCGGTGGTGTATCCGCATCTGCGTGTCGATACAGAGAACTGGGTCACTACTCCTAAGGAGTTATCCAAAGGATTGGTAGTTGGGCGAACCCTGATTCCTGGAAAAGAGTCAGTGGTCTGGGTCAGGATGATGAACGTGGGAAACGAAGACACCACGGTGAGGCAAAGTACGGAATGCCTGTTGGAGCGAGTGACCGTATTACAAGTCACCAAGAATCTGATGACACAGAAGTCAGGGTACGGTCGACAGATTCCGTCAAGGGTAGGAACGACACGTCAACCCACGGTACGGCCGGAGGAAAAAGTTAACACCGGGAGCGCTTTGGAAAAAGACACGTTTGGACCCACGGTACGGCCGGAGGTAAAAGTTTACACCTGGAGCGCTTTGGAAAAAGACACGTTTGGACCCACGGTACTGCCGGCGGAAAAAGTAAACACCGAGAGCGCTTTGGATAAAGACATGGTGATGGATCGGGAGCAGCAGGCTGAGGACAAGATCTGGCCTGTGAGGATCAGTGACAGCTGGATAAAGGATGAAGAGGATGACAGTGACTCATCTCTCGACCTCGATCTTGAGAGGGTGTGTCGACGTTTTCCGTCGATAAGGGAACACCTTGGAGGTTTTCCTATGTCCATGATGGACAATACCGTCGAAAGTCCCAGTCGACGAAGTGGTAGTCAGTCCCCAATGGATGACTAGCCAAATTCATCGCGTAATGGCGATGTGTTTCTGGCCGGGGTTGAGAAAGATTTCTGTTTACATTTGACAGCTCTTTTGTTTGACGCCACAGTGATACTTGTGGGTTGCGAGACTTGAACTGGGTCTCGACACCGCTTAAGGTGGTGGGTTTTAGATTCTGTCGGTGGACAGTGTTCCTTTTGATGTAGCCTTTTTCAGTGCAGGTTTAAAGTGGTACCTGATCGTATTGAGAACGCGCCCTGCGTTTTCTTGTACTCGCGTGATGGCGATTGTTCCTTGATACTGGTCAAGTTCCTTTGAATTTCGTTTGAGTTGCTGACCGCTTAATTGTGGTGGGACTGTCCACGCAATTCGCGAATAATTCTTGTTGAGTAGAATCACTATCAGACGGTGATGTGTGGGAACAACGGATATTCCCAGGACAGTGGACAGAGTTGGTAACTTTTCTCTCCTTAAGGTCCCTCAGCTTCGGTTGAGTGGAGCTCGGGTAAGAGACAGAGTGCGTAAGAGGTTGGTGGTCTCGCGGGTGGGACGAGATACCAGTAGAGTGATGGTGGAAGAGCTCGCACCTGGCAGGCTGACGTTGTAGGTAACGTTCGGGCGGGGTAACCAAGTCGAGGTTCCTGAAGGACGCTAGTCGCACCTGTTCTAGCTATCGCTACGAGTTAGTGATGGGCGGGGTTCCTTAAGTCGAAGTCCTGGGTTAAATGACAGTTGGAGGACGCTAGTCGCACCTGTTCTAGCTATCACTACGAGTTAGTGATGGGCGGGGTTCCTTTAAGTCGAAGTCCTGGGTTAAATGGCAATGGTGGACGCTAGTTGACCTGTACCAGCTATCGCTACAAGTTAGCGCATGGGCGGGGTCCTGTAAGATGACGTCCTGGCCGTGAATTGACTGTCTGTGTTCGCTCAATAACTGTGGTGGTTTCCGGTTCCTCGCACTCTAATCAAGCTCGGGTTGGAGATGTTCCTGTTGCGTTTATGTTTCCCTGATCTTGCAGCCGATGTTTACATCGATGAACGGTACGTGAAAGTATGTGTTGGGCTACGGAAAGACTGTTCGTGAATCTGCGGCGGATTCTTGGATTTTTGCCGGAGTGCAAACTTCCGATTTTGGGTTATTACGATAATATGTCTGTTCTATTCTGTCGTTACTAGCACCAGCTAGTTGCGGAGGTTCGATTTGCTGTCGTAGGGTCGATCCTTGACTGCAAAGTCTACTCCGATGTGCCTATGTATTTGTGTTAGTTGTTATTTTCAGAGTTGGTTGGAAGCTGGCCGACAAACGACGCTGCTGGACGTCGTGTTCGTGACAACGAGATTCAGACAGAGAATCTTTGACACTGTGATGATGGTGTTTGAGTATGACTGGTGCGAATGAAATAATAAAGAAGCATATCTGGTGTGTGTGTGCTTTGTGTTAGACTCATTTTTGTGATCGGGAGACAGAGGGGGTAGTGCTGTCTCCCAAGAACCTAAGTAGGCAGGTTAGAGGACGGGCCCATAAAAATGGGAGGGTCCTGATAAATACGGTCCATGTTTCCAAACGATGCTCCGCATCAAATAAAGGTGGGGAGAGTGTGGCGGACAGGCCACAAGTGAGTTACACGCAGAGTATAATTTGACCGGTAACTCGCGGGAGTAACCCTGACTCTCGTTAGGTAGCCATTTGGCTTAGTAGAAAAGAAACTGAAACCGGTTTCGCTAAAATTTAGGTTTCGGTCATTGTATACGGAAGACCGATGTCCACGTTTAAGCCAAAGCATAGAGTGTTGCCGGTGGAATAAAGCCTGCCACACGGTGCGTTGCTTATAACGTGGAGTAGTTGCCGACTACTCCATACGTACTGTGTTCGTGAATTCGTGCATAGTTAAATCGGTTGTGTTCGACTGTCTCTACAGGATTGGCATTGGCCATTCGAACATAATTGGGCGATCCTGATATACGCGGTTGTGAGGGCTCAGGTAGACGATCTGTCGGGGTTCGTAACTCTGTCATCGATCTCTCGGGGTTCAATCTTCTGTTTCAGGGGTACGTGTTACAAGGCCGGAGACGCCGCAGCTCCGTTGGTCTGCGGAAGTGTTACATTGTATAGGGTGAAATCCCCTGGTGAAGTATCCGGTTACTGTTTGGCTACACGCGTTGGTGATTCTGCAGGACTTGGGTTGGGCTCCTTCCTGCCAGGGAATCTACGTGTTGCATTCACGATCCTGCTGTCTTAGCGATCGTTGAGAGTCTTTTGAGCGTAACGCGAAGGTTACGGGTGGAGAGTGGTGACTCCACGGGGCGCATGAAGCCGACGCCTCGGTGATATACGCTCGATTTAGTAAAGCTGGGGCACCAAGTTCTTCGGGTAATATATATTGGTACAGTAGAGAGTTAACGCTCCCCTCGGGTAGAGGAGCAAGGGAAGCAGATTAAAGCTTGAGAGTAAAGACCAAGTTTGGATATCAGATCAGGGTTCTTTACCTGAGGTCCGTAACTGTTGAGTTAAGGGCGGAGGCGCCAGCAGTGTACAAGGCAAATAATAAGTCTCTTCGGAGACGGGGCTTCTTGATACCTGTTCCCCAAGACCGCCAGGTCTTTTATTTTTTTCATCGGTTACCCGTGAACCGACCAGCATCCACCACGACGCTCTTCCGAGCGCCCGAGAACGCTAAGTCTCAGTGAGGCGCCGGTTGTTGCCGTTGGACGTGGGACGAGTGAGGCGAGCACTCGGGAAGCGCACCGCGTACTTGGTACACGGCGGCGGTGCGTGTTCCGTGGACAGGCTAAGTGTTAAAGTCGGGAGTTCGGCCGCTGCAGGTCTCGATTGCTGCCGGGCTTCAGCTCGACTCTGCCGGTAGCGTCAGAGCAGCGTGAGCCGTCTCTCCGTGGAATTCACTGTTACAGAAATGAGAACACGGTCGTGGGGCATCTTCGGCTTGGGGCCGTTGGATTGGTCCTGGTTGCAGGCACTTTGGTTGCCGGGAAAGGGCATGCGCTCAGTAGTCCCCGTCGGTGGCGAGGGCTCGGTGGCTGCCCGGTGCAGCATGGTACGCAAGAGTAAAGACGAACAGGGCAAGAAGACAAGGACCGAAGGCGCGACGGGTGGCGCACGTCGAGGCCGCTCTGCCGGTGGGACAACGGACCCTGTGTTGGGAGTCGGCCATCCTCCATCTCAGGACGTCGCCTACTCGGCGACCGCGGGCTCGGCAGAGAGCGGGTCAGACGATACGGCGCTGCACACCCGGTCGCAGGCGTCGGTGTCAGGGGCTTCTTCGACCGTCAGTGAAAGTGACAACGGAGCGCACGGCGCAGACAGCGACTCGGGAGATCCAGGCAATCCTGGTAAGAGCGCGGGTCTCTCGGGTCTTGGGCTGTCAGAGACTCTTGATGGTGCAGGGGCCACCGAGGAAGACCGACCCGGTCATACAGAGGCGCTTGCGGCCGACGGCAAGAGGGAAGCGGCGCAGGCGTTGGCTGTTGAGGGTCGGACGCCACAAAATTAATTTTTTTAGAGGCTTAAAGACAATTCATATTTACACATTATGGTCAGATTTCATCAAAATATTTCAAACAGAACAAAAGTTATATCACTTTTAGTGAGGCCACCCCTCGTTTTTTGACGATTCAAAAACGAAACGCAAAAAAATTAGTTTTTTGCTAATATCTTGGTCAGAAGTAAGAATTTTGAAATGAAATTTTGCAGGCTTGAAGACAATAATTCATATCTACACGTGATGGTCAGATTTCATCAAAATATTTTAAGCACAACAAATGTTACACCACTTTTAGTGAGGCCGCCTACCGTTGCGTTTCGTTTTTGAATCGTCAAAAAACGGTGGGTGGCCTCACTGAAAGTGGCATAACTATTGTTGGGTTTGAAATATTGTTATGAAATCTGATCATCACGTGTAAATATGAATTGTCTTTAATCATGTAAAATTTCATTTCGATATTCTTACTTCTGACCAAGATCTTCTTCTTCTTGTTCTCTGCCGCTAGGCAGGTTCGGCTGTCCAATGTCGCCACTCTTCCCTCCGCTGGGCCTTCTCTTTTAGTCTTTGGTAACCAATCCTCGTCATCATCGTGTCCAACATCATCTGTCGTGGTCTTCCTCTTGTTCTTTACCACTCCATTTTTTCTTCTATCACCAATTTTACCCGGTTGTCTCCTCTTAGCGTATGCCCTATCCATTTCTTTTGTCTTTCTCTGATTGTTTTTAGCATTGTTCTTTCCTCTCCAATCCTTTCCAGAACTTCCTCGTTTGTTTTGAGTTCCGTCCAGCTGATCTTCTCCATTCTTCTCCATGTCCACATTTCAAACGCTTCGATTTTCTTTATGTCTTCTTTTCTCATGGTCCAGGTTTCGGAGCCATACAGCGCCACACTCCACACCAGTGTTTTTATCATTCTTTTCTTGAGGTTTCTGTTTAACTTTCCTCGTACACATGTACATGTAGTAGTTCTCCTCTTTTCGTAAACGCCTCCTTTCCCATTGCAATCCTTCTTCTGATTTCCTTATGACATTATTTTAGCGTCTGTTGTCATCAAGCTTCCCCAGAGCCGTTTTAAGGCCAAGGCACGCGAGGCACGTGCCTAGGGCCCCGCGCAACAGAGGGGCCCCGCGGCGACCCAAAATACTACATCGCATTGCAAATTAGCAACATAATTATTATACGAACTTTAACGTCGATCTATGTTGAGCTATACTCTCTATATCTGACACTGAAGGATTGAGGCGGAAATAGGGTTACGTTCAGGCATCTCCTGGGTTGGGGGGGGAACTTCACCCAGAAAATAATGACTACCCGGTACCCGAAACATTGTACCACATAAGAAAAGTTTCAATTGCTGTTTACATTATTGTATTACACGAACTCTAGTAATATACATGTATGATTATGATGATAAAATCTACTAAATAAAATATACGATAACATCATATTAGGCTACAATAAGTATAGTTTACTGTTCATATTTGTACATGACTATTTTTGCACGACTAATTGGTTTCTTTCCATGCTACCTTTCAAATGTCAAACTGCCAAATTTTCGAAGTGTTTTGTCTCTTGAACACTTAGTAGGCTAAAACAGTAGGCTATCATTACTATATAGTATACACGGCGCCCCGATTTTGGAAGTTCTTCCTTGGCTTGTATAACATCTGTAACGATTCTGATAAATGTGTCCTGGGTCAGCAATGCGCATGACCTTTTTCAGCAACGGGAATAGGCATAAGCTAATAGTTATTCATGTTAAAGAAAGAATGACTTACGCAATTACAAACCTGTCTGCAGGTATTCATTATTATAGTGTAATGGTCCAGAAGGAGCAGAACTGAGCTGTTGAACTTATGATACGTAGAGAAATTCTTCTTGTAATAATAATTAATTATACTTATTGAAATTTTCAATCACTCTTTTGTTATAAGCAGTTAAGCACTGAAAGAATAGAGCAACTTTTGTTAAGATCTCAGCTTACAAAATGCAATGCTGCCATTACAATGTGGAAATTGAAACAAAAATTATAATTATGGTAAGAATATTTATTTAAGTCTTAGGCTAGGCCTACTCATCTAAGCTAAGTCGATCAATTTTGCTAGGATGCAGCTAAAAATTAGCAGTCATTGCAATGTGAAAATTCAAAAATTTCTGGTACGGAGGGCATACTTTACCCTCGCCGCTACACGTCTCATCAATCGACCGGCAAATACCCGTTCTCAGTTCCCAGAAACTTTGATTTCACAGCAGCTTTGAAGGGTCTAGATTGGACTCATGGCTACTTTTAGGGTTAGGGTTTGTGCCTAGGGCCCCAAAACTCCTTAAAACGGCCCTGAGCTTCCCAGGTAGCAAAATTCCTTCACCTGTTCTATCTCCTTGCCTTCTATTTTGATGTTGACTGTAGTATCTTCTCCCTTGCTGATCTTCATTACTTTTGTCTTCTTTATGTTAATCCTCATGCCATATTCATTTGACGTTTTGTTCAATCTATCCATCACTTCCTGAAGCCCTTTCTGGCTTCTCGCCAGCATTGCCTGATCGTCCGCAAACCTCAACGCCTTGATCCATCTTCCTCCCACCTTTATGCCTTCTTCCAGAACATCTAGTGCTTCTCTAACCAGTTTTTCTATATATATGTTGAATAAAAGAGGTGATAGAGGGCAGCCCTGTCTTACTCCTCTGCCCACTTTTCCTGGTTCTGAGTACTCCCCGTCGATTCTTATTTTTACTTTCTGCCCCATGTAAAAATTTCCTATCAATCTTCTGTCTCTCCAATCTATTCCCATTCTCCTCAGTACATGCAGTAGCTTTCTCCAGTTGACTCTATCGAATGCCTTCTCTTCTGACCAAGATATTAGCAAAAAAATAATTTTTTTTGCGTTTCGTTTTTGAATCGTCAAAAAACTAGGGGTGGCCTCGCTAAAAGTGATATAACTTTTGTTCTGTTTGAAATATTTTGTTGAAATTTGAAGATTGAATTTCCTTTAAGACTGTAAAGTTTCATTTAAAAATTCTTATGTTTGGCCAAGTTATGGGCCAAAAACCGTAAAGGGTTACTTTTTTATGGCCCACCCTGTATATTTGCAGATATGCAGGCATGTATGTATGCATGTACGTACGCTAGGGTGGTCGTTAAAAATGAAAGTTGGAGGATACTGTTCTCAAAGATGCCATTTGTTTCTATTTCACTCAAGAACATCACACAAAAAGTTTTATGGACAAATAATAATTAATATTTAGGACTATCACAGCACCATCACGGTTTTACCCCTTAACAACTCTAAGAGCGCTCGAACAGTAAGCATAATAGTTCTAATCAACCAGGAATCTTCGAACCAGGAATCAATTAAACTACTTGTAGTAGGTCAAGGTTACACCAAAATGATGTTACTGTAGTCATAGTCATGAATTTATATCTATATCTATAAGAAAGGACTTGGCTATGTTTGCATGTTTGTATATTTGTCCAGAATGCACGCTCCCAGTTTTTGAGCTTTTCACTCCAAACCTTCACTACTGTGTAGGTCTCGGCACGAGACGCAAAGTCGATGGGTTGGCGATTCTCTACCACCATGGGGCCAGGGTGCGGGGGGTCGAAAACACCAATTTTCGCTGTAAATTTTCATTCACTTTCAACGTATAAAAGCAGTGATTTTAACCGTTTTAGAGGTGTTTAAGGTCAACTCTGACCTGAGATCCAGTACGGATCTCACGGGTCGCGTACCGGTGGGGTGGAGGTGGGGTGAGGGGTGGAGGTGGTGGGGTGGGGTGGCGTGGGGGGTCGAGGGGTAGGGATTGGGGTGGAGGAGGGGTTGGGAGTGGGGTGAGGGAGTGGGGTGGGGGGATGGAGTGGGAGGTGGGGTGTTGTGTCTTGGGGTTGTGGCCGGAGCGGATCGAATCCTAAATTTCCCGGGCAACGCCGGGTACCCCAGCTAGTAGCTTTATAAAAACTCAGAGTGCTCGAACCTCTATGAACACTGCATCACAGAATGATAACATCTAGCATATCTCTTTTTTATTTACAAAACTACATGTTTCGCCTTGTTGTCTTGATTGGTAGGCCTAATAATAGTCTAGTAATTCTTGCACTATAATGGTAGTTAGGGAACAGTAATAATAAATAAATAGAGATATATAATATAAAATGTTTCGTGTTTTCATATAGGTCCTGCATGTAATTAATTTATTCTGCAAAGTCATCAATAAAATTATTCCTAATGACTGTATGTATGTATGTATGTATGTATGTATGTATGTATGTATGTATGTATGTATGTATGTATGTATGTATGTATGTATGTATGTATGTATGTATGTATGTATGTATGTATGTATGTATGTATGTATGTATGTATGTATGTATGTATCTATCTATCTATCTATCTATCTATCTATCTATCTATCTATCTATCTATCTATCTATCTATCTATCTATCTATCTATCTATCTATCTATCTATCTATCTATCTATCTATGTGTGCATGTATGCATGTATGTATGTATGTATGTATGTATGTATGTATGTATGTATGTATGTATGTATGTATGTATGGCATTGTATGCATATATGCATACAATTATTTGTATGCATGTTTGCTTGTATTTATGTTTGTAAAACTATGTATGTACAATTGTACATGAATGACATTGAATGCATGTGTTTGTGCAGGTATGTACATCTGCGAGCGTTCAAGCAATTCTGCATTATATCACTGTATACATTATACATTATACAAGTCAAAAATAAGCTCATAATGCGATTTTGAAGCTGATTTGAAAGACGCCAGATTGATGCACACACATACCATTGTTGTTGGCTGTCATCCCTTTCCACTGAGTTGAAGATATGACTGCGAATAACGGTGAATTCCAACAATAGCTGTAGTCTGGTGAATTGCTAGCAGTCATCAACTCGGTGCTGTTTACGGACGGGAAGTTGATCTTCGACGAATAATAGGACGAATTGATGATTGCATTCAGCAGAATCGTCAGAGTAGAACTGACATTGGCATTTGGAACGATGACCACATCGACCCAGTCTGTTAACTCAATTTGGTGTCTGGTCTTATCTCCATTGCCTTCATGCAGTCTCCATTCTATGGTTGGAATCAAATTGCCTCTGAAGTTGATGCTACACCTCATCCAAACGTATGTACCCTCTTCAACGATGTTGTTTTTTGAAGTAGACAGGTTTGTTTCGCACAGTGGTTCTTTCTCTGTAAATTGTTAAGGACATATCGTATAATCAAATGGCCCTTGGCGTTTCCCGCACTCAAGAAGCCATAATTATATGTTTCCTTTACATTGCGCCAAAATGTCGACCCAATAAATATATTATTCAAGCATAAACTTTACTGTCCTGGACTCTACAAAGACTCGTTTCCTCGCAACTTTCCCTGCCTAAAGCACCCTGTTATGGCTATACTGCGGCTTTAATGTCTACCATTCGGTCCATTCCGCAGAAACTGAGCTTTCTGAAATATATTCGGTGTTGACAAGTTTCAAGTTGATTGCTTGGAACTCGTCGACGTCTCCTCGCCTTTAAAATGGTAGATCGTGAAATTCTACTTCGACGCCCTGAGACCTCTCATGGACCAAAAGGGTTCCCGTCTCCTTTGAATCTTGTCATTCCTGTCTGATCGCATAAAAAAATCATCTCATGAGCCCGGAATCCATTAGTCCCTGTTGTATTGGGTGCTCCTCGGAGTTCTGTCTTAAACCCGATTTTATTCATTTTGAACACGGCTGAAGTTCCTTCTCTTTTCCATAATCATTTTAACGGCTGACCGCCATTTTGTGACGATGTTGAAGCTTTTGCCTTTCGGCCCCTTCGTTCAACTTTTTATCGTTAGTGTCGTGAGCTTGAGGCCCTGTGTTTTCAAATTTGAATGTGTAGGCTAGGTCCTACTGCGAGTTTTTTTAAAGCTCCTTTAAAATTCGATAAATTTGGTGTGACAATCCCCAGCAATCCCAGAAAATTGAATAATAAATAGCCTATACTTTACTCCCTCAAAGGTTTTCTCGTCTTACTTTTAAGTTCAGTTTCCGAGATATAGGCCCAGGTGTCACCACGGCCTTTACGAAACACATTAGGTGTCACCCTTGTTTTACGGAACACATTTGTAACGTTACGAAACTTGTTTTCGCTTCCTACTTCGAATTAAGATGTACCGAGTCTATTTGCAGACCCGTTTCATCTTCGAACTTTACCGCAATAATATTTATTGTCTTTCGGTTGCTTTTCCGTTTTGCCCAGTTTTCCCATTATTGCCACATTTTCAAAACAATTTACTTATTTGCAATATAGGCCTATAATTATTATAGTGAAAATAAATAATTTCTTCCCGTTGTAAGCAGTTTTTCCAAGATAAAGGCGCACCTATAAGGAAAGAATTAATATTTTGAGCAGAGCCTATTTTTTTCTTTCTTTGCTCTCTTCCGTCAGTCGTGCGACGCCGATGAGGCTCCCACGTGACTTCTCCAGACCTGTCTATTTCTGGTTAGATCCTTTGCTCTTGACATGCTAATTTCCATCTCCTTCAGTGCTTCTCTGACATTGACCATCCAAATCTTTGGTTGTCTTTCTCTACCTCTCTCTCCTTCTATATGCCCGTGCAAGGCCGCGAGTGGTAGTGTTTTTCCCTCCATTCGCTCCACATGTTCGAATCATCTGAGCCTTCTTTCCTGAGTTTGTCCACCACCGTTTCTTCAGCGCCCAACTTCTTCCTTGTCTTTTCGTTCCTGATTCTTTCAGTCCTGCTCCTGCCTTTGATTCTCGTCATTTCAGCCACCAACAATCTTCTCTCGTCTTCTAAGTCTAAGTTCTAAGCTTACTAATAGGTTTTAAATAAGGCTTTCATGTGAGGCGCGGTGGTGTGGTGGGTATGCTCGTCGCCTTGCAGCCGAAGGGTTGCAGGTTCGAATCCACCTCAAGTCGTCGCGTAGGGACCTTGAGCAAGTTCTTCATTCGCAATTGCTCATCGTTCGGCGTGAAACTTCGCGTAGTGTCCGCTCTGCATTCGGGAGCGCCTCTGGTAGACGGCAGACAAGAAGAGTCACCGAGGAAAAACTGATGACAAGTAAAGCTCTAAATGAACTTAATCCATACATTGTCTAATAATTCCTGGTGAAGATACACACAGATCGGACGACAATTAACATGCAGGGTGGACCAAAAAGACGCCACTAAGGTTTTTGTCAATATTGACCAGACATGTAATCTGAAAATGACACTGTTAGAAGCAAATCATGCAAACATTTATTAACAGGCGTTTCTGTACTAATTTGACCCTGCTGAAAACGAAAATCGCGGTTAGCAAGCTGGAATTTTGGGGGTTGCATGGGAAAACAAGATGGCGGACAAAGTATTGTCAGTTGCTTCACGTGGCTTTAAGTTAAGTTAAGTATTCTATTTGATAGGAACACGATTTTGGATTCTAAAATAAGATCATAGGTTTCAAGGAATGCAGTGGATCCAAAAAACACACAAGCAGCACTGCAAAGAAAATCAACATGGCCGCCAAGTAGTCTTGCTTCGTCTATTTCTCATCCTATAGGGGAAGCCGGGGTAATTTCGTCCATTTTTCTTATTTTTGTAATAAATTGAAACGTTTTGACTGCTAAAATTAAATAAAATCACAATTAAATAAAGCAAGATAGGGACAATATACTGCAATGTTACTTTTGGGAAAAAGGAAAACATTTGTGGGAAAAATTTTATTTTGTAAAGTGAATTTTTGGCCGGTTTTACCCCAGTACATGGGGTGAATTCGGCCAACACGATTAATTTGATCCTCACAACAAACCAGATGAGGTATATGTGGCGGTTCACACCGAAATCAGCATTGAGTCGGAAAGTACACATCAGAGATATTCAGGGAATACCTGGTAGTATGTTTGTGATTTAATTTATTTTTTGGCACAATTTAATATAAAAAAAATTTATTTATTTTTTCCAAATTTTTAAAACACAATATAGAGTATGAAATGATGCGTTATAGCTATATTTTAAATTAAAACTGGGTATATTGGTGCACAATATAAAGTTACTACCCTAAAATAGGCACTATGTGACATTCCTAACATCTCTGGGGTAAATTCGTCCACATGGCCGAATTTACCCCGACCCGCCCACCCTCCATAACAATCTTAACGAGCATGGACCGCATTTTTGGATCATTAATTTGGATAACGAAATTGGCCAAAAAATAGTGGTTTGCAGAATAAAAAGCAAATAATTAACATTTGAACAAGATAACCTTCAATTCTTAGCTTTTACTGTCACAGTATGGATAAGTGGATTAGGCTCGAACTCATTTTTTTGGCTTTTAGCAAATGATACTCACATAAAAGCAAAATTATCTCGATAAACATACTTAATATGATATTATACGCTAGATGGCAGCATTAAAATCTTCCCATGCCCACTGGTTTCCTTGAAATCACCCTGGCCGAATTTACCCCATGGCCGAAATTACCCCGTCTTCCCCTATCCTTCTTCTTTCGGGGTCGCTTGCACTTAAAAAGACATTTTCTGAGAAGAACGCTCTATAAATCGTCAAATAGAATATAGCCTACTATATCGTACGTTACGCTTGATGTGGGAAAATAATGGTAACTATCAAAACCAGTATACCTACTAATTAAACTCCCTATAGATCTATAATTGCGATTGGTGGATGGATAGATGGACGATGCGTTGGTGACTTGCCAGTTTAGTCCTGTTTACCACAATTGACAACGCCGTCAATGTTTACCCACGTTACAACGCTATTTGTATTCATCTAAGAATAATATTATCTGCAGCTTTTTCCAATCGCAAAAATAATTATGAGTAGGGCTGTTGATTTAATCGCGTTAACGCGTGCGATTAACGCATTAAAAAATTTGCGATTAACATTTTTAACGCATTAATCGTACGCGTTAATTTGATGTGATTAAAATGGAATCATAGGCAGAAAAACTCGTTTTAAACGGAAGTCTCTTACAGTCATACTTAAAGCTAGTGTTACATTCTTTGGCAAATATTCCAAAAAAGAATTTGAGTATTACCGTAGCAAGTATTTGCTCAATTATCGCCTGCATGCGAACCAAAACATGCGTTAAACGCCAACGATGAGTCGTCGATATCGGCCGCATCGCATCGTCCACTAAGGTTGTTTCCTCTTTCCTCACCCCGTCAGACGTCAGACTACGTTGGTTGAACTCCATGAGATGGGAAGACCAATGGATTCCAGGTTTCAAATGATAAATGTTTACAGAAGGACAACTGAGACGAGGGTTGGCAAGAACCGCAACCTCTTGTGGAAAATTGTGACTAAATAATGAGGTTCAATAGTAGACCTACCATTGTTAATTAATAAGAGCATCCCTTGAACCGACCAATGTAAATAAACTGGTCTGCCTATACAATTGGCTGAATAAATAAATAATCTTGATAGTCAGAAAACGGCTGTCTAGTTTCACATTTAGGCCTATGTCATTTTAATTAAAGATGGCTCAAATGAAAAAAATTAACGGATTTTTTAACAGTTAACAGTGTTTCAATTGTGTCTGTCATGCAAAACTGTTCAATAAACTAAATGCAGAAATCCAATAGACCTAAGCCAAAGGTTATTAATATGTTTCCAATGAAGAAAGAATGCATTCAGTCATTAAAATTTTATGCCTCAGGGGTCCTTAGAAAATAGTAAGATTAGTATATTTGAAGGAAATGCAGGCCTATTGCGATTAATTTGCAGTTAATTGCGATTAAAAAAATTAATCGCGCGATTAATTTCGATTACAATTTTTAATCGAACAACAGCCCTTATTATGAGCAATTAATCAACTTCGTAATTTGACTTTCCACGATGTAAATTAAAGTTTATACGAATTGTTTCCGCCGCTAAAGCAATCGCAACGTCAGAAATTGAGCACCAACAATAAAATATTTGTGGGTCTTGAAAGATGCGCATGCACAACATAGAAGCCATACAAAGGTCAGTGTAGCGTAATCGCAATCGCAATCTCCAAATTTCTGATGCGCTACTCCAAAGCCAAGCGAGGGTCACCAGCCTATTCACGAGCGCAGCGTTGAGTCAAAAGGTTGCCCGTAAAAGTAGTCCATGATTGTCCGGGTCGAGTTACCATAGGATCAAAGGGGCTGAACTAAGGCGGGTGTCATCTGGGCCGGGAGTTGGAGACTGGAGGAATAAATGAGACAGGGTAAGAGTTCTTGAAATAGAGTGTCTCAAGTTTCGAATGAAAAACCTGAGGTGTGGTGGATAGAGGAGCCTGAGGAAGGTGGTGGTGTGTGATTAGTAATGATGGTGGAGGAACTGAAAAGTATCGGAACTCAGAAGGCATGCAATTCCAAATGCGTGGTGTTAAGTTGGATATGGCTCGGTTGGGGAACTTGAGATGACTTGTTACCGGCGGTCGAGAGAGTGTAATTCAGGCGGAAGATCGGATATAACGGGTAGGCTGGATGGTGAACAGTTCGCGAAGATATCTGGGCTGGGAGCTTTGTAAAGAGTTGAAGGTTAAAGAGAGAACTTTGAAGTGGTTTCGCTCTGGGAATTTTCAACCAGGGAAGTGACTTGAGGATGGGGTGATGTGATGATACCCGGATGTTCTGGTGACGGTTGCAGCTAGTGAATTTTGTATGAGTTGCAGGCGGTTGGGTTGTGTGGATTCAAGGTTTAGGGACATGGAATTGCAGTATCCAAGCTTTGAGTGGAAACCGTTTAAAAAATAATCAAGTATGAACTTATAGGTTGCATGCGGTGGAGGTCCCGGATGTGCATGAAGTAGGAACGCGATATGTTAGAGGTGGTTAGAGAAGGAGAGATGCGAATCAATCATTATACCGCAGATAGGAGCATCACAAGTAAAGGTAAGAGATGATGATTTAGTCGATAAGCCAATAGAAGGGTCTCCGGGATTTTTTCATTTGGCCAGGAAGGCCTAGAATAATGTTTTGGAGGGGTTGAGGCAGAGGAGGTTTGAAGACATACATTGAGAGATCAGATTGACCACATTGAGAAGTTGAGCAATGCAGGTGGAAAAAGAGTCTGGGTAGAAGGATATAAAGAGTTGAGTGTCGTCTGCCTAGAGATGGTGGTCAACAGACGAGGATTCTATGAGATGACTTAAAGGAGTGGTATAGAGAATGAAGAGCAACGGACCCAGGACGGAGCCTTGAGGAACGCCACAAGATAGTGGAAGGTGTTGTGAACAGTGACTGAAGGCTTTGACAGAGAAGGATCTGGAAGACAAATAGGACTGGAACCAGAGTAGAGCAGTGCCAGATACCCCCAAACAAGAGGACACCACTCTCCAGCCTCTCAATCCGAACCCGGGAGAGACCAGCAAAGATGAAGGCGCAGTTACTGTAGTCGAGGCGACACAGCACAAATGCATGGACAAGAGAGGTTGCAGCTTTAAAAGTCAGAGAGCGAGCAACGACACTGAGCTTCCGCAGTTGGTAACAGCAGCTGCGGCACACCTGATCTACAGGGTGCGGCCAAAAAAATAATCCATTACGAAAATTGCGATTTCTCGAAAACCGCTGAATATTTTGTTACAAATATTTTCATTCTTCTTCCTAACATATTTTTGCATATTGTGTGAAAATTTTGTGTCAGTATCTTTATATTTGTGATCATGACATCGTGCAGAAGAAAGAACTGCGTCTTTTCAACAGAACGCAGCATTCACGAAATAGAAAATCATATTTTTACATAAAGTAACCTGCGGTGTGTCATAATTACGTCATTTCCGCTATGCAGACGGTGTTTTGGCTACATTTTGAATAAAATTGCAAGGTTTTCTTCACCTATGAAAGGATCTTTTACATCAATCTACCCATTAATAATCAAAACAATCGAGTCTGGGCGACGAAGAAAAAAGCCGATATCCATCCAAGCCGTCTGTTGGTCGAGTGAGCCAAGTTCTCTCCCCATATCATGGTTTCTGCTGGTTCAGCTATGGGGGTAAAGGACGCCTGCATTCCATTGACGAGAAGGCCAAAGTCAATGCTAAGTATTACGTGGAGAATCTTTTGCCTAAGCTTGTCGATGACTGTCACACTGTCTTGGGAAACCAGCTCACTTTTCAGCAAGATGGAGCGCCCACTCACGGCGCCAAGCTAGCCCAAGATTGGTTAAGAAGTCACTATCCGGACTTCATCGACAAGGATTCATGGCCGCCAAATTCCCCAGATATGAATCTACTCGACTATGCTGTCTGGGGCGCAATGCTTGAGACCTACAACAAACTTACCACAAAGCCGAAGAACATTCCTGAACTGAAAAATACGCTGCAAATCATCTGGAATGACTTTCCACTTGAGACCATTCAGAAGTCTGCTCTGCAGGGCTTTCGAAAACGTCTGCAAGCTTGCGTAAAAGCAAACGGTGGTCACTTCGAACATTCATTGCACAAAACTTAACACTTGGCCTAATCTTGTCAATAACAATAAGTAACCTGGAACCTTCTTACGTTACTGTTTGCGTCGTTACTTTGTTATTGCTGTCAGAAAATGCCTGTTGAAACGAAAATAACATTTCTTCACTTCAGGGTTGCACCATTTTGGTTTTCATGATTCTAATTTCATTAGATTTACCCAAGCTGTAGATAAATATGTGTCAAACAGACTGGCGAAGTTTTGTAACAAAATATTCAGCGGTTTCCGAGAAATCGCAATTTTCGAAATGGATTATTTTTTTTGGCCGCACCCTGTATATGATATGCAAGGGTGAGTTCAGAGTCTAGGGCACCCCAAAGTCACGCACCACTGAAGAAAAAGTCATTGATGGGAATTGAGAAGAGAGAACGCTCAGTTCGAGCTTTGCCAGCTGTTGCCTAGTGCCCAACCAAATGAATTGGGTTTTTGGGCGCTGAGGCGAAGTCGGTTTGCGGACATCCAATCTCTGAGATCCTCCATTGCTTGTTGCATGATGCGGGCGGTCTCAATGGCTGCGAGTGGAGAGCAGTGCAGATATGCCTGAGTGTCATCTGCATACAGCTGGTGTATCAAGCCATAAGATGTTAAAAGCGCGCCAATGTCAGAGGTGTAGAGCAACTAAAGCAAGGGAGCGAGGACAGAGCCTTGTGGAGACCAAATGGAGCCGTAGCCCATGGTGACCTACTTTCTCCCAGAATCACACAACTGGAACGCCCTGCTAAAAAAGATGTGATCCACTCAAATGGATGACCAGAGAGTCCAAAAGAGAGAGAGAGAGGCGTTTAACCCTAATCATACCGCCTATTTCAGCCTTTAACGGCGTGGGCTACACAGGAAGCGATAAACGACGGGTTTTGAGTCCCGGCGTCATATTAATAATTATCAGGTCTTCACAGTATAAAGCTAGCATTATCATGTACAGTTGCTTTTGAGAAGTTTCTGAAGGAGGCTCATCAATTAAAAATTGTAGTTGTCTGACACAATTGGGTTCTATGACTTAAATTTTTCATCCACCTTTTAGGGCTAATAGTCCTATGACCAGCAGTGCTTCTCCGGAGGAACTTTCAAGGCCATCATCGTAACCGTTTCTAATTCTTCCTAAAATTATTATTCATCTGCAAAGAAAACGTATTCAGATTGAATCTGTTGTTTGGCTCACGTTATCTGATACAAAGGATTGATGTAGGCCTATGTAAGTTATCAACCGTTTTTTATTAGGCCTACGTAGGGTGCACTTCTTCAACAGTTCCTTAAAAGATGTAAAGAAATAAGATTTCTGAGTTTAGTTTTCATATGAAAACAGTGATCTGACAACCATTTTGGTCATGTTACAAATTACATGCTGGAGGTTCTGCATTGGCTCCCAGTCCGTCAGCGCATCGAATACAGAATCTCGTCCTTAATATGGCGCTGCCAGCTAGGTCTTTCTCCATCTTACCTGCTCGATCTTTGTCGGCCTGTGTTAAGTGCTCGGACTGGTCGGTCCCTACGCTCGGCTGTTAGGGAAGTACTCTTTGTCCCATTTGCTCGTACCTCCATCATGCAGAGTCGTGCTTTTTCTGTGGTTGGCCCAGTGGTATGGAATGCCCTCCCACTTGAGCTGCGCCTCTTCCCTAGATCACTCTCTGACACATTCTATAAGCACTTAAAAACTGTTCTGTTTGTCCGTACTGGAGTCGGGAGCGCCTCTGAGTAGTTTCCTCGAAGAGGCGCTATATAAATACTCGAATGAATGAATGAATGAACCAACTCACTTACCAACGACGATCAAATGTGCTTTATATTGAACAGGTTGGCTTCCCATTTTATGAACAGCGCATGTGTAGATTCCAGCGTCATCCATTTCAGTCGAATTTTTGTACAGAATGATTGAGCCATTTATGCTTTCAACGATTCCAAAGCGCGGGTTGTTGATCACCTTGTTGTCTTTCCAGTTAAGAAAAATTGCGTCCGTGTTTGAAGAAAACGGGTTCGTCAGAGACCACTCTCTAACTCTAAAATTTTTCCCAGCCTGACACTTCATTTCCATCCTTTGACCGACACTTACTACCGTGTTACTAGGACCATCGGTGATACATCCTGACAAGAACATGAAATTTAATTAATTTGTTAATAACGTAAATTAGTCTTTATGCTTCGGTTCAATATCGGTTCAGTATTTATGTATTTCATCAGCAAATTAATATAATGTCTGATTCATATTGTTTCATGCGTGTCCTGAAACGGGACAGTGGACATAGCCTAATATTTCTAACCCGATCATAGCATAACCGAGCAGTCTCCGATGGCCTTTGTGGTGGCCTCGTAGAATTTCAAATTTGGATAGGGGCCTACTAATGTGAATGTGCTACGAATTAGGATTGACCAACTTACCAAATACAAGTTGCAAATTAAAAATTAGGATGAATTTCCACATATCGCCTGTTGCGTCTGAAGTATTCGGTACAACTCCAGGGATAACCAATTTAACAAGCGCAACAGTGGTGGGTTCGCTGTTTTCGCATGTGATGCTTATTGTAATTTCATAAGGAAAAATGAAAGCGGTTTCAAACAGGCGAAAGTGTAAGGTATCCATGTTGGTCAACAATTAACTTTGTGAAACTTTAGCTACTATGATTATGGCAATCAGTAGGCAAACAAATGCGTTTTAGAGGATACATTGTCAGGCGAAAATCCCGGAATATAAAATACCCCTCCAATGGGCCTCCATGGCATACATGTACTGCTAAATATATCAGGATATTATTGCGCCTTAAGCAAACAGAGCCAAAATAATTTTTTTTAAATAAATAATTGAACGAAACTCCTGAATATGAAATGAACAGGACTTTAATGAACAAATTCCATATCCAACAAAGACAAATATAATATTATCATGTCAAACTCAACATTCACTTTGGACAAGTCAGACAAATTGGATATCCATTGCAATTATATGTGTAATTGAGCAACATTTTAACCTTGATCATAGACTAAGTAAAAACAAAGTAGTAATCTACATCACGTTTGCTTCTATGACGTTGATTTTGTTTAGTAGCCTAACTAGAATGTAATACCAGTTGTAAACTAGAATGTAATACTAGTTGGACTGTGAGAAGAACAATGCACATGTAGACCCATCCAATGAACTTTTGTCGAAAGTTAACGAGATGGCATGGATGTTTAAAGTCTATGAATCAAGTCCATTTGAGAGAGCGGCGACTGGAGACAAATTTAGGTTTGCACACGCTTAACGATTCCTTTTACCTTCTATAATAGAGTACTAGCTGTTGTACCCGGTGTAAAGGTTTCAGATTACCCCCTCCTAAACATTACCCCCCTTCAAACTGTAAATTGAATCAATCATCGCATTTATTGCACTAAAAATATTTAAAAAAATCATCCCGCTTCTTGTTTCGGTCTGAAGATTTTCATCCGTCATCCCACTTCGTGGTTTGTTATCAATATTTTCAATTTACAGTAACTAAAATATTATTCGCCGCTTAAATTTGCATGGAGAAAATGGCTTCGAGGCTATTATTTTTTTCGGATAAAAATATTGATAGCAGACCACAAAATGGGATGACGAATGAAAATCTTCAAACCAAAACAAGAAGCGGGATGATTTTTCTGAATTTTTTAGTGCAATAAATGCGATGATTGATGCAAATCTAGTTTCCGGGGGTAATCTGAAACCGGTTTCAAGTTACCGGGGGGTAATGTTTATCAGGAGGTAATTTGAAACCTTTACACCGGTGTTGCCCGGAAAAATTTTCTGTTTCTCGCTCGTACACGTCTGGAGTTCCTGACGTTGCCCGGAAAATTTCGGTATTCGCCACCTCTATCCCACCCGCCCCAACCCATCCACCCTACCCTCGCCCCCCAGCCGGCTCCTCCCGCACCCGCACACCTACTCCGCCCATTTCGTCTCACCTACCCTTCCCATGCCAGTTAATTCCGCGAATGTTAATTCCGGTGTAAAGATTTCAAATTACCCCCCGGTTTCAGATTACCCCCCCCCCCCCGACACTAGATTTGCATCAATCATCGAAAAAATAGCCTCGCAGCCATTTCTCCATGTAACTTCAGCGGCGATTAGTAGTTTAGTTACAGATGAAAATATTGATAACAAACCACGAAGTGGGATGACGAATGAAAATCTTCAGACCAAAACAAGAAGTGGGATGATTTTTCTGATATTTTTAGTGCAATAAATGACATGATTGATGCAAATTATGGTTTGCAGGGGGTAATGTTTAGGAGGGGTAATTTGAAACCTTTACACCGGCGACATTAATTCCAACGACACATAATCACGCGGCGTTTGATACCGCGACACTTAATACCTGTACACTCGTGAGCACGAATATTTTGTACGACTATTATTGTTGTCCACCTAGCCAATTTGGTTGGCCTGCCTCTATGTTCATGTTTTCTGTTGTACATCTGTACATAAAACGATCATTTTAGAGGATTTTTAACAGGATTTGCGAAGCATTGTCTACGATAGGGCAGTGACATGGAGGCGAATTTCGGCTGGAATAGCAAACTTAGGCAAACAAACTTTGATACACGGAAATTACTAGGCTACACTAAACATCTCGACAATACCAACGGCAGTAAGCAAACCCCAGTATAACCCATGATCGTGACGTTATCAGGGTCAAGGTCAAAGGTCAAGGTTAAGGTCATTTTAATTAGATCAAAATAATTAGACCATCTTAATTAGGTCATGTTAACAGGGTCAACCTTATAAGGGCATATTAATTAGGTCTCAACAATTATATTATATTAGAATATAGCAATCAGAATAACTAGTGAACCCTTATCAGCAGCGCAAGCTCCACACCGACCGGAAATGACTCATCGAAAGCAGCGCAGCACATTTGGTTTTCTGTTATTCCAGTCTTCATATGGGGTTAGGCCTATCTCTTTCCCCTTCACAGGTTACACTAGACAACAAATTTTAACTTTTAATACTTTCGAAAAACTTTGATCGTTTTCTATAGAATTTGACGTGTTGATCACGATGGTACGTTCAGAATTATTGCTTCACGTAAGGTTTTTGAGAAAAACGGTCTGCAAGATTTTAAATTAATGCTCATATATTGCATACATTTGCAATGTATTATAATTTGATTTCATTGGACAACAAAATTTTAGAACAGTACTGTTCTTCCTCATAATATTTGGTTCTGATAAGGACTTTAGCACTTAGAAACTTTGGGTAACATGAAATTAACGGTTTTCATAGTTATTCCCTGTACAGTTGCACATGTACAATGTATATAAAATGCTGCTAAAGTTCCATAGGTCTAAAAATGTTTTATGCTGATTTTCGCTTGTATTCTTTGTCTGCACATCTCGCTGCAGTACAGCCAACATTCTTGGATTCCAGTTTCCCTGATACCGTTTTTCCATTGTGGTAATGTCCTGGTGTTCATCGCTAGATTTGTGGGAAACTTGGGAAGAGGTTCAAGTGGGAATGCAAGATGTGACATATTGCATTTCAGGTGTATGCTGCAAGATTTTGTTACCCAGTCTAATGTTATTTGGAGTTCTATAGTTACCAAGAAAATTCTCCACAACATCCAGTTACATCCTTCAGTGCTTTCCAGGCTATTGTCTCTGGTCCCTCCAACAGATATTCAAACTGCTTATCACTGATGATGTGTCTGATCTGTAGGCCAACAAAAATGCCTTCCTTGATCTTGGCATCACTTATTCTAGGGAACGTCTGTTGCAGGAAAAGCAAACCTTCACCATCCTTGTGCAAGACTTTTACCAAAGAAATTCGTCAGTTCCAGATTTAAGTGAAGAGAAGGCAGAAATATCTTTGTCGGGCTGATTTCGATCCAATACTTGGTGACAGCAAACCCGTCTTGAATCATGTTGTTCTTTTTTTATTTCGACAAACCTAAGTCTCCGAAAAGGTCGTTCAATTCCGGCTTTGTGATGAGCTGAGGCTCACTTGAACATAGGCCTACCTAGTTCAAAATCGGTATCACTGTCAGCAGCTGCATACTCGTTCCTGGCTGGATCAATGCAGCAGCAACTTCAGTTTTGTCGTATAAATTCCATTTCTCTGGTGGCTTCGCTATATTTTGAAGACTTTCATTGTGTGGCGCTGGTATCATTGTCGAAAGAAGATCTGGGTATTCAGTTTCCTTTCTTATTCTCGCAGAGAAGCCAGAAACATTAGTGAGTCAAAATTAGCAGTCTGTAACTTGATCGTTCTGCTGTCGCCAGACCATTGGGACGGCAAACGGCATTGCTTTCGCAGGACTCCGGAGCCAAACTAGGTGAGAGGCACCCATTCCTTGGCTTTCTCTCCAGTCTTGCAACCAAAGTACAGCTCAAACCTTTATTGACAAGTCCAGTCATTGTGTGTCTCTGAGGCTTACTCATGTAGCATAGCCTACTCTCTACACATGTGGCAAAAAGGACATGTGTTACGTTTGATGCAACACTGGCGCTGGCGAGATATTTCTGTTAACCATCTTACAAAATATTATAGTTTAAAGTTTATATGAAAATAGGCTTGCTAATTTGTTATGCATCTTACAATACATGTAGACAAAACTAAACTTTGGAAATGCGACATCAAACTACAAACAAACTGATGTCAACTTCCTCAGTGAGATATAGATTGTAGACCTATGCAGAGAAGCGGCTTTAATCGTGCATAGAACTTTTGCAGCCAGATTCTACCCAGCATTAATGCATATGCAGACCCAAGTTTATTTATTATACAAAACAAACATTATTTTATGTAAACTGTTCTGAGTGCATGGCTCAGTTACGCGAAGTTCATTATAACATTATAGCTGAAAATATGGAAATAAAATTGACAATTTGAAGATTTCTCAAAAACGTTACGTGGTGGTGGTATTTGCAGTATAACGTCGCTGTGTGGTAGCAAAGACCATTAGCGACCCCTCCTCCTTTATACAGGCTTGAGACTGGCACTGGCAGTCCCAAGTCTGGATAAAGGAGGTGATGGGACAATTTCGAGGTGATTTTCGTGATCAGCAGCAGAAACTGCATAAGAAACACCCCTAAGTGTTCAGGCAGCAAAATCACTGTTGCCCAGTGAATTATCTATTGTATAGATGATTTGCTGTAATAATGTTTTCACCCAATATATATATCAGATAGTCCTGCATCGCTTAGCATACATCTCGTCATCTCGGTTAGATAACGATTCTTCCTCTCTGCAGTTCCGTTCTGTTGTGGTGAATATGGAGTGGAGAATTCTGCTCTTATTCCCTCATCTTTCAAGAAGGTCTGTAATCTTTTAGTAGCTTATTCCACTCCTCTATCCGACATTATTATTTTCGGAGTTTTCCGGAATTTTGTCTGTACATGTCTCACGCATTCATAATATTATGGCTTTTCCGGTAGGCTACTTCCGATTTATGTGTCAACAACATAGGCGGAGACCTGGGCCGAGAATTGGGGGGGGGGGACGGAAAGACGCCTGATTTTCAGAAAAATTTCTGACGACCGGCGAAATCTCGGAGAAAAATAGTTAATTTCGTCGGCAAAAAAGTTGATGACCTTTTTTTTTTAGTCATCCGGTCAAAATCTTGGCGAAATGACAAAATATTTCTATTTTCGCCGCCAAAAAAGTTGATGACCTTTTTTTTTTGTTTTTTGTCGTCCGGCCAAAAATTAGACGAAATTTTATATTTTCGCCACCGAAAGAAGTCTTGGCGCTCAAACATTGGGGGGGACAAATGCATGGGCCGTCCCCCCCAACACTTTCTTTGGGGGGACCGTCCCCCCTGTCCCCCCTAGGTCTCCGCCCATGGTCAACAAGTGCACTTCAGTAGGCTATTATTTGCTGAAATCGTCGATCATGGTCTTAATGTATCTGTACTCTGTAGCCTTCTGAAGTCGTGCTTTGCATTGTTCCACAAACATCTGTTTGGATTAAATCCAGACTTTCTGTTGACTTTGATTATGATTTCGTGGAAAAAGGTTTTCTAGCCATTTTCCTCTTAATGCGGCATTCACAAACTTTAAAGAACTTACACGGCTTTATGATAATTTCAGATGTTTTATTCGGTTTCGTTAATGCCTTCATGGCCTGTGGGTCTCTCAAGTATGCCCCTCAGTCAATCGACTAGTGAATTTATAGATTTGCACTGTAATCGTAGTGACGTCACAATAGGCTCGCGTGACGGTCGACTCGATCGACTTCATCGACTCGCCGACCTCTCGACGACCCGATCGACTTCGCTCGGCCGACGATCGACTCGATCGACTTCGTCGACTTGGCCTAGTTTTGTCTCTTGCTCACCTCTGCAGTTATAGGATCTCAAAATGAAATTATACGATAGTAGATCTGTGTCATGATCTGTTGTGACGTGACAATAAGCCTAATTTCGTATTCTCTGTGAATTTATAGTAGATTCGCACTGTAATCGTAGTGACCTCACAATAGGTCTCGTTTTAAATACTGTAAATTAACTTCAATAATTATTACGGTAGATCTGTGTAATAATCGAAGTTAGTCACAATAGGCCTAGCTTATACACTCAAAATGTACTTCTATAATAGCAGATCATTATCATAATCGAAGTTAGCCTCAATAGGCCTATATTCATTCTCAAAATGAACTTCTTTAATAGTAGGTCTGTATCATGATCGAAGTGACGTCACACTGGGCCTAGTTTTATATTCTCATACTGAACGTATTATACTATATTTGTATCATATTCAGAGCGATGTTGCATTTAAATAGTTCCAGTTTTGTATCATGAAAATGAAATATGACAGAAGGTCGGTATTATAATCGAAATGACGCCACAATAGACCTAATTTCGTTTTCTCAGAAAACTTATTGGTAGAATTGTATTATAATAGAAGTGGCATCATAAAAGGCCCCGTTTTATATTCGCAAAATGAACATAATATACTGGTAGATCTGTATAATAATCGAAGTGACGTCACAACAGACCTTGTTTAATGTTTATATTCTCAATAATTAGCCTACGCACTTCTATAATAGTACATTTGTCTCATAATCAAAGTGACGTCACACTAGACCTTGTTTATATTCTCAAAATGCACTTCCATAATAGGCCTAGCACATTTGTATCATAGTCGATGTGACGTCACAATAGGCGCTGTTTTTTAATTCTCGATGTGAACTTGTAACAATAGTAAAATTATATCATAATCAAAGTGACGTTACAATAGGCGTAGGCCTGGTTCTGTATTCTCAACATTACTGAAACAATATGACAGCAGATCTATGTCCTGATCGAAGTGACGTCACTAATTTCGTTTTCTCGGTGACCTTATTTAATTGTAGAATTGTATCATAATCGAAGTAACGTCATAAAAGGTCACGTTTTATGTTCTCAAAATTAACATCTACATGACTTGCATGCAGGCATATAATAGTAGATCTGTATAATGCTCATTCAGGAGCGGATCCAAGGAAGGGGTCTAAGGGGGCAATCCGGCCATGTCCCACCCCATTCTGAGATTCGCATATGACGTGGTCCCTCTCTCTATCAGGTTGCAAGAAGCTGTAAATCAACGCAACGGGAACAGGAAGGTGAGAGAGAAAGTAGACCTAGCACAATCATGACTAAAAAATTCATCAGATTTTAAATAACCGGAGTCGCCACGAGTTTTTAGAAGTTTTTTGGGCGAAAGACTAAAAAAAGATTCTTTCGGCGGAAGACAACGAAAATGTTTTTCGGCCCAAGACCAAACATTTTGTCAACCCCCTTCCAAAACTTCTGTATCCGCCGCTGTATTCGTTCGCCTTTAGTCAACTTTCACAGTTCCACTAACACGAAATCGCCAGCTGCCAACAGGTTCATTAGCTGGACTTGTGTGCAAAACTGAATTACGTCATTATATCATGTAGGCTACATGTAGGTAACTTTGAGACTTCCAGAAATGGTAGGCCGAAGAAAAAAATATTTCTAAGTCGAATCGAGTAAAGGAAACAACTATCGACTCGACTTAGCAAGCCTCACGATCGACTCGACTTGCAAGTCGATCGAGTCGACGATTTTTCGATCGACTCGACTTGGCCGAGTTATGATCGACTCGATCGATCGACTCGATCGATCGACTCGATCGACTGCGGGGTATGACAGACTGTGTCCCAATCGTGTGCCAAACGTGTTTACATTTTGCATTATATCTTTCAATGAATTTATGTGTCTGCTATGTGATATTCAGTTCAAATGGAACTCTTTCCGCCATTGCCATTGTTGTTTGGGTTGCCGCGGGATACCGTTGTTCCGCGGGGCCCTAGACAATAGTAGACATGTGCCTCGCGTGCCTAGGCCTTAAAAGAGGCCCTGTAATAATTAATACCTGCAATATGACATGAAAAACTGGCGAGTGTGCAAAGAGGACTAACACAAATGAGTTACGAGCACGAGGTTTTGAACTTTGAAAAGAGGTTGAGAGCGTGCGGAAAATGTTTGAGAGAAGGAGAAACTTACAAGATTATCACTGGAAAGGAATCACCACAGTAGGAGAGATTTTTTATTAAGATTTAACCTTGGGGATATAATTGACCGAGGCATGAATTTTTAAGAAATCTAGAGGAACATTAGGCCTGAAAATTGTTGAGTGCAAGAGTTACAGAATGTGGAATGAATTGGATGATAGCCATGATCGGTGGACAATAACTTAGCTTTCAAGAGAAAGCTATAGGGCAGATAGCAATTAGGGCCTACGCCTTGGGTCTACAGGCTGACGTGCTTGTGCTTCTAACAACATACTATTGGCCTACTATTATAGAACGTCTTCTGAACCACTGCAAACCCTTGCTATTCTATGTTTTGTTTATGAGATATTATGTTCTGCTATGTTGTATTGAAGGACCTTCAAGGATTGCAGACCTAGATCATGCATACGTCGCCGTTAAGAATGCACTGCAGAACAGTAACTCAATTGATTGCGTTAACAGTAACTGTTGTGCTATCCCCGTCTGGTAAGAAGATTTATTTAATACTTTGGGCTCATCTTGCAGGCTTGTCCAATGTCTATTTTTTATACTTTGCTCGAAGGTCTTGATAGTTTGGGTTGTTTTAGCACACGAAGAAAGGCTTCAAAACAATAATAAGTCAAGTTAGGGGTAAATGACAATAGTTATTATGCAAAGCTAAGAGTTTCAAATATAGAACTACTGATAAATATTTTCAATATTGTTGTCAATATTGTAAAATCAAAGTAGGCCGTTGATATTTTTGTTTATGCCGATCCCGAACCCCAGACGGCGCTAAAATTTGAATAAATGAGCTAGTGATCTAATTTTTTGGCGTAACATTCTCATTTGAACTACCGTACCTATCCGTCAGTATACAACTTTCCACATTATATTGTGTATAACATAATGTTTGTCTGCATTCAAAATCGTTCACGACCAATCGAGACACCCTATAGAAGCGAAATGCTAAAAGCATCGGTGATTCTGCAGGAAACCCATAGGGACCTCGTCTCTGGGTTTAACGCTTGAAAAACCTAAATTCCAAGGGTTTTCAGATCGAATGGTAATCTGCACAAAACCATTGTAATAGATCTAAAACATTTTACATTTAGGCTACAGTCATATCGCCTTAGCCCATATTTACGGGGGGCCCGGTAGAGTAATGGATAACATGCATGCTGGCGTAGAGAGCGAGAGGTAGCGAGTCCGAGTCCCCGTTGGGCGGACATGCTTTGTATCCTGCTATTAGCGCCGATTATTGCAGGCTGTCTGTTCAACTCGCATAGTTAAGATTTGTGTATTCTGTGAACGGCACTCTTGTGAATTGTCTCAACTGCATAATAAAAATATTATTGTACACTGTAACCGGTTGCGTTCTGTCAACCGGATGGTTGAATAAAGAAAATATTTTTATTATTATATTCAGTGGCGTAGCTAGCTTTTCGTGGGCCCGTGTGCAGAAGTTCCGTATGGGCCCCTGCTTGGCCTTGTAGGGCCGATATTTTGGCGTTCTCTCGCAATTAAGACCACCAAAAACTAATCAATGGCGTGTTTGCTATTATACCTAACACATGCAATAGGCCTATAACGTACAGAACAAACATGAATGCTGCACGAATGAGACAGAAGAATTAAAGTGCTACAACTGCAGTGATTTCTCAATCGAATTTTAAAATCTATCACGTTGCATACTTGTCCACTTATAATTAGTGGGCCTACTTAAAACGGTGTCATGTCATCATAGAGTTTTCTTTCTAGTAGGCTATTTTGTTCAGCAAAAAGTCAATCATGTATCAAATCTGATCCGTGATTTGCAATTTGCACACCAACACCGATGCAATCATCGGTTTGTCACAGTAGGCCTACCTAAAAATAAGTTCAGCAATTATTTCTTACAAGTGCAAAAATTGGGGCCAATAAGTGATTCCTATGACCGTGAACCTGCTCAATTTTGATCTCTCTGATTTTGTGGTGGGAGCTGAAAGGAGTTGAGAGCAGTTTGAGAATTGTAGAAAAATAACTGGGGGTCAGACTATGATCCACGTGGAGTTTAGTCGTGAAAAACTGAAAAGAAGACAACACACGTGAACCTCTGAAAGACTGGAGAGGGTTGAACCACTTCAAACTTCCCGCAATTCTCACCCTGGTTGAGGGAGATGTCAGGTCACTACCGTTACCAAATCCAGCAAAGTAGGCCTACCGGAATACACGAGCATGCCTGTGAGACGCATGAGGTTTCTGCAGCGCACCGTTTAATTATAATACACAACTGTGACATATAGACGGACATAATCACACCTACCCTAGATAGCACAGGCACGCCCTTATACTCTCACACATTGCACACATGGTAGCTACGCCACTGATTATATTATTATCGGTTTATTAAGTGCTGAATAATTCTGTTTTAAATGCACATGAAATCATTGTGTAGCAGGCAAGACGCCCTAAGACAACGGGCAGATAATGGTAGCGCCTCGAGCTAGAATAATATTATTAGCAGAAAGAGCCAACAGCGGCAAAGGCACAACGCTGTGCTGTGGCAGTACGAGACCGTTGTAGACCTTAGTAGGAAGTTAATAATTATCGTAAATGAAGTCTGTAAAACTAACTTACCAAATTTTTCGCCTTTGATCAAGGTCGCCGCATTTCTGAGTTAGAGCCTCTTATGTCGCACGAAGCGGCATGTTTTAGGTCAGTCTGTGATTTAAATGATCCGTAGGCCTAAATGTTAGACTTCAAAATTGCGATCAATTATAGGCCTAATTAAAATATTATTGGTGCTCTTCCTGGTTATCAGTATAAGGCATCAAATATTAAGAAATAATTAGCTAAGCCACAGCACATGCATCCTAGTTGACTTTTATCAATTGTTAGAAATAATCTGGTCTGAACGTCTATTAATAGACCTAACATTATAGGTCCAATAAGAAACAATTCAAAAAGTTTTTGAATGAATCAAAATTAGTTATATATTTTTTAAATTAAAATTCTCTGAAATCTCATTCATAGTAGGCTATTCTGAATTAGGCCAACCAGAATTCATTCATCGTGACAGACTTATGCATACTTTTCATATTGTAGCTGGAGAACTGCTTATTAAACCTCGCAACACTGAATCGAAGGTTGGCGAAACAACCTATTTCAATTGCTCTACGAATCATACGTCTAGCGAAATATTTTGGAAACACGGCGACAAACACATTTACACAGGAGATATGACCGGCATTCATGAACTGTATAGCAGACGATTCGAGATTGACAGGAATGCATCAAACGGATCATACAACTTGGTGATTTACTCAGTGGAATCTGGTGATGCAGGAGAATACATTTGCATTGACGATGATGGCTCCGGACTAAAGGGAAAGGCTGAACTCATTGTTTTAGGTTTGATCTGCTTAGTTATTTGATTTAAAATATCTTAACGTAAGCTTATAAGACAGACTTGAAAATCTAACGCAAATTATGGGACTTAGCCTAATGACAATAACGTAGGAATAATTTGTATCACAAATTCCAATTGAATGCTGTAGGAACTGCAATATCTCTGCCCGAGGGGATATGAATAGTGAATACTTCAAGCTTACGAATATAGCCTACATTTGATCTGATGTAATAAATAATTCAGTTAACTCTTCTGGTACAGAATTCATTATTATATATACGATGAATAAGTTTTGGCCTTTTTAGTGTTTGAATATCTCCAGAAATTTATTTGGTGTTGGTCAATAGACTAACTTGCAAATGTTGATGTCTACTTTGATTGATTCTTAACGATGACTCACGTTTGTCAAAATTATTTTTTAAACATGACATTGTTATGCGAATTTCGCTCCTGAATTGAATTACAAAACCAGCAGTTTACATTTCTTATTTAATGCCATTTTAACCTGTATTTTTTTCACACTTGCAAGACAACGATCCAGACTGTCGGTCAAACATACAATCAGACGGAGTTATTGGGCAAAATTATTTCAACATACCACCGGATGAAGTCCAGCTGACATGTAATGTAACCTACCATGGAAACATACCTCCTGATATGGAGTGGATGAAGGTCGGAGATAACCGTTCCATCACAGACAGCGTTACGTATAATATCTCATCAAATAATCGCAAAATCTGCACTTTGAAGTTAAAAGGTGACATCGCTCTGGACAAATCTTCTTTTGTTTGCCAAGCAGCGAGGTCAACACAGAATCAATACAAGTGTACATCAGAAGTCATTAAAGTATTATGTAAGTAAAGAAATGTGGCGTTAATCTTTCAGCGCTTTTCCTGTCAATGTTGTTATTGTTGTACCTCTTGGTCTTAATAATAATTATTTATTCCTAACAAAAAACGTCAGGTTTCAACGACGAGATGCGTCAATTTTCCAGCCACCTTCATCACACTCTCGTCAATATCATGTTCCTTTTCATTGTTTTGTTGCAGCTGACGTTCATTATAAATACGTGAAGATTTGCTTTTATCGTACATAATAATATTATTCATACTCATGAACTGAAAGCAGTGTGCACTGATTGTCCAGTGTCCACATAATTAGCCTAATGCTCAATAATAATTCATTCATTCATTCATCCGTAACGTAGTGATGTTATGTTCCCTATAGGCGACACAAAAGCAAATATACAATAGCCTAAAAAATAAATTATTGTTAGGCAGCAGTTAACTAGTCTTTATCCTCTTGTCATTATTCTCTGATAATTATAAACTTAGACATTATTCTATTATATCATTATTCTCGCCATTTCTCTCGTGCTGCATGATAGGCTATGTTTTATTCATTTAGTGAATTTATCCGGAGTAGGCCTACATGGGTGTTCTGTTCGCAAATCTCAGACTCAGATTTCCCATACCGTACGATTAGTTTAGTCTTTTGGGTGTGGATTAATAAAGGATCAGAAAACCTGCTTTGATCAATCGTCCTTAGAAAGAAGGGAACGACATACATGTAAATCCTTACCAGCTTGTACAGCAATACAGTATTAGGTCTACACACTTTGAATTTGTCAGGTGTCTGTACCAAATATCAAAATAAGTATTTACGAGCTTTTTCAGATTTTGCCGGCGGAAACACGACCGTACAAACTGTAAACAGAGGCGAGAAAATTACTTGTGTCGTCGAGAATAACACATTCCCTTGCACGAGGCAATGGTATCATGACAATTACACATGTCCCTTGTCCTGCGATGAAACTATTACGACACATTTGCTGGGATTATATCTGTGTACTGTCAAGTGTGAAGTCAGAAGGAAAGACTACAACTTTGAAGCACTGAAAGCTTTTGTTGTTGAGGCTACAACGTCTCCACCACCATCAAAATCAGGTGAATTTTAAATCAAATTGTATGATAATTTGTAATTGCCTCTTAGGGTGACAGCTATTCAGGAGAGCTCTCAACGTGATAGCCACCAGGAAATAAGAAAATTTTCAAACAGCAAAGGGATGACGAAGCATCCTGACTGGCAGTGTATCCTCGTCTTTCTCTCGTCTAAAAACTTGCCTTTTTTTCTCGGAGTTAAACGCACCGAGAGCGCTTCTGAAAGGCTCTTGCTGCGAGAAGCGCTTTATAAAATAATGGTCAGATAAGATCAGATAAGATCTTATGGATCTTACAACGGAAAGGTGGGGAAGACATACATAATTAATTAATTATTATAAATGGCATTTTATAGCGAAACATAATGAATTGACTTTGCTTATTCAGAACGTTTCTATAATATTATTTTTAAACTGCCACTTTTTATTTGACATCAATCAAAAACAAATAGCTAATTCGAAATTGACCTAAGTTTGAAAAGCTTGATATTAGTTAGAGCAGTACTCTGACTTTTGGGGAAGAAAGTAATATATGGTGAAATGAAAAACATTGGTTTTCGAAGACGTTTATTTCTGAACTAGTTAAATAGACATTTATTATATCATGCATGCACACCAATTTCATTAACGTTTGCAATGAGCGGTCGTTAAAACTATCGACAATATCTGTGTTTATTTTCTGTTTTTAATTGTCTTCAGCTGCAATCGCCGCTTCAATTGTGGTTCCAATTGTCGTCATCATACTGGTTGTGTTAATTTGTGTATACAACGTGCGACGTCTGAAACGAAAAAGTAAGTTTCAGCTTTTGAAGTCCTGTTAACCATCGAAAAGATTGATAATAGATTTTGGGCTTGCAAAAACCGTCATTGACTAATAATTATTTCGAAGATAGTCATAGGCCTACAGTACTGCATCCGTTATAAAGCGCAAGAAGTTCAACTTCTTTACATTCGAGTTGTTGAGTTTTCAAAGACCTTCTTGTTGTAACTTGCATTAGGCCTGATAGCAGACCTGGGAGTGACTTTGGTCAGCTAATCAGTGATGGGAAGTATTTAAAATACTAGTATTTAAAATAGTATTTTAAATACAATGTAAGTATTTTGTACTTGTATTTTAAATACTTTTGTGGTCAAGTATTTATACTTTTACTTAAAATACTTTTTTGATAGTATTTTGTACTTAAAAATATGATTATGTCAAAATACTTTTTCAAAATACTTTTAAATCTCACCAGCTGCAATTAGCTATGCAATAGTGCATTCTCATGCACTATAGGCTGCTTCATTACACAAACAAAGGAATCCTTGTACACGAGGTTTAAGTCACACAATACAGTAAAACATGCTGACATTGATTAGTCATTGTTACGGATGACTGGGCACCACTGACCACAGGGTGAGGAATGTTAATTACAGGTGTATTTGATGTATGGTGTATGGGAAGAGTACACCGAGTCTACACATAATGCCTATGAGGCATCAATGACACGCATAATATTATTAGGCTGTAATTATTATGTTCGAAATTAGTTTGATGTTTGGCACCACAATGGACTTGTCTACGCTGATAGAATAGGATTATAGGACAAAGGCTAGATTTAACTATCTAGATGTTTATGAATAGGGCAAATAAGGGTGGCATTAGACGTGTCTATTGGCTGGTGGCAATTGGAACTTCTCTGACCTTGGAACGGGGTGCAGAGTTTCATTACATTGATCTCCATTAATGGATCACAGACTACACACCTGACGAATTACAGCATACAGGAAGACACCTATAACACTTAGTTGACCTGTGCTGGTGCAGTCTATTGTATTATTATCACAAGGGATAGCTAGGCTATTCGGCCCATTCCCATACCACAGATTTCGAAGACTTACTTTAAAAAGTACCCTAAAGGGTCTTGCCGATGGGCAGAATTGTGATAGGACGTCTCAAGATAGCAGATTTTATAAGGTATGTACGTTGAACCTGTGTTCAGAAGTGTAACAACTTTTATCCATCTCATTGCGTCAGATTTCTGAACAAAATTTTATCTAACTTAATGTTTTTAAAGTTCAATTTGGATAAATTACATTGACGATTCTTTCTGCATAGGTAGTGGGCTATCGATATTTTTATATGCCATTAAATTTAGTGTTTCTGTTCATCTTGATGTTAATGGATTCTGACTCGAACTTGGACCCCCATCTCTAGCGTCTTAGACTCGGACTCGGACACCTTTAGACCCACTCAACTCGGACTCAGTTTAGATGGAATCGGGCATGACTTGGACTAAGCTCAGGTGGACTCGACTACATCACTGGAAAGCAGGATATGGGCCAGAAGTGAGAAGTCACCATACGGCTGGGTTTCCCTTCAAGTGTTTAAGATGACAGTGATGATGGCATGGGCTAATTAATTCCATGAGACACATTAGACATGGGGATGTAGGACATTTCCCCCCCTGGACATTTCCCCCCCCCGGACATTTCCCCCCCAGACATTTTCCCCCCCTGGACGTTTCCCCCCCCCCCGATTTCGACTAGGACATTTCCCCCCGGACATTTCCCCCCCTTAAGTCTATCCAGCTTCTATTTCAGATCTAAAAATACCTTCATCCAGCTTCTATTTAACTTGCGTTTTTTCATCAATAAAGCGTCTATTTCAGATCTAAAAATACCTTAATCCAGCTTCTATTTAACTTGCGTTTTTTCATCAATAAAGCGTCTATTCAAGATAAAAAAATACCTTCATCCAGCTTCTATTTAACTTGCGTTTTTTCATCAATAAAGCGTCTATTTCAGATCTAAAAATACCTTCATCCAGCTTCTATTTAACTTGCGTTTTTTCATCAATAAAGCGTCTACTTCAGATCTAAAAATACCTTCATCCAGCTTCTATTTAACTTGCGTTTTTTCATCAATAAAGCGTCTATTTCAGATCTAAAAATACCTTCATCCAGCTTCTATTTAACTTGCGTTTTTTCATCAATAAAGCGTCTGTTCAAGATAAAAAAATACCTTCATCCAGCTTCTATTTAACTTGCATTTTTTCATCAATAAAGCGTCTACTTCAAATCCAAAAATACCTTCATCCAGCTTCTATTTAACTTGCATTTTTTCATCAATAAAGCGTCTACTTCTGATGAAAAAAATGCAAGTTAAATAGAAGCTGGATGAAGGTATTTTTAGATCTGAAATAGAAGCTGGATCGATGAAAAAAATGCAAGTTAAATAGAAGTTGGATGAAGCTTCCATTTCTCAAGCGCTTTTTCATATGTTGAAGACCATAAAAAAAATTCCGCATACGGGGGGGGGGAAATGTCCTAGGGTAGGGGGGGAAACGTCCGGGGGGGGGGGGGAAATGTCCGGGGGGGAAATGTCCGGGGGGGGGAATGTCCAGGGGGGAAATGTCCGTTCCCCTAGACATGGACACAAAGAATGCTGAAGAAAATGTTTGTGTTCAAAATTCTATGTATTTTTTGTCGCAATGTAATATGACTTCCTTAATTGTTATATAGTTTGGCAGTGAGCAGTGGCGTAGCCAGGAATTTTTCATGGGGTGGTTTTATGGCCGGAAACTCTGTTTTTTGCTATTTTTTCTTACATAAATGGAAAAATAACCTTAAAAACTTTTTCCCGGAGCCAATGAGTATTTTGTACTTAGTATTTTAAATACTTTTCGAAGTCAAGTATTTTATACTTGTATTTTAAATACTTTTGTAAAAAAGTATTTTTACTTGTATTTTAAATACTTTTGTGATCAAGTATTTTTACTTATACTCAAAATACTTTTAAAAAGTATTTTCCCCATCACTGCAGCTAATCTAACCCACCTGACCCTAAGGTGACTTGAGGTCAACTTGAAGTCGACTTCTATGAGTCAAAACGACTTGATCCGACTTGACAGAAAAACAACCGACTCAGGGCCGGATTAAGGCATGTTCAACATGTTCGGCCGAACATGGCTCCACACTTTAGGGGGCCCCACACATGCAATAGGAATTTTTCAACATTGCTAATTATAATAGTTAAAATAAGTTTAAAATCATTAAAAAATTGTCAAACATTTGCAACTTTTGCACATGTATGGGAGTCCTTATTGCAGTTTTCATTGCCAGGCAGATTGATCTTAAAATCAGTCAGAAATGCTAATAAGAGTGATACGTTTTATTGCTTATTTAAACACATAGACCCTAGCGGCCTAGCCTAATACATCACCTGATTGGAACTCGCGTGCTATACTACGCATTATGAGATGGTGTGATGATAATAACATTGAGTAGGCCTACATGCAATACGCGCTCTATTTTTATGAATTCAGTCAATCTCATAAATTTATATAAGCCCCTTGAGATTTTTACTCAGAGGGTCTCCCAACGCAGGCGTTGTCAAAAAGAAAAGCCTTAAGAAGACGATTGAAAGAGCCAGCAGAGTCACGGGAAGCGAGAGAGCCACTGGGAGGCTATTCCAGATAACTGTGCCCAGTATACCGAGAATGTTCGTCGTTGCATGGTCACAACACACGAAAAAAAACAAGGAATTCTGCACGAGCAGCTGAGTGCAGTGAACGGCTGTCCAGAGAGACAGGCACGGGGTGAAAGCTCACATAAGTAGGATGGAGCTTGAGCCATGGTCTACTACTGGCATAACCGTTTAAATATGCTTAAGTTTGTTATTGTTTGTAAACAGTGTGGGCGCCATGCACAGCAGGGGAAATCGGAGCAATTGCCCTGGTTAAAACCATTTGCCCTTATTCTGGCTCAGGTCTACCAGATATTTTCATAGTCAAGAATTTATTTGGGACATAAAATAGCTTCTGCGGCGTTTGCTTGTACGAGTGCTGTGCGCTGGTCAGGAGAATGACTGCCCATGAATCACTTTAATATTCTTAAAAGATGTAGGCCTATCGGTTGCTTAACACTATTAAAAGACCTGTTGACATTGTTAAAATAAAAGTATGAATTAATAATAGACGAATGTTGATTCGTTGAACATAACACTTTTTGTGAGTCATTTTGTCGTTCTTCTGTAAGGTTTGGACCCCCACAGTTTTACCGAACAGGGCCCCCACATTTGTTAACCCGGCCCTGAGCCGACTTCCGACTTGAAGTCGACTTCTGACATAGTAGGCCTAATAGCCATTAGCCAAGGTCTACGTAGGGCTTCTGATACCAGAAGTCAAGCCAATTGTTCAGTGTTCATGGCAAGCATTAATTTCATATAGGCTGCCAACCTCATATGTTCAATAATATTAATACTGATAATAATAATAATAATAATAATAATAATAATAATAATAATAATAATAATAATAATAATTAGAGCCATTCTGGACTGGTTTTTAAACAAGTAGTTAGTAATAAAGTCCCTGAGGGATCCTAAATACCTCGGGGCAAAAAATAAATAACTAAATAAATAAATAAATAATAATAATAATAATAATAACAGCCAGCGCAGCCGAATTACATGTAGCAGCAGACAAAAAATGCGCTAAATACAGCACGCTTGCACAAACCTATCACTTTGTCCCGTTGGCAATTGAGACTCTTGGCCCAATTAACAGCAGTGGCCTATGTTTCATCACAGAGTTGGGGCGCTGTCTAGCTCGTAAAACCGGTGACACGAGGGAAACCAGTTATCTTTTCCAGCGCATTGCCATTTTAATCCAACATTTCAACGCCATTGCCTTCTAAGGCACCTTTGCTTCGCCTGATCTTGACGAGTTCTAACCGTTCCAGAATACAATTTTTTGCGTTTCCGGATATTTTTTTTAAATCTGATCTGAGATACCTCGGGTAAAAAATAATAATTATAATTATAATAATAATAATAATAATAATAATAATAATAATAATAATAATAATAATAATAAACCCTTATTCCGTGGAAAGCGGGCCGATGTCTCGTATGGGATGCCACTGTGGTCGACACCCTTGCGCCCTCCTATCTGCAGGCAACGGCTGTCACTGCAGGAGCTGCAGCAGAACTAGCAGATTGTAGAAAGGAACAAAAATATACGTCGATTACAGCTACACATGTCTTCATTCCGCTGGCCCTGAAGACGCTAGGTCCCATAAATTCTAGAGGAATTGATTTGCTAACTGATTTAGGTCGTCACCTGTCGCAGGCGTCGGACGCTCTGAGGGAGACGTCCTTCCTCTTCCAAAGACTATCAATTACTATTCAGCGCTTTAACGCTGTAGCCTTCACGGGCTCTTTCGTTAACTCGATGCCCGCTTTGGAAAAGTGGTAGCCTTTCAATAACAATAGCTTGACAATAATAATAATGGAATGCAATCACGACTCAGCACGCCGGAAAATGGCCGCCATTGAAACCATGGGGAATATTTGTAATAATAATAATAATAATAATAATAATAATAATAATAATAATAATAATAATAATAATAATAATAATAAAAGATTACAAAGAACTGCTGGATGTCTACGAGAATGAAATCTACGAGGCTCGCAGTTCAACGTTGCCTGGAGATGAGGGGTCAGCATGGAATAAACAGAAGACATGGGACAGACCCTTGATCGACCAAGACAAGGCGATGGTGTGGTCCGCGAACAGCGACCCGCTCAACCGAGCCAGACTGGGAGCGATCTCAGCGCCTCACGCCGGGGACTGGCTATCCACCGTACCAGTTGCTTCGTGCGGTCTAGGCCTTAGCAACGAGGCAATGCGGGTGGCGATCGGCCTACGCCTGGGTCTCAACCTGTGTGCCCCACATCAGTGCCAATGTGGCGAGACGGCGGACCCCGGGGGCCACCATGGGCTGGTGTGCAAGAGATCGGAAGGCCGATCAAGCCGACACTTTGCTATGAACGACATCGTATGGAGATCACTCAAAAGAGCGGACATCCCAAGCTCAAAAGAACCCCCAGGGCTCCTTCGCACCGACGGTAAGAGGCCAGATGGGGCGACGCTCATTCCGTGGGCTGGAGGAAAATACATGACCTGGGACGCAACCAGCATACATACTTGCGCCGTATCATACATAAATAAGTCAGCGACAACACCTGGGAGTGCCGCTGAACTGGCCGCCTCGCGCAAAATAGCAAAGTATGCAGAGCTCCCCGCAACACACAACTTCGTGCCAATAGCTTTAGAGACATTAGGTCCAATAAATTTGTCAGGTCGTGAGTTCCTTTTGGAATTAGGTCGTCGGCTGACTGAAGCCACGGGCGACCCTCAGGAGACCAAATATCTGTTTCAGCGCCTGTCCATCTGTACGCAGCGCTACAACGCAATAGCGTTTAGAGGGACCTTTATGCATGACACCGGGGACGAGGTCCTAGATTCATAGAGCATTTAGTACTCTTCGGAGTAGATGTTAGAATAGGAAATTGTCTGTTTTACAATAAAGAAAGTTGTTTAATGTAAAAAAAAAAAATAATAATAATAATAATAATAATAATAATAATTACGACAATTTTTGGCGCTGTAACACAGCCATGCCGTTACAATGGCGCCTTGCAAAGCAGCTACACGGGATAAGCCCTAGCGAACAAGTATGATTTTAGAATGGATTTAAAAGAGTCCACAGAGCCAGCCGATCGGATAGCGAGAGGAAGTCTGTTCCAGCATCGAGGACCAGCGATCGCCGAAGCGCGTTCTCATCCTCCGCACACGCAAACCAGTCCTCTCGGATGATCGGAGCCGAAGCACGGCCGCGGAGGAATGAGTCTCTGTGCAGCAATCGCGCAGGTACTCAGGCCCAGCTCCGTGAAGCGATTTGAAGACGAGCAGATTCACCACAATCTGTCTCTGTCTTTGGGCAAGAAATTAATAAGGCCTACAGTCGCAATGTTGACTTAATTATAATTTTGGCTTTGTAGGCCCCTACTCCATGGGTTGGTCTTTTTTTTACCCAGGTTAGCCTACCTTCGAAATAGCAGATGCTAAGTAATATGATTTTTGGCGAATACATTGCATGGTAACATGATGACAAAGGTATTACTCTATTTACTAATCTAAAATACTGTAGCAGGTTATTTTCAGTTGAGACTGAATATTAATTCAAGTGTATTTGCACAATTAATAAATTTGACAAATTTAATGTAGGCCTATTATTATCACAGATAGAACAAGAACTCAAGATTTGATGCAACAAATTAATATGGATGAAGCAGAACGTGAATGGCTGTCTGCTGCAGGTATTGTTGACAAGCCGCGTCAACGAGGAAAACCCAGTGGTGAGTTAAAAATAATTAGGGCTACCTTCTGACTTTCGTTTGGTGAACATTGGATTTCGACGGTTATTATTATATTCGTTTCATTGGCAACAAGACTGATAGACACACCGCTATCAGGTAGCCTACATAAAGTAGATCAACAAATGAATATAATAGGCTACCTAAAATTGTTTCTGTCGTAACAATTGAATCCATCCATCAGCAAGTGTAAGAAAACATTAATTTCACTAAGTTCACCGACGTTGCTTGTTTGCCTACTGACCCGCCACAGCGACAAACCACGTAGGCTTGCCTACAGAACAGCGGATTTTTGTAAATGACTAATCTTGTTAAGACTGCCGAACGGCACTTTGCCCTTGCTGTAACACTTTGCACCGACACTCAAAGAACCTTAAACACGGCCCTGAATCCATCTTAGGATGAGTGTAGAAAATTATGTAGGCTAAATAATTGCAAAAATGGAGTGATTTTGCGCATTTTATACCAGGCTGATGAGATTAGATTATTTGAAACAATTAATGGGCGTAGGTGGCTTCTCATACAAAACACGTGAGATGAAGTTTGAAACAAGTTTGGTAGCAATCAGCGTTACACGTCATTTTGATCACCAGAATAATTATGACGATCTCTTGTAACCTAACTTGCAGATGCTGAGGCCATTATGTTATCCATAAGTCTATTATAATCGAAATAAAGAGCTATAGTATGGTCTGAAAATACCTTCAAATATCTCTCTTGTGAAGTTGTGAGCCATTTATTGTTGAACCAATGTCTGTTGAACCGCCACGCATAATTACAGCTGGAGATGTTTTAGAATGTGGATATGCGACTAATGTGGCGGGCTGCTGAGCGCAGGACACGATCTAAGCAGCTCAGTCGAGCAGGCGATAGGCCAGCACAAAGGGTCAAGTCTGCTGGTAATGAAAGAATGGACAATGGTAGCAGTAGCAGTATATGCATAAATATTTGCGGATTTATGCTCCGAAATTATGCAAAGTTTCTTGTAAAATAATATCTATTCGCGTTGTTTTCCTGTGTCATTTGTGCAGTAGATAAAATCGCCGAAGTAGAAATCGAGTTACTTCATAACTTACAAGAATCAGCCGACACGAGGGAAGAAGCAATTCGCGGAGTTACGATATTGGATGGACAATTGTTTATCGTTCGGGAAATTAGCTCAAATCTTGAGGTTTACTGTGGTAAGGACTTCAATAAATTTTGTAAATTACCAAATGTGCAACAATTAGTTGATGCAGTTGATATCTGCTCCTGCAAGAAAAATGACTGCCTCTATGTCATGGATAAGAAAGAGGGTGGTAACCCGAAAGAAGTCTTGAGAATAAGCACAAAAGGAATATTTGAAAATAAATGGAAAACAGCGGACAACGCAAGAGGTTACCTGTCTACTGCACCGCAAGGGAATGTCCTAATAGCTGTTCAGTATAAGCGCAGATTATTGGAATATTCCCCTGTAGGAGATTTGCTCTGTGATATTAAGTTATCAGGTGGCATAAGTCCATGGCATGCTATAAAGGTGAATAATGACCGATTCATTGTGAGTCACGGCACGATTTTTGAATCTGTACACAGAGTGTGTGAAGTGGATAAAAATGGAAGGATTGAAAAGTCATTTGGTGGCGAGAGTGGATCAACAGAACACCAATTGAATAAACCGTTCTATTTGGCTGTCACAAGCGATAACTACGTGATAGTGGCAGATCTTGGCAACAATCGAGTGTTGCTACTTGATTCGGATTTGAAATTTAAGGCAAATATAATACCAAAGAGCAAGCAGAAATTTCGATGTCCGCGAAGAATTTTTCTGAATGAGGAGTTTCTTGTTGTTGTTGTAACATCCGCAGTTGACCCCAATGAAACTAGACCCGCAGCAGCAGCTGGTAATTCCGGAGATGGAACAGAAAAAGGTGGAACCTTTGCAAAGTCAAAAACTTTGCCGAGAGAGACAAGTACAGAGCAGTGGACCACGGTTGGTTCCACTCAACTAATAGAAGAAAACTGTAGACTTCTGGTTTTCGACATACAACCGTTAATACGAAAGTATAGACCTAGTATTTAACGGAAAATGGATGTGCAGTAACTGTTGTGCACGTGTAATAATTGTTTCGCAATGTTTAGAATTGCTTTGATCTAGTGGCATTATGCCGATGAAATGGAAATATTATTTGGAATCCGTTGCGTTATCCCGTGTATCATTTTGACTTATGATTTGTGCTCGTGTACGTTTTTTTTCAATGTTTAAGACTTAGTGTAGTAGAATGCCTTTGAGCTTTTTGTAGGCCTGCTCGAAAGCAACTGACCCATTATCTGCTAGGCCTATAAGTAGAAAGTTGCATCGATGTAACTATCTAAACCTATAAAAGAGAAAATGTAACTATTTATGGGATCAAAAATATTCTGATCCACGCGACCGATCTTTTCAAAAAATTTACAAAACAACTTCTTAGCACCCCCTAACAACCCTAGGGGGTTCGCGATCCTAAAATCTTACCTTTTCCCGAGTTTGAAACATTTAATTTTCTATCCCAAAGCTAACGCCATGTGCTAAAGCAGCATTTACGATTGGTCGCCGAATCACTTTTCAAAGAACCCATAGATTTATGACGTCATCACTTCTTGACCTCACTTAAGACGGCCGATTTTTATAGCGCGCGCTTTCGCAAAATTATACTAAAAACATTGATCATAATTATGAACGGTTGATCGCAAGTTTGGACAAGATAATGACAATGGATACCGGTAATTAATATACCGTGTCGTCGTACGTAGGCCATCTGGACATTATTTAGGGCGGACGGGTTTAGGCAAAAGAACCAAAATTCACCGGCAACTGCCGGCCACCTCGGAAGGGTGGCGAACCCGCCCCGCAGGGGCGAGTGGGAGCTGGGTTGGGGTGAAAAACCTACATTTCACGGACAACGCCAGGCACCCCATGCTGGGATCGGGTTGGGGCCGATGAAAGAAGGCGGGGTGAGAAAGGCGGGGTGAGAAAGGCGAGTTGGTGCGGGGTCAGCGTGGCTGAGGACTAAAAATCGAAATTTCCCGGGTAACGCCGGGTAGTTCAGCTAGTGTTACTATATAACTGAAATGTCAAAGCACATCGCTTTTATAGTGGGCGGTTATTATTTTTCTTGCATGCTTTCTGTTGACTTTCACATAGTTTTGTTTAAGAGCTTTCGTCGTTGATCATACCGGTATGTATTAGCTTAAGTAGCTATAGGAAGTTGGTATAGGACCTACTTCATGCAATGTTACAGTTATGTTAACTTTGTGGAGCAGATTCCATCATCTTGCCACCAAATCCTTAAGACACCATAAACGTGCTTCACGGGCACAAAATTTTGCTACTCGTAGCTTATACAGTACCATAGCTAAGGGCAGCACAAATTTAATTGCATCCCCTTAACATTATAAGATTTCAAAAATTTAAAAATTTAGTAGTAATGGTCCATCTTGTCCCCACTATGGGGCAAGCTGTACCAATCTAATAAATCATGCCCCACGCATTAGTCTTTCGTCATAGCATGTTCTGATCACATGCAGAATACTATTTTATGCACAAAATTAATGTGATCGTCTATAATATAAAACAGTGAGAATAACGCAGAAGTTACATTGGAATACTGGAATACTGGAAATGTTTTCAATTTTAGGCGGTTTTAGTGGTCCATCTTTCCCCCATGGGGGAACAAGATAGACCACTGCAGTCATGTCTTTCGCGTTAATTGTCATTATAATTGTATCCAACAATATAATTGTAATAGTAATAATTACATAATAATTAATTAACATGTGAAAAAAGTCGGACCACACGAAAAATTCACACAAACGGGGCAAGATGGATCACAGGGTCCGTCTTGCCCCGTCTGTGACTGATTCAACTCGCCCCCATGCGTAAGGTATAAACTTTTCACCAATTAAAAATTAAATCTACTGGGTATTCTGCCAATACTGAATTCGTTAATACGGCAGAAAAGGGTGCTTAACCAAATACACTTGCATCAAAAGCCTGTGACAATGCACAATTGAATACTTAGCAAATAACTGTTTCTTGAAAATAGGATCGGACAGGTCAAAAATCAACTTTTCATCATAAAAAAAGAAAAATGTCGTTTCGGTCGCTTATTTGGTCAAATCATCAAAGCACCAACAGTATTACAATAATTAAAGTTCATTCGGAAGGTGGCGACATCATAGATTCCTTAGGTCCATCTCGCCCCTAGTTCCCCCAAGTATTCTTATCTCTGATAAACCTCTCTGACTCCTTGCAACACCCAGAAATAAGCTTATGCACGAGCCTTGAACACGAGGACGCATGTACTTAGTTTTTCTCCGCACTGTGTCCGCAGACAACTCTGTCAGTAACTTAGTGCCCATATCAATGATTTAACGAGTGTGTGCACTGTACAGTAGCCTACAGTTAACTCTGTTAAACTTTTCCCGGTATCATTTGATCGAAACTTTCTATGTTGTGTATAGAGCAAGCGAGAAAGACGGTGATAGACTTATAATTATTATTATTATTATTATTATTATTATTATTATTATTATTATTATTATTATTATCGCAATGGATATGTCGTCTGCTTAGAGTGTAGTGATGCTAACTCCATTGCTAAATGCTTTGGAGTTAAAACCATTGCACGCTAAGCAGACGAATAATATTATTATTGTAATAGGCGATCTTCTTTACCTGTCGCTGTTGTTTTAATATGAATTTATTAGATAAACGTTCTGCTTTTGCGATAGATAGGCCTATAATTTGCGTGTCGACAACCTACTTGGCAATGAGATTAAGTCGTAGGCCTAAGCTATTTATATTAAACTACTATAGGCAATATTTAATCGGATTGATGTTTTATTATCGTGACTATTCATTTGAACACGCTATCGGTACAACAGCTAAAGTAGACTTCTGTAGGCTAAAATGACATTAAAAACAGCACGTGTTCATAGATTTAGTGTTCACAGTTTTCATGAAAACTCTTTCCTCTTTTCAGGCACATTGGTGTATAGTAGTAGAATAGCGATTCTGATTATGTTGATGTTTTCATGGTCAACAAACTGAATGAAGCTTCTTCTGGATATCTGCCTCTTTATTTTGGCTCAAATGTCTGACGTTGCCTCTCGTCTCGCTGTTATGCCTCTTCCATTTATCGTCATCCAGTGTCTGTTGCTATAATCAGCTAGCAATTAGATTAAGGGAATGAATTGTTTTATTTCTGTTCTTTCGTTCACTGTTTTATCTTGTGATTGTCGTTCCGGAGCAATAAATGGACATGAAAAGTGAGCATTAATTTGTTATTCATCTTTATTCCAAATAGGCTGTTGAATTTTGGCAGGACCTATGCCCATATTAAAAGCAGCTATTTTCACATGCTCTTGTTTAATCAACTTCATTTAGCAGTAGACCTGTTCGAGAAAAAACAAACAAAGAATACCCAATGACTCAACCTTCCATAATGAATGATGTATTTAAAAAAATGCCCCCAATGAGATATAATTAGGCCTAATAGTTCAATTAGCTCTTTTAGCTCGCGTCATACACAGATCTCTTATTGTTGATTTCTTATTACCCCAAGTCAATTAACAAACATGTAGAATTAATATTCGTTAAGCTAAAGTGAATCTTGCGAGACTGACAAAATCAGGGTTGCTATGTAGCATTGCCGAAGAATCTATATTAGGCCTATCCCGGTTTATTAACGAAGAGGGAATCTCATCCTCTTGACTAGTTTCTGGTGTAGTGTTTGTCATTCATTCAGTCGTTCTTTCAAAAAGTATATAGCACCCTCAAAGAAGTCTAATCATTGGCGCTCTCCGCACTACAAAGTGTCAACTGTTATTATTTTCAAGGTAGGCAGGTAGTATTATTATTATGGTTATGTCGCTCTATTAAAAAAATTCTATAGTCGTGAAGCCCTCGTAGGATAGAGAGCTTTGTAGACTGCTATTAAGTGCCATGTATTGCAATCTTTCTGTTGTGCTAGTAAGCCTATTTAAGATTTTTGCTAATTAGGATAGTAGCATAAATTCTGCATGTACAGCGCTGTGCATCTGCAGGTGTTTCATCAAAGATTATATTATTATTATTTTTAATTGTACTTTTTTATTTTATTTTTTTATTTTATTTTATTATCATAATCAATTTATTATTTCAAAAAATATTGCAAACAGACAAACAGAACAAAAGCTGTGTGAATTTTAGCGAGGCCAACCACCCTCATCAATGTCAATTATTATTATTATTATTATTAGGCCTATTATTATTATTATTATTATTATTATTATTATTATTATTATTATTATTATTAGGCCTATTATTATTATTATTATTATTACATATTCAAGTTAGTTGTTATGATGAAGTGTGTTTATTCCAGAGGTGTTCTCGTTCTTGAATAGTTTGAACGACACTGCCATCTGCACTGGATTGCAAAAGGGGCCGTCCAGAAAGTACGTCACGCTCCAGGGGGAGGGGTGTAAGAAAGTGTTATAGTTTGTGACAGGGGGAGGGGTCAGGTCATGTGTGACGTCACACATTTATTTTTTAAATTCCTTTTATTTGTTTGGTTCTTAGTACCTAAAATCCGACCCGGCCCGGTCAGGCGTGTCTAAGACCCGGCCTGGCGGGATAAAAGTTGATTTTCCCGTCACTATCAAAGCGTTTAGGGACACACGTCACTATCAGAGGAATTAGAGATAGTATCCTAGGGTTTAGAGGGTTAGGTAAATGGCTATGTTTTTTAAAAAAAATCGAAAGTGTGACGTACTTTAGGGGAGGGGGTCCGAGATTTGTGACAGTTTGTGACAGGGGGAGGGGGTAAAAAAAAGGTCAAAAATAGCGTGACGTACTTTATGGACGGCCCCAAAGTCGCTAATTATTATTATTAAAAAAACAAAGAATAGGTTAAGTAGCCTAAGTCTTCACTCTCTGGTACAATACTTTTAACGGTCGGAGGCTTAACTTCGCCATGCTTTCTCCCAGGTAGAGTCTAAGTATTTTCAGGGTGGGCCAGCAAAATTGCATCGACTTTGAATACATATAACTCCGCCAAATTTCTCAATTTATATACACATAATGCGTCAAATTAAAGATATTTCACTGAAGTATTTTTATTTAGTAACCATTATGTCCTGCTAAAGATGTAATTAGAAGGATAAATGCCGATGTTATACTTCTGCCGAGATGATCGTAGTAAAAGATGATGAATGTTGTAATATGCGCATAGACTAGTCCAATGCTGCAGTCCTACAGCGAAACTCTTTGATGACGCGATTGACGCGGTTGTTCATTGTAAACACATGTAGTGTCTGAGGCTGACACATAGAGACAGATAGAGAGTGAGAGAGACAGACAGACTGATTACAGACAGAGACAGGTATACAGAACAAGAGGAAGGCAGACAGACTAATCACAGAAAGAAAGAGTAGGAAGATGATTGGATAAGCAAAGGTATGACCAACGGCCAATCAGATGACGACAGATAGGTGAAGAGGCTGGGAGCTGCCGAAATATAGTAGAGAGTAGAGATTCAGTCCGGAGTGACCAGTCGAGATTCGGGCAGCAAATAGTCAAGGGCTCAGAAGGAGCCCAGTCGATCAGACAGTCATGCAGTCGAGTCGAGCAGGAGTCGGATAGCCAACCAAAGAGTTGAGCTCAGTCATCATCAGTTAGTTTATTATGGGTTAATTCAGTCAGTTCGTATAATAGCCAATTTACATCATCGATGTCAAGATTATATCTGCTGCTCTTCATGGACAAATAAACTTTGAAACGTCAGAAGCTAGTTCTTCAATCTCCTAGTCGGCTAACTTGTATTCGCCAAGCGACTAGACAGACATTATACACATAAGCGACAACCACGCGGTGAAGATCGTAGATGTTGAAATCGTCCAAAACGCGCAAATTACTCACAGCTTCCTCGGGAGACATCAAAGAAACAGGTGGCATGATATAGAATCCAAGTAGTGAAGTCTTGTCTTGTAGCGTTATTGTCCACTTCTGAAAATCTCCAAAAGAAGTAGGAAGCACATGCGGCTTTTAGTTATTGCGAGAAACAATATTGTCACGTGTTGCATAAAATAAAATACCATTCTTGAACACCTGATTCCTCGAATATAACCCTGCGGACATCACAGAAACGGGCTAGGACGCATTAATTACCCGACCACAACATTTCTTAGTCAGGAAACAGCTGTAGGCCTAATAGGGAGGTTGAAAAAATTAAAGTTCAAGTTAGATACCAGGGCACCCTCTCAGTTTGTTAGACCTGTCAATAGTATTATTGAGACCAAATTTCGGCTTCCTATTCCAACTGGAAGGCGGTGCTCAACGACATCGAAATATTGCCATGTAGTTGTATTAGCTAGAAATATTACTGCCTTATAGCTTCATCAAAAACCTCAGCCATTGTCGCGTATATGAGCTTGAAATAGTTTATGTTGTGCTGTTATACTTACCACAGTCAAGACTAGACAGTCTAGTAGACAGCTATATAAATTTAGCCATCAAGTGTGTTTGATAGCAATGGCACTTCTGACGATCTGATCTCGAAGCATTGAGATTGCTGGTCACAATTAGCCTACGGCAGAGCTTGTGTGCGGTCCTTTTGTCCTGCCACCTTCACGGAATGCCATTCACATGGAGTGCTTAAGAAACCAGAATGGAGTATTTTGAAGCTGTAATAATTGAATTTGTACCAGATTATCCACTTGCAATACACTGGAAATGCTCAGGGCCGTCTTATCCAGTAGGCACAGTAGGCACTGTGCCTAGGGCCTACGAATTTACCAGGGGCCTACGAAATCCTGAAAAAAATATTTTAAAAAACAAATGCAGTGATTGGTCAATGACCGGAAAAACAAACAGAAAACGAAAACTTGAAAATTTAATTTTAACGAGCTAACTTTTAAAGGCTAGAGTTAGCTGATGAAGCAGTAACATTTGCTAAGCTATAGCCTATTATGTTAACTTTGCGGCTCTTTGCATTCGCGAAATCGCTTATAACGTCTTCAAATGTCATTTTTCGCATTAAGTCGTTTTCAATTGAGAGTAATGCAAGGGAGGATAATCGTGCCTGACCCATCGTTGACCGAAGGTAATTTTTGATAATTTTCTGTTTCGAAAGAACGTTCACCTTCGTGCACAACTTGTTCCATAGATAGAAAGATAAATTCGAAAAGCAATATACTCACATTTGGAAAACTGGAGACCAGATTGTCAGCTATTTGTGACATAATATTTTATAATCTTTTCAGCTAGAGATTTATTGTCGGTAAACATTCGAGAAAACAAAAGAAATTCGTCAATAAATGCATCTTCTAGATCATCACATGGGTATATCTCAATTAATTAATGCCTTTGCTCTAATCACTATTCCTTCAGTTGATAAAGTTCTGTCAGGAAGAAAATTGAATCTTTCATCAGTTTCATGTAGCCTAGTGTTGCGGAAGCTGCTAGTCTCTTTCCCATCTCAGTTATAGGCCTAGGTCTGTCTATGATCACGTAGAAAGTCTGGGTGCGGAATTTGTCGCTATGATTTAAACTCGGATCAGTATCATCCATGACTTCGTCATCAAATCGTTTTGGTAATTAATGCAGAGTTTTGTTGGATAGGCCATAGGGGCCTACGAATAGATTAATATGCAAAAGTGCCTAGGGCCTACGATGACCATAAAACGGGCCTGGAAATGCTGACCGCCTGTCAGTGCTAGTTTCAGGTGATGCCTGATGCCTGGTATGCCAAAATTTTCCCCTCTATGACAAGATATAATTTTAATCCAAGGCTATTCATTATGTTCTGAAGTTATGGAGACTCACTGATAATGCCCAAGGCTTGATCTTTGATATAACACATTCCAACAACGGGCGTTTTAGCGTAGAGTAGCCTACGTTTTTCAGGAAAACATGATAGGTAAAACGTTTCTGTGACTGGCGTGCTGTCATGATTGTGAAGGAGTTGATTTTCGCCAAAATCTTAATCTTGTGCTGTGACCCATCTAATCCAAAATATAATCCAATCTTTAAGAGATTTAAAGCTGTGTGGGATGGTGTGACACGTTACAACATATGAGTACTTGAAGTCGTATCAGTTACTGAATTCTTCCATGAGAGAGCATTCAGTTTTCTCAAGTAGACTGATGAAAATAAAGTCAGTATCAGAGATGACCACCAAGAAATCATTGAGGTGTCAATGGTTGTCCTTGGAAGTCAGCACTCAATAAGAAACTGGAAAGCCCAATTTACAACGCGCGTTGAATGGCCAGGTTACTGCATGCCATCAAAATATGCCGACATACCAATCAACGCGACGTATTCAATCTGAGGATGAGGGAAGAAACTCAGATTCATCCAATAATTTTGTGTGATTTGGTTTCCTTCTTCGCTCAAAGGCATGGACTACTCTTACGGACAACCCTTTTGACTCAACGCAGCGCTCGTGAATAAGCCGGCGCTCCGCGCTTGGCTTTCGAGTGGCGCTTTAGAAATTAGGATATTACGATTAGCCTACGATTACGATGGATCGTAACCGTAATCGTAAACTCGAGATTTCTAAAGCGCCACTTGAAAGCCAAGCGCGGAGCACCAGCTTAATCACGAGCGCTGGATACAGGCCTCCTCTTGCTGCAGAAGCTCCAGGACAAGAAGTCAAGATCTGTCAATTTTCATTGATCTCGGAAATATGTTTTGTATTACCCATAGGAGATAAGCGTTGCTGCCATGAAGGTTCTAGAAAATTATCTGTACTTAGTACCGTTCAGACGACGCTGAAGGTCTGTTACAGATAAGGTGAAGATTTTTTGCAGAATGACTGTAAATCCTGGTGAAGGATGTTGACGGGTATAGTGCTGTGCATGATACTGAAGGAGGTGGATTGCCTGGGTGAGTTTGAACCCAGAGAATACTGACACTACTGCCACGCCTGAAATTGGGTGATTCCTTTTTACACTTACACCAGAGCAATAGACTGAGAATGATGATTATCAGCAGGGCTGAGACTGAAGTCAGCAATTGAGAGTGGTAAACGACATGGCTGAGAGAAGTGTAAAGTTGTCCAAGGAATTAAACTGACTCATCACTGATGAAGTAGAAAGCAGTCTTTTCTTCAGGTGGTTGAGGCAAATATGAAAGCTGTCCTTATTCAGTCAACAAAGAAATCTGCTGTTAATACGGTGCTTGCAAAGCCTTCTACAGTAAAGACGCTGTCGTGTGCTTGGAGTCATAAAACGAGAACAATAGATATTCGTGGATTTAGCGATTTTTGACATTTTTTGACATTTTCCATATGTTAAACCCACTCACCAATTGTTTAAATATTACACATATTGTCATGTTAGAGCAATGTATGGTTTATCTTGAAATAAAGATTAATTTTATGGGAATATAAGCTCGACACATTTATTTCAGCAGAACTAATGCCTTCGAAGTAATTACTTTTTCTTTAGTTGTTACCAACTTGTAGACAATTCATTTAACCGATGCGGCTATTATCTCTAAGAACAATGACATTATCTATCCTATGGGCATTGATAAGTTCTTGGAGTTACTTTGCTTGATCTATCTTCTGCTCTCAACACTGTCGATCACGCCATATTGCTTTACCGTTTTGGTGCCTTGTGCTAAATTGACTCCAGTCATAATAACTGCGCCACTGGTTGCACTCTGCCAGTCCCAAACCTGGATAAAGGAGGAGGGCGTCACTAGTGGTCTTTGTTACCACAAAGTGACGTTAAACTGCAAATGCCACCACCACCAGTCATAATATCACTCCCGAACTACAATTTCTTTACACTGGAGGATAACTGTCGGTCTATGTGGGACTAATTTCCAGCATTCAGTAGACACTCTTCTCTTGGCCCTAGCCCGTTCTCCCTCTTGAATACTTCTGAAACACTCACAAATATCTACAGATGCTTGTTAATAAATTTGGATCGCGAAGGTTTTGAGCGCCTCAATGAAAAGAAACAACTAGATATTGACTTTGTTATCGCAAGAACCGCTTACGCCAACTACAGTAAATTACAAGGGGAAAATGGTAAGTTAGTATAAGTTACTGCTTTTCGTGTTTTGAAAGTTACATCTTCGCCCAAAACAGGTTTTACATTATGAACATAAATTGCCTTATTCTGAAGAAGGCAGAAAGTTATCTGTAATTCATTTTCAGGACACGTGAATAGTTTTCTTCCTCAAATGCCTTCACCAGTCAGTAGGGAAACATAGTTGCAGAAGGTTAATTTTAATGTCATCTACCCTTGTAGACTGCATTGCGTTTGGGCTCCTCAATCTTACCCCCCCCCCAAAATGTTACAGCAGTCGCATTTCTGCGCACTTCTGATAATGATATTTCTGCCGTAGTTTCTGTATTTCGTTCACTTCAGTAGATCTGTTGGCCTACTGTTCGTCACAATCATGCAATGCAGGCTACTCAAATAGGCCTACAGAAATGAATATAACTTATATTCATTTGTGTAGGCCTATATGAGTAGCCTGCTCTGTGCTTATATAACCTACAATGTACGCCTACACTGCTTAGTGAGTGCATGCATGAAACTAACTGTTTGATATTTTGATTATGTAATAATTACGAAGACGCCCAGGAAGAATTTACACTACTCCACAAAATATAGAAAGAATCAACAATGGAAGACAACGCGATTTCTGGAGTGTCTAAATTAGGTGAAAAACTGTTTATAGTGCGTGAAAAGAGGCTTGAGATTTACGATAGCAAGAACTTCGCCTTAGCTCCCAAGTCACTAAATGTGAAAGGATTGGTGGCGGCTGTTGATTTCTGTGCCCAGTAGCGTAGCCAGGAATTTTTCATGGGGGGGGGGGTTTATGGCCGGAAACCCTATTTTTTGCAATTTTTTTCTTACTTAAACGGAAAAATAGCCTCAAAAACCCTTTTTTCGGAGCCAATGGGGGGGTTTTAACCCCCGAAACCCCCCCTTGCCTACGCCACTGTCTGTGCCTGCAAGACATTTAATTGTCTCTACATCATGGACAAGAAAAAACTACGTCCAAAGGAATCGTGAAAATTGACGCAGAAGGAAAGTTTTTGGAAACCTGGCTTACAAAGAAAAACGCATCAGGCAATCTGAGGGGAATGTGATTATAACCGTTCAGGATAAACAGAGGTTATTGGAATATTCGCCAAGGGGACAATTGGTGTGTACTAAGCTGCCCGAATGCACTAATCCATGGCATGCTATGAAGCTGGACAATGATCGTTATATTTTCAGCCACGGTATACTAACTGACTCTGTGATACGCGTGTGCCTTGTGGATAGAAATGGTGATGTTCAGAAGTCATCCAATGCGACAGCAAAAACCCAATTGAATATGCCTGTCTATTTGGCTGTTGGAGGCAATGGCTACGTGATAGTGGCCGACAGCTTCAGCAATCGAGTGTTGCTACTGGATTCGGATTTGGAATTTAAACGAGATCTTGTGCCGAAGTACAAACAGGGATTCCGAAATCCGCGGAGAGTTTGTGTGGTTCAGGCGCTATTCGTCGTGGTTATTGCTGCAGGTTGCCCCGCAGAAATAATCCCCGAGAAAGCAGAGGACTCTACTGAAGAAGGAGAGAATGGTGACAACGTTACAGAGAGCAGTGAATTAATAAGAAAGCCAGAAGAGGGACAAATGCTACAAGTTGACGAATTGAGAAAGATAGACGAAGACTGTCGACTGTTGGTTTTCGATAGTCAACCGTTAGTGGAGAAGTATGACTGGGACAAGAACGCTTCGTAGTATGAGTGAATGGTCTGCAGCTGATGTTGTTAAGCATTGTCTCACGAAGAGGTGCTATTAAGAACTTCCGTAGCCTAAATAATGGTGCTTAATGGCTAATACATTTGTCAATATTTCTGTTTCATGGTTTTATTGAATAAGCTTACCCTAAATGAGCAAGTCACAAGTATGGCTTGGCAATAGGGCAGAATATTTCGTATGCTTTCGCGCAAACCAATAATTTCATGGCTTATGTCTTCAAGCATGTCCGCGTCTACGATTTGCAGTTGTGATGATTTATTGGACCCTCTACCGCTCGATTTTGATAAAATTATTCGGAAGTAGGTTACATCGCAAAGGAGTTTACTTTGCAAACTGCTTATTGCTAAACCTTTATGCTGCCTATAACATTGTAGCTGTCTTACTGAAATAAGGTGCACACCATGTACGCCGCTTGTGGATTTTGACTACTTCTGTGTACGCCTACGCTGTATTCCGCTTTCACGATTTTGTGACAGTATTAATGGTGTGACAATCCATATTAACCCATTAGTGCCCAGCGTCCGTTATAACGGACGCTTAGAAAACCCGTTGCCAAAATAAGAGGCAACTGCATAATATGGTCATCACTATTTTATTAAATTGGTGGGTCAATTGGCTATAGATTCCACTATTGTGATTGCCGGATTATGTGAATTGGAAATATTTTATTGCTTGTGCAAATGTGTCTACTTCAGCATGTCGAAAATCGTCGCTACCACTAGTAATTATTTTTATGTTTGGTATTGAACGAGGAGGAATATAGAGAAAGTGTAAATGTTGTTTATAGTAGCCATATGGGTCAATATGCTGACAAAATATTATCCCATTTACCGCAAGTTTTCCTTAGGAAATTTCGATTGCAATGTAAGCGTCCGTTATAACGGACGTCGGGCACTAGCCCAGAGATGACGTTTCCTATAGCAAGTCTCCAAGCGTCATTGTTCCAACAATTACCTCCGTCATTGCATCGCTTGTAATATGAAGTAAGCATCAGCCTGCAATTTATTCAGGCTGGCGACTCATTATTTTGACATGCATCTTGTAGACTTTTGCACTTCTGACATGAGTTTGGGAACGCGGTGCATTTACTTGAGGAACCTGTACTTGAGGAACCTGAACAGTGTATACACAGGTCAATTGACCTTGAAACCCATAGCAGCCAGGTGCAAAGAACTAGTATCATGCCTCACTATACTGATGATATGCTGGGGTGACCGCTGTGTTGTAAGAGGCTTCCCCACCCCCACCCCCACCCCCACCCCGCGAGGAGACCGGACTCAATCCCTGTCCTTCCTCTCCCAGGCCGACCATCCCCTCCCGACGTAGGCTTTGGCTCATTTCCCCTGTATTGCACTTGGTTCAAGATGCTCCCACCCTGTATAGGATATAAACCCCAGTAGGCCTATTATAGTTTCCAGTGCATGAACTTTTGGGATGGTGGACGAGGGCCGTGTGAAAGGATAGTCACACATCCAGAAGAAAGCCATGTCTGTTTTTCAAACTTCCATGTTCCTGCTCTACGATCAAGGCATGGGTGGTGTTGATAAGTAAGATCGGCGCTATGCTTGTTGCATGATATGAATCAGCCAACGGACATTGTGATGTTCAATCAGTCTACCTGTTTGACATAGCTTGGTATCTCTTGCAAAGTTTACTAAGGCAGCAGAAGTTTGACTGCAGGCAACAGAGACTGTAAGTGTACACACGTGTCATGGCGTACCATCCAGTACTCAACTGCTTGGCGTACCATCCATCAATGGTCAACGTGCTGCTGCAGTAGGCCCACTATAAACCTTATGTACGATGCGATGGTAACAATATTTGGAATGTGCTAGGAAACACAAACAGCCATTGCGAGGCTTGAGAAATGTGATGGAAACCGTTATCCTGGGAGCCACAAGTGCTATCACAATGCATGAAACGCTCGTAAATAAGCTGGTGCCCTGCACCTGGCATTAGATAAGTGGAGATTATAAGCTCATATAGTAAATAGATATTGCAAATCATCAAAAACATTCACCAAGAATTGTATGAAATAAGAAGGATGCTTGATTCTGCAATGGTAACCTAAGCACTGGGCTAGTGCCCGACGTCCGTTATAACGGACAGTATGGAAAGTACTCATATTGTAGCAGGAATCAATAAATAAGTTCCCAGCCATGTTACTGCACCAAGTTGTTGAGAATACTGAAACTGCAACTTAATTTGTTGGGTTTTACCACTTTGGGCACTAATGGGTTAAAGCTATGGTAGGCCTACATCATACACAGCCTGGTGTTTGTATGGACACATGGCTGGTAAATAGAGGATCTTGACAACTTGTCATTAGTGTCAGTAGGGTCTAAATGTTTGACTCTAACTGACAGCTTATTCATGTTCTAGTTTTTGTTCCACAGTAAGCCAACACATATCCATACAGCGGTAGATCAATAAATTATTCCGAGTTGAGAATGTTGGGAACGTAGACTACAACTATATAATAGGTCATACGTTGGCGGAGACATGGTCCAGAAGTTGGAGGGGGATGAACCAGCGGCCGAGGCACTATCGCCTATAGGACTTGATGTGTATCCACTCTTTGCTTAGTATAATTCTCCTCGTTGTTCTTCTGATTATCTTCAGTGTTTAAAGTGTAAAAAAAGAAGTGTTTGGACGCCACTAATCTTCCCATCCCTTCTCCGATCATTTCATCCACTCACCCCCTTCTCCTACCCTCTTCCTTTATCCTTCTCCCCAACCGCTTTTCTTTGAAGTTTAAATGCTCCTATAGTATAGATGAGTTTTCATGCACTTTTATAAACACAAGCATTCGATTGCAGCATGTTATAGCCACGTGGAAGATTAATGAGGTTTCGATTGAATGGTGATCGTGCGAAAATTTGAAAATCAATCGTGGAATATTTATCTTGGCAACCGTCACCTTTTGCAAGAAATGCGTTCCACTGCAGAATGTAGCCTAACAATCAAGCGCATAACAATAACACCCCCTCTGACCTTTGGGAAATGGCATCGGACCTCCTTTGAACAACCCTTTTGACTGAACGCAGGAAAAACCTGGTGCCCCGCGCTTGGTAGTCCATTATGTGCCATGAGAACCCGTATGCACTTTGGTGTTGGGGGAGTTTCTCACTTCCAATCAGTCAGTGGGTCACTGGACATGAAAAATCACCGAGGTGCTTGTCCGCCATGACGTCACGAATGATGTAATTGACAAATACAATATGGCCGCCACCGACCATATTGGAAGATTTATCTTTTTCATTTATTACAGCATATGCATTAGGGTGGTCGTAAAAAATGAAAGTTTGAATTGATTGTTCTCCAAGGCGGCATTTGGTTCCATTCTCCCCAGAAACATCACACAAAAAGTTGTAAGAGAAAATATTAATATTCAGGACTAGAACAACGCCATCAAAGTTTTACCCTTATAATAGCAACTCTTCGAATGCTCAAAAGTAGTTATATGGTTGTAATCAACCAGGAATCTTCAAACCAGGAATTAATTCGACCACTTGTAATTGGTCCACACTTAAACATAATGATGCTACTGTTATCGTAATCATAATCATCAATTTATAGAGCGCCACTTCATGAGAAATTCCTCAAAGGCAAGAAACCTGTATAACACACCACATCACAGATAGCACCTATCATATCTTATGTCTTTACAAATATTAACTGTTTCGCCTTGTTATTTTGATTGATAATAATAGCTTATTGTTCTTAAACTGTTACAGTAAGGGAACAGTAATGGTATATAGGCCTAATAGGGATAAATATAAAAAATTTGTGGTTTCATATGTGTCCTACGTAATTAATCTATTCTGCAAAATCGCCAACATTCTTAACGAGGTCTGATTTCTCAAAAATATTTCTTTTTCTACCGTCATTGTTTATGGGGGTTACTGGGTACAAGGAACTGGTGTAATATTAAAAGTAGCCGCCCATTTTAGATGCGAATTTTTATCTCAGATTTAGGCTAAAATGTTTTCAACCCGTGGCATTATTGCCCTGTCTCACAATTCAAATTGCATTTGGTCTTTGCATGGGTTTGAGCTATTGTGTAGTTTTCACGATACACTTCCCTCAAAGTGAAATCGCTGACGCGTTGCCCAACGAAGGTGTTCATCTGCCACCAAGAGTGTAGCTATGGGTGCTGTCTTGAGGGTGCTACACTTATTCCCCTGGAATGGTTGGTCGTCTGAGATGTCCTGGTGGCCACTGTAATTTCAGCTGGATCCATTGCTGAGGATGATGTAAAGATTCTGAGTTGCACATAGCTTACGTGTTTGACACCATCACCTTTCATGCTAATTTATAATAGGTAGTTAATTTACAATAGCTAATAAAGGCAGTGTAATTTGTGTCCACTCTTGACAGCACTTTCTGTGGCAATTGTTTGACTCTGTGTTCATTCTTCCAACTCTAAAAGTATACTTTTAATGGGATAAATTCTATATTATGAAATAGACAACAATGTGGGTAGGCTTCACCAGGCACTCAATTATGATGCTCTCTTTAGAAGTTGTTTAAAAACTGTTTTTTGACTCCTATGGGGTAATAAGTAATTTCATGGATCTATAAAAATCATGATCTCAATAATTTCAACATCTATTTTAATTCATTTCTTTACAGCATCTCTTGATAAATTGTATCTGTGATGCGCTGTGTCATTCTGCTCTGATTACCACAATAAACGAAAATATCATCACTATTTTTCTCTAGTTCAACTATTATTGATGTCCCTGTCCGTGTTATATCAGAATTTGTGTTAAAGTTAAACATGTAATTGTAATAAAGAACCTTTAGTGTAACAACGGATTCCTGTAGATAAAAATCAGGCCTATCAAAAGAACATAGCAATGTGTTGACTCACTAGTATAGTTTTATGGTCATCGATCTCAGGGACTCCGCAGAGGCACCCATGTGGTCCGAAGAGTGGGACCCCCAGTCACGAACCAACCGCCTCCGTGATCGATTCGACATCAAGCCTAAGCCCGCAGCTCGTGACGGGTTATTATTATTATGATCATCATCATCATCATCATCATCATCATCATCATCATCATCATCATCATCATCATCATCATCATCATCATCATCATCATCACCATCGCCATCACCATCACCACCACCACCATCATCATCATCATCATCATCATCATCATCATCATCATCATCATCATCATCATCATCATCAATCATCATCAATCATCATCATCATCAATCATCATTTCACCGGAGGTATCAATGATCCCTCAGGATTTATGAAAATTAGGGGGCCAATGTTCTGGAACGGCTTGAAAACCAAGGCTAACTAACACAGAATGGCATGCGAATTCTTTTATGGCTCATGTCGCTAGTCAATAAAACTCGTCGTACCTGTGCATTTTCTTGCATAATTAGTCACTTAAGTATGTTATTTACGCTGCGTAATACCTATGCCCTCATTGAGACCCTAAGCAAGCAATATTTGGATTTACTTGACCTGACAGTAACTACTGTTTGCGAGAGACCACAGTTGGTTTCGGCAGACCAGGTAAAACGTAAGATTTTATTTCATACGAGGAACATTTAGTTCACTGCAGTTGTCATCTTTCAGAATGCAACGGGTATGTAGCCTAATAACTTAAATTTTTTTATATGAAAGCCCGACGACGCGAAATGAGGTTCTTGTTCTTTCGTTGTGTTGTTGCTACTGCTGCTGCTGCTGCTGATGATGATGATAATGATGATGATGACGACGACGACGACGATGACGATGACGACGACGATGATGATCATGATCATGATGATGATAATTATGATGCTTGCGTTTGTGTTTGTAGAGGCGCCATTGTAACGGCATGTGCTGTGTTACGGCACCGTAGAAATTGTTGTTATTATTATTAGTTTTATTACGATTATTTTTATAATAATAATAATAATAATCATAATTTTTTTACCCGAGATACCTAGGATCCCTCGGGATTTTTATTATTGTTATTATTATTATTGTTATCGTGGCGGTGGTCGTGGTGAATTCTCAGCCCGAAAGCGGGTCCATTTCCTATAGGCCTATAGCCACCTGGGGATGAGATGCGGGAGTTGGTTTCCCGTTGAATTTCTCACAGACAATAATGTGGGTGAGCAACTTGTGGGGGGGGGGGGCTGAGCCTCTTGTAGGGGGGCTTATCCTCCAGCCCCCCCCCTTCACCGCCGCGTCTCAGCAAATATAATGCTAATTTGAAAATTATAGTTTGCTTTGAACGATAGATTGTTCACGATGGACAGTGTGTAAATTTAACTGTCTTGGTCTCTTCAGAGTTACCTTTACGACGAATCACAGACCTACGTCATGTATTCATTTCTGTCAGGAATACACTGCAGAACAGCAACGTACTTCATTGCTTTAGCAGCTGTTCTATCTCCATCCTGTAAGAAACATGTAATAAAGTCGTTTTATCGAGCAATTGTGCATATAATATTTACTTTTACCCTAAGACCGCAATAATTGTTGGTTCAACAATACTGCCCTCATAAGCAAGAACCACGCATCTGCAAAACCTAGTTCTGAGAAAAACGCAAAAGGTTTTTCTGCCAGGTAGATAAAATATTTCGTAGCAAAAGTAGGCTAACTGTTCATCAAGCAGTTTAAATGCAATTACGCCGTACCTGTTACAACTTCCTCAACCTCTTCAAATCGCATTGTTTCAAATGCGTTTTATTGTTTTATTACAAGCTCTGGCTATGGGCATACGTAGAACCGCACCCGCAGAAATCTTTGCAGATGGGGCAAAACACGATGGTCACACTTACTTTTTAGCAAGACGTTGAAAATGCAAAGCAGGAAATTTAGAACTAAATTGAGCATTTTTCTTAAAGGTTTCTTTATACAAATGTTTTACTTTTTTAAATTTTACTTTTTTTACTATAAATAGTTTTTATTATTATTGTTATCGTGGCGGTGGTCGTTTGCTTAAACACCAAAAAGTAGCAGGGCCTAATAAAAAAAAGTAGGTTCCTGAAGGGGCGCAATAGGCTAAGCATGAGCGAAGCTTTTTTCAAAATATTGGAGGTGACTATTCATCTGCCCACAACTCTTTCCAACCCTTCTCAATTTTTACATTAACGGAATTCATTGATGATTTGTGCAGTTGCGAAAGTCTGCATTGCAGCCAGGTTCAATCAAGTAGGCTATAATGAATACTTGTGCATGGGCGCCAGCGGGAGGGGTATAACCAAATGGCCAATGGCATTGATTACATTTCTTAGCAAGAGCTTTAAAATGCAAGGCAGAAAATTAAAATCCTGCCAATTTTTATAGAGGTTTCTAAACGTTGTAGAATTTATATAGTTTTAGGCTATTTTGCGTATCATTGGCGTAATAATTCTTTAATGCGAAGAATTTTTTTAAAATTCAAAAGTAGTAGTTCTGTACACATAGTTATAAAAATAGGCTAATTGTCAATTTTCCAGGGGCATTGGATATTAGGCTATAGGGCGGACGTGCTTTGTAGGCTGCTACATGTATTAGCGCTGATTGTTACATGCTGTCTGTTCTGTTAGTAGGCTAGTTAAGATTTATGTATTCTATGATCTGATTTCTTGTAGATTGTTTCAATTGCATAATTGTACACTGTTACCGGCTGCGGTCTGTCAACCGGATTGTTGAATAAGCGAAAAATATTATTATTATTATCCGCTATTTTAATTTATAATATTACTTAACATTGCCCTATCTAAGCAAAACCAATTCAAGTAGCAGCAGCAGGTCAGTAACGTGCGTCAGCAAAAATCACTCATTTTATGATCTCAGTTTGTAGTTTGTAACAGAGATTCTTTTTCTTTTTCTTTCTCATTTCCTCGTGGCACTTACATTGGTGTTAGACTTGGCCCCAATTTCAGCTTTTATGGGCTACAGCGGCATTTATATTAGGGATTAAGACACTCGAAATCTCATTCGAATAGAGCCTTTTGGATTCACTGAGTCACAATAATGTCTTATTAACTTTCACATTTTAGCTGGAGAACTGGTTATTGCACCTCGTAATACTGAATCAAAGGTTGGTGACACTACTTATTTTAATTGCTCTACGGATCTGGAGTCATCAGAAATATTCTGGCATCATGGTGGCATGGACATCTACACCGGAAACGGAATTCTTGAACCGTATCGAGGAAGATTCGAGATCGACAGGAATGCGTCAAACGGATCACACAATCTGGTGATTCATTCTGTTGAGCCTGGTGATGCAGGAGAATACATCTGCGCTGATGACGAGGGATACAGAGAGAGAATATCAGCTCAACTCATTGTTTTAGGTTGTCTTCAGATAGTCATTTGAGTTTTAAGGCGTGGTACCAGGGCCGGATTAACAAATGTGGGGGCCCTGTTCGGCAAAACTGTGGGGGCCCCAACCTTACCGTACAGAAGGACGACAAAATGACACAAAAACGTGTTGTAGATATTCAGCTAATATTATTAATTCGCTACTTCTTTTTGTACAATATCAACGTGTCTTTTAGTTTAATTCCAGTTTAGTGTTAAAATATACATCGTTTAGGCTTAAGAATAATTATAAAAGTGATTCATGGTCACTGGTCAGACGTTTTTACTCACCAGGTACAAGCAAACAGCGCATAAGTGATTTTATGCCCCAAATAAATTCTTGGAAGAGAGAATTTCTGGTAATCTTGCGGCAGGACAACGACCATGACAGGGCAAAGTTTTTTTTTACCAGGGCCTGATTTACACTGGTGTAGCACCGCCACCAATCACAAACCAACATATATTTCCTCGTTTTCGCCAGTGGTAGACTGTGGCTCGAGTTCCATTCTACCAATGTGAGCCTTTCATCCCGATTCTGTCTCTGCATGGGCCATCTCAGTTAACCGTGGAGACTTCCTTGCCACTTTTCGCGTACTGTCATCATGCAGCGTAGAGCATTCCTGGTAGTGGGTCCAGCTATCTGGAATAGGCCTAGCCTCCCTGTGGGTCTCCTCTCGCTTCCCCATGACTCTGAAGGCTCTTTCTTTCGTCTTTTTAAGGCTTTTCTTTTTGACCAGGCCTGGGTTGTGAGCGCCTCTGAGTTGATTTTCTTAATGGACACTATATCAATTTATGCGATTGATTGTTTGAATTCGCAAGGACGGAATGCATACTGAGCCCCCCCCCCCGAGTGCACAATAATAATAATGACGCCAATTCATAATGCGCTGAGTTCCGATCTGATGAGGTAAGCTTATTATATAGGTGTTTAAAAAAGCGATAAAACTTACAATTCTTACTAGTATTTCTGACTGATTTCAAGATCAATCTGTCTGGCAATGGAAACTCCAATAAGGGCCCCCACACATGTTCAAAAGTTGTATATGTCATAATCAGTAGTTTTTCGAATAATTTTGCAATTTGTTCAGAGATTTAAACTCATTTTGCTCTTAAATTATAATTAACAACGATGAAAAATATTCATATTGTATGTGTGGGGCTCCTAAATTGTGGGGGCCCTGTTCGGCCGAACATGTTGAACATGCCTTTATCCGGCCCTGCGTGGTACAACTAGAAAATGTAAAATTGAAATACGATCATTCAAATAGAGGTAGAAAAGATCAGTCCCGTAAGTCCCGTTAGTTAGCCATGAGACAGTCATGGCTAATAAACTATGAAGTATCATCTACTGTATGCTTCCCGCCTCAACAAATTGCATGGTGTTGTATCTATGTATTTTCAAAAGGACTCTCACAGTGCCACCAACCAGAGGCGCTCCCAGTGCATTAGACCAAGAAAGAGAAAAAAGTGATTTTGAGCAACTAGAAGAGGCACTTGGCCTACCAGTTAATAAGGAGGACATAATTATGAGGTGGCGTGTCCTCTTCCCCGCAATCTTATATCCTCATCTATAGTTGTGGTTAGTGTAGCCTACTAATTGTTACTAAGCAGACTCGCATGGAAGGTGGAGTATAAATGGCCGATCAAATTTTCACCCTGGCTCCGGTTTCAGCTCCAACTTCTTGATTGACCTTTGGACCTGGAGAACCTCTACGCTACTCCCAATAGAAGTAAAATTAGCATTAACTCCTATTTAAAATGCTTCACTCTGTATAACGATTTGCGATTTTAATTTTCGTTCAAGTGTTTTTTAATCCGTTTTTATCACAGATTTTAATTCTTGGAATGACTTAGTGAAATAGTGAAATATCACAACTTTGAATCATCTAGGCTCATTGTTCAGCGATACAGATTCAAACTATTCAATGATACTTTGTTTGATTCCTAACCTATTATGAGATTTTTGCACTCATTTTTACTGTTATAATAAACGCTGATGAAAAATATTCTTATTGCATGTGTGGGGCCCCTAAAATGTGAGAGCCCCTTTTCGTCTGAACATGTTGAACATGCCTTAATCCGGCCCTGTTTGTCATACTGAATTTTTATTTTCCTGCCTGAATGTCAAGCTAGGTACTTTCCTGGACTGATTTACCAAACCAGGAGTTACCAGTTTTGACTCTAATGCCGCTTATCATGTATGCTTTCACATTTGCCAGAGAATGATCCAGATTGCCAATCCAATATACAACCAGACGGGGTAATTGGACAAAATGTCTTCAACATACCACCTGATGAAGTTCACCTGGCATGCAATGTAACTTTCTACGGCAACATTCCTCCTCAGATGGAGTGGAAGAAAGTTGGTGACACGAACAACTCCATAAAAGGCGGTGTCATATCTCATGTTCAAACTGACAATCGCTTGATACACACTTTGAAGTTCACAGGTGACATCTCTCTTGATAATTCGTCTTATGTTTGTCAGACAACGAGGTCAACACAGAATCAATACAAGTGCACATCAGAAACCATCAAAGTAATGTGTAAGTAGAGAATTTCATGGAGTTTTCAATCGTCGAATATTCGTGTATGTTGAGTTACTTGCTTAGTGTAATGTATTATAGAATGTCCTCTTCTTTGCTGGTGCTAATGTTGCCGGAGAGTCTAACATCGAGCGATAATGCAGTAGTGGCAAAAAAGGCTAATAGAGCATTAATTTTTTTGTTCCTCCGCACATACTTCTGAGACGTCGTTACTCTCACAATAATACTAGTTGATATATTTTGTACTGTGTGTTGCCTCTCATGCCCATTAAAATGCACTGGTTTCCCTTCATCATTATCTGCATAAAGACCCGCCATAGAAGGGTGGAATATTATTAAGAGTACTGCAGCATTTGGACCCGTATTTTGAGGAGCTCGCCGCTATGAATTTATACATGGTGGACTGGTGGATTGTCAGCAGGGGCTTTCCTAGTTAATCACAGCACTCTGGCTTGCACTGGTCCTAACGCGGACCTGCCTGTATCGTTGGACTGGAAGCCATTAGACCTACACATTAATTTAACCACTACACTCTTTTCTGCTACAATTTTCTGTTTCGCGCTGCTAGCCTCCATTTCGTGGACGTTGTTAGAGAACAGTACTGTAGATCTACTGTCTTCTTAATTGCATCGAATCATTCCCTTTAAAGTCTATTTTCATAACTCATTCGCTGCCCTTCTGACGAGTCATCTGTGTAGGTTTGTGCCCTCAATGACACGACGAACGCCACTCGTCTTTACTTACGGTTATTCCTACCTCTGTGCTTAGCGTGGATCTCGAGTCACTGATTAGGGCTATTATTCACAGTAGGTTATAAGTGCATGGAAGTCAATTCTGTTATAAATATATATGATAAAATCCTGCTAAAATGAGTATAATTTACTGTTAATATTTATACAAATACTATTTTTGCACAACTGAATGGCTTCTATCCAGTGCAATCCTTTGAATTTCAAACTGTCAAATTTCAAAATGTTTTGGTCCTATTATCTGAACACCTAGTAAAACAACATCATTGCTACAAGTGGCTTCTTAATTTTGGCACCGATAGTTTATTAGCTCTTGGTTTATTTGCGTACCATTAAATATGATTTCGGAAAGTGTGCCCTGGTCAGCAACTCAGGACCATAAAATCATGGGGAAACAGGGATGCTGAAAGTCAGCTTATTTACTCATGTATGCAGCAATTCTTAGAATAACCCAGCAACACCAGAACTGAGCTGCTGAACTCGATAAAGAATTTTTTATTGTAATTATATAATATAATATATATTGAAATCCTAAAAAACTTTTTTCAGTACTGAAATAATGGAGTAATTTTGCTAAAATGGCATCTTCAAATGTAGAAATTCAAGAAGTTTCTAATGGTCACTGAAAAAGTACAGTTATTTAGTTAAGATGACACCTTAAAATGCTGTCATTGCATTGTGGAAATTCAAGAAGTTTCTAATGGGTCACTGAAAAGGTATAGCTATTTTGTTAAGATGACATCTTAAAATGCTGTAATGTGGAAATTCAAGAAGTTTCTAATGGGTCACTGAAAAAGTACAGCTATTTTGTTAAGATGACACCTTAAAATGCAGCCATTGCAATGTGGAAATTCAAGAAGTTTCTAATGGGTCACTGAAAAAGTATAGCTATTTTGTTAAGATGACACCTTGAAATGCTGCCATTGCAATGTGGAAATTCAAAAAGTTTCTAATGGACCACTGAAAAAGTACAGCTATTTTGTTAAGATGACCCCTAAAATTGCTACCATTGCAATGTGGAAATTCAAAAAGTTTCTAATGGGTAACTTAAAAAGTACAGTTATTTTGTTAAGACGACACCTTAAAATGCTACCATTGCAATGTGGAAATTCAAAAAGTTTCTAATGGGTAACTTTAAAAGTACAGTTATTTTGTTAAGACGACACCTTAAAATGCTACCATTGCAATGTGGAAGTTCAAAAGTTTCTAATGGGCCACTGAAAAAGTCCAGCATTTTTTCAGACGACACCTTAAAATGCTGCCTTTGCAATGTGGAAATTCAAAAAGTTTCTGATGGGTCACTGAAAAGTACAGCTATTTTGTTAAGATGACGCCTTGAAATGCTGCCATTGCAATGTGGAAATTCAAAAAGTTTCTGGGAGAAGGGGCGCATCCCCCTCCCCATACTTAAAAGGGCGTCTTGACAGGGTCATACGCTCTGCTGCTTGGCTAATTGGTCATATCCCAAAATTTGCCTCAATTTCTGCAATCTGCATACATGCGTGATGTTCTGCACTGGCTTCCAGTCTCGCAGCGCATCTCGTACAGGATAGCAGCACTTGTTTGGCGGTCCTTGATTGGTAGTTCTCCTTCCTACTTATCTTATCTCTGTCGCTCTGTCTCTGTTATAGCCTCCCGTAGAACTTTGCGCTCTTCGGCCAATGGGGAGCTGCTGGTCCCTCGAACCCGCTCTGCTACCAGACAGCGTCGAGCCTTCTCGGTTGTTGGCCCATCCACATGGAATGGGCTCCCGCTTGCACTACGCTTACTACCTCGGAATAATTTGCCTGCTTTCTACAAGTTGCTGAAGACCTATCACCCTGGCTGTGGCTGGACTGGGAGTGCCTCTGAGTAGGGTTCTTGAAGGGGCACTATATAAGTTTTCGGAATGAATGAATGAATGAATACCCCTCCAGTCTCGGCGCCATGCGCATCACAAGCGTCCTTCGGACGCTCAATTGTCTCCACCCCAGAAACCTCAAATCCCCCCCCAGAGGAGGGGGGACTAGATTAAACACTGATGATCATTGATCACTAGTTATGATCATTGCAATATTGAATGTCGCACATAAACAATGTTTTCTTGCCTGGGTTGTATGCAAGCCCACCGTAATCACTTTCGACCTCTTTTTGTGATAAATTTAGACTTTGTGGCTATCACTTGTGATAATATCACATGGATGCAAAGATGCTATCGATTTATAGGCCTACCAGTTCAAGGTCTTTATAAAAATTGGATCGGAAGTACAAAATATATCAAATAGTATAATTGTGAAAGTATAACGACGTCTCAGAAGTAAGCTTTTGTGCGAAGAAAGCGATAGGCCTATCAGAACTTCTTTGCAATTTTCAAGTAGAGAGTTGAATATGTTTAAACCGCATTATAGTTAGGGCTGCCAACCGTCCCGGATTCGCCGGGACAGTCCCGGAATCGGCCCTGTGCGTCCCGTGTCCCGGATGGGTCTCAAATTGTCCCGGAATTTGCTGTAGATATCCACATAGAGCAATGTTGTTTTTATTTTGCTTACTAAACTCAACCAGTTCTACGATGTTCTTGAGTTCTGCTCTATATCAGGCCTAACATTGGCTGATCATCGCATGTTGAACAGCACTGGGTTGAAGTCTTCAAAACATTTGAACCACTGACGTTCAGTTTAGTACATTGTTTCTAGTCAGTCCGTTTTCAATGCTTTTTGCGAGAGAGCCTTCAGCATTGTGAACGACCTGTTGCCTATCAGTCGCAATTACCTGAGCACTGAGAGTCCACTGACCTTTTTACAGCACAACCGTTGCTTTATATAAATCTTGGCGTGACATCACTGACATGTGATATAGCCTAAGTGATTTCTATGACTGTGTGGCTAGTGCTCTGGAACTGCTTAGTATAAGTTTAAGATAAGTTCTGCTCTCCGGTAATTATCGGCCTATGGTGACTGGAGTTTTAAAAACTGTCGTCTTGATGTTGATTCAAGTCTGAAATTTAGGCCACATTTTTATGATTCGTCTGAAATTATTAGAGACGCCTTTTTAGTGAATCTCAGATCCTACATGTATATTGGATTGATAGAACATTTGTTACATGTACAATTGAACATTACGCTTATTACTTTCTGTGGACAGTGTAAGTTGGTAACGGCACGCTGTGTGGCTGCAGGCGTCCCGGAATTGCAAAATCCAAAGTTGGCAGCCCTAATTATAGTAAATTCATAAAATGTACCATATTTGAACGACTTCCAGATTTTATTCGTGGAAACATGACAGAGCAAAAGGTATTCAGAGGCGACGAAATCACTTGTAGGCCTACTACCAGCAGAAACACTTTTCCCTGCATCAACCAGTTGTATTATGGCAATAAAATATTCGATGAAAGAATTACGACAGACTTCCTGGGAGAATATCTGTGTATGGCTAAGTGTCATATAAGAGGAGCTGACTATTCCTTTGATGCTCTGAAGTCTATCGTTTCCGAGAGAACAACATCTCCATCATCGCTGTCACCAGGCAAGTTTCAATCGACAACTATTAGCAGACCACGACGTTTTTAGTTTAGGTCTACCTTCATTTTATTTGCCAATTACGCATTTACGCGTTGTTACAATTCGACTGGACAGTTTTCAGCTTTGGACAGCATATAGCCCTAATGTGCTATGGGTGCAGCACAATCAATGTATGCCCTGCGCAATCTCGCTGTGCGTGGTTTCAAGAGGTCGCAAGTGTATGATGTAGCAAAATAATATAAAAAAATCCTTTGCTATATAATAATAGTTATACTGCCACGATACGGTGCAGAATCCCGACAGCAGGACGGGAGCCGTCTCCAGTGACTCTGTAATAGAGAAGCTAAATATGTTGCGATAGGCCTACTTTCCTCCTTTCGCTGCAGCCCTGGTGAACCTCGGCCAATTGATTTTTTGCCCGAGAATCCATTACTTCGAATTGCCAACTAAGGACGAAAAGAACTTCATAGCCTATAGCCTACCTAGGTTACTCTACAAGAGATTACCAAAAAATAAAAATGATTAAATAAATCAAATAAAACAATAATAATAACCCGTGTACTATGAACAAATTAATTCACCCTACATAGTCTGTACTTTTAAAAACTACTTTTCACTTCATCGTGTAACTGTGTTGCGGCTTGTAAACCTGATTTTTTTATTAAACGAATATATATAGATATATATGTAGGCCTGTATATTCATATAATTACTGCTTAGGTTAGCCTACTTGCACCGTAAAAGCAGCAAGCAATAAGCTTATTCCATTTGACTGCGATTACGATAGCAAGACCGCTGCAGATAATAATAGGCCTGATTATATATAATGCTCAGCGCACGAGGAATATAATAGTTATTAATCAGAATGTTGTCCTTCTATTAGCGGTTGATTGTTGTTAAAACGTAGACCTATGTACACCAACGAGCGGATATGCTATCGATTTAATCAAAAAAATCCACTTAGGCCTACTTACTTGCTCATAGACATAAATTTGTAATTTCACCTTTTAAAGGAATGTTCAAACACATGCATTTTGTCTAGTAGGCATAGGCCTACTACTTAGGCCTAAGCATTTTAATTTAAATTAATTTCAACTTTGTTTTCTTTGTCTAATGTCCTTACAGTTTTTGTCGCAGCCGCAGTCGTGGCAATAATAATCGTCATGATACTGGCTGTATCAATTGCTGTACTCACAGTACATCATATTGAGACACTTCGTGGTTAGTTTATTATTTTGTAATCGTTCAAGCAACATTATAATCGATTTGTGGTTGTTAAGCCCATAATCTTATTGGCTCAAACTCTTTTCCTGCTACATTGCGATTCTGACCTTGCAAAAGATATAGACTACGGAGTTTCAGTAGGCCTAGTCTATTTCAAAACAAATTCATAGTCTCTCATGCTTTGACTTGCATTTTGGTTATGTTGATGGTCAACTAGGCCTAAACACTACAGGTCACCCCTGTTCATTTTCGTAATCTAGCACAACTCAAAATGTTTCGCTTTCACTTGGCATATTCAATATTTATACCTCAATGTCTAGAATGTGCGACCTTTTTAAATTGACCACATTCACACAGAAATGTCTGAGTATTTGCAATGTGCATAATGCCTATAATTTGAGAGAGCACAGTTGGACAAGTTCAGTTGCCAAATCCTTTACGCGTAGTGAATTATGTTTCCTTTGTTTTGTGGTACTTACTTTTGGCATTGTTATTTCTACCCAACCTAGTCTTCGGTGAGAAAATCTGTTAAACTTGGCTTATAGGTCAGCCATACGTGTCGTGATAAGTAAAAAAGGTTTCCGCAAGGTTTGGCTACCTTTTTTGTGTGGAATATTCACTCGCGTCATGAATGTAGCAAATAGTTTGCTATTGGAATCATTTTATTGTTGGCTAACTTAAAGAGCCTTAGAAGGGTTGAATGCTTAACCGGATGAACATTTACATGAACAAGTTACAAGATCTTGACCTGAACAATCACTATAACAATAAAATATCATCCTTTATTGCCCGGTCTGAATATATTCCATTTGCTATTATTGGAAAATGAATAAATTTAAAGGCATGAATATTACTAGTCTCGTGAACTTTTCAATCGACGACATCGCTAAATATAGCCCTTGGTTACTCAGTACAAAATTGATGTCGGATACGATGTCCGATCTGAAATGCTTGGTCACAGTTATTTACTGTAGGGCCTTAGCTTAAATAGAGATCGAAGTTCTATAAAACCAACAATATTGGCATGACTTCCCCAACAACCTCATCAGTGATCAAGTGATCTGCCACAACGCGACCTATAGTAATAACCAGTCTTGAAGAGATAACCACTTTCAAATTTGGCCCCATATTCTGAAAATTATTCTGCTACCAACGTCTGACAGTTTCCCCTGAAACTCATTAACCTGTCTATGTAGGTCATATAATTATTTTAATTTCCATCAGTTTATCCTGGGTTTTTGCTCTTCGCTTGACCGAACTTACTTTTTAATTTTGATATATAGGCTACACCAACTCTTCTTAGTGGCGACCATTGATTTCTGCATTGAACATGACTGAAGTGCATCTATTATAAATGTCTCAGATTATGTTGTGCTATTTGTTAAAGTGTCTATAACAAAATGCTTTGGATTCGGTCGGCTTGATTGTTGCGCCTCATTTTGTACTGGCATCAAGAAATCAGACATGCATATGGTTTTTAATATGAAGAAGTGAAAGAACTCTTCGGCTAGGTCATATTGATATAATAATCTGTATAAATAAAAATGTAAAACGTTAGTGTTTGTTACCTCGAAACTCGGAAAGTACTTCACCGATTATTTTCAAAATTTTCGCAAACCGTTCCATTCGAACATAAGCGGGTAGTTATAATGCCTTTTGGGGAAAAGCGCAATCTTTTCGACCAAAAAACACAACTATGCAATCGATTTGAGCGATATCGATTGAAATTTCCACCCGACGTTGCTTCCGATAGCGGCCGTCTATTTATAGCATATACGTGCGTCCTTTTTATAGCGCATATATTTATCTAGCTGTTGGCTTCTGCAAAATCAAGGATCTCGGTAAGTTCTTCACCGATTGCTTTCAAATTTCCGCACAACGTTCCATTCAAATTCAAGCGCCAGGGTTTTCATACGCTTTTTGAAAAAGGGCAATCTTTATGCCACAACTTCGCATTCCATTGCAGCGATATCGATTTAAATTTACACACGACGTTGCATTCAAGTGTGCGCGTCTGTTTATAGCGCATGTATGTAACCGTCGGTTTTTACAAAATCACGGATTTCGGAAAGTTTTACGGACGGACGGACGGACGGACAACGGACGGACGGGGACGGACGGAGGACGGAGGGACAATGAAGAGGAAGAGAGGGGTGAGTGTGAAAGGGAGGGAGCGGGAGGAAGAGGGAGTGAGGGAGAAAGGGGAGGGGAGAGCGATGGAGAGGGATGGAGGAAACGGGAGGGAGGGTGTGAGGCAGGGAAGGGTAGGGAAGGGAAGGGGACGGGACGGGAATGACAGAGGCAGGGAGGGAGGCAAGGGGAAGGGAAGTAGGGAGTGAGGGTGGGAGGGAGAGTCTTTTCAGCCACAGCAGCGCGTGGCCGGGTACAGCTAGCAATCTATAAATAAAGAGAAGATTCTGCGTGTGTCTCTGTCTGTTTGTCCGGAATGCATTTCGAGAGTTTAGCACCTTTTCATTCCCAACCTTCATTACTGTGTCCGTCTCGGCATGGAACACCCGGTGGAGGGGTTCAAGAATCTCTGCCACCATGGAACCAGGCTGGGGAGGCAAAAACCCTCATTTTCGCTACTCTTCAGCTGTTGCCATGCATAGTTTCACACTTAGTCTATGCACGTGAAACGTTACAGCTAGACAGATTTTTACACGGGCCACTTCGCCTCCACCCAATACGCCTCGACCCGCAGGGGCTTGGTGAGAGCAGGGTATTGTTGGTGGGGGAGCAATTTTCCCGAAAACTTGAATTTCACGGTTGGCTACCAGTGGGGGTCGGAGTGTGGTGGGGTGTGGTGGGTGTGGTGGGGTGGGGAAGAATTTTTTTCGGAAACCCAAATTTCACGGGTCGCTTACCGGTGGAGGTCGGGGTGTGGTGGGGTGGGGTGTGGTGTGGTGAGGTGGGGTCGGGTGTCGTGGGAGGGTGGGGAGGAAAAAAAGGCGGGGTGGGCAATAAGAGTGCGCAAAGGGTAAAGTGGGAGTAGGAAAGTAGAAGGTTGACCGGGAGCAGGGCAAATCCTAAATTTCCAGGGCAACGCCGGGTACCCCAGCTAGTATATACATAAATGCGCATGAATATACATAATTATAAATTATGAACTATGTATATACATAGACCCTGAGATAATTATAAGAGATTCACTTGAATAAACTTTCAAACGAACGTCCAGCACGTGCCATAACTTAATAAATGCGTATCTTAGTTCATTTAACAGAATGATTTAATTTTTTCTGAAAATGATTAATAAAGTCATGCATTTGAATATCTACACGAACAAACACCGAACACGCCGCGCCTTCTCGTGTATTGGACCTTCATTCTGGAACAGTCTTCCAATGGCAATCCGTGATGCTGCGTTGGGTGTTTCTCATGAAACATTCTCAAAGTTAATTAAGTCGCACTTGTTCAGAACTGCCCGGTAGCTGCGTTAAGCGCCTTCGTGAGGTTATTGTAAGGCGCTATATAAATGTTCATATACATACATACATACATACATACATGTATGTAGTTTGTGAACAATTTAATCATTTCACAGCTTCACACAAAACAACTACTGAGAATGAACAATTGAAGAAACCTGAGAAGATTCACTTCCACATCAATGGACATGCAGTGGCACGACCATCAGGTAGGCTACCGGTATACATGTATATTTTACGTTGAATGTGGCTTCAGAGAACATTCCGTACAATTCGACCCAAATTATTATAATTGAAGAAGCCTATTAGACTGGTCCACGAGAAAATGGTAAATAAAAAATCATCTTTTCAGAACTAGCTTCCACAAGTTTAAATCTGTTCTATCTCGCCTAAGTGAGATGTGGACCAAATTTGAAGCAGATTGGAGCATGTTTAGATGGTGTTCAAGGTCAAACAATCTATCATTAATTCCATGTGAGATCAACCAGACCTTCCCACCCTCGCTTTTAATTTTTGCTGAAAATTTACCATGTATTTCCCCAGCATTTGATGGCACATAATTATACCAAATTTTATTGAGATATTTTGAGAACTGACTGAGATATAAAATATTAAAGCGAGCCGCTTGGGGAAAATTTGGGTCGAATTGTACGGAATGTTCTCTGAAGCCACATTCAACGTAAAATAGCCTAACTTAAGAAGTGGAGCAGATAGAAGCATGAGGTTTCCACTGCTGCTGCAGAAAGTTGGTGGTGACCAAGAAGCCAATTATAATGACTACCGTATCTATTGAGTAGAGACTTTACAGGACAGCTGCCAATATGCATTCTCATAACTCGAAAACTGCATTTTCTTGAATTTACATGAGAAACGGCGACTGCAAGAAATATGGTTCTGTTCATATTCGAATATCGCAAGTAATATTATTGGCTACTACTGGGTGTACTTGAATTTGGCGTTTAATTGCAAATGAGGTGATACGGACGTGCTTAACATTGTCCAACAGTTACAATAACTGGTGATCGGGAGTCAATCTTATCATTGCTTAGTGGAAATTGTAACAATGGTGAAGACAAGAGGCGGCGTTGAAGTTTGGCTGACGGGAAAGGGCACAGAGTAACTGCCAGGGTCATCTTCCAAAGAATGACAAAGTCTTCGACTTATACCAGGGTAATGCTCTTTCGCATCCAGAGAAAGTCTGCACTCAAAGAAGCAGCAGCTTTGGCCATTTCAAAGTTATTGAAATGTGGCAGAGCACAAATTCCACATCAGAGAGGCTGAAGGCATGGACATGAATGTCATCGACAATGTTTCGCTGCTCCAGTATGGGAGAGACGGAGAAGATACCTTACTGGGAGTTCCAAAGATTTACCGTGGAACTGGTTGAGAACAAGCCGAAACCTTTTTGAGCACACTGGATGACTGGGGTCTCCACCAGTCATTCGTTTCAAAAGTCTTAGTTCGTGGAAGTGCTTAACACTACTGCCCCGCAATACTATGGTCTACAGAATTGTTCCAGCAATTTATTGAGGATTCAGTTAACCCATTAGTGCCTGATTTTTCAAATTCATTTCAAAATATGAAAACTTTGTTGCAAATGGTGAGTTTGGACAATACCTAACACAAATTCTGCACAATTTTATCTTTTGATGCTTTTGGAGCAGTTTTTTGAAGCGTCCCAATTTTGGGGACGCTAGGCACGAATGGGTACGTGAAGATTTACATTGTGATGTGTGCAGGTTACATCACTCAAGACAGTTGATACAGTCAAATTAAGAAAACATATAAATAATTTGCACTCAGGATAACTTAAAATAAAAGGGATGTGCAAAATTGCAACAAAAATGGCATGTTGAATGCATTTATATGCCAAATTGCTCACATTTTGAAATGAATTGCTTACACGTAACAAATCATAGTAATGCTGTTCATGTCTCAGATCAATATCCTGTAGCAATTGCAACCAACACTGTTACAGAAGGCTCATAAAACAGTTACATGAAGCTCTTCAATTGCTAAAGTACTAGTGACTAGTCTTGTGTAGCAGATTATTGGCCTAGCCCTCCTTATGTGGACCGACATTCAATTTTTCTCAAACTTTCGCAGACTTTCATTCGTACAATGCATCTGAGTTACAACAGATGGGATTTGGTGCTAGCAAGTGAAGTTCATACTTTCTGGTTTGTCCAGCCAACTTATCCTTTCCATGACAGACAACTGTGTGTTCAGATTCATGCACTGGCCCTCACTTTTCTATTTTGTACAGCTCGACCGAAGGAAGTGAAAATCTTCACATCTGTTGGCTTGCATTGTCTCAATAGTGGTATAACTTGCTCATCTGCTGTAGCAGTCACAGAATGGTAAATAAGTAGTCATAGCAGCCTACACAACATAGTTGTTGCTATGAACCGACCGCACCAAGATGGGAACCCATGACTCCAACTCCATTATAGGTCTAACTGAGCAAAGTAACCATGTGGTGAATTCAATGAGCATTCTGTGTAGCCAGCAAAGGCTTAGTTGCAGGTTGAGAGTGGTAAAGAAGTGGTAAAGGACAACCCTGGATTAGTCGGGTGGCATATTTGCCACCCGACTAATCCAAAGTCGGAATCCATGTACCAACTCATCCACATGGATGTGAATCAGACCAAAAGCCGAGTGGTGTGTTCAACATACTGCGATATCGTTGCCTAGTCAATAGGCCTACCTGATATAGTAGCAGGCCTAACTGGAAATCTGGAATATGTTACAGAAAAGTGATATTCATTACAATGCACAACGGCATTTCTTGAGTTTGGGTGACACCTTGGACTAGAATGACAAATTACATAGCGACTGATTTTTTTTCTTATTTATTTCAAATAAATGATAATAAATTAAAGTATTAAATTTAATTTTCTAGCAACTGCATACAACAGAATGAGTGCATTTTGACTATTATTTTGCACTACATTGCATAGGCCTAGTAGGTTCTGGACGATTTCTATTTCTGTGAAATATCCATGTAGGCTATACATGTATACATAGGCCTAATGCAACCTACAGTTGAAGTTGTCAATTAATTTTTGAGTCAAATAACATCATATTATAACGCTAAGTGTCACTGCGAGTGACACTTCTGCCTACAAACAGCCATTTATACTTCTTTTCAAACAATATCTGACTACAATACCATACAAGATGCAAAACTGCGTGTATTGAACTTCACGTACCCATTCGTGCCTTGCGTCCCCAAAAATGGGACAGCACTTCAGTGATAAAATGCACGTGTTATATTTTAGCAAAATGAATTTGATCTAATTATTTGTGTAATAGTATATGCCAATCTTTGTGAAACCAAAGATAGATCTGTAGAAATGCGGACACATTTTTGTAAATAGGACGCGGAAAGTCCGCCATGTTTACATTTGCTAAAATAGGTCAATGGCATGATCAAAAACATAATTTTCAGTCGATAAAAATATTTTTGATGCGCATTTTATGTCAGAATCACTTTATTAGCATGTTGGCATAACGACTATAACATTAAATTGCATCTTCGATGCAGATTTAATTTTATGTGAATTTTTGAAGTGGTGTCCCATTTTTGGGGACGCTAGGCACTAATGGGTTAAGCAATAACTACCATTGGAATCTTGTCACCATCATGTCATGGAACCACTCGCTGCTGCTTTTGAATCTTTGTTTTTACCAACTGTATACAATAATTCATGTTCAAGAGGTTCAAGCAAAGCATAGGCCAGAATTGACATGTCGAAATTTTAATTGTTTTCTGATTATAATGTTTATTGCATCGGCCTACACTTCTGCTCTTTGAGAATAAATCACGGCATTTTGGAAGGCGCGACTCTGGAAGGATGCCATCTTTGGCATTCCTGACATGAATGGAGATGGGAAGACCCAAGCTTTCCTGTTAAAGAATCCTAAAGAATGGTGCAACAATCCCTTAAAAGAGGATATGTGGATGGCTGCATTGATCATGACAGTTGCGAATAACTCTGCTAAGCAAGCCATTGCTTTGTTGTAACAGTACAAGTCATCACTGACAAAAATGAGAAAATGTGTTTGGCATAACATAGCTCTTTTTAAAAACATGATCAATAATTCATTAACTCTAAAAGCTTAGACTCATAGGCCTATATCGCCTCTTCAAGAAAGCTACTCTGGAGCGCTTCCAGTCCAACCACGGCATCAGAATTCGGATTGCAGCTGGCAGAGTAATGCATATTCATATCTATATGACCGACTTAGGAACAATCCAATAATTTGTTGCATTGAATTCTTGCAAAGGGTTGGGTAAGGTCATTTTTGTACAAGGTACTAATATTATATACCGCATGTCTCAATTGTTTGTGAGTTGTAAATACTTTTAAAAACCTAATTAAATCAATATTCTTATAACGCATCTACATGTTCAAGTTCAAGTTCATTTATTTCACACAATACATAATATTACACATCATTGCATAAAAGAAAATTATTCAATTTATCCCACATTCTGTCTGGAAGAAGAAAAAAGCTCAAGTGAGCTTAACGAGTCCACCTTACATTGAATAATTGTATAAACATTCATCTCGTTCAGAATCTTCATTGACTTTCAAGGCGTTTGTTTTGTTATTTACAGGGATCGATGGACTTACTGTTCTGGGTTCTGAGGTGTTCATCACACGTCAACGACTTCCAGATGTTGATGTCTTTGACTCAAGAACATTCAATTTTTTGCGACACATAAAAGTGAACGGAATGACAAATACAGAGAACATCGCATCCTGTTCCGTCAACAAGTGTCTCTACGCCTTTACTTGGAAATTCCGGGGCAGGTTTAATGCTATGCTGAGAATTAATCCAATTAGCGGAAAACCGGACTTTTGGCTAGTTGATGGAAGTGGAGGGCGAGTTTCAGTTGCAAGTGATACAAATGTTATTTTAAACATACAATTTGAATCTAAGTTAAAAGAATACACAGCAGCTGGGGAACTCATTCGGGAAATTATTTTGGATTCGGGAACTGACATATTTAGAGTATGGCACGCTGTAAAGCTTCCAAGTGGTCTGTTTGTCATCTGCCAAGGTTGTGATGGCGATCCTATAAACAGAATTTGTTTACTTGAAACTAATAGCACCATCGAGCGAATCGATGAAGTTGAAATCCTGACGAAATTTGGTAGCGATGTGGAAGAACGTATTCTATATAGAATATATAGCCCTAACTGCCCCATGAAGAGAATCGATGATGTTAAAATCCTGAAGGAATTTGGTAGAGAGGGAGGAGAGCCGATTAGCAGATTATATCATCCAAATGGTTTGTCTGTGGACAAAGAGGGATCAATATTGGTATCGGATCTTAATACTGTGTTATTGAGTCCCGATCTTGATAAACCCAGAATATTGGTCTCTGAAGAACATGGAATGGGAATATTGTGCAGAACCTCTTTCGATGAATCAACCGGTCAATGGTTTGTGAACAACCATTCTCATATCATGGTCTGTCGGGTAGAAGGCGAAAACATTGAACGGACGCTTTACGAGTGGCGACTGAGCGTGGGTGATGATTTGAAATGTGAGCCAATTATTGAAAAAGCCCCAATGCCGCAATCTTCATAGTTTAGCCAGCAGGGCCGGATTAATAAATGTGCCTTTTTCAGTAAACATGTGGGCCTGTGGGGCCTCAATCTTGCAGAAAAGGGACAAAAAGACACAACGCATTAAGCCCATGTTCAATAAATCAACATTCGTCTATTACTAAGTCGTTTCATTTTTAACAATATTGCAGTTTAGAATTAATTAGCCTAGGTCTCTACATCGTTTGCGGTTCAAGAATATTTGAGTGATAAAATTCATGGTGAAACAATAAGACTAACATTTTGTTACCAGGGCATTGATAGGCGCCGTCCATAAATGACGTCACGCTCTATATTCGAGCTTCGGTTGCCGACACGCAAAAAGATGCACACGCCACGTCTGTCTTCGGAGGAAAATAGTTTACAATATAATTTTGTAATTTCGCACCCGTATGACCAAGTATACAGTGTACGCTAATGCAAAAATACTTCTGAAGTAGGCCTACCCGTATTAGAGCGGCTGAGTGTTTCTTTTGGTTTGTCTGTGCATTATGCAAAATAAATAGATTATTTTCGTTATGAACGTTCTCTCTGCATGTGTGAACCTTGGTTCGTCTAGGTCCTCATGGGTGTCTGCACAATATGGTCTACCCCAAGGTTGATTCCTTGGTCCCATACTTTATATTATCTACACTTCAGGTCTTGCTGCATCCGTGTGCCCAATCAAATAAATTTTGTTTTAGATGGGTTCAAGCGTAGTATATTGGATCATCCACTGCTTTGGAATTTTAATTGCCGATTGACGAGACTTCAAAGAAAACGGAAAGATTCAAGGTGGTTCGCTAACCAGGGTCGTCTTATCCATTAGGCACAGTAGGCACTGTGTCTAGGGCCTACGAACTTACCAGGTGCCTACGAGATCCTGAAAAGAATATTAAAAAATAAATGCAGTGATTGGTCAATGACCGGAAAAAACAAACAGAAAACGAAAACTTGCAAATTTAATTTTGACGAGCTCACTTTTTAAGGCCAATGTTACATTGGCTATTAAGCTACATTATGCTAACTTTGCGGTTCTTTGCATTCGCGAAGTCGCTTATAACGTCTTCAAAATGTACGGTGCTGCTTATTAGCCAAGCGAAACCGTGTAGATACGAATTCATCTCTTATCGGTCAACGAAGCAACAAACGAGCTGCAATGTAGGGATGTTACAATCGATAATTCCATATAGGTGCAGATTTCGAAAAATAAATGCGTAAAGAATATGCTAGGCCTACAAGTTGTCTGTAGGTCATTGGCCTACACCACTAAAATGACGGTGAAATCCGCATTTCGAAAAGTCAGTTTCATTATTTTTTTACGTATTCAGCAATCTCCTGGGACCAATAATAATAATATTATTAATTTTCTTATTCAGCCTCCTGTTTGAATTGTTTCTTAGACACTATTGTCGAGATTGACTTGCGATCTTCTGTCATTGTGAGGTAGCCAGATGGTATTTCGTCATCGTCTTCTGCAGTTTCTTCATCGTTCTTTGTAACTAATTCAGCATAGCTATGGGAATCAAATATTGGTTTTCTGTTTGAGACTTCCATTTGAGTTGTTTCATAGACCGTGCTTCCTGAAAAATTTGGAAAAAGCTCTTCCCTGACTGTAAGGTATTCAGATGATATTTCGTCACTGCGCTCTTCAATCACTCTATCGCCTTTTGTTACTAATTCAGCATAGTTGTTGGTACCGGTATCAAGTGTTGGCTTTCTGATCGAACCTTCCCTTTGAGTTGTTTCATAGACATTGTTTTCTGAATCAGATGCCAAAGAATCCTCCATGACTGTAATGTAGTCAGACGGTATTTCGTCACTCGCTTCTGTAATTTCTTTGTCGTTGTTTGTTATTAATTCAAGATAGCTGTTGATTCTACTGGAGTACTCTTCTTCTGGAAGTTTTGGCTGATCAGATCTTGATCTTTCTAGCTTTGTATGCTTCTCATTCCATCCGATATCACTTTCCTTGTCTTCGGTTGACTTCTCCTTGTGGTCCATTCTTGAGTAGACGCCTGGAGGTTTAGGTTCAAAGCGCTCTAATCCTGAGTAGTCAGGTGATGGTAGAGGACCAACGCGTGGAGGTAAATTGGTGAACAGGATGTCATTCTTTTCATTTACTTCCTCTATTGTGTCATAGCCATCCGTGCATGCGTATGGTATCAAGTCGTACTCGCTTGTTAGCACTTCCATTCGGTTAGGATCTGATATGGCCGCTGAAAGTTGTTTGGAGAAGAAATAAAAAATTGTAATTTCAACAACAGAGGCATTTTATTTTACTAACAATAGGCTAATCAAAAAGTAACTTGATTTTGTTTAGAACACATAGAATGTTCCGGATATAGGCCTAAACGTTTAAAGACTGTTTCATTATGCATGATTATTGCTGGTATGCGCCAAGTCTGCTAAGTTTTTCAAAGACGCATCTACATTAGCTTACCATAATTGCAAATGTATAAGCTTAACTATCTTTATTCTTCATCACAGAGGTTCCCGGTGATTGTAAATTTTTAGATCCGGAGATTTTTTTGACAATAGATTTATAGGAAAACAGACCTGAATTCTTTCTTCTAAGTCGAAGACAAAGACAAACAGCGACCAGTGACGATGCGACACCAAAGAGAACAGCGACACCAGCCATGAGATATATCGCGTTGGAGGCGTTGAATGTAGGTTCTGAAAATAACGTGCATCAAGAACAAATATTGGTGGACCTGCTATTAAGAGTCTTTCAGTTTTCTGTGCATCGTTTTTCTTACTGACTTTTTCGTCATGCATGAGAGTGCAAACAGAGACGTGAATTATATTGATCTTGAAGGCTAGTTATAATAATAGGCCATGTTCTAATTACACTGCAATTGCAATTTATTGCCGTCTTGACAATTATTTTATTACTAATTACAAATAGATTTACAATATGACTAGCATAAAATTAATTGCCATGGTTATAATTGAGAGATAAGTACCGGCATGCTGTGCCATAAAACACCACATGCTACAATAACAACGGAATGTCCCATCATAATCATGGTAACACGACACTTCATACTGGACAGTACTGTTAATCCAGGTTAAAATAATAATATTATTATTATTATTATTCCCATACAGTTAAATCCACCGACGTAATTATTATCACACAACGCGACACAGCAGCACGAATATTTGTAGACCTACGACTATTATTGTTATCCATTCATTAGGTATTCTATTGTGGGTAATCATATTGTATCTGGCCATTTTACAAAGTGCTTCTCTCAGCAAGAGCCTTCTGAGGCGCTCCCAGTACGTGCAACTTCGGAGAAAAGACTGGCTGTGAGGTGACTGAAAGACGAGAAAGCATACCAGAGAGGATGACAGAGCAAAATGATGATGGAAGCCCATTCCATAGGTAGGCCTACATCTGTGTCCAGGTATTCCCTTGAGTGCTTCTGAGTAGACCCCTTGAAGAAGCGCTATAAAAATTCTTGAAAGAATGAATGAATAAATGAACTACACGATTAGAGACGTACTAATCATCATACAGGATTCTGAACCGGATATACGCAATGTGATTAGAGTTATTTGTCTTTCATTCTGGACCCAGAGAGAACAGACTGACTAGCCTATAATGGGATGGCTTGTCACGAACAAATAACAGTGTTTCCAATTCTTTTTATAACAATTATTGTGGCCAGCTTAGCAAGAGCCTACGTCTGGATAACTGATGGAACATTTTCCGTTATTTTGTATGGGGGATTGACTGTCGCGGGATAAATTGTCGTTGGGATTAACTGTCGCTGGATTAAGTGTCGCGGTACCGGTAGGCCCTATTAACCATTTGGAAATGAGGCGAAGCATTGGAACGTTTGTGTTGAGGTGGGGCAACACTTGCCCTAATAGCCCTACATGTTTTACTTGCTAAGTTGCGATATCACATAGACAACATTAAATGTGAGCTATTGCACTAATCTTTTATGACCAGTTATCAGCTAAACTGGCGATTATCACGAACAAAATACTGCTCTAATTACGTTTTATATGGCTAGCAGTTGATCTAATTATTGCCCAATGTCTACTACAATACGGCGATTTAAATTGGAGTTCTCATTCACAGCATTATCAAAATTAATCCTCGAACAACCGATATTTCAAGTGCAGCATAGGATGTCTTAGTCGTCATTTTCGACAACCTTCTCAATGTAAGGCTTGCAAACAGAACTAGCGTGTTCAATGCGCACTCGCTTGTTACACGAATTCATTAAAATGAAAAATTCATACGAACAGCTTATAATTTCATTTCAATATGTCACACAATAAAACAACTGTTCGTTCAAAAACCTGAAATTGTTGCAAAGTTTCCGTATTTCACATTCACTAAGGTAGACAGAAATAGGCTAAGCTGGTTCCACGTTTTTCTGCTAAAGAGCTAACGTAGAGTAACTATGGGTGTATCTTATGGTTTCAATGTTGTGGACTCCATAATCATATTCTAACGTTTGCTTGTATGTATGTAGGAATGCAAATATAATTATATGCATGCGCGTTCATAAATATGTCTTAATGTAAGCCTATGTGTGCAAGCATGTATGCTTGCATGTGGGGACAATAGACTTGCAGTCTATAATTAAGTTAATGAAATTTTCAGAAGGCTCAAACGTTTATTCTTACTCAAATCATTTTTGTCTATGGCTGACTCATCGGTTGTCATTCCGTCCCGCTGCATCGTAGGTGAGGATGGTTTTGGTAGCGATGCAAACATCGGTGAATTCCATCTATAACTGTAGTCTGGTGAATTGCTAGCAGTCACAGACTCACTGCTGTCGGCTGAGGGGAAGTGGACCTTGCACGATAAATAGGATAAATTGCTGGTTACATTCAGTGGAATGGTCAGTGTAGAAGTGACATTGGCATTTGGAACAATCTGAACACTGACCCAGTCTGTTAGATCTCTTCGTTCCTCTTCTGTTTCTCCATAACCTTCATTCAGTCTCCATTCTAGAGTTGGGGTCCAATTCCCTCTGAAACTGACAAAACACTCCATCCAGATGAGCGTACCTTCTTCAAACGTATTGTTTTCTGAAGTAGACAGGTTCGTTTCGCAAAGTGGTTCTGCTTCTGTGGAAGATCATACAAGAGCGGACACAAATGCGTCAGCATAAGTTAGTATAATTTAGTAATATAGTAATATGGTAATATAGCATAATTTTGATGCCTGCTATATCAACTGTGTAAGCTTAGTTTTCAAAGAAACCAACAATTCACGTTCAGAAACGTTCTCATACGCAAACTTTTATAATTTATTAAATGAATTATACCGGTATGTCAAGACTCAGGAGGATTGCGTTAAGTCTGACAGTTGGATACTGTTATCCCGAAGATGTTCAATTTTGCCTTATCTGATCCATCTGATCCTTTGACTTATGCATAATATACAAGACGATTTTGAGGCTTACATTATTGCATAGACCTACTGGTTTTTAAAGATCTTACGTCGGAGATGATCTGCCATTGAATGGCTCACTGATCTGCTTACTTACTTACTAGTCTGGGGTCAGCTGCCGTCCACATCCTCTAAGCATACGTACAACCACCTGAACCGATTGAAATTACATTTACTATACATGCAATATGTCGCTTGCAATCATTAAGTTTTAGGTAGGCCTGTTAATTCTCTTAATCCAGCTTTTATAACCAAAATGGAGACTGTTGCTTGAATTGAACATTTTGATTTTGGTTAACTTGCTTACCCAAGACAACCAGATGCGCGCTGTATCGATCAGGTTGTTTTAGTGTTTTCTGAACAGCACAAATGTAGATTCCTGCATCATCCATGTCAGAGGAATTTGTGTAGAGAACTATGGAGCCGTTTGTGCCCTCAACTATACCATAATGTTCATTTTTTATCTTCTGTTGGCCTTTGGAGTTGACAAAAATCGTCTTCTTGTTTGAACTTAACGGTCTTTGCATGGACCATTCGCTAACCGTGGAGTTACTATCCGCCCGACATTCCATTTCCATCCGTTGACCAACAAAAACCACCATGTTACGTGGACCATCGATGCAATCAGCGATTCCTAAACAGAGAAAACGTGAATATAAAATAAGTTGACAGCAGCTGCTGCAGTACCGGTAGTCGTTTGTTTACATAAGTTTAATCAATGTCGTGGGGCTCGTATCAAATATTACATTTTACCAAAGTCGAAATCACACCAATCAAGTGTCTGCGACATTAAAAACTCACATTTGAAAGCTGTCGCCACGTTACCCAAGCATCCCATACCCGTCCATAAACCACTCAGTATTCAAAAAATCATTTAGCGCAGTCACATAAAGATCCTACCTTAAACCTAAAACTTCCAGCCTTCGCGAAATCGAATCACCCAGTTCCATTCATTCGTCCTTCCATCTCAGTCTCCCACATTCTCCGTTCTGTTCTCGCTTCGAGGTCTCCAACCGATCCACTTCTAACGCAGCACCTCAAATCTAGTAAGAAACTCCACCGAATATTTCCTTTTCTTCCATCAAAACCGCCACTCACTCACCGTCGTCTTCTTCAATCTCATCAACTCATCCCCATAGCCTACAGACCATTGACTCCAAATTGTAAGTTCTATTTTTTCATTTATTTCCTACTCTAATCCTTCCTAACGCAGATCTTCAATTGACATCTCTAGAGAACCCTGCTGACACGACGCATCCCTTACGAATATGCTGGCGCCTTCCTCTCCTATCTCGAAATGTGCAGTGCATTATCTTCTTCTCTTTAGGTTTGCTGTCTCCCGGCCGGTCCAGATGCCCAACGACGCCACTCTTCTCGGTGATGTGCTTTTTCTTTGAGTTTTCCATATCCATCCTCCATCATCCAGTCCAAGAACTTTTAGTGCATTATAAGAAAAGTTTATTACAATAAAAGACTTATTCATATTGCAGCAATAATTATTGTCCATTAATACATTATTAATAATAATGTGCTGTGTAGTCGAATTAACAAACGTACCCAATACAAGAAGCAGATTCAGAATAACGGCGAACGTCCACATAATGAACAATACTGTTCTATGTATATTGTATAGCCTACTGCGTTTGGAGACTTTAAAACATTTCAACATCAATGACAGCTTCAAGACACATACAAATAATTGACCCGTTGTTGGTCTGCTAAAAATTGCTAGACTTGTACAGGATGCTTCAGTCGCGCACACACACACGCTGCACACCCACTCACCAATAATGATTTTGCCAGTAGAAGAAGTCAGGCCCGCCGACAGAAATTCCGGGCCCCTGGGCTGAGCAATCACGGGTCCCAAACTATCTTTCAGGGGCGGCGCTAGGGGGGCTAAGGGGGGGGCTAAGCCTCCTAAAAAAGGCCATCCATTTTTTTCATGTAAAAATGAAATATTTGCGCGAAAAAAAACCTTAGCCCCCCACAAAAAAACCTGATATCATTCATTCATTCATTCATTCATAGCATCTATATAGCGCCCCTTCAAGAAACTACTCAGAGGCGCTCCCAGCCCAACCACGAGCAAAGAAAAAAGACTTGAGAGACTTGTAGAACCCAGCCGGATGGGTCACAAGTAGAGAGCGAAGCGTAACCGGGAGGTCGTTCCAGACTGTAGGCCCCACAACCGAGAAAGCACGGCGCTGCTTAATAACTAAGCGGGCCCGCGGTACCAGAAGTTCACCCCTAGCCGAAGAGCGAAGTACACGACGCGCTGCAACGTCAGAGACTGGACAGCAGAGATCACGCAAGTATGACGGAGCACAGCCAAGGACACAGCGTGAGACCACAGCAGCAATGCGGTATGAGATCCGCTGGGACACTGGCAGCCAGTGCAGCACATCACGCATATAGGCAGAGACAGGAGCAAATTTAGGAAGCCGCCCAACAAGGCGAGCAGCGGAGCGCAATACACGATCAAGTCGCCCCAGGACCTCAACGGGAAGACCAGCAAGTAAGGAGCAACAATTGTCGATTCGACTTGTAACAAAGGCGTGGACAAGGACGACGACCGCGTCGTGAGAGAGAGAGCGGGAGACCACCCGTAGCTGACGAAGCTGGTAATAGGCACTCCGAGCAACCAAGTTCACATGCTGGGACAGAGTGAGTTCAGAATCGAGGGTGAGACCCAGATCACGAACTGTGAGAGAAAAGGAGATATGAGGAAAGAGCAGAGCAAGTTGTGAGAGGTCAATACCCTGGAGTTGCCTACGGCCACCCAACCAAATAAACTGTGTTTTGGATGGATTTAAGAGTAGCCGATTGGAGGCCATCCACAGAGAGAGGACATCCAATCATGGTGCCGCAACTGCTATCTTTAGGCTTTTTGAGAAAATTTGCACAAAGACAAATAAAAATAACAATAGTGGGAGACCGAGGGTATGAATGTACGCTAATGCTTACATTTATGATTTTAATCAGTTACACTAATGTTAAGAATTAAATTTTCAAGTAATATGGTAGTCAACAAGCAACCTTTCTGGATTTAACTGCAACAATATCTCTTATAATATCCTGATAGATCTTCATCTTGTCTGCGAACTTCAAAAAATGCACTTCGGAAATGTTCTTTCTTTATCGTCTGGAAAATTGTCCGAATGTCTTGGAGGACCGTTTCTTATAAGCTTTATAGCACCCCATCGTCTCAATCGTTTTGTGTATCCTATAGCCCTTAAACGCGGGCCCTGCCATGGCGGCAGAGTGCCAACATCAAAACAAAGCCTTTTTACATTTTCTATAATTTAAGCATTTTCCTAATTCTTATTTTATAATGTCTTATTTTGGAATTAAGATACTAACACCACAAGCTTCATTTTTATCCATTCGGTTATATACGATCATCATGCAAGCACGTTTGATTAATTAGAATCAACCGATTGACGATGTTGCGAGAGAAATTTATCATAGCCTACAGATTTGTTCTCTAATGATTGAAATCTGACAACGCATAATGTAACAGAAGAACGTTCTGAGAAGGAAGTGAGCGTGTTCTTTGGCAAAACACTGATAAGTAAGGTAGGCTAATGGACAGTTGCTTGAAACTTAGTTGTAGTTATGTAACAGTAATAGCCTATTAGGTTATAAGCCTATTTAAAACAACATGAATCACAAACAATATGCTAAGTATAAGTGATTACAGGTTGGGCCCGCCGCCACAATCAACATATGAAACATACAATAATCACTGTAGCCCGGGCCCCCTCCGGGCCCCTAAAAGTCGCCGGGCCCCTGGGCATTTGCCCCCCCCTGCCCCCCCCTCTCGGCGGGCCTGGAAGAAGTAGAAGAAATGTAGGTAGGCTATAGGCTATCAAGCTACTAAGCACACAATGCTTTTACGCATTCAGCATACACTATGTTGTTTTCTTAAATGTATCAATGCGCTGGTTTAGTGCAAATGCTGAGAAAAATAATGTAATTTTCTTGTACGCGAAAACCAGCTGCATATGTATGACGTCAGGTATAATAGGCCTACGCAATTGGAATAAGCAAAACTAGCACCTTCTAAAGTTATTGAGCATGTTTTTATAACATTGCCTAATTGTGTATCTTGAACTAACTAACTTCATTTTGGTAGGCCTATTTACAAAGCGAACTCTCAATCTATTTGCATCGTCCACAAAATTTAATGTATAGCCTAATGCCTTTCGTTGCCTGTTTTCTTTAGCTATTAAAATTGATGTCAATTGTGTTTGCAATTATATGGTAATAGTAAATTTGTCAATTTTCACTGCTTATAATATTCCACAACTTCTTCACACTATGAAAATTGGTTCACGGAATCGCTTGTGAATACGATGATGCCTTCGAATTAGCATTGAATATCGTTTCAGACGCTATTCCGTGCTATTCAACTCAACAACAAACAGGTTAGTTACGTTGAAAAATTGAGGGCAAACCTGTGTGAGAGTCTCTAACATTTATTTCGGTCGATGATTATAGCCTACATAATAATGGCGAAGTCAAAATCTCTTTACATAAATTATCTTCGACTGTCATGTGATAAAAAAACCTATATTGAGTCGATAAATAAAATTATTACCTTGGCGGTTGGGTCCCAATTTCGTTTTTTGAAACTCATTCAGGTAATTGCTGTTTTATGGGGCAATAGACCTGGCCATTATAGATAGCAATTATATGTGAATTACTTATTATGATTGCGGCCTAATCAATTTTATAGGATACAAGTTTGATGGACTGCATTACTGCATTATTGCTCTTGCGCTGTCGGATCAAGCCTGTGCTAAATAGGTTCTACTTATTTTGTGATGATAGCCTAACTAAAAAAACATTGTGTCCCAGTGAAGTCGATTGCTATCGTAATGAATTCCATATCGACAATCCATTTTTTTAATGCACATTTATTTAATTAGTAACATGGAAGAAACATCAAATTATTGCTAGGCCTAAAATAGAACTGATTAGGCACAAGACAATAAACTACCCAACTTAAATTCAATTGCATGCTGATGTCTTAAACTCAAATCGGTCTATGATAATGTGAGATATTAACAGGACTCTGTTTTCGAATAATAGTGTGGTTGTCGCCATGTACAACAGAGTGCAGCGCGCGGCGGTCTATGATGCAATAGGAGGGGAGACAAAGCTCAAGCAGATAAAACAAAGGTGAACAGCCTGCAATCCTAAATTAGATGCGCTGCGGGAAAGGAAGTCAGCGTAAGACCTCGCGCATATACTGGGATACACGGTCGGTCTTGGCGAACCAGCCAATAGGGCGCGCAACAACCCGATGGACCCGCCCTAACTTCTCAATCCAATCCCATGGGAAACCAACAAAATGGAGACCCGGTAGTCGAGGCGGCTCAGCACAAATGCATGGACAACCATCAATCGATGGGGACGCGGTGGTGTAGTGGTGGCGTCGTTGGCCTGAAGCCGGAAGGTTCGAGGTTCGAATCCACCTCACGTCGCCGCGTAGGGACCTTGGGCAAGTCCTTCACTCGCAATTGCTCAGCGCTTCGGCGTGAAACTCCGCTGCAGTGTCCGCTCTGCAGTCTGGAGCGCCTTTGAGTAGAGAGAGAGAGAGAGAGAGAGAGAGAGAGAGAGAGAGAGAGAGAGAGAGAGAGAGAGAGAGAGAGAGAGAGAGAGAGAGAGAGAGAGAGAGAGAGAGAGAGAGAGAGAGAGAGAGAGAGAGAGAGAGAGAGAGAGAGAGAGAGAGAGAGAGAGAGAGAGCTTGAAGGGGCGCTATAGCAAGTGCACATACATACAAACATACAAACAAACAAGCAGACAAGCTTTAAAAGTAGGCAAATAAAAGGCTTGTGTAGTTTAGTTTGTTAGTACAATAAGTACCGGGTACATGTTTTTGTTAAACTGGCTAACATTCGGGAGATAGGCCTAAAGTTCATCAAGTCATTATGGGGTAGAGTAAAATTGCTAGTCCTTTGCCGACAGCTAAGCTTATACCACATAAATCCATTATACAACTGCAGAGGTTACGGAGGACACGATGTTCATTTTTCTAAACAGTCAGTCTCTTGTGCTGAAGTTTCAGCCGTCAGCATCAGCCGGATGTAAATAGTAAACAGGCTGAGCCTGTTTATCATAATAAAAGATGAAGACCTCAATGCGGGTTTATAAGATATCTACAGGGTGGGCCAAAAAAAGACCCCCTAGGTTTTTGCCAATATCTTGACCAAAAGTAAGAATTTTGAAATGAAATTTTACAGTCTTATAGACAATTCATATTTACATATGATGGCCAAATTTCATCGAAATATTTCAAACAGAGCAAAGGTTATGCCACTATTTTGGAGGCCACCCACCGTTTTTTGACGATTCAAAAACGTAACGCAGCAAAAAGTAGGGTTTTGCCAATATCTTGGCCAAAAGCAAGAATTTCGAAATGAAATTTTACATGTTTATAGACAATTCATATTTACATACATGTATGTTGGCCAGATTTCATAAAAATATTTCAAACAGAACAAAAGTTATATCAATTTTAGTGAGGCCACCCTACGTTTTTCGATGATTCAAACAAGTTTAAAAAACGGTAGATGGCCTCACTAAAAGTGATATAACTTTTTTCTGTTTGAAATATTTTTAAGCCTGTGAAATTTCATTTCAAAATTCTTACTTCTGGCCAAGATATTGGCAAAAAACCTAGAGGGGGGTCTTTTTGGCCCACCCTGTATAGTGATTATCTTGTTTGCAGGGCTTTCATGAATGTCTCATGTCCCAGGTTTTTGTTCAATTCAATTCATTCAAATGCTTCAGTGATCACAAAAAATATGAGTGCCTGTTTATGTCATAGTTCATGTGTCAAAGGGTAAAACCTAAAGGTAAGCCCAAAAGAAAAAATGTCGCTGCCCTGGCAGGGTCGCCCTTTCGCATTTCTATTCTAAATGTATGAGGCATGAATCAGAACAAAGAGCAAGTAAAACTGCAATGGTGCAGAAAAGAACTTCTTGTTGCTCACTTCCGTCAAGCGTTTTGGGTTAGCGATGAGGCTTTTTTATGACGTCTCAAGATTTCTCTGTTTATCAAGGTGTCCAAAGGCTTCCTCATATCCATGTTCCTTTCTCTCAGATCTTCCACTATGTTATCCATCCAGATCTTTGGATGTCTTCCTCTGCTTCTCGTTCCCTCCACGTGGTCGTCCAGGTCCGCAGTTAATAGTCTCGAGAGTCCAGAGACTACCAAGTGCGGCCCTGGACGACCACGAATAGCGAAACATAATAGAAGAGATGACATCAAATAATTATGAGCTCATATACCAACCGGATGATGTGAATAGCTCGCTTTTGTCAAGTAATAAGTCGAGTTAATTACACTCAGCTGAGCGCCGAGTGCACAGTGAACGTTCACATCAGATCTTTGACGCCAAAACGATTTAAGTGGGATTTATAAGTTGAGGACCAGGAGATATTGCAGTGAAATAGGTAAGGAAAGACTAAGGAGTAGACCCTAATACAACGCAACTAATAAATTTTCCAGTAGGACATTACTAATGCGTGATATTGTGCCAATATTTTTCGACAATTTTTTGCTTAGAAGTTGTAATATTGATACCGCATCAATTATGTTCTTCCCATGTGAGATATTTTATCAATAGCCTATAAACACCAAAGCATTTCGCAAAAAGACACTTGTGCTATAACAATGTTATCAATACTACTGCTGAGGTTACAAGAAGATAAGCTTACAAGTTTCAGTCCAACATTGTCTTGCTGATTACCGCATCAATCGATTTATCATACACACATGCATTGGAATCATTAGCAAATGATACAAACTGAAACATTGATGAAGTGCAGTTAATATTAGTAATAACCTATGTATACACATATACCGCCTATATGTCCTGGGCATAACGTTAAACTGCATCCATCCTCCACCACAGGAAACCAGCAACTTCCCTGCGCCGGTCCTAAGCCCGGACAAAAGGAGGAAGGTTTGCCAGATGGGTGGCGATACGCTGGCAGTAAAAGACCAAGACGATTGAAATTCGCAAAAACCACGGCACAAGTGACATAGCGACCCAGAAGCTTCAAGGCAGTGGCGTAGGCAAGGGGGGGTTTCGGGGGTCAAACCCCCCCATCGGGTCCGGAAAAAGGTTTTTTAAGGTTATTTTTCCATTTAAGTAAGAAAAAATAGCAAAAAACAGGGTTTCCGGCTATAAACCCCCCATGAAAATTCCTGGCTACGCCACTGCTTCAAGGTGTCATGTGTGGAGCAGACATGCACAGGCCGGTCAGGACAGACCGGTGGAGAGAGTCAGAGGAGAGCATGGGACACATACGGGCATTGACCCGGGTTGTCCTTCATGCCTCTCTCCCTATATTCTATTCATTCAGACAAGGTGGTCTAGCTGCTCCAGGATGTTAATGGTATGGACCTACTGACCGGACCGGTTGAAGCTGGACAACATGACGCGAGACAGACTCAGACAGAGAGTGGCGTCGGACCCCTACGGGCATTTAGCCCAAAGATTTTGATGATGATGATGATGATGATGATGATGATGATGATGATGATGATGATGATGATGATGATGATGATGATGGTGGTGGTGGTGGTGGTGATGATGATGATGATGATGATGATGATGATGATGATGATGATAATGATGATGATGATGATGATGATGATGATGATGATGATGATGATGATGATGATGATGATGATGATGATGATGATGATGATGATGATGATACACCAAAAATAACAACGGACTCAATATGGAACCATGCGGGATTCCACAATGGACATATCTTAGTCGAGAACTGAACCTGTAACCATAAAGTTCTTATCCTCTACTGCTAAAGCTAGCAATTAAAGGTCATTGGGGTCCAAACTTAATACTCGTCCCTTCCAACTTACTTACTGATTGCTAACTTGACCTAGGACTTCAATGACCTCGAAAAAGTCAGCCAATGTTCTCTACAGAGTTTGGATTACGATCTAGCAGGTAGCAGCCATCCATAGATGTCTGGGTTAATCATAACAGCGCTATTGAGAGTTGATCAGATTTGATAAGATAACGCTTCATTGCAATGCATTAGATTTAGATATAGAATTTGATCACAAACCGATTAAACTCGGATTTAGATTACATTTTTTTACTAATTCGATTTCATTTTTTAAGATTCGGGTCTACTGTTTACAGTAGATTAAGGTTTAGATAAAACTTTCGAACAAGAGTTAACTTAGAGTAGGAAAATTATACTAAATTATAATAGATTTAAATTAATACTCAGATTTAAAGTAGATTTAAATGTGATTGCATATTTTACGATGATTGCTATAAGGTTTTGATGTTATTAGATGTAGTCTGGGTGTAGAGATATGATTTAGATAAAATTTTGACTACATCAATTATAGATTTGATTAAATTTAGATTGCTTTTAGATTAGGTTTAGATCAGATTGCACATCTTTTCGGAAGTATGATCGTTATGATGCGGCCAAAGACCCGATCTGCCAACCGTGCACTCTACCAATATTTCTATAGAAGTCTATCAGGAGTCAGAGTTGACAATTTTGTTCTGGCCACTGCATCACCGGTTTTGGCCCTAGCGAACATAGGCATAGCCTACAACCGCACATCACTGACATTGCTGCAATTAGGCCAACTGTTTCAAATAATTACACGTGCATATAAATATTATATACATACATAATTACATATATATATATATATTGTCAAGCTATGTCCAGGGTAGCTGTCCACGGTAGGACTATTATAGTGTGAATTTGAGGCGCACTGTGTGAGATAATTATTATTGCAGGACGCCTATCAGGCAAAATAGAGTGCTAGGCATTACAAGTTTACATCCTGATACGACCAAAATGATGCCATGAGAATAATAAATCTTAGGTCTACGTTGCCTATGTCCAATCAGACCACACGCGTGCTTGATAGAGTTGCAATATGCCCTATTTAGTTTGTTATCCTTTTCTGAAACCATTATTTGTCTGTCAATAATTGCCTAATAGGCCTATCCTGCATCATAAAACTGTAGACATTCATGGTTTCGTGCAATACTTTCCCATCCGTTCAAATTCACGTGGATGTCGAAGTAGGTCACATTGAAATTGTTTTATTACTCGTTTCTAGTGCAACATAGGCCTACTTGGATAGCATAACCGTTTACCGTTTCCCAGCAGACTTTCACGTTCGTTAAACTTTGATACTGTGTTACTGAAGTATGCGATTACTTCCGATTTAATTTCTATGTCGTAAGATGCCATACTAGTTCACCCCAAAAGAGATCAAATTGCTCCAGTTTAGGTCTGCTTATGTTAGATTACAGTGAATCATTTTAAAAATTAAATTACAAGTGGGCATAATGATGATGCCATAATCACGGCAGATTGTAGTCTTTTAAGGATGATATCTAAAAATTTAAAATTTTTACTGCTGTAACACCAGAATCGACAAACACCACCACATCACCCCAATCCTGATAATATAACACCATTGTTAAAAAAATTCCAGAGTGAATCATTGCTGGTCATTACCATCACTTCCCGCCTCTCCATTCGAAGCCGAAGTCTTACCTCTTTAGGAGTTCTTACCCCGACTCACCGGATCTTCCACGTTTCAATTCTCAACCTAAACGCTACAAACCTTAACAGCTACTCTGCCATCTCTGATCCTTTGTTAACCGGACTACCACAGCCTCCTGGCTACAGTATCTCGTGGACAACGCTTCTGACAAGACACATCCTGCGTAAATAAACTGATGCCACGCGCTGGCTTTCGTGTGGCTATTTAGATATTTGAAGACTACGATTGCCATGCCTTGGATTATTGTGTTGTAGGTTTTGGTGATGGAATAACGTCGTCTTGCTGTCGTCGAAGCTAAATTTTTCGTTCAAGAATGGAAAATAAAGCAGTTATCAGCGTTATTGCAATCGTAATCGTGTTTTACGAATCAGGTAGGCTGCAGAAAGCAGGTAACCTACTGAAAGTTACATATAGTAGTAAACTCATGTAAGGCAAGTCTTAGAAATTGAACGTCTTAGACATTTTTTACTAAATGAATGTTCATCGCTCTAGACTCTGGCCTTGCAGCCATTCGAATATCAAGCTTGAGAAGTAATGAGCAAGGTTTACTGGACCAATAATCCTAGATACGGCAACGTCTGTAGCTATAGCCGAATTATTGTTGGAGGTTCATCCACTGGTTCTCTATCGTGAGCAGCTGATCTGGTATTGGAATGTCACCAGGGCCTCGTCACAATCTACCTTCGAGAGCTTTGCACTCTGACTTGGGGACTTCACGTGCAAGTCGTACACACTCCGCGAGAAAAGGAGGTTCTTCTGGTTCCTTTCACTTGCATGATAACCATGTAACCATGCAGAAACAAGTGTTTTCAATGGTAGACACCGCGGCCGTCCTTTAGAGTTGCACCGATGTCTCGGGACAAAGCTATGCTGGAGGTTGAATTCATCTAACCACCGGATGGAATATACCGGGTATAGAATATCCGGGAAAAACTATATTCTATCCCCATCGTATAAATAATGAAAAATAGCATAATTTAGAAAATTGTGCTGTCATCAAAATTTAAGTGGCTACACATTTTTTAAGTGACCCAATCAATGCTCAAAGCAAAGCAAATGGAATTTAGTTATAGTGACTCTGAATGTTCCTACGTGTTCTAAATAGTCTAAGTGTTCTAAAAGCAAAGCAAACAAAGATGGCTAGTTGTAATAAACACACCTGCCAGTGGCAATGCTCAAAATAAAGCAAATGGAAGTTAATTTGCAAAAATTAGCGCAAGCGGAAGTGACTTTTTCAACTTCTCTTCATCTGGGGATGCAATTATTAGGGAGATAGAGCTACTGTATTTCGCGACACCGGCAGCATAGGACTCTATCCGAAATCTGACTAACTACAGTTAAGAGTGCTCCTTTTGATTTCGTTGGAATCGGCATCGATCATGAGTAAGTTCCTCTAAGGGGTGCTATATTAATTCGATTAGTAGGCCTAGCCTATAAAATAAAGTCCATGAAGTGTATTTTTAAATAATTATCATTAGATTATATACGTTTCCAATCTGCAATGAAACAACAATGATCTAGGATAGCCTATAGGATAGACCGTGATAAGTTTATATCGGGTTTTGCAATCTGAAAATGTGTAGTCAAAATTTGAAATTGTTCATAATCGAAAACTACTAATTAGGGCAGGGTATAAGCTTAGCCTACTAAGAGCGCTGTGTTGCGCAGAGATTGACGCCCGGTATTATAGAGGTCCGGGTTCAATTGGAAAGAAAAGCATTTTAACATTATTGGCTGAATAAAATATATTAGGCTACACGAATGTAAAGTTTTAAGCTTAAGCGCCTCGGATTCATTTAGATCAAGAAACTTAAATATTAGTTCTATAAAAATTATTATATCGATGACATTCAGACTTTATAATAATCCTTTAATTCACAAACGGTAACACTCTAGAGTAAATATTTTCTGTAATTTTTAGCCGGTGAACTGATCCAAGTACCTCGTGATACAGCATCAAAAGTCAATGAATCGACTTACTTTAACTGTTCTACAAGTCTTGTGGCTAAGAATGTCTTTTGGTATCACGGGTCAAAGAACGTCTACACTGGAGGCGAGGTTTATGAAGACTACAAAGGAAGAGTGGCAATTGATATAAACTCAGCGACCGGAGCATGCAATCTGATCATTCATTCGGTTCAGCCTGATGATGCTGGAGAATACAAATGCTGGGAAGACGAAGGGACACAAGAGCATAAATCAGCTCAGCTGGTGGTTTTAGGTGAATATAACTATAAGCATTATTATTAGAAATACCAATAATGCAACACAACACAACAATGTGAAATATAGCATGATACTCATTCCAGCTTAGCGTTATATAAAAATGTGTAACTTCCAGCTATGCATTTAAAATATGTCCCTACTGTTGAATAGGTGTACTATAATTGATCCAGAGAATAAAATGGCTGACCCATGATAAGCAGTGACTCATATCCACACCAATTGAGCAATCAGGTTTAATACCTCTTCTTCGCTTCTCTTGAATGAATGAATGAATGAATGAATGAATGAATTAGTGAATGGATGAATAAATGAACGAATGAACGAATGAAACAATGGAGAAACTATTTTTTGCCCAAAATAAATTTCTTGGCAGACGAAATTTTTTTTCAGTCTTGTGGCAGGACAATGACCAGGTCAAAAGTTTTTTTATCAGGGCATTTTCTCTGATTTACATTGCTGTAGGGTCGCAACTGATTAGGCCTACAAACAAATTCTCATTACTCCAGTAGTAGACTTAATTCGTAAAAAACTGAGTGACGGCTGGACTGTACCTCTACTTAGCATTTGTGTACACAACAGTGTACGCAATAATTATAGTGATGCCATTTCAAAATGCGTTGCATAACACTTCGAGTTCCGATTGAGTGAGGTAATTGGCCCTAAACAAGCAATTAAAATTGATAGCTCTTACTAGCATACCTAGCTGATTTTAAGATCAATCTGCCTGGTAATGAAAACTCCAATAAGGGCTCCCACATAATTATTATGCACATTTATTGTAGCCCTATATGTAAAATAAGTTTTTTCGGATAATAATTATTTAACAATTTGTTCTGGGATTTTTCTAAACTCATTCTTACTGTTTGAATTAACAATGATGAAATAATTCGTTTGGATGTGTTAGAGCCCTGATATGCATGGCCCCCCCTCTGTTCTGCCGAACATGTTGAACATGCCTTAATACGGACCTGCCTACTATAGTTATTGTTTTATTTGCTGAAGATGATGATCCGATCTGCCAATCCAACATGAAGTTAAACGATGTGATTGGACAAAACACGTGCCACTTGAAAAGAGACGAGGTACAATTATCGTGTAGCGTTACCTATCACGGTATCATTCCACCTCGCATGGAATGGAAGAAAAGAGAAGATTATACAAATATTGCAGGAAAGACATCGCATGCGAAATTAGCCAACACATTCAAAAGTACTTTGATGCTTGAAAATGAGATTGCACTTCACAATTCCGTTTTTATCTGTCAAATAAATGGGACAGCGGAGAACCAGTACACTTGTGTTTCTGAAGTCATCAGATTGTCTTGTGAGTAAAACTTTGAATAGTCACATAATAATTATGAATAACTGATTGTCTGGCTCTTTTCGTATGAAATTAATTGCTGAATATCGTGTGACGATTTCAAGCATGATTTCAAGCAACCGAAGTCTCTCCTGTAACCACTATAAATGTATTTCGAATGATCAAATAAGCCTAATGCAATGTAATGCATTTTGTCATTTTCTCCGTAAATTATGAAAAAATATAATCTCTTTCATTTTTCCACTGTTGAATATGTGACTTATTGATATAATTGAATCGCAGCTATGCGATCATTCTCTTTGGGCGTCTCATGTGTAGGCTTGTTTAAACATTTTCTTAAATTCAGATCACAGCAGGATTCCAGATCAGCCTAGCTAGCCTACGTGTGGGCCTTGAGTAGGTTCATTAATAATTAACATCGGTATCTGTGCTGAAACACTTATTCTAGAACGTTAAACCCAAGAACCGTTATAATTAGGCTATCTTTAATTTGAAATACAAATTTATATCATAATTTGATTATTGTTCTGCTTTCAAGCACAATTTAATATTGAAACTTCAGCTTTTGTGAATCTGATTTACACTGATTTTCACAAAATGAACAAATGCTGATACATTTACGTTACCATATGTGCTTTTACAACGCGGATGTTATTCAAGTAGTCTAATTTTATTATTGATTTTCTTTTCTATCTTTCCTTTCTCTCCGACTTAGTTCCAAAAATGTCTATTATGTCTTGTAGTTACATAGGCCAGCTATGATTATTCAACTATATAGGATATTTTGATTATTTTGTGCTCGTATAATTAATATGCTATAGTCTGTTCGCATTATTTTTATGTTCCAGCAGTGCGTTTGCAAGCGGTTGAATAGAGTAGAATACCTACTGACATAGGCGCCCGTGTTTATTATTGCAAATTACCTTCCATTTGCTTTGTTTTGAACTTGCCCCCTGGAAAAGTGGCAACTAGTTTTATAATTATTTCTTTTGGATTTCTAGCAAATTTCTTCGCATTAAAGAGTTAATTATATTAATGATGCATAAAGTGAAACAATTAAATCTATGTTTAGAAACCTCCATAACAATAAACATGGTTTGAATTTTAAATTTCTGACTTGCATATTTCAGGCTCTTGCTAAAACTTTAACCATAACCATATACTTTTACCCCTACCTCTGGCGCCCATGCAGACAGTATTTATTATGGGCCTATAGCCCACTTGATTGAAATCTAGCTGACAACCCTTTGAAGAGATCTCTGACTCGATGCAGGACTCGTGAATAAGCTTGTGCCTGCGATTTGACTTTCGAGTGTTGCATTTGAAGCATGGAAATTACGATCAAGCGATAGAAGTAACTAGAGAGAGCACTTGCCTCTGGAGACTGACACCTATTTTCATTTATTTATTCATTCATTCAATCATTCATTCATTCAATGGACTCATTGCGCCCTTTCATTAACGACCTCCTTTTTTAAACTAAGAGCCTACTTTTTGGTATTTTAGCAAATATCTTCGCACTAAGGAAACCATTCATATTACAAATTATAGAAAGTTAAACTGAGAAATTTACATTAAGAAACCACTTTAAAAAATACCCATGCTTGCTCTTAATTTTCTGCTTTGCGTTATTTAACTTCTTGCCACAAACAAATTTAACTGTGACCATCGTGTTTTGCCCCCTCCAGCAAATATTTCTGCAGGCGCCCATGCTTACTGACATTACTCTAGTATAATTTCAGATTCTGTCGATGGTGTCGAAGTACTTTCTGCATCAAGAGGATCAAATCTGACGTGCTTGGCCAACACGACTTTCACCTGCCAATACAGGTGGTTCCAAGGAAACGATTCTTTATGCCCCGTCTCGTGCAACCAGAGCATAATAGCATACTCTCTTGGAGAATATCATTGTGAGGCAAAGTGCCCTGTTAGGGGGAAAAGTTGCACGTTTCTTGCCATGAAAGTTTATGTTCACTCAGAACCAGGTACGTCTTCGATAAGGCAATTAGTAAAAGAAAGACGAACTTTTCAAACACTTTACTGGTTTGTGAAAGGCTTGAAGTATTATTAAATCTCGTACTGTAATAACAAGGTAGACTAGCCTGGCGTTTGATGAGAAACTGAGATCAGATTACAAATATGCGAAGCATTTTGACAGTCTATATTTCATTTTCATCAATTATATACAAATGAAATATGGAGACCTGTCCATTATGACAAGCTATCTTGGCAGTTTGTGCATTTAGGCTCACAAGAACAAGGTTACACATTTTGAAAAAAATGTACATCCATTGATAGCTGTGTCAATCAATCAATCAATCAATCAATCTCATAAATTCACAAATTCATATAGCGCCCTTCAAGATGTGCTGCATCGGTGTGTTCGTGTGTTCTAGTGTGCGTGCGTGTGTGTGATTGTGTGTGTGCGTGTGTCTGTAGGCCTAATTTGACCCCTTGTATTTCCAGTAATTTGCATCTAGATTGAATGCATCCTAGCACTACAGATTTGAATCGATAATCCTAATTAATTGCCGGAATAAAATTGATTATATTAGAACTACATTAGATTGTAATTATTGAACTGATCAAATGTTGATGATTAGGCTAATATCATTGAGGAGAGAGCGAGACGCTGTCATGAAACATTTATTTTGTGAAGCTTAGCCTCGTGGGAAATTAGCATTAAATGCCAATTTAAGTTATCAGATAAGGCACATAGGCCTAAATGCATTTTCAGGGACTTTTGCAATTGATTTATTTGCTGTTTGAATTTTATTCATTGCATTCAGTTTGGTCTGTACAGAACACGCGGCTGAAGAAATTGTTGGTTCTCCTGTGATGGTTTTTATCGCAATAGGATCATGTCTATTTGGTGCAACCGGTGTTGCTGTATATCTCTACCTCAACCCTCGAAAGAGTAAGAGACAAGCGATTATTATACTTCTTAAGTTAGACCATACTGCCTTTGGAACGCCTACTATTTTAGTTCTGGTTCGTTGTTGAGATCCAAATGTAGAAAACATTCTATTGACGCGTGAGTTAGGCTAACTGCTCGTTTATTAATATTGTGCATATTCATTAGTCTTTTGTGACAATGCTCATTCAATGTTCATGCTTTAAAATGTACACTATGATTCGGGCTTCGAAACATCTATATTAGACACTGCCTGACTTGTGATTCATGTTGTCATGGTGTGGATTGTCAAATGTTAAAAAACTACGATTCATTAATAATATTATTAGCCTATTGTTACAAAATCAAACATTCTCACAAATGCTAAGTTCACGTCAAACTTTAGTCAATTTTGGAAATGAATTAAATCAACAACTCTGAGAAAGTGGTAGCCTATATATAAACTATAGGCTACATTTTAATCGCACATTGTAAATTTACTCATCCAGTGTTTGAAAAAAAAACCGTTGAAGATTATCAGAACGTAGAACGTGTTACGCATTGTGGACAGTCACACGAGCCTTTCCTAGTTAGCACTGTTACAATCGCGTATGAAACTCAGTTTTGAGTGATAATAATACTGACGGAATATAATATTGACTGATATAATTAATTAATTATGTTGCAGCAGAAGTCGATCACATTCTGCAGTAAGCTAGAGTAGGCCTACTGGTAGTCCTATGCATGCAAATTCGGCTCAGATAAGTGAATTTAGTGCTGCATACAGTGAAATGCTGTTTTAACAAATAGCCTATCTGCTATTCAAGCATCACAATTTTTATACCTGTTGCAGTCTAGAGAAAAAATGGAAATTATTTAATGGACCATTTCCCGATGATAATGACACTGGGGTTCGTCATTTATCCACTAAAACCAGCATTTAAGCCTACATCTCACTAACCTACCAGCATATCAATGTGATCCCCAAATAAGATAAGTATTAGGCTACCATAGGTAACCAAGTGGGTTCCAGCATTATGCGCATGGACATGTAGGCAAGACATTGACAGCACATGTTGCATTTTAAGTGCACCTTGAACAATTTCTTGCTGTATACCAGTAGGTATAGGCCTATATATTTATATATACTATAATATAGTATATATTATTAATATTATTTAACATTATTTATATTATTAAATATTATTTTAGAACCGAGGAATATTGAAGAGGCGCTCGAATTTGTGCACTTCGCATCTGATCTGCTGCTATATCCGGGTGAAAAAGACAAGCAAAAATATATGGAGAAAACAGGACAAGGTGTGTCACAGCCTATTCCAAATAAATTCTATTAATTGGTTGCATGGGAAAGATAGGCTAATGAAAATCTATGAAGCAACCTGATGTCAGATCCGCTTACTGATACGATAACGTTATCTAACAAATACAAGGTCATAACTATTATTGTGCAAATCACATTATTTATGTTACACACCTGACCAAAAGCAGGCTTAAATTGATTTTCTTAAAGTTAGAAATACATTCAGCGTTTAAAAGAGGAATGTGTCTTCTTTAAAAAGATACAAATTGTTTTGTTCAATCATGTTGCTGTCCAAAATTGCGAATAAAGATATGACTCAGCTGTTTGATTTATCAAATAAAATGCATTCAAACTTTTTGTCACATTGGATTGCAAATTTCCATAAAACAGCCATGTTCAAAATTGACCATCTGTTCAAAAACAGGCTTAGGCCTATGACGCAACGTCGTGCGCATCCGAGATACCGTAACGGCCAAAAGGTGATAGGCCTGCAAAATAGATTTTCTCAGGATTTTTTCGAAAGAAAATGATGAATAAATGTACTTTAAACATTAATTAAAAAAGATTTGTGGAAAAAATAATTTTCATGATCGGCAATGATGTTAGATGATTTTGATGTAGGCCTATCTATTTTTTTCTAGATTATTCTACAGAGAATTTCATTAGTGAAGATATGCTGGTGGCGTTGAAACAAGTACATTCAATGTTTGAAAGAAAAGGCACTTCACACGAATCGAAAACTGGTAAGCATATAGGGTCTAAAAGCATGCTTGTTTTATTGGCCTTTTTAAACTCAAGTCATTCACATTAGATCTACTTACTTAAACCTAATATGGTTATTGTCAAATCGCCGCCGTCTCCTTCAAAGCTCAATGCATCTGGTTTGGCACACCCAGCAACCCAATAAAATCTACGATTTAATGTCACATCAGATTCTGTCGTATTCCTGCAGCTGGTTATTTATATAAGTTAGTGCATTTCTGTGAAATAAATTATTGTAGAGTTTAGGACGACATTGAGTCTGCATGCTCTGCAATGCGAATTCTCGATATAGCCTAGGTCTGGTATTGCATCTTACATGATTCAAGAAAATTTAGTTCTAACAGTACAGTAACTGTAATGGGCGTTTCGGTTTAGCCACACTATGTGATAGCAATGATCACTACCGTTGCCTCGTCCTTCATCTACGCGTGGAATATCATGCACTGCAAGAATGCAATGTCATGTACCATTGGGGGTTCCTCGTTTTTGGATCATTTTTCCATAAAACTGTTTTTGAGGGTCATTACCAAAAAGTATTCGGCCTACACCCAAACTGCTAAACCATTATATAGAGTAGAAGAAGTTAGAGACAACGCGTTTGAAGTGGATCATATTAGAAAGATGATGTTTTCCGAGTGTATTCCGATCCAAGTGATAATTAGGATGCATCAAAGTGGATCATTATTTTCCATTTCAGATATCGTTGGTCGCAGACATCGCTCTAAGACCAGAGGTATAATTACCGTTGCACTTCTTTATACTTCAACAAGACAATGTCATGATTTTCATATAATTTCGGTTGTGCGTACTTTGGATATTCGTACTTCCAATATGCGTGTACTATAGATATATGGACGATACATGCATCTCTCTCGCTCGATAAAATGACAGCTTCGTTTCTTGATTAGCGCTGAACGATAAACTCGGAATTATATGTAGGATATGTATTAGCCTATATTTCTATGGGTGCTATAGTGCTATACGGTACAAATTCCTAATGAATTAGTTGTTTCATGTAGCCCATGAACGAACTAAGGAATGAACGAACGACTTAATGACTGAATCAATGAATGAGTGAAAAGATGAAGTAACCAAAGACTCGTTCTAACTTTGTCTTCATTTCTATCGCAGTAGAAAGCACCAAATCAAATGAAGTTGCGATTGAACCTTTGCCGAGTTCTGGCCTCGAGTATTGTGAACTTACGAAAGGAGAGATATCCGAAGCCAATGTCTACACTTCCATTGAAAGTGAAACAGATTTCTCAAAATGAAGAGAAAAAGGAATGCTTCAATTGCAGTAAAGTAAAAATCAGGAAGGTATTCTACTTTTTTACGCTCCTGTGTCTGACGTGCCATTATTCGTCATTTTCAATATCAGCGTCATCATCACCCACCGCATCATAATCATAATCGCGCTTCACCGTCTTAATTACAGTAACTAGCCTCATAGGGACTTTGTGAATTGCCTAAAATACTTCAAAGCTCAACGCATCTGATTTGACAATCCAACAAACTCGAGAATCTTGGTATTTTGCTTCTTACTTAAAATTCTCACAGTTTACATTTTCGACTATGGTACGTGACTAGGTGTCACACTGGTAAGTTCTCTTACTTTATCTAGACATGACCACTAGCCTCGGAAGCTTAGGTATTAAATTATTCATTCATTCATTATATGCATTTATATAGCGCATCTTCAAGGGAACTACTCAGAGGCACTCCCGACCTCAGCGCGGCCAAATAAAACTGTTTTAAGATGAGAGAGTTAAACCTGAGAAGAATGTTTACAAAGAGAGCGGAGGGTCAGAGGAAGGCCATTCCAGGTTGAGGGTCCTTAATAAATTATTTAGTGCGTATTTTGTTATCATTTCAACAAAGTCACCTTCGAGACTGAAACTCAATTGTCCTTCTGATTCCTTTTTAGTCGAATAATGTTGTGGAAGAAAAGTGAAAGCCAATTCACAAAGCTAGAACATAATTGAATTTGACGCACCAGAAAAATCGGAGTCGAAACATTCAACATTCGCCAACAATATCTTATTCGGAATTTATTATTTGAGACAGCAGCCATTTATGACACCACCTGCGAGACAAAGCCTAGCATTGTCTTTGGGAGACTCTTCTTTGCGGAGCACATAACGGTTCCTTTCGAAATCGTCATTTGATGCATATTAATGTGTACTTAAATTTCTTAAATGTTTTGCTGATCAATAGACTTCTTACAACACCGTCTGCTTAGGAAACCGAGGACCAATCGAGTCTCAATCTTTTATATATTTCATTGACGATTTTTTTTCTCTGCTGATGCCGCACAAGAATTATGATTTTCGCGAAAATGTATTCGTTATCATTGCATCATCATTATCATCATCTTCGTCGTCGTCGTCGTCATCATCATCATCATCATCATCATCATCATCATCATCATCATCATCGTCATCGTCATCATCGTCGTCGTCATCGTCGTCATCATCATCATCATCATCATCATCATCATCATCATCATCATCATCATCATCATCATCATCATCATCATCATCATCATCATCATCATCATCATAATCATCATCATCATCATCATCATCATCATCATCATCATCATCATCATCATTATCATTGATTCCCCGAATTCCTCTCACAATCTCACACTCTCTTTGAGTGTGATATTATGAGAGCGAGATAAATAGATAGATATGTGGATGGATGGATGTATAGCTGATAGACAGATAGAAAGATAGATTGATGGATGGATGGATGGATGGACGGACGGTCAGACAGACAGAAGACAGACAGCTATAGCTAGCTAGATATATATATATATACATGGTGGCATTGGTGGGCCATAACAAAGTAACCCCCTACGGTTTTTTGCCCATATCCTGGCCAGAAGTAAGAATTTCGAAATGAAATTTCGCAGTCTTAAAGACAATTCATATTTACACATGATGACCAGATTTCATCAAAATATTTCAAACCCAACAAAAGTTACACCACTTTTAGTGAGGCCACCCACCGTTTTTTCACGATTCAAAAACGCGACGCAACAAAAAGTTGCAAAAAACCAATATGATTATTCTGACCAATATCTTGGTCAGAAGTAAGGATATCGAAATGAAATTTTACAGGGTCAAAGACAATTCATATTTACACATGATGGCCAGATTTCATGAAAATATTTCAAACACAACAAAAGTTATACCACATTCAGTGAGACCACTACGGTTTTTTGACGATTCAATAGGGTAACGCAACAAAAATTAACAAAAACGCAATTTTTTTAATTCTCATCTCATATATTTGTTATCAAACAGCCTTGACTTTTGCCAGATGATCGCTATTATTACTATTTAAAAAAGAAACAGGGTACCAGGTAGCTGCACGTCACTGAGAAGTCACTTAGCAAGATAACAATCAAATTGGTAAATAAGGAATCTGTAAGATTAATCAACAGGTCCATCAAGAATCTGCAAAGAGGCTCAAAAGAACTTTTGGCACTGGTGTTGGGCACACTGAAAACAAGTTGTGAAGCAATGCCAAGTTCATTTGACCACAGTTATTTGAGATCAGACTGAATAAAATCGTGTTTCTGTTACTTTTTGTTGCGTTTCGTTTTTGAATCGTCAAAAAACGGAGGGTGGCCTCACTAAAAGTGCTATAACTTTTGTTGTGTTTGAAATATTTCGATGAAATATGGCCATCGTGTGTAAATATGAATTGTCTTTAAGTCTGTAAATTCATTTCGAAATCCTTACTCCTGGCCAAGATATTAGCAAAACACCTAATTTTTTGGCGTTTCGTTTTTGAATCGTCAAAAAACGGGAGGGTGACCTCGCTAAAAGTGGTATAACTTTTGTTCTGTTTGAAATATTTTGATGAAATCTGACCATAATGTGTAGGCCTAAATATGAATTATCTTTAAGCCTGAAAAATTTCATTTCGAAATCCTTACTTCTGGCCAAAATATGGGCAAAACACCTTAGGGGGTTACTTTTTTATGGCCCACCCTGGATAAATGGATAGATAGACAGTGTGGTCCTCAAAAATAAGTCTGCGTTACTCCTACAGTGCTGAAACTCCAACAATATTATTGTGTACAGAGCATGTTCAGCAAATGGCAGCCTTTGTGCAATAATTTTTCAAATTATCTAAAGGCAACATTATTAACTTTATGTATTTATTTTGAGTGCCTAGACCTACTGAATAATGTCAATAAAATTGCACTTTGGTTTCTTATGTAAATGCCTTAAATAATCACTAATTATGGTTCTATGACACTTAATCCCGCGACATTTAAAACCGCGAGAATCAGTACCGGACACTTAGCCCCTGCAACATTTAACCCCGTGCCAGTTAATCTCGCGACAGTTAATCCCGGCGATATTTAATCCCGCAGGTTATTTATCCCACACGACGTTTGATACCACGAAAATAAAATAGCAGTCAAATAACATTATAAAACCATTAAAACATATGAAATCTGATTGTTTCTTCTGTGCATGTCCGTCCGCCCTCTCTCTGTCATAGCAAAATTATGTAAAGGCAGAAGTTCTAGCAGGGCAAAAATTTGGAAATCTGATATTGCCGCATGCAAATGTGTGCTCTCATTCTGTGCATGCGAAAATGCACGAAAAGTTTAATGTTTATACAAATAACCGTATACAACTAACAGCATGGGCTAACTGTCGCTTTATCGTTTTTCAAACGAAGTGCAAGCAATTTACGTAAACAATTATAGTCCTAGAAACATGTTCAAAAAAAGGTGACAACCGAAGGCTACTTTATCGCATAAACTACGAGCTTTGTTTTGAAGATCGAGAATCAATGAGAATAAATTCGTCTCCATGTCATTGCCTTATCGTAGATTAGACTTCGCAAATCATGTTTAAAACCCTTTATAATGATCGTTTTATGAAGAGATGTACAACAGAAAACCTAAACAGAGAGGACAACAATATACATAAATACATAACATAATACATAACATGGGTTTTAAGTGGTTCAGAAGACACTGGGTTGGTCTGTGTTAGAACCACTGCAAATTAACCTGGAACATTTAATAGCCCAATTTTCATAGCTTCCTTTTAAACGCTGAGACCGTGTCCACCGACACAGTGCTGTCATCCAAGCCGTTCCATATTATGTCTACAACTCTAGCACTAAAGAATTTCTGTCCCAATGTTCCTCTCGGCTTCTTAAACAATTTGTACCTATGACCCCGAGTTGCTTTGTTTGGTGCTAATTCAAAGAATTTCTCCCAACCCAGTGCTTCCTTTCCAGTAATGATCTTGTATGCTTCAATTAGGTCTCCCCTGCTCCTCCGTCTCTCCAGTGTTGTTAGCCCACACCTTTCCAACCTCTCTTCATAGCTCAAATCTTTGTAGCCCCAAATCATCTTCGTAGCTCTTCTTTGTACTTTCTCCAATTGTTCAATGTCCTGTTTCAGGTATGAAGTATTCCATGCCTGAATGCAGTATTCCAACTGTGGCCTAACCAGTGACTTATACAACCTCAGTAATGTATCCTTGTCTCTAGTAACTATTGTCCTTTTTTATCATGCCTAATGTTGAATTTGCCTTTTTTGATGCTTCCGCACATTGCCTTGAAGGTTTTGCACTCTTGTGCATAATCACTCCTAAGTCCCTTTCTGCCTCGCTAACCCTCAGTAGGCCTACCTTACCCCCCATTTCATATGCAAACTCCTGGTTTCTTTTCCCCATGTGCATCACTGAACACTTTTTCAAATTAAAGAGCCTTTGCCAGTCCTGCGACCATCTAAACATTCTTCGTAGATCTTCCTGTAGTATCTCTGCTTCTTCTTCATTACCCACTGCTCTACATAGTTTTGTGTCATCCGCAAACTTAGAAATTTTCGATAGAACCCCATCATCTATGTCATTGATGAAAAGTACAAACAACAGTGGCCCCAACACTGATCCTTGTGGCACTCCACTTAGCACTGCTGTCCACCTAGAATGTTTATTGCCTATTCCCACCCTTTGTCTCCTATCTGAAAGCCAGTTTTGAATCCACTTGAGTACCTGCCCACTAATCCCGCATGCTTGCAACTTTTTTATTAGTCTTTTACGGGGCACTTTATCAAATGCCTTTGCAAAGTCTAGGTAAATCACATCCACTGGTTTTCCCTCATCTATCTTCTCAAAGACCTCCTCAAAGAATTTCAACGGATTTGTCAAATACGAGCGTCCCTTAGTAAACCCATGCTAACCACCTTTTATATTATCATGTTCCTCCATGTGCTTAACTATGTTGTCTTTAACAATTCTCTCCATGACCTTACACACCCCACTGGTTAGACTGACTGGTCTGTAGTTACTCGGTTCACTTCTGTTTCCCTTTTTAAACAATGGCACTATAAGGGCATCCCTCCATTCTTGTGGAACCTCACCGCTCTGTATCGATTTATTGAAGATCTGTGCCAATGTCTCTCCAATTTCTTCCCTCACTTCATGTAAGAATTTAGGATGTAATTCATCGTTTCCAGGACACTTGTCTGTTTTTAATCTTTTCAGTTGTTCCACCACATTTTCCCTAGTAAACATTATTTGTGTCAATCTTTCACCGCCATTGTCCAGAAATGCTCGGCTAGGCTCAGGAATGTTTCCTAAAACCTCCAGAGTAAACACTGAGATGAAAAATTTATTCAGTACTTCAGTAGCTTCCTTGTCGTCCACAACAGCTTCTCTACCGTCCTCTTCCTTTTTTATTGGCCCTACCCTGTCTTTCCTTTTCTGCTTGCTTCTAACATAATTGTAGAAACTCTTGCTGTCCTCTTTTACATTTATCGACAACTTCTGCTCAAAGATTTTTAGTGCTTCCTTATTTGCTTTATTGCAAACGTTTCTTTTCTTTACATAGTTCATCTTCAATTCCTCAAGTCTTGCTACACTATCACACTCGAATAGTCGTACAAAATATTCGTACTCACGTGTTGACAGGTATCAAACGTCGCGTGATCAATGCTGATCATGTGTCGTTCGAATTGAGTGTCGCGGGATTAAATGTCGCAGGGTTTAAGTGCCCGGTACTATCTGTCACGGTATTAAGTGTCGCGGGAATAAGTGTCGTGCTACCCTAATTATTTATGTACAAGCATAATGGAAAGGGGGCAGTGAGACAGACAGACAGACAGAGACAGACACAGAGACACAGAGACAGAGAAAGAGACAGAGACAGACAGAGGAAGTGGAGAAAGAGTGTGAGGAAGGAGGGAGGTACCATAACAAGGATACAACAACGATAATTATAACATAATCATTATCTGTCTGAATAAATCCGACTAAGCAACAATTTCCAAGTTATCGTCTTTCCACTTTCCAAAAACATCTACTTGAAGTCAAGCAATAGGATAGGCCTATCCTACCCGAATACATACACACTGCTAAAATTGTCGTTCTCGAAATAATGCGCGCATAATAATTTATTATTATTTGAATAGTTGAAGATAACGAATCAACATTTCCATGAGTCTTTCTCGTTTTCTCCTCCAGATATTCACAAATTAGAATTCCAATTGAAAATTCTTTGTTAAAACAAATGTAGGCCTTCATCACGATAGTTTGTCTAGGATAGTCTAATATAGGTCACAAGATGACATACAAAAATCTTTAGAGTTTTCAAAGCTGATTATCGTAGGACGTTATTCTTGCACCGCTGAGGAATCAATTTCTCTCGTCATTGTATACGATGATTCCAACTGGAATCTCGTATTCTTGACCAGCATCTCGGACATTGTTATTCATGTTTGATTGCAAATAATTATTCGCTTGTTGTCAAATGGTTGGCGGATGGCATTTCTTCACCTTCAGCAATAGTATTCTCAGCATTATTGGTTTCTGGCTCAGTGACAAAACATCTGCTTACAGTCGATGTTACATGTATATTCAAGGTAGTTCCTTCCACATCTGGACATTTTGAAAGATCAATATTGACTTCATCAACATCAATATACCCGTTCCATCGATTGTTTCTACCAGCATCACTTTCCTGGTCATCAGCCGAATTTCCCTTATGATCCACTCTTGAGTAGATGCCCGGAGGATTTGGTTCATCCGGCATTAGCCCTGAGTAGCCGGGTGATGGCAGAGGACCATGTCGTGGAGGAAAATTAGGAAACAGGATGTCATCCTTTTCATCCAATTCTTCAATTGCTTCGTAGCCATCAGCGCATGCGTGTGGAATCAAGTCGTACTCACCATCTCCTATTTTGGACTCGTTTATTTGCGACATGGACGCTGAAAATAATTGGTTGCAGATGAAACAGAAATCTTAGAACAAAAAAATTATTCTTTAAGTAAACAGATATAATTGCGGTATCCATAGGGAATTTCATAACTTGGGGGAAAAACGTTTATTGTGCCCGAAGAAATAAAACCGGAATAATTATTGACAAAAGCAAAGTTTCTGTTCTTGCGCCCTCGCCCGCATAGGGGAGAGTGCTCCAAGATGCCCATGCTAACGAAAATGCACTTTCCTTCTGTGTGGATTCCAGGAGAAGATCATGCTTGACCCTAATACCAAGAGTGATCATTAATGAAGCAATGACAGCAACTATAGATTGTAGAACTTAATTCAAAAAGATTAATTGTGTAAATTAAAAAAGTAGACACCTCCAAACTGGGCGTCTTAGGAACCCAATACTACAAGACGCCCATGGGATGGGCATCTTGGAGCAATGGAAATTGACTCAAACATGTGGTATGGCAATCATACATTTTAGACTAAACCAATAAACTGCTTGAGAACAAATTAAACAAATTGATCCAAAACTAAACGAGGTGCAAAACAAATCAAAACACGAGAAGCAAAAAACTCCAACCTCATGAGGTTGTAAATCATTATTGTTAATTTAACTCTAAACACAGGCTGACGAAAAAGTCCCACACGAATCTCTTAGATGTTTATCTATCTGTAAGTCTACATTCTTCATGACACCAGCCCTTACACTTCCTGCCTTATATCCGTTCCACCCCCGTAGCACTATCACCAAAACGCTCACCGCACATTAGACATTTTGCTGGAGACAAACCTGACCTTCTTCTTACTTTTCTTGTTTAGCTAAGGTTCAAAGACATCACTTTTCTCCCCTTTCATATGAGTTTCTTTTTATTCTTTAGTCCTGTCATTTTTATTTTTTCCTGCGACTGTCTCTGGAGATCTAGTGTCACTAAAGATAGCAACAGATTTTGTCTGTTTGGCTTTATTCTCATTTGTGTCTTTGCTGCCTTTCTGGTATAGGCTAACTTCTTTCTATATGGAGAAATAGCAAGCACCTCAGATGTCTTGGTTTTCCTATTTCAATCTCTTGGTTTTGGGCGAGGGCAAAATAAATTCAATAAACACTGGTAAATTTGTAGGCTCAGAATTTTGACGAATAGAAGGTGGTGTTACGGTAGGCACCCATTTTTGGCCATTTGCTATTGATATCCAAGACGCACATGGGCTTCTTGTAATCTCTATGCTTCCTATGTATTCAAGACGCCCATGGGCTTCTTGTAATCTCTATGCTTCCTATGTATTCAAGACGCCCATGGGCTTCTTGTAATCTCTATGCTTCCTATGTATTCAAAACGACCATGGGTTTCTTGTAATTTTCTAGTCCTTCTCTTCTGACGTCATTTTATTTAACGACGGTAATGTTTACGAGTTAGGTAAAAACCATTAAAACAACTGCAGATGAACATAGAATAAACGATGAAATGCGCGAATTGGTAATACATGCGGTTAAAGAGAAATTCAGGCAGATTCGTAATAGTGTACTTCAAAAAAAGTAGTGAAAAAAATAGAAAATTGATTTTTCGCGTCAATATCTTGAATACTGAAAAGTTGCCGCTAAGGAAGGTTCGCAAGATGTCGCTACATGCAGTGAGACAACTAGAATACAAATATGTGTCTATCCACGAGTTTTAAAGAGGGTGGGCGTCTTATTCGTCATGGGCGTCTTGTAGCGCTCTCCCATATATATATATATATATATATATATATATATATATATATATATATATATATATATATATATATATACGCAGGCCTACACTGGAATTTGATAAGGGGCTATTCAATATCATACACGCTCGAAGGCATGACTGACTGACTGACAAACTGACTGACTGACTGACTGACTGACCGACCGACCGACCAACCGACTGACTGACTGACTGACTGATTGACTCACTGACTGACAAACTGACTCATTGACTGACTGACTGACTGACTGACTGACTGGCTGACTGACTGACTGTCTCACAGTCTCACTAACTTTTTATAAAGCGCTTGTTTGATTAACGTGCCAATAAACGAAGGCAATCAAGTCTGTGTTTCTTTGATTGTTTGATTGTTTGTTTATTGGCTACATTGTATGCACGGCCACAGTTTTGAAGCAATCGACCGCAATCCTCCGCAGGGATTCGGGGCCGACTAGGAGCAGGTCTTTGGGGGGTCGGCGAATCTCTGCCACCATGGGGGCCAGGTGGGGGGACAAAACCTCATTTTCCTTACTTATTCAGCCGTTGCCAATGCATAGTTTCACACTTATTCACCTGAAACATTGCAACTACACAGATTTTTACCCGGGCCACCTCGCCTCCACCAAACACACACCTCGGCCCTGCGGGAGAGAAAACTTTTCCCGAAAACTCAAATTTCAAGGGTGGCTCACAGGTGGAGGTCGGAGTGTGGTGGGGTGTCGTGGGGGGAGAGGGAGGGAGGGCCGAATCCTAAAATTCCCGGCAACGCCGGGTACCCCACCTAGTTAATGATGAAATCTTAGGATAATTATACAGGGTGCGGCCGAAAAAATACCCCATTACGAAAATCGCGATTTCTCAAAAAACGCTGAATATTTCGTTATACAACTTCGCCAGTCTATTTGACACATATCTATCTACAACTTGGCCAAATCTAACGAAATTCGATTCATGAACACCAAAATGGTGCAACCCTGAAGTGAAACAATGTTATTTTCGTTTCAACAGACATTTAGTAACAGCAATAACAGCAATAAGTAACAAAGTAGCGACGCAAACAGAAATGTAGCAAAGCGCAAGGTTAGGCCTACTTATTGTTATTGACAAGATTAGGCCAAACTGTTAAGTTTTGTGCAACGAATGTTCTAAGTGACCACCGTTTGCTTTTACGCAAGCTTGCAGACGTTTTCGAAAGCCAGGAACAGACATCTGAATGGTCTCAAGTGGCAAGTCATTTCAGATGATTTGCAGCGTATTTTTCAGTTCAGGAATGTTCTTTGACTGTGTGGGAAGTTTGTTGTAAGCCTCAAGCATTGCACCCCAGACAGCATAGTCGAGTGGGTTCATATCTGGGGAATTTGGCGGCCATGAATCCTTGTCGATGAAGTCCGGACAGTGACTTGTTAACCAATCTTGGGCCAGCTTGGCGCCGTGAGCGGGCGCTCCATCTTGCTGAAAAGTGAACTGATTTCCCAGACATCGACAAGCTTAGGAAAAAGGTTCTCCACGTAATACTTAGCATTGACTTTGGCCTTCTCGACAATGAAATGCAAGCGTCCTTTGCCCTCATAGCTGATACCTGCAGAAACCATGATGTTGGGAGAGAGCTTGGCTCTCTCGACCAACAGGCGGCTTGGATCAAGTTGGATGGATATCGGCTTTTTTCTTCTTCGCCCAGACGCGGTTGTTTTGAGTATTAATGGGTGGATTGATGTAAAAGATCTTTTCATCGGTGAAGAAAACCTTATTGTGGCACACTGCAGGCTACATTAAGTAAAATTCTGATTCCTATTTCGTGAATGCCGTGTTAAATTGAAAAATGCAGTTTTTTCTTCTGCCTGATGTCATCAGTGCCGGCGCTAGCACCCCCCGTACTCCCGGCCGGGGGGGCCCCCGAGTTTGAAAGGGGCCCACAAATTTAGCTGGTCATTATGCCTATTTGCGACTGTACAGATCTTGTTTGGTGCATTCCTCAACTAACCATATGGCTCTGCCATAGCAAACCTAATGCAAATATCATTCTGATTTTGGGCGTAAATATAAAGCCATTAGAGTTTGAAAGGGGCCCCAAATTTAGCTGGTCATTATGCCTATTTGTGACTGTGCAAATCCGGTCTGGTGCATGCCTCAACTAACCATATGGCACTGCCATAGCAGACCTAATGAAAATATCATACTAATTTTGGGCGTAAGTATAAATCAAAGCCATTAGAGTTTGAAACAAATTTAGCTGGTCATTATACTTATTTGTGACTGTACAGATCCGGTCTGGTGCAAGCCTCAACTAACCATATGGCACTGCCATAGCAGACCTAATGCTGATTTTGGACGTAGGCTAAGTATAAAACCATTTAACCCTATGACGCACACCTGGGGTCTATTGGACCCCAGAGGTGCGAAACTTTGAATATCTCTATTGCTCTAAATACTAAAAATCTGAAATAATTCAAATTCCTCAACTATTCATCCCCCTACATGTACGAAAAAGTTGGAAGACCGTAGCGTCCTTGGATCAATGGGGGAAAATTGGGTAAGACACCTAGGGCACATTTAGCATACCTGGGGTCCAACGGACCCCAGGCTTCAGCATTGATAAGTCCATGGTGCATCGACTATGGCATAATGGGAACATGACATACCGCTCGGCCCATAACCTCTACCATTGCCCCCACAACTGCCCCCAACCCATATCACCATTGAGACATTACACCCTGCCCCGCAATTACCCCCATCCGTCGGTTTACATCCGTCAGTGTATGTATGTATATATGCAAGGTATGTATATATGAAATGTATGTATATATGTATGTATGTATGTATGTATGCATGTATCTATGTATGCATGTATGTATGTATGTATGTATGTATGTATTATGTAACTATATATGTATATATGCATGTGTATATGTATGAATGTGCGAATTGATGTATTGTATATGCGTGTATGTCTGTACGTATGTATGAATGTATGCATGAATGCATATAATTATGTATGTATGTATGTATGTATGTATGTATGTATGTATGTATGTATGTATGTAAATGCATGTATGTATGCATGTACATGTATGAATATGCACGTACATACATACAAACATACATACATACACACATACTACGCATTTGTACAAGCAAACATACATAAGCTTACATTTATAAACATAACACATGCAATCATACCTACATAGATTACATACGTACACACATATATACACGGATAAATATATACAAATAAAAGCACATGCATGCATGCATACATGCATGCATGCATACATACATACATTCATACTTACATACATATGGCATCCAGTAATTTTTTTGCTACGCCACTGGTGAAAATGATTGAGCAAGTTACAAATCCTAGGTAGGAAAATTTTATGAAAAAAATTACTGTTTTCAGATATCTTAATTTATTTTGAGCACTTCCGGTTATAAAAAGACAAATTATTTATTATGACAATGTAGCCCCACATTCCCTCTATAAAACGGTATAATGTTTTTATCTTTATTATATCTGAGGAATAAGATAATAATTATAGTCGATAACCTGAGTGGGTGGTTTCCACCCCACCTCTTGGTACCTTGCGTATATCGGGTATAACTTTTGAACGGTATGGGGTATCATCACAGATTTTACATCAAAATGTGTGTAAATGAACCCCCTAAAATAACTAAAAATGTCAAAATTTTATTCCATATGAAACAAGTTTGATTTTGAAAAAAAAACTCAAAATTGATGGATAGCACCCTCTTTGGTAGCCTTAGGGTTAATTTCAGGCCTGTATATTTTGACCCAAACATGTTCCATGAGTGTATGTGCTATGTACAACATATATTTCAGTCATTCATCCCCAAGTTCTACCTAATTTGTATAATTTCAACCCATGTTATCGGTGGGGTCCATTGGACCCCAGGTGTGCTAAATGGGTTGTCGCGGAAGGTGTGCGTCATAGGGTTAAACTATGGTAACTCAGGCAATTTCGTCCACTTTCTCAAACACAACGCTTATAAATTGTAACTTATTCTAATTGCTAATTGGGTGAGGCCTCAAAATACAACCTGCGTGAGGCCCAAGCATTAAAGCCTGCGTAGGGTCCCAGATGTCCTTGGTGTGTGTCTGATCTCAAGTTTGCAAGGGTCCTCAAATGTAGCTGGTAATTATACCTTTCATGGCTGTTCATTCCTGAAACCACGCACCGAATTATGTTTAACGCAAAGCATACAAAATAATATAACTCAAACCAATAGAGCATTGTCAACAAAAGAGGAGACTTGGGGTGTGGACAGGGGCACGGCCCCACAATTTGTGGTTGCGCGGAATCCTTGTATCCCCAATATTTCAAAAATTTCATAAGTATCATCCACTGCCCATCAATAATGTTCAATTTTGTTAAGATGACAGTCTATAAATGCTACCATTACAGTTGGCAAATCGGACAAATTTAAACCACGACTAACAGGTATTGAAAAATGAGCAATTTATTTAAAGATGACAGCTTGAAATTCTACCATTACAGCATGGAAATTCCAACAAATTTAACAATTAAATAAATAATAATATTCTTTTCTTTAATTGAGCGCCTGCAAACGCACTGCGCTTTACATTTACAAGTTATGCAGTAATCTTAATTAAACTTAACTACTAACTGAACAGACAGCCTTGCATTTACAACGGCGCTAATGGCAGCCTACAAAGCATATCCGCCCAACGGGGGCTCGAACCTGCTACCTCTCGCACTCTTGGCCAGCGTGTTAACCATTACTCTACCGGGCCCCCCGGGGATATGTGACGGGATATTTATTGAAGTCTTACACCATGTCTTTCAGCACTTATATTATGAGAAATTTTTCTGAGATGACAGCTCAAGGTATGGGGGGGCCTCAAGTTTTTCTTGGGGAGGGGGCCTCAGATACCCTAGCGCCGGCACTGGATGTCATGATCACAAATATAAAGATACTGACATAAAAGTTTCAAATAATATGCAGAAATATGTTACGAATAAGAATGAACATATTTGTAAAAAATATTCAGCGGTTTTCGAGAAATCGCAATTTTCGTAATGGGTTTTTTGGGGGGCCGCACCCTGTATAGAACTTTGTAGTCAGTAGTTGTTGAAGTTGTGTATTTAAATGTTACGTACGACTAAAATAAGTTTAGAAAAAGGCGCACAATAGGCCTATGTTTTAATTCTTCAAAAAGCCCCTTTAATCATTTTGTTATGCCGTAATCCTGAAATGCAAGAATTTGGAGTCAATGGAAGACTTCTTCGTCGTCGGTGCCCTATTCGAACACTGGCGACATCACGGATAATCTTTCTCCATAGATCCTTCTGCTGTTTTGCGCGCACCACCCGTTCCATCGACAGTCCCGTACATTCCATTACATCATCCATCCACAATATTACTTTGTGAATAGTCCCTGTCCTGTCCATCGCACCTCCCCCAATCCCACTACGTCCAGCTCCAATCTCAATGTATAGGTCTACAGTAATCTCTGCTTTTCGAGTGTTGAGGTTGAGGTTATGAACTACAAGCTTACTGATAAGATATATATGCTGCTCTTTACCTATTAAAAGTTCAGTCTGAAATTTCTCGGCGAATTTGTTTTAATTACAACGTAACTACAAGCAATATCTAGCCTAGCCTAGGGGCCGTCCATAAAGTACGTCACGCTATTTTTGACAATTTTTAACCCCCCTCTCCCCTGTCACAAACTGTCACAAATCTCGGACCCCCCTCCCCTAAAGTACGTCACACTTTCGAACAATTTAAAAAAAAATATACACCTAATTAAAATTTAATCTAAAACACACTTCACTATTAAACTGTATTAAAATATAAAATTTCCACTTAAAAGAACTATCACATTATTAAAATGACTTTAATAGTAGAATAGTTAATTGTCAACAGTTGTCACAGTTATTCATTGAAGCAGTTAAACTCAATGTAGATTGAATTTGAAAACAAAAATTGCAAAAATTAGACTAGACAATTATATGATACACATCATTTATCTGCTGCTTTTTTATTTACAATTATAGGTGAGGTCAAGTTTTAGATAATCTTCCGATTATGCAATCTTTTTACACAGGATAAGAAGTAGATTAGCGAGACTTGACCTCACCCAGTGATTAAATAATAAAAAGGAAACAAAACAATTTGACTAAAAAAGACTAGATTGACAAATTTATATGTGACAAACTCTTGTGCTATATTGAATCTGTTTATTATGGGCCTGTGAATTATGTTTAATTCAAAAATATTCACTGGACATCATAAATTAGAAATAAAAAATAAATAAATGTGTGACGTCACACATGGCCTGACCCCCCCTGTCACAAACTGTCACACTTTCTTACACCCCCTCCCCCCGGAGCATGACGTACTTTATGGACGGCCCCCTACTGCCTACTATTAGAACCGAATCTAGCATAACCTAGCATAAGGAGCACTCTACGTTTTACATTTAAAACTCTCATATATATATATATATATATATATATATATATATATATCTGTCGTCCAGTCAAAGTTAGTATACATAGGCCTACCTACACCTATTGATCAAAGGGTAGTAGCCTAAAACTACTGTATGAAAAATTGAACATGAAAGGATAGCAAGTTACAGGTACGTGAACACAGGCCTTTCCCTTTGAATCCTGCGATCATTCGATTGTCGCGAAGTTAAAATATTGGTCAAAATTTGACAATTTGACTTACTCTTTACTCTTTTTAATAGAGTAAGTGGGCTAGGTTATCTATACATGTAGACCTTTCGCAATAAATAGGGCCTACCGTACATTGTCGTTAACTCTCCGGCCTATTTATTGACGTCATTCTATTGGCGCGTTCTTTTGATCAGAGGCCGTTTTATAAGCGAAACCTTTTGTTTTGAGCTGGCCCTTTTCACTGGCCGCCTTTCAAATTCGCCCTTTTTGGAGGATACCCCTACTCGCCATTCTACAATAGGAGTCATCTTGTTTTTTCATGTTACACGTAAGAAGAAAATGAAGACATGATCTTTGACAGTGGTGCAACATGATGTTAGTATTTCTGTACGTTTAGTTATATTTTCGTGTGCATGGTCTACAGCGTGTAGCCTAAGGTTTCAATGTCACTTGCTGAAATATACGAATTAGAGGTCATTGCGTCTGACAATAAATACAACTTGCAAAAGTACTGGGCTAAATGAAAAGCTGGTAAAATGATTCACCCATTAATTTAGACGATAAAGTTGCATTTCATTTACACTCAAAACGAGTGGGAATACAATCAACGACGATTTCTAGCCAGTAATTAACCGCATTACGCCGAAAAAGAAACAATTTATTTCACAGTTGTACCGCGGACACAAAATAGGCTATTTCCAGCGACAAAATAGCAAAGTTTACGGTTGTAAAAAACCGCAGCGGTCAAAGTCAAAAGCGCCTGGCAGCAGCTGATCAGTGTGTGATTATAATTATGGTTTAGGCCTATAATTATGAGTCTCTAATGCGTGTACCAGGACCAGACAATACGATCCACCTCTCTGTCAAGCGAAGGTTTGAACCCCCGATCTAATGCTGGACGGCAGAATTATAAAAGCCTACTACAAAAATCATTACGTTCTTGAGCATACAGCGGTTATCCAAGATGAAAGCGTAAACTCCAAAAATTAATTAACCCTCGGGCTACCAAGGGGGGTTGCCACCCCCTAGGTTTTTTCCAAATAATTCTTGTTTCGTTTCGAATAGAATTTTGACATTTTAGGTAGCTGTAGAAGGTTCATTTGCACACATTTTGAGGTAAACATTTTCATGATACTCCATACCGTTCAAAAGTTATACCCGATATACCCGAGGTACCAGGGGGTGGATTATTGGATACCACCCCGCTTAGATTATTAGCTATATCTTATCCGTCATTTAACATTAAGAGACACAAATTATACCATTCTATAGAGGGAATTTGGGGCTACATTTGGTGCTAATTGAGTTGTTTTTAGACAACCGGAAGTGTTCAAAATAAATTAAAATATATAGAAGTAGGCGTTATTTTCGTAAAAAATCATGTTTTTTTATTATCTCTTATCCATAATTTATTTTTTAAGAGAAATAAATTGTGCCATTCTATAGAGGGCACGTAGGGCTATTTTGTCAAACCAATTAATTTGACTTTTGATGACCGGAAGTGCTAAACAAATTAAAATGTGTGCAAAACTTGGAGTTTTTACAACGCATATCGATATTTCTGTGTAAACTTTGTCAGCTTCTAATGAACTTGTATACATGCATGTATGCATACATGCATACATGCATACATATATACATACATATTTGCTAACACACATGTTCAAAACACACAGAATCTAATATTCTGTCCATGCATAAGACTTAGTAGGCTACACGTTTGTGGAATCAAAGGTCCCCAGGAAAAAATGTATAATTTCGAGATATATTCATATATGTTTTAACCTAAATATACCGTTTTGTGCAGAAATGAATTCTCTATCCAATGGTGTATTGCAAGTTATGATATCTCAAACCAAAAACAAAATCCAGGGGGTGGTAACCACCACCCTTGGTAGTCCATGTTACAAAAAAGCTTGGTAGCCTGAGGGTTAAGCTTGATTTACCAGGTTGGCTCTAAACAATCCTGTGTGGAAACTTGTAAAGTTGCTCAGAGTTTTACCAAAAAGTTATTAAACGTAGAGAGTTTGAAGCTGCTTGCTGAAAACGCTATCTGTAGCCAAATCGTTATTAATCACTTTCTAGAATCTAGATGATAATTCATGGAAATAGCCTAATAGGTCTAACACTCTCTCAAGTTAATCATACAGAGTCAGCGCTGAGTTGTCAGATTAAAGCATTTATGAAGACTCGTAACCAGTTTCCAGTTTCAAATCATGAATCAAAACTTAAGACCAATAGCAAGTTTTCAATAAATCCGTTAAGAAAGTTGTTAAATTTGTCACCGCACATTTTTAATGCTGTGTCAGTATGAGACTCAAGCTCTATCACCGCAATTCAGACTATCGTTTGTTGGTCACAAAGTGTTGTAGGTCTATGCATGACTGTGACCCAGATAGCGCATGGTAGTCCACGAACAATGAACAAACCAAATAGAATCCCGTCTCCGCGTTGCTTGGCTTCAATGCGTCTGCCAATTATAGGCCATACCAAATCGATAAAGACCAATATGCCACCAATCGTGTGATCGCTGCATAGAATAAAAATGAGTTGAGTAGCCTACAGCAGTCGTTCATTGCTTTTCGGTGTCGACATCACTGTAGGCTAGGCTACAAGACCAGATCAAATGCATACAGATCGATGCTGAGAGCAACCGATGTAGGCTACTACACTACTCAAGACTCGTGACCTATTTTGAGCTCTGTGTAATAATATTGGTAGGGCTACGTGTTATGCGTTTATAATATGCTGCGTATTCATGCATAGTTACATAGGAAATGGCAGTGATTCATACTGACCCGAATTCTTTCTCTTAAGACGAAGACATAGACTAATAGCTATCAGCGATGATGTCATTCCAAAGATAACAGCGGCACCAGCCACGAGATACATCGTATGAAAGGCACTGAATGTCGGCGCTGAAAAACGTGATCTATAATTATGATTATACACAGCAATTACATCTGACGTAAATGACTGGTAAGCACATAATATATGACTCGTTCAATGATTTAAACTGCTTTCCCTGGTCGTAGTCTTAAGACTTCCTATAGATCTATGTTCTGTTTTTCTGTTCACTGGCCGCTCCAGTGCATAGAATAGTCTATAGGCCTACTGGAAGTGGCGTCTTCAAAATGAGTAAATACCAAACAACTGCATGCCTGCAAAATTGTAAATGATTGACCCATAGCATGCTATGGAAAACGACTCGATCTTGAAAGTCATAGGCAGCGGATTATGAAGCAGGCTTCTACTGAAGTAGCCCTATTTGAACATGCATGCACGTATATAAAGTAATGGCGTTGTATTGTATCTGACCATTTATAAAGCGCTTCTTGCAGCAAGAGCTTTTCATAGACGCTGCCAGTGCGTGCAACCTCGATAGAAAATGCAGCGTTTGAAGCGAGAGATTAGAAAGCCTTACAGGGAGGATGACAAACGAACTGACGGTGGAAGTCCATTCCGTAGAGCAGACCAATGCCTGCCGCGCGTGTGTACGATAAGCGCAATGCGACATTCCGCAAGAGCCTTCAAGAGGCACTTTGGCATTGTAAGCAACTATGTAAGCAAATGTCACATAGCCAACTATAGGTACTTAGGCTATAATAATTATGTATCATTATAAACTCAATGAAAATAAATTATTGCATACGCATACCATTCACGTTTCTGGCTGAATAATCGGTTGTCATCCCTTTCCACTGGGTTGGTGAGATGACTGTTTTTGGTGGCGATACTATCAAGGGTGACTTCCATTCATAGTTGTAGTCAGGTGTGTTATTAGCAGTCACCGCCTGATTACGGTGTTCTGACTTGAAGTAGAACTTGCATGTGTAATAGGAAGAATTGCTGTTAAGATTCAAAGCAATGGTCAGTGAAGAACTGATATTTACATCTGGAACTGTCACAACATCGGCTTGATCTGTTACCTCTCTCGGTTCTTCGTCTAATTCTCCATTGTCTTCATGCAGCCTCCATTTTATGGTTGGGGTCCAGTTCCCTCTTAACATGACAGTACACTTCATCCAAAGTCGTGTACCTTCCTCAATAGTGCTGTTCGTTGAGGTAGACAGGTTTGTTTTGCAAAGTGGTTCAGTCTCTGTGGCAGATCGATATATATCACACGTAAATGTTAAACACATGATTTCTTTCCATGCGCATGGAGCTGCATAGCGATAAATTTTAAAGTAGATGCTGTATTGGCATATTAACGGTCCAAATAACTCAGTAACTTCATAGCAAGAACAGACCTACTAACATTATGCACTCTTTTAAAGTTTTTAACGCGGTTTAAAGAACAGAAGTCTTGCGGTTACCACGTCAGTACAACTGCATCTCTTAGGTACAAATCCGACAGTTTTATTTTAGACAATTTCGATAATGACAATAATTTTCATAGCAGTAAAATATATGATATTCAAATTGACGCTGTTTTTATAGGTAGTGTTTCCTTTAATGCCTCTTCATAATTATAAGATTATGTCCTCATTAGGCCTAAACATAAAATTATTTAAATCATGAGAACCTAGCCTATCTGAAGCATTACCAAGTGGAGCTCCAATAAGACACGCATGTCCGTGAAAATGCTGACAGGTTTATTAATATTTCATGTTACTCCACATCATCTGCAACGCTCTGTCCTCGTAGTTCCTTTTGCTCGTAGGCTACTGCTACCACGAAGATACGAGACTTCCCTGTGGTTGGCTTAGTGGTCTGTAATGACCTGCCTTTAGAGCTACGCATAACCCCTGGGACTCTACCAGGATCCTTCCTTGCCCATGGAGCTGCATAGCGGTAAATTTTAAAGTAGATGTTGTATAGATCTATTAACGGTCTAAGTAGCTTAGTAGCTTTATAGCAAGAACAAATTGAAGAAAACTGTTTTCAGGCGCACTAGATTCGGGAGCGCCTGAGTTAATTTAAGAGGCTCTATATTAGGGCATAGTGACAAGAAAGGATTATGTTTGGCATATCTTAATTTGTTGCTCCTATGCATATAATAGTGTCTGGTATAAAAAATTTGTTTCTGACATGCTGCTTAACTTTGCCGCCATGTCCTTGAAGTTATTCAAGTATACCGCACTATTAAGCATTGAATTAACACTGCTGAAATTTGACTATTTTCTTATCTGCATTAGTAATTAGGCCTAAAAATGGGAATATTGTGATATTGTGAGCCACATTTTATGGCACGGCAGGTGAATTTGTTTGGCAATTCCGACATCTATGAGCTACAAACAAGGGGTCGTCCATAAACGACGTCATGCACTTTAGGGCGATCCCCTTCGACCCCTCGTCACGTTAAAACAAAAGTCATATGATATCTAGCAATGGACCGTCACAAATCATCATAGATGTGTGACCCTTTCCCCCTCCAGCTATGTGACGTCATTTATGGATGGTCCCCTACGCATTATTCTAAAAAATGGAAAAATCATTAAGGTTGAAAAACCTTGTGGTCCTTAATTACGCAAAATGTTCATATGCTGACAATGCGTTTCACTCATATTATATAGTTCACTAACTTTTTGTGGTAGGCCTATATTTGACCATGTTTTTTAGGGATCCGCGCTTTGTTCGAATGTGGCCTTCTGTTTAAGCTCTTTGTCACAAACTGACCTTGCTGCGTCTTTAAGACTGTAGCAACTTTATCTGCATGCTTGTGGCAATGGTATTTTTCAAGATCTAACATATTGTCAGTTTTAATGGATTCCTGAAGGTCACTTTTCTTCAACTTGCAAGTTATTGGAGGTTCAAGTCTGGAAAAATCCAGCCAGTTAACTGGAGTACAGTAGACAGTGGCTTCTAAATTCAGTTTTGGGAATGTGAATGTTCTAGTATAACTTGAAATGCTAATAGACAGCGATCAGTTTCTTTTGTTATTTTAATTCTTCTGGCTACCAGTTCGTCGGCCGAGAATCAGGTTGTTCTAACTCCACTTTTTATGTTTTGGGACATTTTGATACCGTTGAATTTGGCGCAGCTTGCTCTATCCACACATGAAGTTAGAACAGTCGTAGACATTTTGGAAGTACCAAAAACACCCAGAATTATAGTGTTCTATTTCCATTTTGACAGTATGTTTACGGACTAGCTTGTTCTATGTCCACGTGAAACGCGGCCGAGGGAATTTCATTTTCATTGATATTACTCCAAAATTGAAAAACTTTTTAAATAAACAACAAAAATAACATAGGCAACATTGTGGCTGAAAAATGCTGATTCTCCAGAGCTATTTATTGATAGCTTACTCGCTACTTGAATGTATCATTTTCAAGTACAAAGATACTTTTGCCGTTTTCTCGAAAACAACATTCTTTCAGTTAGAACAACCTGATTCTCGGCCGACGAGTTCTGCATGTCTTTTTCATCAATCATTATATTTACTTAAGCATTTTCTGGGCAACCATAGTAGCCATTCTTTTGAATACATTCATCAAAAACGTTTCTCTCTAGGTATGGTAGGGAGCTTGATAAAAATAACGATGAACAAATAATATATGTCGTAACGTCAACTCATTGAAATTGAACATGCAGATGAACCACTATCTTGCATGTAACTCCAGGTTTCTTACTCCATTGTCCGGATCCACCGTCACAATTTCATAGTCCACAAGTAGACCTACTTCTGTTGCAAGTGCAGCACCAACTGCATTGCAGAAACTATCTGTCACATTCCCTTGACAAAGCTGGAGTGACTGGTGTAGCGAGAGTATGTTTCTCCTTCAGATTGCATATAAAGTTATAAACATAAATGATTCTGACGCTGTGGAATCGGAGTCAACTGTATCACAGCTGGAATCATTGTCTGGTATATCATCTATGCTTTACAATTACACAGTCCTTGAGGTTTATAATACTTCTTATAATTATTCTCTTTTCTTAAAATTATTCTTTTTCTTTTCTCTTTCTTTTCTGTCTGTTTTTCCATGACAAACGTTCTCATGTTTGCACAGTGCGTGGTTTTGCCATGGTTTGCAGTCGCGAAAGTAGACTAAACTTCAGGTGCTCGGCGGCAAAGTTAGATGCAATAAATTTGATGCAATTTTTCTTCAGTTCTTTCATTTAGGACCTGGAGCAACCTTTTAAGTTATGCCAACAGAGGCGTAGCGACCGCCCTCCGTACCCTCCGACCGGAGGGGGCCCCGGACAAAAGGGGGGCCCCCAAAAAGTGGCAAAAAGTAAAGGTATAACTATAGGTAAGTGACATTTATTGACGCTATTGCACATGCCACGTCAGTTCAACTGATAAAACCGTGAAGTGAACACTGCAGGTCTATCATAGGGGGAGACTTGGGCGGAGACTTGGGGGGGGGGGACGAAAACGAGCGGCGAAGGAAGGCCACGAGATTTTGGGCGGACGAACGGCTGAGTCGCGGGCGAAAGTTTCCAGTTGTACCGGCAAAAATTTCTGACGACCTATTTTTTAGTCATCCGTCCGAAATACCGATGAGACTGTAACACTATACTTTTCTCTGCCCAAAAAAGTTGATGACCTTTTTTAATGCCGATGAAACACTAAACTTTTCTGTGCCCAAAAAGGTTACAGCCTTTTTTCTTCTTCTTTTTTGTCATCATGCACCTCCTCTCGTCGTTTGTTCTTCACCGTGTTTTCGTCAAGTGTACACACGACGACACCTAACTTTGAGGGGGGGGGGGGACAAATGCATGGGCCGTCCCCCCCACCACATCCATTGAGGGGGATCGTCCCCCCCTAAGTCTCCGCCCATGAGGACTATCAGGGGCGGATCCAGGGGGAGGGCAATCCGGCCATGCCCCCCCCATTTCTTTATTTTTGACCAGCTATTCTGTCTCGAAAAGTTGACTTGCCCCGCCCCGCGAGTAGCTCCGAATGTCCGCGCCGCGCAGTGGCGAAGAAGGTCATCAGTGTTTCGGGTGGAGGCCGGATGGGAAAAGGTATGTTTTTTGTAAAATTCTAGGTCGATGATTTAAAAAAAGGGTCATCAACTTTTTTAGCGGATAGAAAAGGTATGTTTTGGGAAAATTTCCGGCTGACGACTTAAAAAAAAATGGTCATCAACTTTTTCGGCGGATGGAGACGGAAATTTTTTTCCCGGTTTCCCTGACCAAGACCCAAAATTTTGGCCGCCCCCCCCATCGAAAATTTCTGTATCCGCCCTTGAGGTCTATACAATACAAACCCTGTATATTGCATGAAATAAATACCGCGTCCAGTTTCTGTATTGTAAGGGGCCCCGCCAACCCAGATATGATGTTCGGAGGGGGCCACGCTCTTTGTTGCTACGGCCCTGTATGCCAAAGTTCATTTTAAACGAAAACATATTTCTTGCTATACCCTACTCTATATAAATTTCCGAATGAATAAATCAAATATAAGCTTATAAACAAATAAGCTTTTTGAATTTACGTTCATTTAAAAGCAATGATTAGTCCTATGGCTAGCTGCTTACCAAAAACAATCAATTGTGCACTGTAACGATCAGGTTGTCTTCCACCTTTCTGAACAACACAAGTGTAAATTCCTGCATCATCCAGTTCAGTCGAATTTTTGTATAAAACGACTGAGCCATTTATGCTCTCTTCAATGCCAAAATGTAGATTGTTGATCTCCATGCGACCCTTCCAGTTCGTAAAAATTATCTCTTTATCTGAAGTGAACGATGCCTGCATGGTCCTTCTGGACCACTCTCTTATTACGGAATTACTGTCAGCCTGGCACATCATTTCCATCCTTTGATCAACGACAACCACCGTATTATGCGGGCCATTGATCATATGCGTGCTTCCTGAACACAGAGGACATAATATTAAATTAAAATGACATTTAGGCATGTAGTAGGCTATAGTCTAGAGCCTAAACCGTTGCGATTCTGAATTGTTGCTTTGCATGTATGTCCTATACCCATTTCTTTTTAGTTTATGAATAATGATGCGAGTGGCCTAGTAGCCAATGAATTGCTATACGTGGTTTCCAAGTAGAAAAATATGGAACCATAAGCAATTGGCAATCAATTTATTTTACGTTTTACTTTTATAGGCCTACGCCAGTCGCCAAAAATTATCTAGGCCTTTATATGACGAAGTTGCCGTGCCCATAGCAATTTTTGTTAGAATTGTGGCAGCCTACATTCTATGCTCAAGCGGATGCGTTGTTTGTCGGCGCATAAACCAACTTACCAAATTCAAAATACATGTAAGTATTCAAAATAAAAATTAACTTCCACATGTTGTCTATGAATGTGCTCCGATTCTCAAAATCTGCCGAAGTATCTGTCCCAGTGACACAAAATGATGGGTCCCGTGTTTTTATAACAGTTTGTTCCAGAATTGCACATAATGCTTATCAGACTTTCGTCCCTAAAGTGAAAACAGTTTAGAACGGGCGAAAGCGGAATGTACCGTATCATAATTTTATTATGGCAGTTAATAGGCAAAGAAAATCGCTTTAGTGAACAGTGAACAGTGAGCAGTGAGCTCAGGTTGAAACTTCTGACACGGCAGTTTAGCCTACGTCTAATGCTATTGGGGGCTGTCCATAAATGACGTCACACACCTACAGGAGGGTTCACGCATTTGTGATAATTATGTGTGACGTAGGGAGGGGTTTAAGAAATGTGAAGTCACAACATCAGCCATTTAAGCCATGTCTACTAAACGAATAGATATCTATTATCTATATCTATATCTATAAGGAAGGAAGTGACTATGTTTGTATGTATGTGTGTATGTGACTTTGTCCAGAATGCACGCTCACAGTTTTTGAGCTTTTCACTCCAAACCTTCACTACTGCGTAGGTCTCGGCACGAGACGCAAAGGCGAGGGTTTGGCGATTCTCTACCACCATGGGGGCCAGAGTGGGGGGAGAAACCCCCCAATTTTTTTTCAAAAAACCCAGCTATTGATTTGAATTTTTTTCCTAGTTAGAGGTCCATCAGAACCCCCTGGATCAATGGTTGGCAAATCTCTACCACCATTGGGGCCAGGGTGCTGGGGGGTCAAAACACTAATTTTCGCTATAAATTTTCATTCGCTTGCCACGTATAAAAGCCGTCATTTTCGCCGTTTTAAAGGTGTTTAAGCTCTTTTGCCATTACGGATTTCACGGGTCGCTTACAGGGAGAGGCGGGGTGAGGGATGGGTGGGATGGTAGGGGGTGGAGCGGTGGAGTTGGGGGTTGGCGAGATGTGGTGTCGAGGGGTGGGGTGGAGGGGACGGGGAGGGGGTGTGGTGGAGGTGGATGGGGATGAGGATGAGGAGTGGGGTGGGATGGCGTGGGGGTCGAGGGGTGGGGTTTGGGGTGGGTGAGTGTGGGGGTGGGGGTTGGAGGGGCTGGGATGCAGGGAGATGAAGTGGGGGTTGGATGGGGAGGGGTGGGTGGGAGGGTTGGGGTGGATGGGGTGGGGTGGAATGGGGTGGGAGGGGTTTGGGGTGGAAGGGTGGGGTGGATGGGTTGGGGTGGGGGTCGGATGGGGGTGGAAATTTTCGTGAAACCCAAATTTCTCGGGTCGCGTACCGGTAGAGGTCGGAGTGTGGTAGGGTGGGGTTGTGGCCGGAGCGGATCAAACCCTAAATTTCCCGGGCAACGCGGGTACCCCAGCTAGTATAATATATACCAGCTTAACGTTTTTCTCAAAATCTTCACATGCATGAAACTTTCGAGAACACCACTTTGCACAGATTGCCGAATTATCCTGTACACAGACTAAGCTTACATAATTATGGACTTTTATAAACAGAAAAGTAAAAACTATCAATGTAACTATGTATGTATGTATGTATGTATGTATGTATGTATGTATGTATGTATGTATGTATGTATGTATGTATGTATGTATGTATGTATGTATGTATGTATGTATGTATGTATGTATATATGTATGTATGTACATTTTATGGACAACTATTTTGCACTATCAATGTAATTAATTAATGCCGCACATGAACGACTTTAAAAGAATCTTGATGCAGTGCATAAATATTGGTGATTGTTACTGAAAATTCATGTTGCTTCTTTAATTAACCCGTTATGGACCAACGTTCGCTTTACGAACACCTTTTTTTGAAGACCTCACATTGGGTGACGCCGGAATTTAATATCTTGTAGGCTACATGTGTTCTTATGTCAGTCTGATCTGACGGATAAACGCATCTAAAGTTTTGAACTGATTTTAACTAATGGCATCTACTGTAAAACCACGTATACCTAATATGTTCGACGTCCTTTTTTGCAAAGTTCTTATTTTTGGTCTGATAACACTGGACAACACACAAATTGCCTTCTAAATGAAAATGACAAACCTTTACTAATTTTGAGGTGCTGAACACGAATATGATAGTGAAATTTGTCGATTGGCTCTAGTTTAGGAGAGACAGAGATGGTTACGTACAAATGTCTCAGTACACATTGAATCGACCTACATATGTGGGTAACCATAAATTTCTCAACGCTGTATTTCAAACTACATGTACATAGTAGCAGCACACAATTATGTGACATATTGCATCCCCCCTGCCATGCACTCCCTCCCCTGTGTGCAAGAAATTTTTCAAAGAACATGTAGTTGAAAGACGAGAAACTGACCAATGCCCTTTGCTATTCCAATTGCTTGGAGAGAACCAAGCAATCACACGAAACGACTGCTACTTCTGCATGGTTCCCTTCTGCAGGTATGACAAGGAAAGAGAAGTGGCTAATAGCTTACCCAAATATCCCATCTGCAATCCGGCCCGTTCCGCAGGCAAAGGAATTTCCGTTCCGGATCCACGGAAAGGATTTTTCATCGATTCAGACGATGAAGAGAGAAGCGAAGTGACTTCAGGTTCTCCGCAGCCTTCGACCCACGCAATCTCACCCAAGGTGAACTGAACGATCTTGATCGTAACCTGGACCTATCCAAGACCAAGTCAGCGTTACTTAGATGAAGCCTTAAAAGAAAGGAATCGTCTCCAGAAAAGTGCCTGCGTGACATCGTTTCGTGCTCGTCATGGGCAGTTTGAGGATAATTTCACCAAGGAAGATGACCTTGTCTTCTGCACCAATGTAGATTGTCTGTTGAATGCCCTCAGAATCAAACATGACCTTCAAGAATGAAGACTACTCAAAGTACTCATAGACTCCACGAAATTGAGTCTCAAAAAGGTGCTGCATTGATTAAAACCAACATCCATCCATTCTGTTCGGACATGCTGTCCTTATGAATGAAAACAACGACAACCTAAAACACCTGTTGAATTCTGTTCACTAGAGCAGGTATGGATGGCATCTCTGTAGTGACTTGAAGGTTTACTGGCTGTCTTAGTGAGTCTGCAGCTTGGATATACAAAATACTGTTCCAGCAAGGACTTCGCACTAAGTGAGGAGAAACTGGCCTGAGAAGAAATCTCTGGGCGTCAGTAAGAAGTAGGCTATGTGCAACACCTAGCAAAAGTTGAAACCCAGAAAATCCTGCTACTGTCGTTACACATCAAACTCAGTGTGATGAAGAACGTCATAAAATTCATGCACCGGACTGGATCAGCTTTCAAATACTTGACTGTCAAATTCCCTGGCGAAGCAAACATTAAAGAGGAAATTTTTTCTGAGGGGGTACTTAGATCAGTCAGCCATCCAGAGATGAAATGTTCGACAACCTGCTTCAGGGTGACGAGAAACAAGCTTGGGGCGCATTTCATTTGGTGGTAACTAACTTTCTCTGGGATGTCAGGACAGAAAACTACAAGGATTTGGTCGAGGACATGTTGTCTATGATTCCATGTAGCCTATCGCAAATTTGGCTACGATGTGTCTTAAAGATCCACTTCTCCAATCCCACTTGGAGTTTCTACCCGACAACTGCGGCATGGATATAATGACTGTTGAGGACAGTGAACGAATTCAAGGAAACATTGCAGCCATGGAAGAACGATATCAGGGAACTTCCATGTTGGGTGGCTATAGATCTACTATGTGGGGCGCGGTGGCGTAGGGGTATTTTCAGTGCCTTGGAGTCGAAAGGTTTTGGGTGTCAATCCACCTCACCACTGCGAAGGGACCCTGAGCAAGTATACTTCACTCGCAACTGTTCGTGCACGTCATGAAACTGTGATTTAGTGTCCGCGCTGTAATCGGGAGCGCTTCGGACTAGAAATTGAAGAGGCGGTTTAGCAAGTGTTCACACTTACATAATATAAGCCTACTTGCATGCTCGCCAGACCTAATCCTGAGCAGTCATACAGGAGACAATGGGAAGTAGAAGCGAAAATTTACTGGCACAAATGTTATATGTATGCATTGTTCTATTTATAGAAACTCTTGACGATTTCAGAAAAACTGGAGCCAATTCTTTAATTTCATTGTCATATTCGTGTCCAGCACCCTAAAATCTGTAAGAAATTGCAAATTTCATGTCAGAGGCAAAACTTTTATGAAAATTTGTTGTCCAGTGTAATTATGTGATGTCGCACGAGCTGATGGCCATTTAAAAAGGGCACATATTTTGACCAAAGCAAATGGAATTTGCATAATTTTTCTTTAAAAACCGAGTTGTAAGAATTTCATATCTGGGTAATGTTCGTTTTACGAACATCGGTAAAATAGGCTCCTGATGCGTCAAGTGAACGTTGATTTACATACGCCTACAATGTAGGCCCTACATTGTATGTATAATTCTTAGTTACACGTATCAAACAACTTATAATTGTGTATGCTTGTATGTACGTATGTATGTATGCATGACATTGTATAATATACAATGTCATACTTACATACATACATACATGTATAATATAAAATGTCATACATTACATACATACATTAGTGTGGTTCACAGATACATGGTAAAAAATAAAGTTCAAGCTAAAAACCAAGACAACCTCCCCGTTTGTTAGACCTATCAATAGTATTATTGAGACAAAATTTCAGCTTCCTATTCCAACTGGAAGGCGGTGCTCAATGACTGTGTTACTTTGCATGGGCCAATGCATAGACGTTAATGTAGAAATACATGTGTCGAGCACACATGTATATTCCCATACAATTGAGTTTTATTTCGAAATAAATCAAACATTACTGTAACATGACAATATGTGTGATACTTAAAGAGTTGGTCAGCTTGAAATCGAAAATTTCAGTAGATTTTAAATATGGAAAGTGTCAAAAAATGTCAAAAAACATAATTATATCCACAAATGTTTATAATTGTTCTCATTTTATTACTACAACACCCGATGCACTCAAGAAGGCTTTGCACTTTGCAAGCACGGTGTCAACGGCAGATTTCTTGATTGATTGACTGAGGGAAACTTTCCTATTTTCCTTGACCACTCGGAGAAAACACAGCTTTTTTCTTCATCAGCGACGAGTCAGTTGAATTCCTCGAACAACTTCACACTTCTCTCAGCCGTGTTGTTGACCATTCTTAATTGCTGACTTCAATCTCTGACCTGCTGATAATCTTTATTCTCAATCTATTGCTCTGGTGTAAGTGCAAAAGATAATCACCAAACTTCAGGTCAGTGTTCACTGGGTTACAAAGTCGCTCAGGCAATCCCTCTCCTTCAGCTCCACATCACTACCCCTTAACATCCTTTCACCCAGGATTTACCGTCATTCCGTTAAATATCTTCACCTTATCTGTAGCAGGCAGTTGGCAACATAACAGTGTCAGACTTTAAGCCTCATCTGAAAGGTACAATGTACTAGTGATTTTATAGGACATTCATGGCTTCAACGCTGATCTTCTATAGATAGAAGTCGCCTGAATCATATTTCCTAGATGAATCAAAATTGACAGATCTTGTCCTGGAGTTTCAGCAGCAAGAGAAGATCTTTGCCCATGCCAAATCACAAAAATGGATGAATCTGAGTTTCTTCCTACTTTCTTAGATTGAATACGTCACGTTGATTGCTAAATCGGTATGTTTTGATGGTATACAGTAACCTGGCCATTCAACGTGTATGGTAAATTGGGCTCTCCAGTTTCTTATTGAGGGCTGACTTCCAAGGACAACCATTGACACCTCAATGATTTCTTGGTAGTCATCTCTTAAACTGACTTTATTTTCAGCAGACTACTTGAGAAAACCGAATGCTCTCTCATGGGAGGCTTCAGTAATAGATACGACTTATAGAACTCGGATGTTGTCACGTGTTACACCATGCCACACATTCTTAAATCGCTTAAATATTGGATTATATTTTGAATTAGATGGACCACAACACAAAATGAAGATTTTCGCTAAAATCAACTCCATCCCAATGACGACAGCAGGCCAGCCACAGAACTTGTTACCTATTATGTCTTCTTGAAAAACGTATACTCCTCTAAAATACCCGGTGCTGACATGTGTTGTATCAAAGATCAAGGCTTGGACATTGTCAGTGAGTCTTCATATTAAATTCAGAAGATAATGAAATACTTTGGATTTAAATTATATCCTGCATAGAGGGAAAGTTGGGCACAATAAAGAGTTTATCCACACCATCACCTGAAACTACCACTGACAGGCGGTCAACATATCCAGTGTGCTGCAAGTGGGTACAGATTCAGATCTTACAGCTTCAGCATGCTCCATCCTGGTCATCGTAAGCACTCCATGTGAATGGTATTCCGTGAAAGTGACAGGACAAAAGATCGCACACAAGCGCTGCTGCGCGGTGATTGATACCAACAATCTCAATGCTTCATGATCAGATCAGCGTATAATATGTCATTGCTATCAAGCACATTTGTCAATTGATGACTAAACAGCAGTCTAGTCTTGACTGCGGTAAGTATAATAGCACAACAGAAATTATTTCAAGGTCATCTACACGACAATGGTTGAGGTTTTGATCAAGCTACAATGAATCAAGATTTCTATCCAATACAACTAGGCCTATATGGTAATATTTCTATGTCGTTGAGCACCACCTTCCAGTTGGACTAGGAAGTTGAAATTTGGCGTCAATAATACTATTGACAGGTCTAACAAATTGAGAGGTTGTCTTGGTATCTAGCTTGAATTTTATTTTTTTAACCACCCTAACATACATACATACATACATACATACATACATACATTTATACATTCATACATACATACATACATACATACATACATACATACATACATACATACATACATGCATACATACATACAAATCTCAAATAACACAGTATGAAAAACGGTATATGTGGGCTACTGAAAACATGAGCTATGTCGAAAAAGCACGAAATGACATTGCAACACACTAACGTGTAAAATTGGATAAATGCCGTAAAAATCGACATATACAATGTATATATGTATGTATGTATGTATGTATGTATGTATGTATGTATGTATGTATGTATGTATGTATGTATGTATGTATGTATGTATGTATGTATGTTTATGTCAGCTTTGTCTGTTGTGAGGAGGTCGTAAAATTATTTCAGGCTGCTCTCGAGAATCTTTGCAACGGTTACACTGGTCAACATAGAAATCGTTACTGACTGGAAAAGGCCCTAATGTGTAGCATCTTGGTGTGCTGAACACGAATATAACCATAAAAAGTTTTGATTGGCTCTCGTTTTGAAAATATTTCATATAGTTCATTCCTTATGTTTCATCATGTAAATTTATGCAGTAGAAATGCGACAATATCCTAAATAAGTCTTCAATGATGTAAGATTCCACCTCATTGCATAATCCCATCACCACAGTTGATTTTGATGAGGATAAGGGTGAGCCGACTTGTTCTTCTCCTGGTCCTTCAGCGTGCAGTGATCCCGATTTTCACTGTGGCGCATCATCAACCCCACACAGAATAACACAGGAAGAACTAAATGACCTTGTTCGTGATTTGGACTTATCCAAAAACAAGGCAGAGTTGCTAGGATCAAGACTCCAACAATGGAATCTTCTAGAAGAAGATGTCACAATCACTTCATATAGAAAGCGCCATCAGCAGTTGGAACCTTTCTTCATGAAGGAAGGTAATCTGGTATTCTGTTCCAGTATTGACGACCTCATGAATGCCTTACAGATCACTCATGACCCACAAGAATGGAGACTCTTTGTAGACTCTTCGACACTGAGTCTTAAGGCTGTGCTTTTGCACAAAGGAAACCGTCTTCCATCTATTCCATTAGCGCATGCTGTCCACGTGAAAGAGACATACGATAACCTAAAACAGCTACTGCATTACATTGACTATAACAGGTACAAATGGCACCTGTGCGGTGATTTGAAGGTAGTTGCCATTTTAATAGGACTGCAGCAAGGATATACAAAATATATATGTTTCTTGTGTGAGTGGCATAGTCGGGCAAGAGAGTTGCACTACGTGCGGAAGGAATGGACTCCCAGACAAAACATGGCAGCTGGACAGAAGAATATCCAGCACCCAGCTCTGGTCGAGGCTCACAAAATCCTACTACCACCCCTTCACATCAAACTAGGTTTGGTGAAGAACTTCGTGAAAGCCATGGACCGCACTTCACCAGCTTTCCGATACCTGCATGAAAAATTCCCTCGACTCAGCGAAGCAAAGATTAAAGAGGGAGTTTTCGTGAACTTTTCAAAGATGACCGCTTCAACAACTTGCTGGAGGGTGATACGAAACAAGCATGGAATGCTTTTCGTCTAGTGTATACAGACTTTCTGGGGAATGTTAGGGCAGAAAACTACAAGGAACTAGTAGAAGACATGCTCAAGCAGTACCAGAAATGTCGCTGCAATATGTCACTGAAGATGCATTTCCTTCACTCCCATCTCGATTTCTTCCCTGACAACTGTGGTATGGTTAGTGACGAACATGGCGAACGCTTTCATCAAGATATCGCAACAATGGAGCAAAGGTACCAGGGAAAATGGTCCACTACAATGTTGGCTGACTACTGCTGGACACTCCGCAGAGATGCTCCCGAACAGCTGTACAAGAGACAGGCAAAAAATCTAAGAACTATATAGTCTATGACCTGGTTTTTACAAATATTAACCGTAAGTGTAGGCCTATCACTATTGGAATGCATGGTGCGATATAAAATTACTTCATTTGAGATTACAAAAAAACTAGAGCCAATTAAGCAATTTCACTGTCATATTCGTGTTCAGCACATAAAACTTGATAAGAACTGACTAATTTCATTTCAGTAACATGACTTTTGTAAAAATTTGTTGTCCAGTGTTATTATTATGCGAGCCGAGTTCATTGGCGCGACACAAAATGTTCGGTGTGTAATAACTAGGTCATGTGTCAGAGCCTTGTAGTATAGTCTAGCTTGTTGAGAGTACTGTTGTAGGCCTACCTTTACGCTTCGAGCGAGTCTTAAGCACCTAGCCTATTCCATCATGATGCCGGTAGATTGATGATGATTGTTTTTGGTAATCTAGTATTATTAACGGAGGAATGACCTGCGGACTGGATTAAGTCAATCTTCGTTGCGATTCCGAAAGTCAGGGGAACAACGAAATGCGAGGAGCATAGAACTATTGCCTTGATCAGCCATGCGAGCAAGATAATGCTCAGAGTTCTGCTTGGCAGGATGCAGACGGTGGCAGAGGAGGAGCTATCGGACGTACAGATGGGATTCAGGAAGGGAGTGGACACAAGAGACCAGATTTTCAACTTACGAATCATCATTGAGAAAGCAAGAGAACATCAAACGCCTCTGTATATAGCCTTCATAGACTATAAGAAAGCTTTTGACTCGGTGAAGCATAAGAAACTCTGGACAGTGCTAACAGAAATGGGAGTAGACAGCCAAGTGGTGAAGGTTTTTAAAAGCCTGTATGACAACCAGCAGGCAGCGGTCCGCATAGACAAGGAAATCACGGAATGGTTCAGGATTGGAAAGGGGGTGAGGCAGGGCTGCCTGATATCACCACTGTCATTTAACGGGTACTCAGAGAAGGTGATGAGAGAGTCTGCGGATATACTTAGCTGGATCGGAGTAACGGTAAGCGGACGGACAATAAACAACTTGCGATACGCGGATGATATCGTACTCGTCGCTACATCAAAAGAAGCGCTCCAGCAACTAATGGACAGAGTGAATGAAACATCTAAGAAATATGGGCTGGAAATAAATATCAAGAAAACAAAAATGATGGCGGTGAGCAGAAATCGAGAGAGGATAGCGATCGCATGTAATGGAGGAATCTTGGAGCAGGTGGAGTCGTTCCGTTACCTAGGCGTCATAGTGGAAGAGAGTGGAGATGGAGGCAGGGAGATTAGAGCCAGACTGGGGATGGCGCGAACGGCCATGGGGTCTCTGACTACGCTGTGGAAGGACAGAACCATTGGAGCAGGGTTGAAGCTAAGGCTTATGGGGTCACTGGTGTGGCCGGTGGCGCTGTACGGCTGTGAAACTTGGACGCTAAGGAAGGAAGACAAAAGAAGAATATCAGCGTTTGAGATGACAACATATAGAAAGATGCTGAGAGTCAGCTGGAAGGAGTTTAGAACAAACGAATCTATACTGGAAGAGCTGCAGCCGGAGCGGCGCCTGCTGGAGGTTGTGAAAGGAAGGAAGCTGAACTACTTCGGACACATGATCAAATCAAATCAAATCAAATCAAATCATTTTATTCTGTAACCAATCACTTATTACAGTCAAACAAAATTACATGTAACATATTCAATTGGGAATGGCCACAAGGATGGGCCCTGAAGGGATCACTGACCCCGCTAATAGGGCCACCTACATACTTGTGAAACAAAAAGATGGGACGGCCGACAATTGCTATTAACTAAGAGGTGAATTATTACAATGATTACAACTATACTTCAGATATCTTAACTAAACAAGAGAAAAAAAGTAAACTCTTAACTAGATAAAAAAAAGAGTAAAGATTAGTAAATGCAAAACAAGTATGCGCGAGTGGCTTAAATAGACCATCATTATGATACTTCATAATACATTGTTGCTATTACCAACTAGGTGAGAGCGTAACTTTTTCTTAAATAATGATAATGATGGAGATTGCCTGACTTCTAGAGGGATTTTATTCCAGATTGAGGGACCAGTGGCTCTAATAGAGAATAGACGGGAATTAGTGCGAGCAAAGATACTTATGTAGTTCGACGAGTTTCTTGTTGAATGAGAATGGATCTGTGAACCAAGATTAAAGAATCCCTTGAAAACAGGAGGGAGCAAACCGTGGTCAAAGCGGTACATAAATTCTCCTGATTGATAGAGTTTAATCTGCTCAAATTTTAATATGTTAAAATCACAAAATAATGGGGTAGTATGCGATAAATATGCAGTACCAGCCACTTTGCGAATCACCCTTTTTTGGAGTGTTATCAGTCTATGCAGTCTAGTAGTGTAGGTAGATGCCCATATTAGATTACAGTATGCTAAATATGGATACACAAGCGAATAATATAATTTTACACGGATAGAAGGAGGTAAGAGGTAAGCAGTACGTGCTATTATCCCAGTATTTTTAGCAATTTTTGAGGAAATGTATTTTATATGATCTACCCATGTTAAATGCTGATCTACATATACTCCCAGGAATTTTGTGGATTCTACCCTAGAGAGATGAGATCCATTAATACTTAGTAAAGGCAGCTGGGAGGGACAGGGTTTCCTATGAGACCTAAATAGGATATAGTTCGTTTTAGTAAGATTAAGTGTAAGTTTATTGGCACAAAACCAATCTGCTGCTAATGTCAGCTCCGTATTTACTATTTGAAATAGGGTTTCCAGAGAACTATGAGAATAGAAGACATTCGTATCGTCTGCAAACAATATGAAATATAATTTAGAAGAAACATTGGGGAGGTCATTTATATAAATTAAAAATAGTAGGGGGCCCAGGTTAGAACCCTGAGGTACTCCATATTTAATTGCTTTTAGTGCTGAGAAGGAGCCATTGCAATAGACACATTGCGAACGACTTTCTAAATAACTTTTAAACCACTGAAGTTGAATGCCTCGTATACCATATCTTTCCAATTTGCTTAATAAGATCTCATGATCTACCGTATCGAAGGCCTTAGCCAAGTCAAAAAAAACACCTAGTGAGTACTCATTTCTTTCAATGGCAGCAGAAATTCTATCTTGCATACTTAACAGTGACATAGATGGAGAATGCCCAGCTTGGAAACCGTGTTGGGAAGAAAATATAATTTCGTTCTTTGCAAGAAATTTATTGATGCGTTCATACATGATTTTCTCAAAAAATTTTGAAAAGTAGGGAAGAACGGAGATGGGCCTGTAATTAGTAAAATTGTCTTTGGCACCCTGTTTAAAAATTGGCACAATTTTAGCTGTTTTCAGAGCTTGGGGGAAAATGCCATAAGTGAAAGAACAATTTATGATTTCAGCCAATGGCTGAGCAACCATAGCTAAATATTTGCTAGCTATGCATGGGTCAATATCATCTATCCCCTTACTATGTGTGAGACGGATTGAATTAGTTAAGTTCAAAACCTCCTCTGGGGAGGTTGGAAGAAGGCCAAATGATTCCGGGAGTGGGTTTTTCAAAAATTTAGTAAAGGAATTTGAAGAATTTGGTATATCATCAGCAAGGGATTTAGCAATATTCGCAAAATACTCGTTAAATTTATTTGCCATTATATCAGCATCATTAGTCCTGGTTCCATCAATGATTAATCCCTCAATGGAGGAATCAAGATTTCCCATTTTTACTATTGATTTAATCAATCTCCAGGTCTGTTTTAGATCATTATTGCATTTGCAAAATTCAGCAGCATAATAATTTCGCTCAGCCTTCATTCTCACAGTTTTAAATTTATTTCGATACTTTACGAATTTGTTCTTATTGTCCAATGTGGGTTTCTTAATATATTTTAGGTAAAGCGATGCCTTTTTTTTAGTAGATTTTAACAATCCTTTGGTCATCCAGGGTTGTTTGAATTCTTGTCTATTCTTTCTTGTTTGGTAACTCATAGGAAAGGCTTTTTCATAAATACTTTTATACTGACTCAAAAATAGGTCATAAGCAGTGTCAACATCCCCAGAGGCACATGCTCCCATGACCGAAGACCACCTCGAGTGGGAAAGCATTTCCCCAAAGTTTTTCATTTTCTCATCAGTTATTATTCTAGAAGCATGTGATCTCTTGTACATGGGTTTAGAGGACTCAAAGTTAAATCTAATGAGAATCGGCAAATGATCAGAAATATCGGATGCAATGATGATTGAGTCAATAATATTAGACCATGCATTAGTAAAGAGATTGTCTATTAGAGTAGAAGATTGAGGTGTGATTCTTGTTGGCCTGGTTATGGCAGGTAAAAAGTGGTGCGAAGTTATGCAATTGTAAAATATATTAGAAGCCTTATGCTCATCAATTTTAAGCAAGTCAATATTAAAATCACCAATTAATACCACTTCTTTGTTTGTTAGGGATACTTCAGACAGTAGGCTTTCTATCTCAGTATTGAAAAAGTCCAGGTTCTGGCCTGGGGGCCTGTAGACAATTCCCATCAAGAGTGTGCCCCTTTTTTGCAAGATTTTTACAAATAGCCCCTCATATGAAGCATGAGTGGAGTTGTTTTGTGATAGATGATATATTTGAAAGGAGATATCCTCTCGTATGAACATACCCACTCCCCCGCCTATACCGCCCAGCCTGGGTCTATGAATGAATTTATATCCTGGTAATGTGACAAGATCCTCCGACTCAGTCTTAAGCCAAGTTTCTGACACAGCCAAAACTGAGATGGACAGTGACTTCATTAGAGCCTCAATTTCAGTTAGCTTCCCTAGTATGCTTCTGCAATTTATATGGAGTACAGAAAAATTTGGTGGCGTAGTACTGCTTTTAGACTGCAAGATATGTGGTGAGGAGTAAGTACAGTTGAATGGTAGGTCAGTGAAGTAATTATGATCAGGATCAATGTCAATATTGTTTAACAAGGAGCGGCTATCACCATCATCCATTGTCAGCACCAGCTCCAATTCATCATCAACAGTAACAGTTCTTAAATTTTCAAGACCAGATGCACACTCTACAAATTCCAAATCGCTCTCAATGTGATTAAAAGGAAAAATAATAACAGCACAATCAAGGCACAACTCCAAACTAGATGAGTTAAGAGATCTCACTTCATTACCGGTGCAGTGGGATTTGCTACTACACGCCATACAAGTAAACATATCGGGCAAAGTCTTAACTAAGGCCATATATGGCTACAAAAAAAATAGTCTGAATGAAACACAGTCAACAGGACTGTCTCTATAAACAGTTCCAACACAACCACAATAAACAGGTCAGCATAAAGTGCAGCAACCACTAGAAAGACCGACAAACAGAAAGAAAAAAAAATCATGCTGATTGGACAGACATTATGAAGCATGAGTGAAAATAATACTAATAGAAACAGTGAGATGCAACAAGAAAACGAAATTCATGAACCTGTGTTCATGTGAAAATTCCACCGATTTAAATAAACTCAACTTGGAATCTCGAAAACACGTGCCATGTAATGGAACAGCAACATAAAACCACTGGGTTAAAACCAATGAATCAAATTAAATCAAATCAGATAATGACAGAATTCTTCTCGGTTTCTCTTCTTGTGCATTAGTTAGTCTGGTATGTGTGACCTCACCAGTTGTCCAGGCTGAGAACAGTTGCTTTTCTCTGACCAGGCTCCGAGCCTTCGCGAAGATAGAGGATTGAAGCTTAGTGAGATGCTGGTTGATATACACCGCAGGCGTTCCCGTGTTGGTAGTGATCAGAGCCGACAAGCTGCCGGCATTCATATGTCAGGGCTATCTTGACGGAAAAAGGGCTCAGGGAAGGCCGAGGAGAAGATGGATGGATGACGTGGAGGAATGGACGGGGATGGTGATGGCGGACTGTGTGAGGATCGCGAGGAACAGACAGCAATGGAGGAAGATGACGTCGTCGACTCTGATCCCCGATCCGCAGCAATGAGGATGGTCACGACGGACGAAATGCTTCGTTCCAGTGGCCGAGGGCAACGACGACGACGAGTATTATTAACAACTTAACAAGACTAAAAGAAATTACTTTCTAGTGAAATTGTGGATCAGTAATAGGCTACAATAATACATGTTCCCAACGGGTACTTAAATATGCCGATGATAGAATCTGATACTTCATCGACCCTGATAAGATTCAAACATCGGTCGGTTGTTGACTGTTACAGAAGATCTGTTCCTCTCACTTTAGCGTGGAAGATGATTGACTGAAAGCTTGTACTGGGAGTTACCATGTCCAGGGATTTTCTGGCTACTCAGCATATTAAGCTGCACCCTGGAACATGCATTAGTTCCTCCTATGCGAATTTTGCTCCATACCTTAGTTCAGTGTCCTATGACCTGTTCACCGGCAGCACTTTTAAAATTCTCTGATAAAGATAGCTTATACCTTATGTAAGTTTATAGGTTAATGGCAGACGATTACTTCTGCCTAAATCTCAGCTCAATTTCTTCTTCTTCTCTGTTGCCACTGATGGTAGTTTGTCATTCATTCTTTTAAAGAAGCGAGTAGGCTATATGGAGGATCAAAAAATAATCGCTTAAGGGTTTTGCCAATATCCTCAATATGTTCAATCATATTTTACAAGCTTCAAGCTAATTCATATTGACATAACTGTAGTAGACCTACTAATAATATTGTGATTGCCAAGCACATGCCTTAATCAACTGATTACTTGTAAGTTATTACTATGCTGTTTCTATTAATGTTTCTCATGAACTACTCCATTGAATTTTTGACCTCTGACTCAGATGACACGGTATAATAACCCATGCATAGTAGCGCACAAGCGGGGATCATTAGGTTACCAGTAGTCCACCGGTTGGTCACTTAACCGAGACGGCGACGATTCATAGAAAAAATCAATACGAGAGACGCACTCTTGTTGTCATGGCCAGATTCAATAACAGTGTCTCTAATACCATTATATGCCAGTGCCAGTCGTTCGCATTGCTAAAGGAACAACTCAAAACAGGTTGCCGCTCAGTTACAACATTAAGCCGAGCTGTTCATCATTAACATGATATTCGGTGGTTAAGAGAGCGTATTGATCTCGATTGCTGTACCGTCCGTCTGCCTGTCGTTAAAACGATCGTCCTGTGTGGTATGAGACAATCATCTGTTAGTCTACAGATGAACGAAACAGACCTACCGGAGTGTATTATGTGTGTATGTGTAATTGTGTATGCATGTATGTATGTAGGGGAGACTGGGGTCGAAAGTAATACGGGTTGAATGTAACAAGCATCACTGCGGCAAAACTGAAGAGCGGGGGACCAGCGTATACCGATCAAAACGTAGATACAGTCGAAAAACTAACGTGTACAAAATTTCGACGCTGAATTATTGAGAATAATTTTTTTATAAATCAAAGAAAAAAATTTGGCACAAAAGTGTGTTTCATACTTTTTCATTATTTTTCTCATGGCCCGCGGTATTCACGTTTGACATTTTCACTGATTGCCATATGTAGAAGAGTATTCATTCAGGCAGCGTTTGTGTAAGCGATATAAACGAAAGTTGGTGTTTTCCAAAGATATTAAATAAAAACCAGTCGCATGTGATAACGGGGATGGATGTAACACATCAGGCGGGGTTGGATGTAACATGTTACAACCTGCCCCAATGTATGTTACTATAGAGGCCCCAATGGATTTTTCAACCGGATTTCAAATTATAAAACTAGATAAGACAGCCTAGACCTTATTGGTAAGCATATGATTGTAGATTTATGAATTAAAAAAATTGTAGGCCTTTTAATTATTGCAGTGTATAAGAGTTGTTCCTCAAAGAATGAGGAATTACAAACGTAAACGAACGAAGGGTATAGAAACAATATAAGAGGGAACAAACAGTTATTGAGGGAATGCGCCCTGTCGCTTGATGCAGAGGAATTGAAAATCTGTCATGTCAAACAATTATTGACCCCTACCGGCTTATAAAGAAGCAGTTACGAAATGCTGGTAGCTACAGATGATATTGAACCGAATGTAGCACACGGCAGAAATAGAAAGGTTCTTCAGCTGACGAAGAAATTATTCTGATGGAGCATAGTCTACAGAGGGTGCTTCTTCCATTTACATTGGTCTTTCACCCAGAGAAGGGAGAAAACTAGCATTTCCTGTCAACCTTCACTGCGACCAATAACGTCGAAGAAGTTCAGATTGCCAGGAGATCTGCGGAAGACCTTGCCTCCCAAGCTCTATTGTGTGTGCAGGGTTTGGTAAAGGCGGAGAAAGGTGGTTTAGGTGCACTGCATGTGGCTATTGGGCACATAAAGCATGCACTGATGCAGATCGTCCGTGGTTACATGTTTGCGATCACTGCAAGTGACATAGCTAACCAAGACGCACCTATTATGGGCCAAAACCATACACTAATCGCGAGAGTAGGCCTAGCTCTGACCTCTCTCGAACATTGAAACAATATCCAAAAGTATTCAATTTCTTACTATCCCAAACAGTGTTACATCTTACCCCGGTTAGTGTTACATCTTACCCCGATACCGTGGTCGAAAGTAACACTCAGAGGGGCTCACTATTTTTATGGTGTCGCCTGTATTTGATGCGCAAGCCACTTGATACCTTGCCATTATATAGCTAAGATGTTAGGCTATCGTTTGTTGCGAGAATATTGCAATTATATTTATTACAAATACCAAAATACATGTAAAATTCGAAATTTGTTACATTCATCCCCAGTCTCTCCTATGTGCGCATGTATGTATGTATGTATGTATGTATGTATGTGTGTGTGTATGTATGTATGTATGTATGTATGTATGTATGTATGTATGTATGTATGTATGTATGTATGTATGTATGTATGTATGCATGTACGTATGTATGTATGTATGTATGTATGTATGTATGTATGTATGTATGTATGTATGTATGTATGTATGTATGTATGTATGTATGTATGTATGCATGTACGCATGTATGCTGGATAAATTATCTATTCAGAAGTAGTCGTCACTGAGCGTATTTTGAAACCCGACTGTAGGTCTAATGTTGGTGCTGTTGCGTTTACATATAGCTACACTAGCGTGTCTGCCCTAAGTAGACCTTAACGTTGGAGTCCGATACGCATGAAATGCTCTCTTTGTCTACTGCATGACAGCGGAAAATTACTGTGTGTTTACGTTGTCATAGGAACAACTAAACATTAGTGTGCGCGGCTAATAGATCGATCGATTGCAACAACGCAGTAACTCGTTCTATGCAACACATCTGCTGCCAGAGCACGTAAGACTTATTATAACTTACGTTTGATTATAATATACAATGTACATATATCAGAAAAATAAATAGGTAAGTGCTTAGGCCTAATAATTGTAATTACATCCATATATAATATCGTTATATCCTAATGCATAATATATGTCTAGACCAAAAATTGTGTATGTATATATATATATTATATAGGCCGTGTCCTGGGCACGACGTTAAACTGCATCCATCCTCCGCCACAGGGAACCAACAACGTCCCTGCGCCGGTCCTAAACCCGGACAAAAGGAGGAAGGTTTGCCAAATGGGTGGCGATACGCTGGCAGTAAAGGATCAAGACGATTGAAATCCGCAAAAACCACGGCACAAATGACAGAGCGACCCAGGTGCTTCAAGGTGTCATGATGTGGAGCTGACATGCACAGGCCGGTCAGGACAGACCGGCGGAGAGAGTCGGAGGAGAGAGCATGGGACACATACGGGCATTGACCCAGGTTGTCCTTCATGCCTCTCTCCCAATATTCTCTTCAATCAGACAAGTTGGTCTAGTTGCTCCAAGATGTTAATGGTATGGACCTGTTGACCGGACCAGTTGAAGCTGGGCAGCATGACACGAAACAGACTCAGATAGAGAGTGGCGTCGGACCCCTACGGGCATTTAGCCCAAGGATTTTGATGATGATGATGATGATGATGATGATGATGATGATGATGATGATGATGATGATGATGATGATGATGATGATGATGATGATGATGATGATGATGATATAGGCCTATAATTTTGATAGGGCAAATTCAATTCGTGAAATAGAAATGTTTTCGGATCAGGGGTTATTTTAACGTGCAGCTGGACACAAAGTGTGTAGTTGGGAAAGAGTTTTGTGCAGTTGAAAATCAGATCTTGTGCAGTTACTTTTTGCCTAGTTGCGTGAACCGACGAGAAGTTAGTGGTAAAAAGTTGGACACAAACATGATAGTAACAGTCCAAAGTGAACATCTTTGAGGCGGTTTAATGGAGTGATAATTATGTTCAGGAAAAGAGCAGGCCTGTTGAAATTTGGCGTGAACCATAGAATAGATATGATGATTACATGCAGTTTTCAAGTCAAGCATTAGACTTATACGGCGAAGGTCACCCGTGTGCATGAAGTAAGAGCGGGGAACATGGGTGATGTAATCGAAGACAAGGTTCTGCTAAAAATCACACATAGGCTGCAGACAGAAGAATTTGCAGTAGGCTAAATTGTATGGGCGGATGCAGATTCAAGGCCTGCTGTAGGTTGATATCCTGATAAAGTTGTAAATGCCGGGGTTATCCTTCATACCATAATGACAACTTCTTGGCCATCGCATAGTCTACTTTCTCCTGCTTTTGCCGCTTACTCTGACAAGCTGAAGCAGGAAGGCACGTAGACAGTCAGACGCATAAAGCAAAAATAGTCTACTATAATATAACAACCCAAGTATCTAACTGGAGACAGGCGATGGAAAGAAAAGAATTAATCAGGCAGACATCCAGACTGAGCTAGCCTTTCAGCCACACAGGCTATCCAATACATACATACATGATATAGGATTGTAGGTCAATGCATGCTCAAATTTTCTTCCAAATTCTCCATCTATTCCCATATTACACGCACCCTTTTTGAGTTCCATCCAAAAATCACCATCCTCAGAATCTGAAAGATGCACGTAGGTCTATGTTATTGAACTATAGCATCTCGCACAGGGGTGTACTGTAGACTTAGATGGGATAGGATCGAGGAACGGAGCCCAGAACTTGTTGTGGTGACTGAGATGCTTATATCTTATATGCCAAAATATTTCAGAAATATTATCACAAACATTATTATAGATTTCTACGGTGTTATCCACTGCTTGTCCATAATTATCAATTTTGATACAGATGACAACCTAAACTGCCACCATTGCGTTGTGTAAATTTAAAAATTAAGATACAGGTAGGGTGGAATTATTCAAGTCTTAAACCACATTTCTGAGTACCAGATTATGATTGAATTTGTCAAGGTAACAGCCTAACATGCTATTACAACAGTGGGCAAATGACTTTTTCAAACAATGGGCGATAAAAGAAAATTGAGTAATTTTTTAAAATGACAGCTTTAAATGCCAGATTGACAGCGTGCAAATGAAAAAATTAAGCAATAAGGAGGAGACTCTCCAAACTCTAAAATAAAACCATAGCTGTCAGCATTTAAAAAGAGCAATTTTGTTCAGATGACAGTTACAGTGTGGAAATTCAGAAATGTAAACAATGGGAAGGGGCATTTATTGAAGTCTCAAACCATGCCTTTTGGCGTGAAATTTGTGAGCAATTTTTAAGATCACAGTCTAAAAGTTGCCATTTTAATATTGTAAAAAGTATTTAAACAATGGGACGGGACACTTTTTAAAGTCCTAAACCATGACTATCAGCACTGAAATGATGAGCAGCCTCGCTAAATTACAACTTAGAATACACCAGTGCACTGTGGAAATGAAACAAAATTCGAAAATGGGATTGGTACATCACCTTCCAAACCCCTACCCAGCTAGGTGCTCGTGCATTGGAAATTATTGTCCTTCGGTCGCTCGTTCGTTTCCCAAACCCAGGACCAAGTCTGCGGCTATGTTCACACACACACACACACATTCTGGTTCTCATGATTGAATGACACCAGAGCTTGTAGCATATAAAATGTCCAGCAGTCGTACCCTAAGCCAAGTCATGGTGTGGTAAAATATCATTTACATGTAGATCGGCGACGCGGCTCCTGGTTAAAACTGCTATTAACCTAAACAGTACATATTCGTGTTGATGCAGGTGTCAGTATAGGCCTATCGATCAATAAGGACCATTTGGGAGGTGTTTGCTAATGATATTTATCGGTCTTATATCGTATTTTGCAGTTAGTGGGTTTAAATTTGAAATTAGCTCAAAGATTTTATTTCTTGAGGAAATATCTCATCTTGTCTGCTAGCTTTAGCTTTAGCAAAACAATATCATGTTGATCTTAATGACCAGGATTTCAGAGCAGAAAAGCAACATTTAGACGTACCCTTACATAGGCCTACTAGCGAAACTTTGGAAGGGTCCAGGAACATAGGACCATTGAACTTTATTACACTTAACAATCTTTCTGAGCTATTTCCAATTCCAGCAACAGCAGCGTATCTGTATGGGATCTTTAAGAGATCTCTAGTCGATTAAGGATATTGAAAAGTCTAAACGTCTAAGAACGTCTAGCTGATTTCATTCGTTAATTCATTTGGAGATTTTGCCATGATGAACTTTGAGTCAAACATTGTCATAACAATTGATTTTGATCTTTAATATGAAGTTTTATAAAGACGTAAAATCTTAATATTCAAACATCTAAAGCTCCAGTCGAAGGCCAAGCGCAAAGCACCAGCTTATTAACGAGCGCTCACCAAAAGCTGCTTCAGCTTTGGGGGACAAATCCTTGGTCAAGGACTTTCTTATGTCCAGTCTCAAAATACGTCATTTATGTGCAGTCGAGAAAATTCCTTAAAATAACCTCTGTTTCGGATGATGCTATCCACTAGTCTTGGCAATTACAACAGTATTCGAACACAATCAATAAAATTGAAATTGCTAAAAAATATCAAAATGCCGCATGTGTCAATGTGTCAATGTGAGACAAAATGGGTATTCAGACACTTCAGGAGCAAAGCCTTGGAGCTAAAACTATAATCGCCGTTTGCAATAATGAGTGCGGCAGGGCCGTCTTATGGTCATTGTAGGCCCTATTCACTTTTGCATAATATTTATCAATCTATTCGTAGGCCCCTGGGGCCTATCCAACTAAACTCTGTATTATTTCAAACTGCAACACATTTACATTATTTCTTAAAATTATGCTGAACCATGTTTTGTAAACGCATTCATTTTAAATCTCAGTCTACTTTTTGTAACATTTATTTTCGATATCCGCTAAATTTAATATTTCCGGTTTCCGATTTTCGACTTTCGGTTAGCGGCGTTTCGGTCTAAATTCTAATGGAAAATCGCCATCGCTTTTTAAATTTTAATTAATTTTGTTAAATTATTAATTTAATACAAATTTTTAAAAAATCATGTCTGATATTGACAAGAGGAAACATGAGTCTGGATTTGAGAAACGAAAGAAAAAGGAACAGAAAGATGAAGCACTAAAAAGATCAAGATCAAGGATGCGTAAAACAAATTTATAAATACAAAATATTGCAACAAGACTGCCTACTGTGCCTAATGGATAAGACGGCCCTGGAGTGCGGAGAAGTTTATAGTTAAATTGAGAATTAAGAAATATGCCATTGATAAGAGGTGACTGGCTCAATGTCAACTGCCGTGCCTTCATTGAGAAGAACAAAATAATCGCCCCACATATCCGGATATTTACCCGACGGAGTGCTATATTGGGGAAATACCATAATCTGCGGTAAAAGGCCATCAACTTTTTTAACAGAAAAAAATGGTAGGCCTAATTTAAAAAAGGTCGTCAGAAATTTTGGTTCTCAAAAAGATGGAAAATTTCGTCGGCGAATCAGCCATTCGTCATCCCAAAATCTCGCGTCCTTCCTTCGTCCCCCGCAAGTTGTAGACAAAATCTCCGCCCATTCATTGAATGCTGATTAAATAGATTTTGTGGAATCGACGAAATTAGGCCTACTTCTGTTTAATTAGAGCTTAATTGACGAAAAAATAACTGTTCTCAATATCGAAGTTGAATTGATGAAAAAGTAGACCTAATAATTGGATTGATCGAAAGGTTTCTTGTAAAGTTAATAAAATGATACCGCTGCATTTTGGCGAATAATTTTGGGCGCCAATACGATAGATTTTCCAACTTAAAATTGCTAAAAGTGATGCTTCGCAACTTTAAAGCTGAGCGTAGGGTATCAGCTTATTCGCGAAAGCTGCATCAAGTCAGAGAAGACATTTAGGTTTGGCCTATATCGTCAAGTGAATGAAACGGAGGTTTTATGCGTCGTGTGCGATTGTTCCCAATGACAAATTTATAAATGGCCGCCTGTAGAATCTAAGCTAGCGCTGGGCTCAAGTTGTTGCAATTGTCACTACGCATTTATTGATCGACATTAAACGGCTTATTTGCTCCATTACCATTAGGCTACTATTTTGTCAATCAACCATTTCGTGTGAAGGACTTGATCAAGGTCCGTTATTTCGCTTACACCTGCATATTGTTTAACTGCTTGAAGAAAAATATTAAATGATTGCATCTATAATACGTGCATGTATGCTACAATTATTGTGCATATCATCAGCTTTGCGAAGGTGCAGATCACTAACACAACCATGTAAACTTACGTCGCGTTTTCTCGGGTTCATAAAATACCCATTATTTGTGTGCAGATACTTGTATGTGTACATAGACTACATAGATAAACACAGACATCGAGAGAAAGAGGACACTCAAACGATGTTGAGTTTTATTCAGGAAACATCGACACGATACTCCAGCATCGACTCCAAGCAAACCACTTAATTTTAAAGTTCCGATGTTAAAACCTTTACTTTTTCGGTCGGCGTCGCTTGTCTACATATTTTACTCTTGAAGACCTGTGTGGCTTGACACATGCACGATTCCCTTACCTGTGACAAGCACGCCAGCGCATTCCTGCAGCGCCCACACATTGCTTACTATGCTACACGTATCTATCAATTCCAATAATTCTATCATTCTTGATTGAATACAATTATTTTGGGCGACCTCTTTACTTGTCTCTCCTATTATCCTGCTGAATGTATGTCTCTCTGTCTAAATTCCTGAACGTCTTTCTCACTCTTCCCTGTATGTCCCTCTCTGCCTTCAATCTATCTATCTATCTATCTATCTATCTATCTATCTATCTATCTATCTATCTATTAGGGTGGTCGTATCTGTAATGGCAAATTTTCAACTTCAGTTTCATTCTTTCTCCAACCCACCATTTGGTGCCACTTGGTAAAAGACTGATGTAGCCCAAAAATTATCCCGATTGAAAAATATTTAGGACTAGCACAACGTGTTTGAAGTTTTGCATTTTACGAAATATCATCGTCTTTTTGAGTATAAGGATAATTTAGTCGCATTTTGGACCTATGACTAGTTTTAACAGAAAGACTACATTCGCTTACTCAAGTTCAACTGACAAGTATGCCTGACTTCTACAATGTTGATATTGGTTTATTATATATTTTTATGAAAAAAATGACCATCGCAATAGTATTTGACGCGTGAGCCTCTGAGATCGATGACCATAAATCTATACTTGTTAGCCAACACATTGCTATGTTCTTTTTGATAGGCCTGATTTCTATCTACAGCAATCCTTTTTTACACTAGAAACTCTTTATTACATGCTTAACTTTAATACAAATTCTGATAAAACACGAGCAAGGACCCCAATAGTAGTTGAACTAGAGTAAAATACTGCTAATATTTTAGTTTATTGTGGCAATCAGAGCAGAATGACACAGCGCATCACAGATAAAATTTATCAAGAGCTGCTGTAAAACAAATTAATTAAAATAGATGTTGAAATTATTGAGATCATAATTTTTTTATAGCTCTATGAAATTACTTATTACCACATGGGAGTCAAGGAGCAGTTTTTAAACAACTTCTAAAGAGAGCATCGTAATTGAGTGCCTTGTGAAACCTACTCACAAGTTGTCTATTTCATAATATGACATTTATCCCATTAAAAAATACTTTTAGAGTTGAAAGAATGAACACAGAGTCAAAAAATTGACACAGAAACTGCTGTCAAGAGTGGACATAAATTACACTGCCTTTATTAACTATTGTAAATTAACTACCTAACTACCTACTACCTATTATAAATTAGTATGAAAGGCGATGGTGTCAAACACGTAAGCTATGAACAACTCAAAATCTCTACATCATGCTCAGCAATGGATCTAGGTGAAATTACAGTGGCCACCAGGACATCTCAGACGACCAACCAATCCAAGAGAATAGGTATCGGTATAGCACCCTCAGGACAACACCCATTGCTACACTCGTTGTGGCAGATGAACACTTTCTTTGGGCAACATGCCAGAGATTTCACTTTGAGGGAAGTGTATTGTGAAAACTACACCATACCTCAAACCCGTGCAAAAAAGAAATGCAATTTGATTGTGAGATAGAGTAATAATGCCTCAGGTTGAAAACATATTAGCTTAAATCTGAGATAAAAGTTCTCATCTAAATTGGGTTGCTACTTTTCAATATTACACCATTTCCTTGTGCCCAGTAACCCCATGAAAAATGACGGTAAAAAATAAATATTTCTGAGAAATCAGACCTCATTAAGAATATTGGTGATTTTGCAGAATCAATTAATTACGTAGGACACAGATGAAACCACAAAACCTGCATATTTATCTCTATTAATTATATACCATTACTGTTCCCTTACAGTCTAAGAAAAATAAGCTATTATTACCAATCAAGACAAGGCAAAACAAGTAGTGTTTGTAAAGACATAAGATATGATAGCTGTTATCTGTGATACGGTGTGTTATACAGGTTTTTTTGCCTTTGAGGAATTTCTCCTGAAGTGGCGCTATATAAATGGATGATTATGATTACGATAATCATCATTATGTTTAAGTATGGACCAACTACAAGTACTTCAATTGATTCCTGGTTTGAAGATTCCAGGTTGATTACAACCATGTAGCTACTTTTGAGCATTAGAAGACTTGCTATTATAAGGGTAAAACTTTGATGGCGTTGTGCTAGTACTAAATATTAATATTTTCTCTTGCAACTTTTTGTGTGATGTTTCTGAGAAGATTGACACCAAATGGCGCCTTGGAGAACATTCAATTCCAACTTTCATTTTTAACGACCACCCTACTATCTATCTATCTATCTATCTATCTATCTATCTATCTATCTATCTATCTATCTATCTATCTATCTATCTATCTATCTATCTATCTATCTATCTATCTATCTATCTATCTATCTATCTATCCATCCATCCATCCATCCATCCATCCATCCATCCATCCATCCATCCATCCATCCATCCATCCATCCATCCATCCATCCATCCATCCATCCATCCATCCATCCATCCATCCATCCATCCATCCATCCATCCATCCATCCATCCATCCATCCATCCATCCATCCATCCATCCATCCATCCATCCATCCATCCATCCATCCATCCATCCATCCATCCATCCATCCATCCATCTATCTATCTATCTATCTATCTATCTATCCATCCATCCATCCATCCATCCATCCATCCATTCATCTATCTATCTATCTATCTATCTATCTATCTATCTATTTATCTATCTATCTATCTATCTATCTATCTATCTATCTATCTATCTATCTATCTATCTGGCTATCTATCTGGCTATCTATCTGGCTATCTGGTTATCTGTCTGTCTAACTGACTGTCTGTCTGTCTGTCCATCCATCCATCCCTCCATCCATCCAGCGATCCATCTATTCACAAATCTATCTGTTTGTCTGTTTTCTGTCTGTCTGTGTCTGTCTATAGACATACCTATCTACCTATCTACCTGTCCAACTATCTACCTATCTCTTCGTCTTTTACTCTCGAATGCCTCTGGGTGTCTCAAATACCTTCTACACTGACCTTTTACATCAATATTTTCACTTGCCAAATAAAATGTATTGGGCGCGTGAAAACATTGAAGTAAACATTTATATCTAATGTTTCTGTGAATCACATTATAAATGATAGACTTGGCGATTAGAATGAAACTTTATTATAGTTTTGTCTAACTTAGGCCAAAATGAATTTTCTTGATGACGTTACCATGTTGTTGCGTTTCTTATAAATTTAGTGATTTATTCTTCCATGGCCAATCGTGTTATATTATTTACTATACTTTTTAAAGCGGGTCTGCTTTCTTCATTATCATTCGTGGGGCGCGGTGGTGTAGTGGGTATGTTCGCTGCCTTGTAGCCGAAGGGTTGCAAGTTCGAATCTACCTCAAGTCGCCGCTTAGGGACGTTGGACAAGTCCTTCACTCGCAATTACTCAGCGCTTCGGCGTGAACCTCCGATGCAATGTCCGCGCTGTAGTCGGGAGCGCCTCTGAGTAGGGAACTTGACGGAGCGCTACAAGTGCACATACAAACAATTTGTGATGCCTCGGTATTTAGTGGACCACCATTTTTTCTTGATCACCTTTCTGAACCGTGTCGACATGGAGTGTTTGAACTCTCTCGAAATGAGAAAAATTAAATAATACATTTATTAGCACTAGTCTTGATGTAAGAACTAGTGTCACAGTGTGTAGTGTATTGGCTGTCCAGAACCCGCTTTACGAACTCACGACGCTTCTCCAAATCTCTTGGTCAGTTGATTGCTTGTGGGCTTGTTCACGGTCGAGTAAACACCCTTAAAGTAAAACCCTGGATACGGCCTTGTCTAGCAACGTAGGCTGTATATTGTATAATATGCCGATTCGGATAATTTTATAGTAGACGCTATATATATTATGCTATTACTTTTAGAGTCTATTTTGAATAACCTAAAAGGATCGCAAACCAACTTCAGGTAGGTGTAGCTGTCAAGAATGCACCGCAGAACAGTCAGTTACTTGATTCTCTTGGCAACTGTACTCTCTCAGTCGGGTAAGAAAAATTTAATGTGAATCACCAGCCTATCTAACAATAATAAAAATATTGTGTCTCATTAATATACAGGGTGCGCCAAAATACCCCAAGTTGTTTGCCAATATCTTGACCAAAAGTAAGAATTTCGAAATGAAATTTTACAGTCTTCAAGACAATTCATAGATACCGATGATGGCCAGATTTCATCAAAATACTTCAAGCAGAACAAAAGTTATGCCACTTTTGGGGAGGCCACCCACCGTTTTTTGACGATTCAAAAACGTAACGCAACAAACAAAGAGCAATCCACTTAAATAGATATGCGTATAAAACGCACAAACATAAATTATTGTCATAAATAAACAACGACCGTAGGTTACTTTCTAAACCGTTAATGTTGATCGAACTCAAATGAGAAGCTCGAACCTTTTGTTACAATTGCCACAGGGATCGGTTCTGGGCCCTTTGCTTTACATTCTGTAACCTACATGTACATGTCAGATGTTAGTTCCCTGCTGAGGGTATGTGGACTCTCACATCAGCTATATGCTGATGACATCCAAGCATATGTTCACTGTCGTGCAACAGATGCAGTTTACTCTGTTGGGCTGATATGCTTTGCCATTGATGCCCTTTCTCGCTGGATGGCTTCGAATCGTTTGCTGTTGAATCCATCCAAAACCCAATTCATTTGGCTTGGCCGTCGCAGACAGTTGACTAGTCTAGACATTCCAACATATTGCATTCTCCCATACCGTCCGCGATCTTGGAGTGGCACTTGACCAAGAACTCAGTTTCTCACAGCATGTCAACCTAGTTACGCGAAGCTGCTATTACCAGCTCCGCCAGTTGCGTGTTGTCATGCGGTCCCTATCTCATGATGCCGCTGCGGTCCTTGTCCACGCCTTCGTAACTAGCAGAATCGATCATTGCTGCTCAATTCTTGCTGGCCACCCATCTAGCTTAATAGGGCGTCTTGACCGGGTCATGCGCTCTGATGCTCGGCTCATTGGTCATATCCCAAAATTTGCCCCAATTTCTGCCTACATGCGTGATGTTCTGCACTGGCTTCCAGTCTCGCGGCGTATCTCGTACAGGATAGCAGCACTTGTTTGGCGGTCCTTAATTGGTAGTGCTCCTTCCTACTTATCTGATCTCTGGTCTCTGTTGTAGCCTTCCGTAGAACTTTGCGCTCTTCGGCCAATTGGGAGCTGCTGGTCCCTCGAACCCGCTCTGCTACCAGACAGCGTCGAGCCTTCTCGGTTGTTGGCCCGTCCACATGGAATGGGCTCCCACTTGAACTCCGCTTACTACCTCTTAAATATTTGCCTGCTTTCTACAAGTTGCTCAAGACCTATCTTTTTAGCTGTGGCTGGACTGGGAGCGCCTCTGAGTAGGCTTCTTGAAGGGGCGCTATATAAGTTTTCGGAATGAATGAATGAATGAATTGCGATGCGATTATAGAAACCGGAGTTTTAGATCAAAACATCGGACCGCTGAATGTTTATTTTAGGTTTTGACTCTTACCGACAAAAACAATCACTTTTGAGGTAGCCTGATTGATGACTGGGTCTTCGCTAATAAGTCACAGTCGAATTACTCTATTTTTAATGAGCAAATAGTGTTCGTACCTTAGCCTACGTTCCATAACGGATGCCTTACGGCATCGTCAAAGACATACTGGGCGTAGGCTACCTTCCAATTCCTTCTTTCAATACCTATATGTTGAAGACGATAATAACTATGGTTTCCGCATACGGAGGGGGAATTGTCCTAGGGTGGGGGGACGTCCGGGGAATGTCCGGGGGAAATGTCCAGAGGGAAATGTCAGCTCCCCGTAGTCTTATGGCTAGTATTTTGTTGACGACTATGCTCTGCCCACTGGATTAGGGCAATATGGACCAAGTCCATATCACCCCTTCAGGGTCCATATTAACCCATTCAGACGTGTCCATATTGCCCCGATCTTGGTGCAATATGGATCTCTTTATAAGTTTAAATGTTCTGTAATTTTTCAAATTAAATTAGGCTAATGTCAATGTTATCAATCAATTATGTTTTTGGTTCTATATGATGTAAGCATTTGGTTGAAATTTAATTGGACTTTATGGGCGCTTAATTTTGATCGGAAATGCTCTTAAATTAATTGGTTCATAATATCGCAAGTTAGTTTTTCAACTGCCATAAAATATTGTCTACGGATTAGCTTAACATACAAGTAAACTTTGTAACAAACTATCCATCCTCGTTTAATGACCGTAAATGCGTAATTACCAAGTAGAAGTTTGTTAAAATTAATTGTTAATGGGTTTAAAGCGCCACGAGAAAGTGCATAAATCATCCCATACAGCTGTGACAGCTTACAATCGCATTCTCTCATGTCTCAAACAATAATATTGGCATCATGATGCGCAAGCAATACATAATTATTGGGGGGGACACTCTAGTTCTCAACGGCTCAATGAAATTACATTTCAGTTTGTTAGCATATAGCCTAACAATATTCATTTTGGGTCTTTTTGAAAGATTGAACCTCACTCTGTTTGAATTTTGAATTAACTAAGTCCTAGTAATAGCCTACTGTCATGCATTTACTTTTCAAACTATTCATTTTGGGTCTTTTTGAAAGATTGAACCTCACTCTGCTGAAATTTTGAATAGACTAAGTCTCATTAATACTATGGTGCATTTACTTTTCTAATTGCAGCTGGAGAAATAGTAATTGCGCCTCAAAGCACTGAATCAATGGTTGGCGACACAACATATTTTAATTGCTCTACGGACCACGAGCATAGGGAGATATTTTGGCATCATGATGACAAATACGTTTATACCGGAAAGGGTATTCTTGATCCGTATAATGGAAGATTCGAGATTGACAGGAATGCGTCTAACCGATCACACAATTTGGTGATTCATTCAGTGCAGCTTAATGATGCAGGACAATACATATGCATTGATGACGACGGTCATGGAATGAGACGATCGGCTGAACTCGTTGTTTTAGGTTTGATGAGTTATTTCATTTTCTTCACGTGTAACTGTGACATAGACAGTTACACACGCAAATTACAATCTATCGTTTTAGCAGAATGAATTATGCAAAAATTTTGGAGTTTGGACTGGTGCAGCATAATTATTTTTCCTCTATCCGGCTTCGAATTTGGAATGAAATATTCTCGTCAGTCGGACTTCCATTTAGGCAAGAATTCTTTTTATCAATTCGACTTCTATTTCAGCATAAACGGTTTTATCAGTCCAACTTCTATTTAAATAAAAATTATGTTTCGCCAGTCAAGGTCCAATTTCAGCAATAAAGTTTTCGTAAATTCCATTTTTATTGAAGTAAAACTTATTTTCATCATCCGACTTCTATGATTTTTTGTCAATCCAACTTGTATGCCATGTTGGCCCATGAACGCTAAAACCCATGCAATAGCGACTAATTTATTCCGCTTGACAATAGATTATAAGTTTAAACCATACAATTGAATGCTATTATCTGCGGCACCCCGTCAAATGGCCCGGTCAAAATAGTCCCGTCAAAACAGCCCCGTCATAATCGATCACCGACACAATAGCCCCGTTAAAACACCCCGCGGACGAACACACGATATTCTTAAAAACGCAATGTCAAAGAAATCGGTAAAAAAACCCGGTTAATTGGATGACTGGTCTGTACGCCTATATAAAGTCGAATTGTAGTTATGAAACGAAGCTAGTGGACAGGCCTTTTAAACTAACATGGCATTTCTCGTCGATAGCTGGGATCAAACGATTATCTGAATGATTATCGGAAGAACAATGAGTAAAGACAATGAGCATAGTTACTTTTACTTTTAGTAGTTTTGTTCGTATTTTCATAACAAAGCAGGCCTAAACATTTAATATTGATAGTTTCCTTAAGTTGTCGTACAAGAATGCTTAAGCCTTAGTAATTTGTTCACGTTTTCCATGAAAACATTTCAACTTTTCATACTAGTACTTTCGTTTACCTTGACGAGGCTATCGTTTCAATATTTCGACGGGGTTATTTTGTCGAGGACTGATTTTTCGGGGGCTGTTTGGTCAGTGGGCGATTATGACGCGGCAATTTTGCCTTTTGGCGATTATGACGAATATGACGGGGTTGTTTTGACGGGTCACAATTATCTGCCTTCTCTCTATCCTAGGTGATTGGTATTCTTCACTATTCTGAAAAGGAACTCTGTGGAATTTGACTGGTCTGATGGGAAACAGGACATCACCCCTCCCCGGATTTACCCCTACCATTACCCCTGCCATTAGACCATTACCCTTGATAGGATGTATCTTTTATGCGTGTTAGGTTGCATTAAATGAAGTAAGATGATATAAACCACAAAAATAAGCGATAAAGTAATAAGGCAAAATTGTATTTAAAATAGAAGTTATGATAATCTAATTTTGCGCTACATCGAAAACTGGAGAAAAAACGTTCCGGTCCATCGTCCATCCGTGCCTCAGATTCACATTTCGGTGTGACCTTGCGCACGATGCAAATTTGCATATTTATTTAATAATAATAATAATAATAATAATATATATACATGTATATATATATATAATCGTTAATATCATAATATTTGACCTAGATTTTGAGTGCGATTCTATACGTAAATAACTCAAAACTTGTTGCGGTCAAGGCCTACTGGCCTGAAGTGTCAATATGCATACAGACAACATTAACATTTAGTAATTAAGAGTAATAATTATTATTTATTAACTAAATATTTATTAACCAAGACAACTGATCTTTTATTTTGTAGAGTTAACTGGCATAAAATGTAAGCAAAAATACAGAAAGAAAATATAGAACCTAAAATGTATGAGACTTATTGATTGGCGGTTAGGTGTAATGGCAGGCGGTAATATAGGTCTACTACGGGTGGTAATGGTCGGGGGCAATGGCGGGGGTAATGGCAGGAGTGATGCCTGGGCAGGGTTAATGTCCTAGATCCGTCCTGATGCACAGTAAACTTTTAGAATGAAACACCTGATGAACATATTTTTTTGTATTTAGATATTTATCTTTACAAGTTTCAAATGTGCAGGCCTAAGTCTAATTTGATTTATTCGAAATGATTTTAAATGACTGTTTCTGTCAGAACAATTTATTGTTGGAACAGAATATCATGCCAAAATTCTGTTATGCGCTGAGGTATGAAAACAGTACCGGTAGGCCTATAATATTCCCAGTTTAACTTTCATAATCTTGAAATCTTGCATTCCTTCACATTTGCTAGAGAATGATCTAGACTGCCAATCGAACATACAATCAGACGGAGTTATTGGACAAAACATCTTCAACATATCGCAGGATGAAGTTCAGCTGACATGTAGCATAGCCTACCACGGCAATATCCCCCCTCGGGTGGAGTGGAAGAAAGTTGGAGACAAAGAATCCATCAAAGATAATATTACATCAAATAGTTATGCTAATCGTTTTACCCACAGTTTGAAGCTAAAAGGTGACATATCTCTGGATAAATCTTCTTATGTTTGCCAAACAACCAGGACCGCACGGAATCAATACAACTGTAGCTCCGAAATCATTAAAGTCTTATGTAAGTAGCCTATAGCAATGAGTCGTAATTCAGTATGTAATTTTTTCATAATTAAGTGTGGACTCTTTCTGTCATTTTTAAAGCTCTTGGACAAAGGAGCCGTCCATAAAGTACGTCACGCTATTTTTGACCATTTTTGACCTCCCCTCCCCCCTGTCACAAACTGTCACAAATCTCGGACCCCCCCTAAAGTACGTCACACTTTCGGGAATTTTTTTTTAAAACATGACCATTTACCTAACCCTCTAAACCCTAGGATACTATCCCTAATCCCTCTGATAGTGACGTGTGTCCCTAAACGCTTTGATAGTGACGGGAAATCAACTTTTATCTCGCCAGGCCGTGTTTTAGACACGCCTGGCCGGGCCGGGTCGGATTTTAGGTACTAAGAACAACAAAAAAAGAATTTAAAAAATAAATGTGTGACGTCACACATCGCCTGACCCCCCTCCCCCCTGTCACACACTGTCACACTTTCTTACACCCCCTCCCCCCCTGGAGCGTGACGTACTTTATGGACGGCCCCAAAGAGTTCGGTCAATGATTTCCTCTTAAATCACTAGCTATCAGTTTCTTGTTTCAAACATAATCTCGACGCTATTAGGTCTATTCATCCAAGTTTCAGGCCGATTTTTACGCATTTGTTTATCACGGCCTATAAAATACATCGACAGAAATCCATGCTAACCGTTACATTTATAAACTAAACGCTCATTGAAGTTGCATTGTACTGCACTAAAAATTAATAAGCCTATGCAACCATCTACCAAATTCTTTCAGATTTTATGGACGGAAGCACGACACAACAAAACGTCGTCAGAGGCGATAAAATTGCTTGTATCGCCAGCAATAGCACGTTTACTTGCTCAAGTCAGTGGTATCATGACAATTATACATGTCCCTTAGCATGTGATGAAACTATTACGACACACTTGCTGGGAGTATATCTGTGTAAAGCGAAGTGTCATGTGAGAGGAAAAGACTACTACTTTGAAACTATGAAGGCTGTTGTTGCGGAGGCTACAACATCTCCACCGCCGTTTGAATTTGGCGAGTTTTAAGTAACCATTCATTCTCTTAGTTTATGGAGAGTTCTATTCAAATAATTTTGTCTCTTTTGAAGCTAACATCAAGTTAAAACAGCGAGCTTTTTGGATAATGAAAATGAAATACAGCTTGATCTTAAAGCTCTGGCTTGTTATAGTACGGGAAACCAGGTCATCGATCATGGTGCTCTTGGCTCGTGAGGACTTCATGGTGACTCGCTATCGTAGGCTGCATTGACCGCAGCGTACACTGCTTTGTCATGGCATGTCATGCATTATACCTTCATAGTTACTGGAACAGTTGTCAATTCGCAACATTGCACCGCATGCATCTCAGGAAACATTCTCAAAGCCTCTTTAATCGCATTTTGTTTCTAGGATCTGCTCTTTAGCCACGCTAAGCGTCTTCGTAAGTCCTCATCATTATAAAATGTAATGGTCATAGGCTACACATGGATAGCCCTACAATACATGTATTGTTTGGTTTAGGAAGACAGTAAATAAGTACTGATTGGGTACAACAATTCAAATAACTTTCACAACGAAGGCTTGTTAAAACTTTAAAAATTTTGTGCTTGTTTTTAAAATCCTTACAGGTGCAATAATTGCAGCTTCAGTTGTGGTACCTATCGTCGTCATCAGCGTGCTGGTTGCGTTGATTGCTGTATGTGCAGTTCGATATCACAGACGAAAAGGTAAGTCCAATCTTCAATTGTCGCAATCACTGGAACAACTTCATAGTAGGTTTGGGGTTTCGTTGCAGCCTACCAGCTGTTGGCTTATAATATCATTATTTTCATGCAAGGTTTACAATCTTATATGGTCAATACATCAATGATGCAAGAAGTTCAATTAGGCTATTTCATTACTTTTGTGACTGCTGCTACCGTTGCTACTTTCAGATGAAGGAAATTATTATTGGTTCTAAAATCAATGTGTTCACATACCATAATCCTTTAGTTTACTTGACTGAATCAATGTAAAAATCTGCTAAGTTAGTCAGATGGTCATTATCATTACAAAATTTTGACATTCTGTTGAACTACAAGAAAGGTAAACTGAATTTAGTAGTTGATTGTTTATCTAGATTGTAGTGTAAGATATTTTATGATGTTATATATTATGGATTGCTTGCATTGTTTAAGTACGGTACGTTCGCTAATTTTTAATCATAATTAGCTCTCTTTAAAAGAAAGGAAAGAGGTAACGTAAGCTAATTATGTGTTGCACTTGCATGACGATCATTGTGTGCGCGACGTTAGTCGTCGCAGACATAATGTATGCTTAATGCACCTGTTAAGTTAAGGCGGGAAAGCGCCGCCGAGCGCTAGGCGTACCTAAGGACTGAGGGCGAGAGAGACAGAGAGAGGCAGAGATACTTATAACTAACCTTTTAGCTACCACACTAAAGTTAATTTAGGATAGGCTTAGGCAACGCTGAGCTTTTCAAGAGACTGGAGAGGCGTGAGGGAATAAGCTCCCAACACTATTAAATGTGTCTGTTGATAGATTCACGCAGAATGCGCCGGATGAAGCTGAAAGAACAGAGTTCTAAAAGGAATAAACCAGAAGGAGCAATTGGTAAGCTTCTGCTTTTTTACGTTTATATTTTGTAGTTATTGATGCATTATTTCGAAAAAGAATGCTGTGATCCGTTATAACTTGCAGCTGTTTTTCAAGGCACATGAGTGTTTCGTCTGCAATGACATTCATAATTGTAAATATGACACCTCAGGCGAGTGTCTGCTGGTCAGTCACGGCTATGATTGTGGTTCGCGGACGTTTCGTTAACGGGCGGTTTGTCCAGCGGTCGCTGAGTAAAACGGATTCTTTCCCTTCAGGCTAGAATTATTCCCTCTGGCGAGGGATCAGCCACTCAGATCCTTCTCCTCCACTTGTCTCTGCTTCCGGTGTCTTCTTTCTTCAATTTGAGCAGCTTCAGGTCTTGTTGTATCACGTCCTCCCATCTTTTCTTCTGTCGTCCCCGACTGCGTCGACCATATACCTCCGCCTGCATGATTCTTTTGACGCAGCTACCCTCCTCTTTTCGCATTACGTGTCCGTACCATCGCAGCCTGGTCTCCCATGCTTTGTCAGTGATGCATGCCACACCGAGCGTCTTCCTGATGTCCTCACTTCGTTTCATGTCTTTCAGTGACATTCTAAGCATCCATCGCACCATTCCCATCTCTGTTCTTTCCAGCAAACCCTTTTCGTTAATGCCCAGGCCTCTGCTCCATATAGCATTACTGACCTTATCATTGTTTGTAGATTTTTCCCTTGAGGTGAGTCGGCATTTTAAAGTCGCACAGCACTCCTGATAATTCTCTCCACTTCTGCCACGCTACTCTGATTCTGTTCCTGACGTCCTGCTCGCATCCTCCCTGCGCATTCATCGTCGATCCCAGATATTTAAACGTTTCCACCTGCTTCAGTGGTTCTCCTGTGGTGCTCTTTATCTCCACTGTCTCCGCTGTTTTTGAGCATACCATGGTCTCTGTTTTGTTTATGTTTACCTTGAGGCCCTTGCTCTCCACTGCCATCTGCCACTCCGTAAAATGTGTCTGCATCCTCTCCTCTGCATCAGCCGCCAGTACAATATCATCCGCATACAGCATATCCCACGGCACCTCTCTCCTTACATGCTCCGACACAGCATCCATCACAATACACAAGTAAAACGGATTGACGAAAAGAATTCTTGTTACTTGAAAGTGTGATTAATGAAAATATGCTTTCTTTAGGCCTAAATGAAAGTGGGATTGATGATAATATTTCATAGCTCAAAGAGACGTTTTTTGTGGTGAAAAACAGAGTTTTAATAAAAATTGGATGAAAAATTATATTTTGCTTAAATAAAAGCTGGAATGATTAAAAAGAATTCTTGCCTAAATGGAAGTTGGATCGATGAAGAATAGTTCTTGCTCAAATCGATGCTTGAACAATGAAAGGATAGCGTGTCTAAAAGGAAGCTGGATTTATTCAATTTATTCCTTGTATCTCTTATCGCCCTCAGAGTTCGTTTATTGCTTTTTAACTTGGCTTACTCCAGACTATACCTACTTTGACGTGATTTGCTACGCATTTATTGTATTGTAGCCTAAGCTTATGATATTCGCGCATTTGGGTGTATGTCTCACTACACACATGAATTGGGACACACGTTTCCACAACAGTACTGGTCTACAAACAACTGGTCTTCCTACAGGCAACTCATATTGATGAAATAGAAGCTGGATTTATGAAAAAGTTAAATGGTTTTCTTGCTTAAATGGAATCTGGATCGATGATTTTCATTCACGTAGGCTATTTCAACATGCATCCAGCTTCTATTTCAGATATAAAAATACCTTCATCCAGCTTCTATTTCTCATTTGTTATTTTCGTCAATCCAGCTTCTATTTGAGATATAAACTACCTGCATCCAGCTTCCATTTCTTAATCGTTTTTCAACAATCCAGCTTCTATTTTAGATCTAAAAATACCTTCGTTCAGCTTTTAATTGTCATGCGCTAGGTCTATTTCCGTCAATGCCTGTGAAAAAACCCGTAACTCATCCAGCTTCTATTTCTCGCGTTTTTCATCAATACAGCTTTCATTTTATATGTAAAAAACCTTCATCCAGCTTCCATTTCTCAACGCTGGACCAGTTGTCTGTATACCAGTTGTCGTTAGACGAGTTGTCTGTAGACCAGTTGTCGTGACACCGGCACACACACGCACACATATTTATTCCTTCACTCCGAGAAGATTATATAGCGCCTCTTCAAGATAACTTTTCGGCGGCGCTGTTTACAATCTTTATAATTATAATGTAACTAGCTGATCTACCCGGCGTTGCCCGGGAAATTTCGATTTTTAGTTCCCAGCCAAGTCTGACCCCACTCCCACGCCGCCCTTCTCACCTCGTCTTACATCGGCCCCAACCCGGTCCCACTCTGGTCGCCATTCCCACCTCGCCATCTTCCATCGGCCCCAACACGGTCCAACCACTTTGAGTGCCCAGCGTTGCCCGTGACATTTAGGTTTTCGGTCCAACCCAGCTCACACCCATCCATGTTTGCGCTATTATAGTCAGCATTTTTGCGAAACCGCGTGTCAAAAGATCTGCCCTCGTCGAAAAATGAGATTAAAAATCTATTGGTTCGTTAAAAACCGATCGGCGAAAACTATTGCGTCTTAAATAGCCTAGTGATACATATACGGTATAGATATTAATTAACGCACAAAGCGCTATAATTTTAAAATCGGCTGTGACGTCATTGATGTACTGGTTTCTGTCATCAATATATCATCGATGGTTTCAATGTCTGTTGAAAATAATTATGGTTGAAAGCAAATGGCGTCTTAAACACAGCGTTAGGATTGGATGGAAAATGAAATGTTTCAATCTCGGGAAACGGTAAGATTTTTGGATCGCGAAGCCCGATAGTGTTCCCCGGTGATGCTAAAAAGTATTTTTATAAATATTGAGAAATATCGGTCCGGTGGATAAGAAGAAAATTGGTTCATTAAAATGTTACGACTTGTTTTTATAGTTTTAGATTATAAGCACCGACTGCGTAAACACGTTACCGCGAACATCATGATAATATACGAACAATATAGGCCTACAATCAATTCTCATTATTTTAAACTTTTTTCATGCAGCAGTATTGATGTACATGTAGATTTATAAAAATTCTATTTTTAAGAATACCATGTCGCCGAAGAAGAAATCGAAATACTTTACAAAATAAGGGGGAAAGGACCACCGGAAGACGAAAAAGCTATTGCTGGTCTGACGATCCTGGATGAACAATTGTTTATTATGCGTGAAGAGAGTCAAACGCTTGAAGTTTATGATATCAATAACCTTGATCACGACAAGATATCACTAAGAATAGACGAAGTTATCGCTGCAGTTGATATTTGTTCCTGTAAGCTTACGGAATATAAATGTATTTACATTATGGATAAGAAAGATCTGTATAAGGACCGGAATAAACTAAAGGCCAGGAAAGTCTTCAAGATCATTCTTAGAGCGCCCATCACCAAAGGAATGCGCCTAACTTGGAAAAAATGGTCAACAAGGGGCGATGCATGTGGTTTTCTCTCTGCTACAAGAGAAGGAAACGTGATTATAACCGATCAGGATAAACACATGTTATTGGAATATTCCGCTGCTGGAAAGTGGGTGCGTGATATTAATCTACCAATTCGTCCATGGCATGCGATAAAACTGGACAATGATCGATATGTTGTCAGTCACGGCACTTATGACCACTTGAACAGAGTGTGTCTTGTGAATAAAAGTGGGGAAGTCCAGATGTCATTTGGAGACGAGATGGGATCATCTAAATACCAACTGCATATACCTTACTATTTGGCTGTTTCCAGCAGTGAGTGCGTGTTCGTTGCAGACCGATGCAATAATCGAGTGTTGCTACTCGATTTGAAATCTAAACTGAAATGTAAAGCGAAAATTTTACCAAAATCGGAGCAGAGGTTCAGAGGTCCTCGAAGAATTTGTCTGCACGAAAAGTACTTAGTTGTTGTTATTACCGAGAAGAAACGGAGGAATGCGACAGAAATGAGTTCCTTGCTGTCGACCCCAGAGGAAGGGATGATAGAAGACCCATTGCCAGAGATCGAGGATGACTGTCCAGTTCTGGTCTTCGACAATCAGCAGTTGTTGAAGAAGTACACAACTGATGGGCAACAAGATTGCAACAACGCTAATGCATGAATAAATTCAACTTCCATGCTTTCAAAAGGTTTTTGCACATGCAGCTACTCTTGCCTTTTGGGCAAAAACAACACAAGTGTGCCACGCATTAGATCCAGCAGTCAGTCGCTAAGGATTAGTGTCGACGGACTTGCTGAGTTAACGACTGACTTAGCGACTTCTATTTGCTTATCTATAATTGATTTAGCCGCTTAGATCAATAGACTGATTTACTGACTTGCTCTCTACTTCTGAGGTAGTCAAGTAGCCTAATCTGGAATAGTAAGGCCTGCCTATTAATGATTTCAAATAAATTGACAGACGAATTACTGTATTGACTGACATGTTAAAACGGGTTTACGATGAAAGGTGCAAATGCATGGATACAACTGTTTATAACAGGAAAAAAGTACACGAGTAAAGGCAGAGATGCATTGCCGTGCTTCAGCAGCAAACAGCATCGCGGTGCTCGTTAAGCCTGGAATCTACTCCATGTTGATTATTAATCCAGTGATTTCCAACCTGTTTTTTCACAACAAAGGACCTTTGCCGAATGTTATTCAATCAACAACTCCTGGCTATAATTTTTTTAAAAATTGTTCTTAGTTCTATATTTTAAAGAAGAGCAAAACTCATTAGATCTATCTATATTTGACTTGTGTGTTGCGATTTTTTCAACGGTCGATACTCGATACATAAAGAGGTGCACAACTTAACTTTATATTATGTGTATTGGTGACTCACTATCTTGTTGGAATTTCTTAATCCTCCACATTTACCTAAAACAATAAACAACAATATAGTCAAAAATTCAGAAAATAAATACTCGCAAGATGTCAAAATTGCCGTCGTGATTCGTAAATGGCTGTGATTGATGCACTGAAGTCTAAAAAGGTAAAGCGACTGAACGACTAAATCGATATATCGTTAATTAAGACAGATCTGTTGCTTATTTAGGCTTTTTTGGGTTGGACTACTTAGGTTCGTCCTGTCTAAACTAAGTTTCACTAGAAGGCCTAGAGTTATGTTGGAGGTGTTGATGTAAGAACATCCCATTGTTCCCGCAAGAGACACTAGGTCTCACGAGCAGCATAAATTTATTAATATTTAGAAGTTTTTGAAAACCTCACATTTTGACTTCAAGTCGGTCAACGAATCCCAATATATCTGGATGTCCATCTATCTTGTTTCTGTTCTACTTAAGCAGAGGATTAGTGTGCAGTCTCAAGTACAAGTCGAAGTGGAAACACTAAGGCCTCAAGTGCAAAAACCAGTACGAACTTACATAAGTAGGCCTAATAACAGTCTGAACTCGAGTTGTACTCGTGTACAAGTATCAAGGACATCATCTCTGACCAAGATGAAAGTACTTGATATATCACGCGAAAAGATTAGTTTGACCCGCTGCTGCAGTAGCCGGATAACGTGGTTAGGCCTACACTATTGTGAAAGATTAGCTAGGCCTACATATTACGATTATTGCATGCTGTCTGTTCTGCATGCTGTCTGTTTTGTTTTAAAGATTTGTGTAGCCTATTCTGTGATCTGCGTTCTTGTGATTTGTTTCAATTGCATAATACACTGCAACTGGTTGCGATCTGTCAACCGGATTGTTCAGTAAAAGAAAATTATTATTATTATGTGTTTCTGGAATACTTATCAAGCTTTAGAAACACAAGTTTCATATCAGATGGTTATGAGGTTATGAAATTCAACACGATTTTGTGATCTGAGGAAGCAAAATGTGTTTCAAACATCTCTCAATTCCGGGTTCGTGATAGACTTCCTGATACCAACTGGGTCAAACTCTTAAGTTTAGAATTAGGCCTATTATCCGTGGTGCACACTTGGCCAAATATTCGCTAGATTTAAGTTTCACAATGCTTCAGAAAAACATTAGCTTTTTCAGGAAAACGGCTAATTCACAAAATTTCAAGTTTCATAACCAATCGGACAATGAAATTATAATTAGGCCTATTTAGACTAAAATCTAGCTAGTAGTCCCTCCTTTACGTTTACTGTTCATCAAATCCATTTGTTCATGCGTGACACTGAGCATTGGGACGGTCTTTGAACAGTTCACCATAATTACATAATTTCTTGTAGGCCTATAATAATACTCCTCTGCAACCCAACTGCATCATTTTCAGTTGGTCTTTACTTTGCATTTGGTAACATCCTGTTTGCGTCTGTATTGACCAGGACGTGGCAACTTTTCTTCGTCTGTGTTCACACCTAACGTGGCGCTGTATAAATGTTGCCAATGGATTGTTTTATGAACAAACTTAGGCCTAAGACTAAATGAACGACTGGATAAGTGAATATTATTAAAGAATGGACGAAAAGCAGAAGCCATTAACGATTTGTTGTATCTGTGTCTATATCTCCAGCCTAGGCTATATATACGCCATAGACACCACAGAATGCGATTGTACATTTTGTTAAATCTGAGACCGAGTGTAGGCCTACTTACGATATGAAAGAAAATGTGATGGTATGTTTGGAAGTGCAAAATACTTCTCGTGATGATGATGACCATGTTGACGGAAACAAAAGATAAAAAATTGCAACAAACTCAAATCAGGAGGGTATTCTGTTGTGTGCTATTATTGTTGCCCCTTTCATTTTCTACGTCCTAATCACAATCACAATCATCATCATCCATCATCATCATCACTTCTCATCATTGCCTTCATCACAAGTTTCGCAATACCGCACAGCGATTTCTGAGCTACATGTACATAAAGCAGTGCTTTCAAGTGTCAGAGAACACTCGCATAATAATTCTATATTGGCCTAATCTAGCCATTCTCGTCATTTATTTTTATTCCACATTAATGGTAGCAATTTAAGCTATCATCTGAATAAATGTTCTCATGCTTTCAGTGCTCAAGGACGTTATTTAAGATTTTCGATAAATATTTTCATCGTGATTGTTTAAATTTTATAAATTACACACGGTAATGATGGGATTTTACACTGGTGGCTTAATTAACTCAATTGCTTATTAGGCTACGGAAACACAGTGGATAACGCGGTAGACACTTAAAATATCTATAAAATATTTATGAAATATTGTTAAATTTATGGTCAGTTCGCTTCTCACCACACATTACAAAGTCTCCGCCCATAGGAATAGCCCTATATAGGTTAGAACTGACTAGCGGACAGCATAGATTCTTTGAGCAAACCAGATATTGTTTTATTTGTTTAGAAGAATGGTAAAGTGGAATTTACATTTTAGAATTAAAGTGGAAAGATTAAATTATTTACCTGCCGCAATCTATATAGTGGTTCATAGCAAAGTAGACTACTTAGTAAAACCTTATTTGTATCTGTCATAGTGTAGTAGATAACGCGGAAATTGCTATAACATGTGTACAAAAATTGTACATCTTTTGCAAATTTCTGAAGGGTTTAGGTGACCCTGGCAAATCGTCAGCCGATCCGTGGGTTATGACCCGCATATTGAAAACCGCTGCCATAGGCATTCTCTATTGGTCCATCACTTGAGAGGCAGGTCTATAAAAATTATAGGAACATTATTCCAGCTATCCCAGATCATGATCTTGTAGTCGATTGCTCCAGTTACATGTAGCAAGTGCACAAATACTACTAGCATAATATGTGTAGAGATTATGTGAACGGATAGCTGAATCATGAGCGATTGAAGAGGAAGATCCTGAATTAACGGGTCTCTTAAGAATTGATTTGCAGCAGTTTAGGGGGAAACAGACAAATGCATGAACTATGTTGATAAAAAACTGAGGGAGGAGACCGATCGCTTTGATCGAGGCCGAGGCTTTGAGCCTCAATTGAAGAAACGAGGAGCTGATCAAGTTTGATGCTCCATAATCGTGAGTTGGAAGTCAAATATAATTATGATGACCAGGTTACGGAGCTTTGTATCAACATTGCTGCATACAAGTGGCTGTAGGGCCATAGTGAAATGTTGCCTAAGTGTATTGCACATGCCACGATTTAGGCCTACTTGAGCATTCAAGAGAACAATATTTTAATCAGTGCCTCTATTTTGTTGATCATTGCATTTGAAAACTGTGGGGAGTGCTAACGAAATAGGATTTGCAGTGCTTTACTAAATTAACCGTTAAAATTTGCATAACTAATATCAGAAAATGGTCAGTTTCAGGGACCTCGCCAATCTGACCTATGGCGACAATAATATAGGCTACTCTAGTAGTGTAGAGGGGCACTAAGCATATGGCGGATGCGGTAGCGTGGGATTATATTTCTAATTGTGACCGCCATGATAAGCTTGTGTTACCAAACTGGCCATAAATCGCCCTCTGCTCTGATTGTTTGATTGGCTGCCCTGGATTAGTACGCCCTGACTGCAAAATGTGTCTGGCGTCGCCACTGATGAATTGGAGCAAACTCAAAATTTCAGGAGGGTATTCTGCTTTGTGATATTCTTGTTGTCCTTTTCATTATCTACGTCCTAATCACAACCACCATCATCATCATCAATCTTGTCATCATTATCATCATCATCATAAGTTTCGCAATACCGCACAGCGATTTCTGAGCCTCATAAAGCGGCGCTTTCAACTGTCCGGGAACACACACAATAACATTATACATGTATAAACGACGCATCGCTGCATGCGGGTCTATTCATTCATCTAAGACGTCTTTGAGATCATTTCAACAACGCTGCATTCACATGCGCAATCGTCGGTAAGAGTATTTTTTGCAATCGAAAGATGTTAAGTGTAAAAAGAGAAATATCATAATTACATGTAAGTTTGCAACTCTTGCAAGGAAATTTTACGCATTCTCAACAATTATAAGGAAAATACTTTTAAAAAGTATTTTGAGTAGGCTATGAGTATAAATACTTGACCAAAAAGTATTTAAAGTAATATACTTTATTACAAAGTATTTAAAAATGGGCATAAAGTGATTGGCTTGGAAAAGTGTTTTAAATACTACATTATTTTGTAAGTAGGCCTACAAATAATCTGCACCCGCCATAATTATGTGGCGGTCTACACCGACATCGGTATGAAGTCGGAAGTTAAGCTTACACATAAGATATATTTAGAGAAATAGTATAATTATTTGAGTCTTTTCGTTTTTGTACAGAATTAATTTTAAACTAATTTAATTCATTATTCCATCTTTATAAAAAAACAAGTTTTAAAGCTATTTTAATGTTCTTTATATGCATGATACTTTATTTTAATTGAGTTAATTAATTAATTTATTTATTTATTAAGATCACTTTTTCCCGTATATCTTGGGTTGGAATAAAGCTAGAGCAATAATCTTTGCATCATTTTGAAGCCTGAGACCAGACCTTTGAAATGATAATTATATCAAACTCAATATATTGCAAATCAACTTAATGGTTTCTGTGTGTGGTGCCACATATAACAAAATTTAATAAGGATGTCATCTTAAATTGCGGCTAAACTTCTTAACATAGAATTTTGAACACCAACAGACGCTTTCTCCAGTGCAGCATTCTTTGTGCCCGTATCTGATATGTCTCATGAAATTAATGAGTCCATTCTTTCATCACTGTCATCATCAACACTAGAAAGGGCAGCCACGCAGCAGTAGCCTATGGTGACTTTTCGCCTCGAGCCAATGGTCTTTAAGGCCGTAGATAGGTGTCTTTGGGTGTTTGAACACACAAATGAAAAATGTAAAAATAATATAATGAATTTTTTTCTCGTTCTCTTCAGGCTATAATAGTATTAATCGGATCCTTCTCCATTTGCCTCTGTTTCCAGAGTCTTCTTTCTTCAGCTTTTTTTTAGCTGCTTCAGTCTTCAGGTCTTGTTAAATCACATCCTCCCATCTTTTCTTCTGTCGACCATAATTATAAATTTTATTATTATGCCTCCGCTTGCATGATTATTTTGACACAATCAGTTTTCACTAACAACGTATTATTTCGTTTCGACACATATAGTTTAGAGGCTAAAAATTGGTCTAACAAATGACAAGTTATAAGAGTATAATTATAACATGGTTTAATATGATTCAACCAGTGTACCGAATTCTATTATGTAGCCTATAATGGCCTGTAATATTTGAATACAATATGCTCTAATTGCGAGAGGCAGGCCAGCAATGAAAGCTTCTTATTGAAATAAACGGGTGAGTTTGGTTGCAACATGTTACAAACATTCCCGATAAAAAATTTGCAATCATCCTCGAAGCAATGAATAGGCAGTATTATGGAATTTTTCTCGATGGCGTTTGTATGTGCACTTGTTATAAGAGCGCCCTTTCAAGATTACTACTCAGAGGCGCTCCCGACTACAGCTCGGGAATTGAATAGGAGTTTCACGGCGAAGCGCTGAGCAATTGCGAGTGAAGGTCCCTACACGGCGGCTGGAAGTGAAATCGAACCTGCAACCCTCGAGCTGCAAGGAAACGAGCAAACCAACTACACCACCGTGTCCCTTGGCGTAGGCCTATATAGGTCTATTACAAATAAAATGACTAAGTGCATGTTCATGCTTAATTACTTCTCAAACGTAAGGAACCAAGTGCTTTGACGATGCTTTCGCACGTGACAGCCGCCCAGCTATGGAAAATCTCCACTTCTCTCTTTCTTGAGCTTTGGGTGTAGCCTCTTGTATGGACCAACCCATCTCCCGACAGTCCTCTTGTCGGGAGATGGGTTGGTCCATACAAGAGACTAAACGCCCCTATAGAGATTTTAATCAGCCCTTTGCTGCCATTTGATATGATCAATAAACCTCGGATTTCTGTATTTATGTCTAGATATAAGGAGATATGCAATCTGCAAGTTTTTATATGTATTTGTCTGAATCTGGAAATGCATGACCATGAAAGGCCTACCATACGCTCGCAAAATATAGGCCTAGGACACTTTTCTGTTTGTGGGCCTACTCAGTGGAATTCTTTACAATCTTTACTGTAGGCTATATCATTTTAAAACACACATAAAACGGTATTTAATTGAGTAATGCAACGTGATATCATGGTGAACAAAAGTTAAAATGCATAATTCGCTCGACCTGTTAAGCTATGCTAAGCTATTTGTAGGCCTATGCACTTGTTCTTCTATGCACCTTCGCAGTTTTATTTGTTCTAATTCATGCTTTCATAGTTAGTGTATTGTTGTATGCATGTAAAAAAAAATTGGAAAGGGGTGACCCTGTCAGCTGAACGATTATTTCTACTGTTCATTTTAGGTTCACCCTGATACATGAACAAATGAACAAATGAACATGTAGCCTATTGTATTCAGTCTTTTTTGATCGATAAAGCATATAAATTGAAATATTGAATTAAAATAAGCTGAAGCTGAGATATTTTTGCCTATCCTTTGTGCGGGTGCGCGTGGAAATAAGTAGGGTTCGTGCTACCTCCAAAAGATGACCGAAATTATTGTATACATGTACCTCGAATGCTCTATAGGCACGTGTATCAACAACTGTAAGCTAAAGACTATTGGGCGATATAATGGTCTAAATCATGTGTATCGAAGACCGTATTGGAAGACAATCAACTGCAACATCCGTGTCTAATGTTATTCCAGCTAATGGCTGTCTGATGACCTTTTTGAATATAGCCTTAAAAGTATTAATAAATTGATTAAATAAAGAAGATCCTAGATTCAAGTAGGCATATATTTTTATTTAGCAGTCAAAGTCACGATAATTGGGATGAATTTTTGTAAAAAAATTAATTTTACAGAAGCAATTACATTTCCATTTTTTAATCTTTCTTGCAATTTGTGATTCTTACAGTTTGCTATAATAGCAAAAACGCCAACGTAGAGCAGAGAAAATGCAGAGTCCTAAAAAAAATGACGCGAAGAAAGCAAATGAGTCTAAAGGACAAAAAGCTGTAGCAACAAAACCAACACAGCCTCAAGCAAAAACAGCTGTAGCAACAAAACCAACACAGCTTCAAGGTCATACAGCTGCAGCAACAAAAACAACACCACAACCTCAAGGACATACAGCTGTAGCAGCAAAAACAACACAGCCTCAAGGACATACAGCTGTGGCAACAAAGCCAAAAGAGGCTCAAGGACAAACAGCTTCAGCAGCAAAAATAATACAGCATCAAGGACAAACAGCTGTAGCAACAAAACCAAAAGAGCATCAAGGACAAACAGCAGTAGCAGCAAAGCCAAAAGAGCATCAAGGACAAACAGCTGTAGCAACAAAAGCAAATGATGCTCAAGGACAAAAAACAGTAGTAACAAAAACACATGAGCATCAAGGACAAAAGGCCGTTGTAAAAAAGCCAAAAAATCCTTCAGGACAATTAATTGCGGCAAAAAAAGAAAATGACGCTCATGGACAAACGAATGCAGTGAAAAAAACAAAAAAGCCTCCAGGACAAAAACCTGCGGCAACAAAAGCAAACACGCCTCAAGGAAAAAAGACTGCTGTAAAAAAACTAAATAAACCTCGAGGACAAATAACTGCAGCGTCTGACGCAAAGACTGGAGCTGGATTGAACATCGGAGTAAATGATGACACTGATGATGATGATGATGACGACGACGATGATGATAGTGATGATGATGACGATGATGAAGATGATTGATGATGATGATGATGATGATGATGATGATGATGATGATTGATGATGATGATGATGACGACGACGACGACGACGACGACGATGATGGTGGCGAAAATTTACTCGTTGTTATTCATAGCTACATGTACCGGTAGGCCTATGTAAAAGGATTGATGACAATTATATTGAAACACTGTTAATCATGATTGTAACTTTACAAGACAAAATGATTAGCAGACATAGGTGTGTAAATGTGGACATGGGAGCTTATTGCGCAGTGGCAATGCCGTCGTTTGTGACATTTAACTTTTAGGCTACATTGACTCTAAATGCTAGTTATTTTTGATGGAAACTATATTTAACTGTACACTGTACAGTAGTCGGTTAAACATAACAAGCCGACATGTGCACACTATTACTTACGAATTAAAACATATAATCAGCAACAAGAAATGCGCTAGCATTTCTGATTTCAATATTTTGTCAGGACAGAAACTATTGTATCAATAAAATAAACTAGATGTAATTAAAAATTGCCTACTCTTGATATACTGTTCGACGGTCGCACGGAAAAAGTAATCATGGACCTCTGTGAAGAATTTCTCGGTGTTGTGCTAAACCTTGCAGACATTTCAACTGCGACACACAATTCCACGCGGAAAAGGAGACAAAGTTCGTCCGATAAATGACCGCTTCACATCACGTCGCATTAGACATGATGCTTATCGTGCGCGGCGCAAACTTCGTGAACGTCTGCGAGAACTAACAAGCTCGCCGTCTCTTAAAGAAAATTGCTGGAACATGGACGAATGGGGTTTCATCAAGAGAACCACAAATCCTGGTGAGAAACCTGACAGGATAAATGGCATAAAAGACTTAAATAGCCTAAATATCAATCGGCTGCTTTATGTAGACAATTTACTGTATACTCGTTTCTTGACTGCCTGAACTCAGTGAATCATTTTTCTATCTGTAGACGTGAAATAATCGACAGCCTATAGCTGTTCTTAACCAATGACCAATAGGGCATAGTGACGAGAAAGGATTATGTTTGGCATATATTAATTTGTTGCTCCTATGCATATAATAGTGTCTGGTATAGAAATTTCATTTCTGACATGCTGCTTAACTTTGCCGCCATGGCCTTGAAGTTATTCGAGTATACCGCACTATTGAGCATTGCATTAACACTGCTGAAATTTGACTATTTTCTTATCTGAAGTAGTAAGTAGGCTTAAAAATAGGAATATTGTGAGCCACATTTTATGGCACAGCATGTGAATTTGCTTGGCAATTCCGACATCCATGAGCCACAAGCAAGGAGCCGTCCATAAATGACGTCACGCAATTTAGGGTGATCCCTTTGACCCCTCGTCACACGTTAAAACATAAGTCACATGATATCTAACACTAACAGTGGACTGTCACAAATCGTCATAGATGTGTGACCACTGACCCTCTCCCCCTCCAGTTACGTGACGTCATTTATGGCTGGTCCCCAATGCATTATTCTAACTTAAAAAATGGAATGAATTATTAAAGTTGAGAAAAACTTGTGGTCCTTAATTATGCTTCACAAAATGTTCACATGCTGACAATGCGTTTCACTTATATTATAGTCTATAGTCCACTCACTTTTTGTGGTATATAATGTCCATGTTTTTGAGGAATTCATGCTTCTTCGAATGTGGCCTTCTCTATGTTCTTTGTCACAAACTGACCTTGCTGCATCTGTACTACCTGTAGCAACTTCGACTGCATGCTTGCGGCAATGGTATTTTTCAAGATCTAAATAGGCTACTGCCAGTTTTAGTGTATTCCTTAAGGTCATTTTTCTTAAACTTGCAAGTTATTGGAGGCTCAAGTGAGTCAAGTCTGAAAACATCCGACCAGTTAACTAGAACACAGTAGACAGTGGCTTCTAAATTCAGTTTTGGGATTGCGAATGTTCTAATATCACCTGAACTGCTAAAAGACAGCAATCAGTTCCCTTGCTATTTTAATTCTTCTGGCAACCAGTTCTGCGTGTTTTTTCTCATCAATCAAAAATTCCTGCGGCTAATCCACCCTTTGGTGAATTGATGGGATATACTCTAAATAAAGTGATCCTAGTTCACTCTTCCATTATTTGTTATAAATTTATGACCGAATGACTGCAAACATACAGTTATATCTGTCCTACCATCAAAATACAATGCTGTAGCTTCACGCTTTTCACCTCTTCTATATATAGAAGCCTTTGTCTGTTCCACCTCTGTGCGCAATCTGGGTATTATGCTGGACCAGGAGCTGTCTTTTGTTGATCATCTTAAGGCCTTGACTCGTTCTTGCTACTACCATTTGCGTCAGTTGCGAGTCGTGTCTCGCTCTCTGTCTTCCTCTTCCGCTTCCACCTTGGTTCATGCCTTTATTGCTAATCGATTGGATTACTGCTCTTCTCTCTACTTTGGCCTTCCTCAGGTTCGTCTGCGTTGTTTGGAGGGGTCCTGCGGGCGGTTGCTCGCCTGGTGGGTGGTGTCCCTAAGTTTGGCCACATCTCTGATTACATTCGTGATGTCCTACATTGGCTTCCAGTTCAGTCACGCATCCACTTCAGGGTTGCTTCTTTTGCTTGGCGCTGTGTCTTGGGCACAGCACCACCTTATCTCTGTGAGTTATTCACTTTGACCTCTACTACTCTAGGTCGCCGATCTCTGCGCTCGGCCTCTAGAGGTGACTTTATGGTTTCTTACGCCCGCACTGCCAATAGGCAGAGCAGTGCATTTTCGGTCACTGGCCCTTCCGTCTGGAATGACCTTCCCTCTAACCTGCGTTCCCACCCTCGGAACACGTCGGGCTCATTCTATGGATTGCTTAAGACTTTTCTTTTTGACCGGGCTTGGGTCGGGAGCGCCTCTGAGTAGTGTCCTTGAAGGGGCGCTATATAAATTGCATAGATAGATAGATAGATAGATAGATAGATAGATAGATAGATAGATAGATAGATAGATATAGAATACTGTTTTACGAAACCTTTATCTCTCTCCTCCCACAATCTGTCAGTAGCTGAACTCTGGTCGTCATCATCCACAATTCCATAGTCCACAAGTAGATCTACATATGTACTTCTGTTGCAAGTGCAACACCAACTGCATTGGAGAAACTATATCTATCATATTCCCTTGACAAAGCTGGTAGTGACTTGGTGTAGCGAGAGCATGTTTTTTCTTCAGATCGCATAAACGTTCTCATAATGATTCTGACGCTGTGGAATCGGAGTCAAATGTATCACAGCTAGAATCATTGTCTGGTCTATCAACTATACTTTACACAGTCCTTGAGCTTGATAATATTTCTTGTTGCTCTCTTTTCTCTCCCTTTCTTTTCTGTCTAGTTCTCCATAACCATAGTTCCCGTGTTTGAACGGTATGTATTTTGCCATGGTTTGCAGCCGCGAAAGTATAGGCTAAACTTCAGGCGCTCGGCGGCAAAGTTAGATGCAATAAATTTGATGCAATGTTTCTTCAGTTCTTTCATTTAGGACCTGGAGCAACCTTTTAAGTTATGCCAAAGTTCATTTTAAACGAAAACATTTTTCTTGCTATACCCTAATGACCAAGGTCTCTTTCTCGTGGCTCATACTCTTTTTTTAACCGATTTGTCGAATAACAAGATCATGTAAGAGAATGCTTTGCACTATATGTTTTTCTTGGTGCCATCTGTCTTGCACTGACCTGGTTGGTCGTTTTAGTTCTTTAATTGTACCACAGTGGTTTTATATTTTATGCACATCGAGTCTATTTACTTTTAACCACATCGAAGATGACCGAGAGTTACTAGATTCAGTGACAAATTCAGCTAACACGTGAGAGAGTGTCATGACATCACATTTAAACCAGTTGATCACTTTGTTGATGGGCGTGCACTACTCTTAGCCTACACCAGGATATTTGATACTGATGCTGGTAGAGCACTTGTAACGCACTATGTACCATCACTTATTTAAATATGGAACAGATAATTATGTGAAACAGTAGCAAAGCAGGAATATCATGATGGTTTTTCTGTTGTTCATCTAAGCTGAAGGCGTCCATTTCATAAACTAGCAGATTTTGAATTTTTTCTTTCAATGTCTATTGTCTAATGCTAATGTTATGGCAGTCAATGAAACGTGGTTGGATGCCAGTTTGGAAAAGGCTATAACCATATAATCTATAACCAGTGTCAATCACTGGTTGTAGCCTTGTGCATAGGCGAAGACCATTATATGACAAGGGTGGTGGAGTAGGCTTCTTCATCAATTGCGGTGTCTTTTGAAATAATCTATTCAGAGTGGTAAAATCCCATAAAATGCTTTGAATAGCCTACATGGTCATTAATGTTCACCAAACCAAGGGCAAAGGATATTGTAATTGGTGCCCTCTATAATCCTACTGGTAATCCTTTCGACCAGTTAGCCATCGAACGCACATTATCAATTCGAACTATTTTCTTGTTATAGGCTACTTGTCTATCAGCACCATACCAGTGGTGTAGTGGGGCGGGAACGCAGGAGAACGCCGTTCCCCCACTTTTTTCCAGGGAGGGAACGCGATCCCTCACTATTTTGTAGTATTTGTGCTGAAATAAATGAACACTTGAATACAATAATTATGTTACAAATAACAAATTTCTATGTATAAATTTGCATAATTAGGGGAGAGTGCTCCAAGATGCCCATGCTAAGGAAAATTGTGCTTTTCTTCGGTATGTATTCCAAGAGAAGAACATATTTGACGCCAATGCAAAGAGTGGTCATTAATGAAGCAATGACAACAACTATAGAACTTAATTCAATAAGACCAATTGTGTAAATTTAAAAAAGTAGACCCCTCCAAACTGGGCGTCTTAGGAACCCTATACTACAAGACGCCCATAGGGTGGGCATCTTGGAGCAATGGAAATTGACTAAAACGATCATGCATTTTTAAACTAAAGCAAAAAACTGCATATAAGAGAAAACAAACTGAACGAAGACTAAAAGGTCCTAAAGATACAAAGCAATTCATAACTCAAGAGGCAAAACCCAATCTCATGTTGTAAGTCATTATTGTCATTTTCATAGACTAGTGACAAAAGTCACACACGAATTCTTGGGATGTCTTTTTGTCTGTACATTCTTCATGACACCAACATTTACACTTCCTGCATTCTTTCCATTTCACTGAAGTTTTGGGCAAGGGTGAAATAGATTCAAAAAACACCGATAAATTTGGATAATGGCCCGTAATTTTATGGGTAAAAGGTGGTGTCATGGTGGGTACCGATTTTTGGCCATTTGCTCATAGTATCAAAGACGCTCATGGGCGTCTTGTAATCTCTAGGCTTCCTATGCACTCAAGACGCCCATGGGCTTCTTGTAATCACTATGCTACCAATGTATTCAAGATGACCATGGGCATCTTGTAATTTTTGAGTCTTGCTCTACTGACGCCATTTTATTTAACAAGATCAATGTTTAAGATTTATGTAAAACCATTAAAACAACTGCAAGTGAGCACAGAATAAACGTTGAAATGCGCGAATTGGTACTGCAAACGGTTAAAGAGAAAATTAGGAAGATTCGTAAATGTGTACTTACTCAAAAGTGGTGAAAATTTAGAAAATTGATTTATCGCGTCAATATCTCGAATATTGAAATATTATTGTTATGGGAGGTTCACAAGATGTCGCTGCATGCAATAAGACAACTAAAACACGAATATGTATCTTTTTACCCGTTTTAAAGGGGATGGGCATCTTACCCGCCCTGGGCGTCTTGTAGCACTCTCCCCTACATTTATTAATTTATTTTTTATTTTTTTACATTCAACAGTTTCAAAAAAAGCAGCGCTCACACTATGCAAAATTCATGCAAGATTACACTTTTTCCTACAGTTGCTAATTCAATTTCCAGGCGTTCCCCCACTTCACTTTTTAGGACTACACCTCTGAGACAGACTCAGACAGAGAGTGGCATCGGACTCTTACGGGCAATGAGCCCAATGATAGGCTATTGATGATGAATGAGTAATGACAAACATACTGGAAGTTCTTTAGCCTCTTTATTATCAAATTCCAATATTCAACTAGTATTCAATTTATCCTACAAAATTAAAATAATATTTAAATTTTAATATTAGCACCATGGATGAGATTGAGAATGATGACATTCGCGGTAGACATGGTAGTAAACGAAAATCGGTTGACAAACTAAGTGGAGCAGCTAGGCGTAAATTGACAAAAGCAGCCACTCTCAAAATAAGTGCAAACAAAATAATGTTTTAAATTAACATCATTTTTTTACTAAACAACCGGTAGTTCAACCAGTTGAAGTTTAACCGAAGAATGTGAAGTAGGCCTATCTGACGATCAGCATCCAGAAACAAGTTCCATTACAGAATATTAGGCCCTACTGTATTTAACTACATGTAAGCACAGGCGCCCTCTTGACATCCTCCTCCTCCATGCAGTAAAATCTAAATCCGCCACTGCTCGGTGTGCACGGTTCGCCAAACATTCGCTAGATTTATGTTTCGCATGCTTCAGAAAGACGCTAGTTTTGATTTCAGGAAAACGATTAATTCCCCAAAATTCAAGTTGTATAGCCAAACTGACAAGAAATTATTTACGGTAATATCCCCTGCTTACAATTTACTGTTCGCCGGATCCATTTATTCCTGCGTGACCTTGATCATTGGGGCGGCCATTGAACTGTCCATCATAAGAGAGGAGCTTGAAATTTTGTAGAATTCAATACAACTTTCCTGTATTATGCTCTTCTACAACAAAACTGCATGATTGTGATTTGGTCTTTACCTTGCACCCTGTTTGCGTATCTGTTACCCATGCAGGACCTGCTAGATTTTCTTAGTATGGGTACACACCTAACGACATCATAAGTTTCGCAATACCGCTGCTATAGGCATTCTGCATAGACCCAAACATTCCTGCATAATTTGAGAGGTAGGTCTAGGTCTATATAGGAACATATCCTAGCAGTTCCAGAAACAGGGTCTTGCGGTAAATAGATCAAGTTAGGGCCTACATGTTACCAGCACAAAAGACTTCTAGCATTTGTGTAGAGATACGCTGAAATCGAGGAAGTCATGCGCTGAGCGTATAGCTGAACCATTTAAGACCGATTGAAGGGGGAAGACGCTGATTAACAGAGTCCATAAGATTTGAGGTGCAGCAGTTTAGGCGGAAACAGACAAATGCATGAACCATGTTGCTAAAAGCGGAGGGGATCGATTGTCTGATGGCTTTAAAGTTTAAGCTGTCTCAATTGAAGAAACCAGGAGCGGATCACGTTTGTTGCATCACGATGGTGAGGTGGAAGTCAAATTTAAATTTTATGATGACTATAAAATATTATGTTACTGAATTACAATTATAGCTGCATACAAGTGGCAGCAGGTCCATAAAGATATGTTGCTCAGATGTATTACAAATGGCACGAGTTACTTGGACATTCAAGAGAACAATACTTGAATCAGTGACCTATTTTGTTGAGAATTGCATCTGGAAACTGTTGGGAATGCTACCGAAATAGGATTTCTAGTGCCTCACTAGCTTAACCGTTAAAATTTGCCTAGCGAATATTAGAAAACGCTCAGCTTAATTAAGGGACCTCGCCAATCTGACTTAGCCTATGTCGTCAATCATGAAATTATAGTCTAGTAGTGCAGATGGGTAATTATAATTATGGCGGATGCGAAATGGTGGGATAATAGGTCTAATAGTGACCACCATGATAAGCTTGTGTTACCAAACTCGCCATAAATTAATAACAATACTAATAATAATAGTGACCACAATTTCTATGGCGCCGTAATGCGGTAATGCTGCTACAAGGGCGCCTTGACAACAACAAACACACATTCATAGACAAGCGATTGACGGACTCAATAGAGGCAGCCACATACTGCGCCAAGAGAACCACATCACCATCCCTCCATCACCGCCACCCCACCACCACCACATACATAGGCAGGCCTATACATAAAAAGTGCGTCATCAAGTGAGTTGCTGTATATATGTATGCATGCATGTATACGTATGTATACGATGTAGGCTACTATTCGAATTCTAAAAATCTCCATTGACATAATTATATAATCCAGTGCCTCTCCATTGGCAGATATAATCCAGTTGCCCTCTGCCTTGATTAGCCTACTTGAATGGCTGTACTGGATAATTATGCCCCGTCTGCAAAAAGTGTTTGGCGCCGCCACTGATGAATTATTGCAACAAACTCAAATCAGGATGATATTCCGCTTTGTGATATTCTTGTTGTCCTTTTAATTGTCTACGTCCTAATCACGATCATCATCGTCGTCATCGTCATCATCATCATCATCATCATCATCATCATCATCATCATCATCATCATCATCATCATCATCATCATCACCACCACCACCATCACCATCACCATCACCATCACCATCATCATCATCATCACCATCATCATCATCATCATCATCATCATCATCATCATCATCATCATCATCATCATCATCATCATCATCATCATCATCATCATCATCATCATCAATCATCATCATCATCATCATCATCATCACTCTTATCAAAAACCCTTTATCATAAGTTTCGCAATACCGCACACTGATTTCCTGAGCTACATAAAACCGTGCTTTTAAGTGTGCGAGAACACTCGCATAATATTAGGAGCCTATATAAACCACGCATCGCATCGCTGCATGCGGATCTAGGCATTCATGTAAGGCGTCTTTTGTCGTTATTTCAACAGCATTGCTTTCGCATTCGCAATCGCCGGTAAGAGTATTTCTTTCTTTGCAATTGAATGACGCTATGGGTAAAAAGAGAAATAATAATAGTTTCGCGTAAGTGCGCAACTCTGGCAAGGAAGCAGACTCAATTAATTCGACGCATTGTCAACAATGATGGGGAAAATATTTTTAAAAGTAGGCCTATTTCGAGTAGGCTATAAGTGGCAATAGGCTACTTGATCACAAATGCAGCCTACTTAAAATACAAGTAAAATACTTACTTAATTACAAAAAGTAGGCTATTAAAAATACTGGTAGGCTATAAACCTAATATAGGCCTACTTGGCTTGGCAAAGTAATTCAAATTTGAGTAATCTGTGACAAAATCAATAATCTGTGACAAATAAAATTTTATATTTAGTAGCTATTTATATTATAATACAAATAAGGAAATCATAATAAATGGCGAGTAAAATTCTTAACATAGAATTTTGAGCACCAACAGACATTTTCTCCAGTACAGCATTCTTTGTGTCCATGTCTAATGTGTCTCATGGAATTAATTAGCCTAGAGCATTCCTTTATCACTGTCATCACATTCATTATCAGCACTTGAAGGGCAGCATCTCAGCATTATGTTGACTTTCGCCTCTGGTTCATGTTCTGCTTTCCAGTGAAGAAATCGTGTCCACCTGGGCCGAGTCAGAGTCCATTGACATCAAGATCCGCAGAAACACTAAATCTAATGGCATAAAAATTATCGGCAGTGTTTATGTAGAAATTATTGTCATTTTTTCATGTTCGGTGGTCATTATCAATTATTGCCTGTTAAACAATTGAGACACATTGATCTAAAAAAGCAAACTATTTAGGTTAATTTGCGCTGCTATTGTGTAGCGCTGAACTAATGACGATATTGCAACCACCAGCTCTTGCAACCAACCTCGGTCTTCCTCTCTTGCTTCAGTTTCACCTGTTCCTCAGCTTATTATAAATCCCACGTAACTCGACTTATTATTCTACAACACCACGCTATTGTAACCATCTGTAAACGTCTCTATGGATATATATGCATATAATTATATATATGCATAATTGCATATATATAATTATATATAGATATATATTACTCAGCCATTGTTTTTCAACCGTATAGTGTGCGCCATTTGACTTCATCAATAAACCCGAGATTTCTATATTTATATGTTCAGTTTTAAAAACAACATGCAAACTGCAGGTTGTTATCGTTTTTCTGAATCTGTAAGTGTATGGACAATTAACCATCATACTAGATATTGAAGTAAATATCGCATACATGTATGTATACGCTCGCACAAATATAAGGCACTTTCTGTTCGAGGGCCTACTCAGTGGATTATTCTTTACTCACAGAACTAACTTCTATCCTTGCTGCATAGGCCTATGTCATTTTAAAAACACACTTAAAACAGTATTTAATTGAGTAACTGCGTGTAAAACGTAATAGTATGGTGACGCAGCTGATAATAATTTATATGTTTAATCTATTATGCCATGTTATGTTATTTGTATGCACTTGGCCTTCTAATCATCTTGGCAGTTTAACTTGTTCTAATTCATGCTTTAATGGTTAGCATAATAATTGTATGCATGTAGGCCTACAATAGAAATGAGAAAGGATCGACCCAGTTAGCTGAACGATATTGTTATTGTTCATCTTAGGTTTACCATGTCATTACATGAGCAAAGGAACATGTAATCATATTTTCAGTGAACAATAAAGCGTATAAATTGAAATATTGAATTGAAAGAGGTCGAAGCTGAGCAATTTTCTCCGACCCTATGCCCGGTTGTGGGAAAATAAGCAGGAGACTCTGCAGCTGCCCTGGCCACTCCCACGTCATTCCACCGTCCTCCAGGTCCTGCATCACCATATCTCGCCAGGTCTTTCTGGGTCTGCCAAGTAGTAGTTTATTTAGTAAAGAAGCTCCTATAGATTCAAATAGACCTATATATTTTATTTAGCAGCCAAAGCCAATATGAATTGGCATGAATTGTTGTAATAGGAAATTGCCTTTGACAGAAGAAACCACATTCAAGCATGAAAATGTTTAAGGTCTGCCCTGCCATAAATTTTGTGATTTTTTCAGGTTTTTTTGCAGAAAGCGCCAACGTAGAGAAGAAAAAAATGGAGAGGCATTTAAAAAAGGCCGCGAAACAGGCAAATAAGCCCAAAGGACAAACAGCTGTAGCAAAAAAGGCAAAACAGCCGAAAGGACAAACAGCTGTAGCTACAAAAACAAAACAGCCGAAAGGACAAACAGCTGTGGCTACAAAAGTACAAAAAACTAAAGAACAAACAGCTGTAGCAACAAAGACTACACAGCATCAAGGACAAACAGCTGTAGCAACAAAAACAAAAGAGCTTCAAGGACAAACAGCGGTAGCAACAAAACCAACACCACAGTCTCAAGGTAAAACAGCTTCTGCAGCAAAAACAAAAGAGCCTCAAAGACAAACAGCTGTTGCAACAAAGACAAAACAGCCTCAAGGCCAAACAACTGTAGCAACAAAGACAAAACAGCCTCAAGGACAAACAGCTGTAACAACAAAAACAACACAACAGTCTCAAGGTAAAACAGCTTCTGCAGCAAAAACAAAACAGCCTCAAAGACAAACAGCTGTTGCAACAAAAACAAAGGATCTTCTAGGACAAAAGGCAGTAGCGACAAAAGCAAATGAGGGCCAAGGACAAAAGGCTGTTGTGAAAAAGCCAAAAAAGCCTGGAGGTCAAACAAATGTACCATCAAAAACAAATGAGCCTAAAGGAAAAAAGACTGCTGTAAAAAAGTCAAATAGACCTCAAGGACAAAAAACTGTGGCAACAAAAACCAATGAACCTCAAGGACAAATGGGTTTTGTAGAAAAACTAAAAAGGCTTCGAGATCATATAACTGGAACCGCAAAAATATATGAGCCTCATGGACAAAGAACTGTTGTAAATAAAGCAAAAGAGCCTAAAAGAGAAAGGACTGTTGCTAAAAAACCAAAAGAAGCTAAGAAACAAAGGACTGCAGCAACGAAAACAAAAAAGCCTAAAGCACAAATGACTGTTGCAAGAAGACCAAAAGAGCAGTTTGAGGAAGCAAAGGCATTTGCAGGGTGCGATGAAGACAATGGAATTGCAGCGCATGGCAGGGAAAAGGAATTTTCAGCATGTGGCGGAGAAAATGATGTTAAATTATCCGTTGAAGTGAAAGAACTTGCGGCTTATTTTGAAAGAAGAAAGATTTTGATGGATGGGAATGACAATGAATGTGCTGCGTTTGACGCTGGGACGGGGACTGAAATCGACATCGGAGTAAATGATGATACCGATGACGATGATGATGACGACGATGATGATGATGATGATGATGATGACGACGATGACGATGACGACGACGACGACGATGATGATGATGATGATGACGGCGATGGTGATGATAACGATGATGGTGATGATGATGATGATGATGATGATGATGATGATGATGATGATGACGACGACGATGATGATGATACTGACGGCGATGGTGATGATAACGATGATGATGATGACGCTAACGATGATGACGATGACGATGATGATGATGATGACGATGACGACGACGATGATGATGAAGACGCTAACGATGATGACGATGATGATGATGAAGACGCTAACGATGATGACGATGATGATGATGACGCCAACGATGATGACGATGATGATGATGACGACGACGACGATGATGATGAAGATGATGATGATGGCGGCGATGGTGATGATAACGAAGATGATGATGAAGAGGAGAAGGACCAGGAGGAGGACGACGAAAATGATGACGCCGACAAAGATAATGGCGATGATGATTTGAATGTGGGGGAGGTGAAGAAGGAGGATGAAGTTGATGATATTTTGTCTATAATTGGCGCCGATGTTAGCCATGAAATAACAACTGAAACATCGATGTTGAGTTTATAGATGCGACTCGTTGCTATTCATGGCCATGTAAATGGATTGATGACAATATGTAAACTGTTTGAAGACTATATGAACTGTTAATCAAGATTGCAACTTTTCTAGATGAAATGATAAGTAAATAAGCCTTTATCAGCATCTACGAGCCTCTACGATTAGCCGGCTTAGTTGTGTAAATTTAGTCACCGGAGCTAAATGCGTAGTGACAACGATATCTTTTGTGACCTTTGATACTTAGGCTACATTGAATCTAAATTCTAGATATTTTGATAGAAACTCTATTGACTGTAGTCTGATAAATATAACAGGCCTTCAAGTGCACAATATTATTTGCTAATTAAAAACCCATCAGCGGTAAGAATTATTATTGTGCTAAGCTTAAGTTTTCTGACTTCAATATTTTGTCAGGACAGAAACTATTGTATCAATAAATAAACTATCGAGATGTGATTAAAAATTTCCTGCTCTTGATATTGTAACACGGTCGCACGGAAAGCAAAGCAATCATGGATCCTGTGAAGAATTTCTCGGCGTTGTGCTAGACCTTGCAGGCATTTCAACAGCACACAGAATACCACGTCGGAAAGGGAGACAATGTTCGTTCGGTCATTGTCCGATTCACATCACATCGCATCGTGCAAACTTCGTGAACGTCCCTCTACGCCTGTTTTCGTCAACGACAATAAAACAAAACGCAACGCTCATTCTTCTCGGAAGCTCTGAAGACTAAGGAAATTGCTGGAACATGGACGAATGGGGGTTTCGTCTTCATCAAGAGAACCACAAATCCGGTGAGAAACCTGACAGGATAGGCTAAAATGACACAGAATACTTAAATAAATATTTATCAGCCGCTGTAGACATAACCGCATAGTCTACTGGTTTCCTGACTACCTGAACTAAGTGAATTTTTTATAGTGTAAACGTGAAAAAATCGACAGCCTAGCCATTCTTGCGTAATGTCTGGTTCTCGTAGGTCATGCTCAGGCCCGCATTAAGGTAGGTGCTAAGGGTGCTGCAGCACCCGGGCCCGCGGGTTTAGGGGCCCGCATTTTCGGAAATGATGAAATTTCTTAGGAAGAATACTGCAACAATGATTAAATACGAAGTTATCGTCGACGAAATATTGGCAAAGTTCTCCCACACATCCGATTTACTAGCTCCAGCTTATGAATTGGTTGAAATCGCAGGAACTTATTGTTATTGTAAATTTATCTTTGGGAACAGGGCCGGATTAAGAAATGTGGGGCCCTGTTCAGGAAATTTTTACGGAATTTCGGCCACAAATTTTGATGACCTTTTTTAGTCGTTTGGTTGAAATTTGCTAAAAATCTTTTTAAAAATTGGAAATTTTTCCCGCATGTGTGAGGGGACCCCTAAACTTCCTAAAGTGTGGGGCCCCTGTTCGGTCGAACATGTCGAACATGCCTTAATCCAGCCCTGTTTGGGAAGTATCAACAGTGATGGGCTATCTTGAATTAGGCCATGCGGATCAATCATTTTGACTGGCTTCTTTAAAATAATAAGATAAATAACGTTAGAAGACATATTATTGGATAACTCTTAATTTCTTAAACCTATTATAGCTTATCATCTTCTTCTCCAGTTTTTTGCCTCCGAGGCTGGCTGAAATGCCCGATGCCTCTTCCTCAAACTTTCCATAGGCCTATCCATTTGGTATTATCCAATTCAGCATAACCTGTCGTGGTCTTCCTCTTGTTCGCTTCCCTTCATTTTTTCTTCGTGGCCGTTCTTCGCAGTGAGTCTGCCCTCAACCTGTATCCTACCCACTTCCTTTGTCTCGATCTATTTCACTGTGTAGGCCTACAGTAACTCTTCTCCGATAATTCCTAGACCTAGATAATTGGTGCAAGAAGATCACGACGCTCTAAAGCGGTTTGCCAGGATGTTATTGGAATCTGCGAAAGAAATATGATGCTATATTTTATTAGACCTGAAAATAGGAAGAGGGACTTAAAAGTTTAAATTTAAAAATTACGATCAACTGAAAAGATAAGAGAAAACATTAATCCAGAGAAACGGAAGATAAAACATTGACATGGAGTGCATGTGGTGTTGTTTGGATTTGATACATGAACCATGATAGCAAGCAATATAAGCTTAATCATAGGAAGACTGGAGGTCTTCGAAATGTGGACATGGTGAACAATGAAGAAAATCAACTTTGATGGATCATAAGCATAGGGCTTATAAATATATAACAATTGAAGAATCTAGTCGTTCGTTCCATCTGTCACGTATTGTAGACCTACAGTCACGGTCATAAGTTTGAACTCAGTAAGATTTTGACCTAAATATTCACGTTGTCGTTAATTTACGGCACGATTGGGCTATTTGTGCGCTAATAACATATATGACTGGCACTGTGTGTAGGCCTAATCTTCAGACAATGGATAACACTATATGGATGTATTATATTCCTCAAATAATTGCACTTTTCACACAAAAAACACGAAAAATCTTACTGAGTTCAAGCTTATGGCCATGACTATATATAGGGCCTACCTACTATAGTGTATAGGAAACTTTTCCTTAGAAACAATTACACGCGTACCAAACAAAAAGTACCCTTGGCTGCATAGTGTATACTCGTTAGGAAACACGGTATAATTACATGTATATGTGCCTCCATGGTAGACCAGTGGCTGACAGAAGACTCAGAGGAGGGCCCGCAAGGTTACCACAGCACCCGGGCCCGCACTAGCCTTAATGCGGCCCTGGTCATGCTCTTATTGTAATAGATTTGTCGATAACACATGCAAGAGAATTCATTGCATTATATGTTTTTCTTTGTGCCATCTGTCTTGCACTGACCTGATTGGTCGTTTTAGTATCACAGTGGTTTTTTTTATTTTATGTATATCAAGTTTTTTTCCGTTTAACCACATCGAAAATGACCGAGAGTTTTCAGATTCAGTTTCAAATTCAGCCTAACATGTGAGAGGTTGTCATGACATCACATTTAAAACAGTTGATCACTATGATGATATGCATGCACTACTGTTAGACCAGGATATTGATGCTGATCCTTTTCACTGGTAGAGCAGTGTGTTCAAGTACTTTTTAACCCTCAGGCTACCAAGCTTTTTTTGTAACACTGACTACCAAGGGGGGGGGGTGGTTACCACCCCCCCTGGATTTTGGGTTTGGTTTGAGATATCATAACTTGTAATACAGAATTGGATTCAGCATTCATTTCTGCACAAAATGGTATATTTAGGTTCAGAAAATATGAATGCCCCTCGAAATTATGAATTTTTTTACCATGGGTACCCGTCGATTCCACAAATTGTATACTTACGCATAAGGAATATATTAGATTCTGAGTGTTTTATACATGATTTATATATAAAAAGTAGTTTATATAATAAAGTCCAATATTCAACTATAAAAACTAGTAATAAGTCTGTTTTATGATCAATCAAAACATAAAAACATGTTTTAGCCGTTGAAAAACGTTAACGCAGACATATCGGCTTGCGTTGTAAAAAAACCAACATTTTCACACATTTTAATTTATTTTGAGCACTTCCGGTCATCAAAAGACAAATTATTTAGTATCAGAAAATAGCCCTAAATGCCCTCTACAGAATGGCATAATTTATTTCTATTAAAAAATAAATTATGGATAAGTTATAATAGCAAAAACATGACAATTTTATGAAAATAAAACACCTTTATATATATTTTAATTTATTTTGAGCACTTCCGGTTGTCAAAAGACAACTCAGTGAGCATCGAAATGTAGCCCCACATTCCCTCTATAGAATGGTATAATTTGTGTCTCTTAATATTAAAGGGCGCAAAAGTTACAGACGATATTCTAGGGGGGGTGGTGGTATCCACCCCCCCTCTGGTACCTTGGGTATATCGGGTGTAACTTTTGAACGGTAGGGGGCATCATCAAACATTTTAGCTCAAAATGTGTCCCAATGAACTCTCTACAGCTACCAATTTTTTCAAAATTTTATTCCAGACGGAACGCGTTTGATTTGGGAAAAACCTAGGGGGGGGTTGCAACCACCCCCCCCTTGGTAGCCCGAGGGTTAAATATGGAACAGATAAATTATATGAAACAGTAGCAAAGCTGGAATATCATGGTGGTTTTTCTGTTTTTCATCTAAACTGTAGGAGTCTATTTCGTAAACTATCAGATATTTAATTGTTGCTTTCAATGTCTAATGCTAATGCTTTGGCAGTTACTGAAACTTGGCTGGATGGCAGTTTGGAAAAAGCAGCGTCAGTCCCTGGTTATAGCTTTGTGCCTAAGTGTAGACAAGTGTGGTGGAGTAGGCTTCTTCATCAAGTGCGGTATTTCTTTTGCAATTAATGATTCAGAGTGGTCAAATCCCATAGATTGCTTTGAATACATGTTCATCAAAGTTCACCAAACCATGGGCGAGGATATTGTAATTGGTGTCCTCTATCATCCTAATGGTAATCCTGTCGACCAGTTTAATAATATAGCCATCGAGCGCACATTATCCATTCGAACTATTTTCTTGTTGCACTGGTCTATCAGTACCAAACAAGTCTTTTAAAACCGATAACATACTACGACTAGCAGATAAAAATTAGTTTAAAATCGGTTTGCTCATGTTTTGCTATTATCACAGATTGTTACATAGGACATTTGACGGGTGTTGTTTCAGGAAACTGCTGCATAAAATTATTATGACCATTATTTTCACTAAACACTGTTGTACTTCCGCATCGATGTTGCACATACTAGGACGAAAATTAAATTATTTTAGGTTAAATGCTCTGGCCCTCTTATATAGAGTAATCTTCCAAAGTTTGTTAGACTTGTACCCACCATTATCATGCTCAAGATAAAAATTTAAAAGACTGTTTAATCTCTGTTTACTGGATTTAAATCATTGCACACAATTTTTATATCTGTTGTTTCGTTTCTGTTTGTGTTCATTTCATGCATAGTCTTAACATGTTCTTCTTTGCACGGTTTTGCTATCCAAAATGTTATCGAGATATATGAAGAGTCAATCCAACCTTTAAGGGTCCATACTACCTTTTTGGATTGATCCTTTGACTTATGCACCAATCACTCGAAAGTCTTTGAGTTTGTAGGCCTACTGACTGCTGTCATTTTGTAGGCCTATATAATATGGTTGTTGCTATGTCAATAAACGGCTACAACTACTACTAGGCTACTATTATTACTTTCATTTAACCATCGACTTAGGCTAAGATTAAAAAAGCAAACATGACGGTCAGAGCATGGATAATTATATCAATGAACAGACGCAGTTATTGCCCTATAGGCGAAGATTGAATCCATACTATTCGAGGGCTCTAAGTCTAAGTCTAACCTATCGGCTACAAAATTAAGGTTTTTACGCGTATTTGCTTCCTACATGTATCTTCTTTCCTTCAGTGAACAACTCGCATCGGTTCTAATCTAGGGTGACCATGCGTCCTGGTTTTCCGGGACATGCCCCGGTTTTGTGAAGTGTACCGGTGTAAAGGTTTCAAATTACCACCTCCTAAACATTACCACCCCGGTAACTTGAAACCGGTTTCAGATTACCGGGAGGTAGGATGAAACCGGTTTCAAGTTACCCTTGGGCATAATCTCAAACCGGTTTCATCCTACTCCCTACGGTTTCAGGTTACCCCCAGTTAAAGCGTTGTTTTCGTTAATCCAGCTTCTATTTCACCTATAGAAAACCTTCATCCAGCTTCCATTTCTCTAACCTTCACCCAATTTCCATTTCACCTATAGATAACCTTCATCCAGCTTCTATTTCACCTACAGAGAACTTTCATCCAGCTTCCATTTCTCTAACCTTCATCCAGCTTCCATTTCACCTATAAAGAACCTTCATCCAGCTTCTATTTCACTACGCTAGATTGCCATAATGGAAGCAGGATTTATGAGAAAAAAAACTCTTGCTTAAATTAGACCTGGATTGATGAAAATGTTATTGCTGAAGTTGGAGCTGGATTGATGAAAAATAATTGTTATTTAAATGGAAGTTAGATATTTAGCCTAAATAGCACGTGGACTGAATAAACGAATTTTTGACTAACTGGTAGATGAATTGATGAAAATATTTGTTATCTAAATAGAAGTTGGATTGATAAAATCAATGGTTGCTATTTAAATAGAAACTGGATTGATTATTATTATATTCGCTTAATGGTAAATGATGAAACTCGTTTTATCAATTAACTACAAAAACAGGCTATTTGCACAGAGGAGAGATTTTGTCCTGGGGAGTAAATGTCGTAGGCTTAATCGGGGGTTTATGACTGAATGTTTGTCAAGGAAATTTAATGTCCTACACCCGTGCAAAACCAGGTAGGCCTAAAAGGGGAGACGTTATTGTGGACGATACCTTCGTGAATGCTAGTCGCTTAAATAATTCCGAAATTAATTCGGGTGAATTAAAATTATAGTACCTCAATTACCCTTACTTAATTTATTGTTAATTAAGAATAAGTAATGAGTAATGACGAATAGACTATAAGTTGCTTAGCTTCTTTATTTTCAAATACCAATATTCAACTAGTAGTGTTGATTTATCCTACAGAAATAAAATAATATTTAAATTTTAATATTAGCACCATGGTTGAGGTTGAGACTGAGTCAACCGGTGATGACATTCGCGGTAAACAAGGTATAGTAAACGAAAATCGGTTGGCAAACTAAGTGGAGCAGCTAGGCGCAGATTGGTAAAAGCAGCCACTCTCAAAATAAGTGCATGCAAATGTTTTAAATTAACATCATTTTTGACTAAACTACCGTAGTTCAACAAGTTGAAGTTTTACCGAAGAATGTGAAGATAAGCCTGTCAATATCTGACGTGCAGCACCCAGCTACAAGTTCCAATACCGAATTTTTACTGTATTTTACTATGTAAGTACAGGCGCCCTGTTGAAATTCTCAAACATTCGCTAGATTTAAGTTTCGCATGCTTCAGAAAGACACTAGTTTTGATTTCAAGAAAACGACTAATTCCCCAAAAATTCAAGTTGTATAGCCAAGCTGACAAGAAATTATTTAGGGTAAAATCTAGCTAATAGCCCTGACTTCCCATTTTCTGTTCGCCAGATCCATTTATTCCTGCGTGATCTTGAACATTGTGGCGGCCATTGAATAGTTCACCATAAGAGAGGAGCTTTAAATTTTTGTAGAATAATATTCAATACAACTTTCTTGTATACTCTTCTGCAGCCGGGTTGTAACAACCCAACTGCATGATTAGGGGAGAGTTGCCATGAATGGACCACCTAAGGCAAACTTAGGTGTGCTGCATAAATGCTACTGAATTTCTAAAAGGAAAGCATGCCATATGCTTGGTTGATTGTTCATCTATGTTATTAATAAGCAAACGACAGAAAATATTCGTGGATTTATGAGAAATAACTAAACAAATCGGTACCCCTAAAAAGTCCAATCAAGGCAACCTGCTTCCTTGAATGGACCGCATGGTGTCCTTGATTGGACCATTTTCTCTGAATGGGACACAATATTTTAAAGACGTTTTTAAAAGGCAATTTTACCCAAAAAGCAAAGGAAACTTTTTAAAATACTTAGTGTCTAACCATACAGTTAAAAATATCAATGCACAATTGCAGTAGCTGAAATCAATTTAATATATGACTGGCATAACCTCTGTCTGCAGACCAATTAGAAGTACTTTGCCATAATAACCAGTGCAGGTCTACATATAGACTATATACTATATAGGCCTCTATATAGTGAAATAATATGGTCTAGCTAATACTGGGAATAAATGACTGTGAAGTCTTACATTAGTACTCAGTTAAGTCTATTTGAGTATATCTAATACAAGAAGAATTGCGCGCAGTTCGCACAGAGGACCATTATCTTCATCTATAATAGCAGTGTATTGCTTCAGAGCAACTGTTATGAACCTATTAAACATACAACTGACATTAATTGCATATTTTTAAATTATTCGTTCTATTCTTGTCAGAAGCATCGCTAAATCCCATGCCACACTGTCGACTGTTGTTCGATAAAACTTTTGCCAAAAGAGGGTATTGTAATTGGTTAAAGAATCACAACAGGACATTGCAAGTACCGGTATCCTTAAATGGACCGTACCCAATAACATTGCAAGTACTGGTGTCCTTACATGGACCACACCCAAATTATAGGTCCAAATAAGGAGACTTAAATTAATGTGGTCCATTTCAGGCAGCACGGACTACTTCTACTCACACTGTCATAGTTTAACAGGTGTCAGTCTTAGCGCTAAATCAAGTATTGTTGCTTAAACATGAAACCTGGCTATGATCAAAACAAACGTGACTGCAATTTTGAAAGCTTGCATAAATTGCCTACACTCATTGTCAGGTAGAGCAAAAATTAGATCAAAACTACGTGAAATATAGTTTTTACCGCAACTAAATAAATGTTTAGAATTCCGTAAAACTGATTGCGGCGGTACGATCAATATTCAATCGCGCAAGAATACAACATTTGAAAACGAAGCAAAAAATGCGTCTAGGGTGTTAAATGGCTGCGGTCCAATTAAGGCAATGGTCCATTCTAGGCAAGTCTCCCCTATGATTCGAAATTTACCTTGCATCCTGTTTGCGTATGTGTTGCCCATGAAGGACGTGCCAAATTTTCTTAGTCTGGGTACACACCTAACGACATCATAAGCTTCACAATACCGCTGCCCTTGGCATTCTGCATAGACCCATAATTTGAGAGGTAGACCTAGGTCTATATAGGGCAGTGGCGGATCCAGGGTGGACCAATCCGGCCATGGCCCCATTTAGAAATTTCGGGTTTTTTTACCAGCTATTCTGGCTCGAAAAGGTGACGTGCACACCACCATGAGTAATTATGTAGGCCATCCCCACACCCACGAAGTACGCACACAAGGCCCGTACGACTTAAAGGTCATCAACTTTTTGGCGGATAAAATAGTATCTTTTTCTTGGGAAATGGAGACACACGACTTTAAAAAAGGTCATCAGATTTTTGGATGACCAAACGACCAAGACCGAAAATTTTTGCCCCCCCCTTCGAAAATTCCTGTATCCGCCCTTGACATAGTGACATATTCCAGCTGTTACAGAAACAGGATCTTGCGGTAGATAGGTCCAGTTACATTGTTGTCAGCACAGAAGATTCTAGCATATTTTGTGTAGAGATATGCTCAAAGCGAGGGAGTCATGCTATGAGCGTAGACTCTATAGCTGAATCATTTAAGACCGATTGAAGGGGAAGACTCTCATTAACAGAGTCCATAAGATTTGAGTTGCAGCAGTTTATGCGGGGACAAACGAATGAATGAACTGTGTTGATGAAAACAGAGGGGAACATCAATCGTCTGATAGCTTTGAGCTGGCTCAATTAAATGAACCGGGAGCGGGTCAGGTTTGATGCATCATGATTGTGAGGTGGGAGTCAAATATAATCTTTACTAGCTGAATTACCCGGCGTTGTCCGGGAAATATAAGTTTTTGTCCACAGCCCCGTTCCGATTTGGCCATTCTGACCCCGCCTTCCATTGACCCCGAAATTTCGGTATTTTGTCCGCACGCTGGCCCCCGCGTTAAGGAGAAGTCACGAACCTCTCCGCTAGGTGTACAGGTCTGGTCAATAATTGAAGAGCTTATTTCCAAAACCCGCTAAGTCCACTCGACACGTACCGTAACTGTTTTTTGCCACTTAGATAAAGGAAGTTTTTGAAATCTACGCTTCCTTATTCCAATTATTTGCAGTTACAGCCTATGCGCATTATTTAGGCCTAAGTCCATAACATTTTTTTGCTACGGCCAAATGTGACGTAAAGATCTGTGCTCAAAATAATGACGTCATGAGTTTAGTGAGCATATACCGTCTCTAATATATCGTTTTTAAAACAGCGAAATTTAAAATATGGAAAGATTTTTGGATCGCGATCTTTATGTTTTTCAGAAGAAATAAGCCCAGAATAATCCTCACAAATATTTTCGATGGAAGTAAATATCACGCGACCTCAAACCGTCATGCCATTGGCTCTAGGACTCTGCTAGCCACAATGGAGGCGAGCAACGTGAATGGCTTTTGAATCGCTTATTGCGTGGAAGTTAAAATTAATGTAGGCATCTCGTGTTATAACTTATAAAGTGAATTGACAGCTGAAAATAGTCGCGTTGAACTACAAATTTGGGCAAAAAGTTTGGTAAAACGAATCGGGAAGAAATGCAAAATACATCCCAACATCCGGACATACAAACAAACAGAAGGAAAAACTTCCAGACTTATAGTTTAAGATGATGACTATAATTAAGTCACTGAGCTACGTAGTTGCATACAAGTGGCAGTAGGCCATAAAGATAATTATGTTGCCCAGATGTATTACAAATGCCACGAGTTGCTTGGACATTCAAGAGAACAATACTTTAATCAGTGACCTATTTTGTTGAGATTTGCATCTGGAAACTGTTGGGAATGCTACCGAAATAGTATTCGTAGTGCCTCACTAGCTTAACCGTCAAAATTTACTTAGCGAATATCAGAAAACGCTCAGCTTAAGGGACCTCGCCAATCGGGCCTATGTCGTCAATCACAAAATTATAGTCCAGTATAATAGTGCAGATGGGTACTAGGATATAATATTATAATTATGGCGGATGGGGAATGTTGGGATAATAAGTCTAATTATTATAGTGACCACCATGATAAGCTTGTGTTACCAAACAAATTGCCCTCTGCCCTGATTGCCTAAATGGCTGCCCTGGATAATTATGCAGAAAGGATCTGGTGCCGCCACTGATGAGTTGCAACAAACTCATCTCATTCCGCGTTGTGATATTCTTGTTGTCCTTTTCATTATTTACTTCCAAATCACAATCATCATCATCAGTTCGTCACTCTTATCATCAGAAGTTTCGCAATAACGCACAGCGATTTTCTGAGCTACATCAGTGTCAGTGAACACTCACATAATAATATTATAGGCCTATAAACGACGCATCGCTGGATACGGATAAAAATTCTATGCATTCATCCAAGGCGTCTTTGTGATCATTTCAACAGCGTTGCATTCACGGTAAGTCTCTTTTTTTGCAATCGAATGTACAGAATACAGTTACATGCATTGCATCGTATTGTGGAATTCTGGCAAGGAAAAAGACGAATGAATTCGACGCACTGTACGTCGGCAGTGACAAGACAATCGTCGGAAATTTCAATCACCTTTCGCCAAAAGTGTCTACTATTGAAATGTCTGTTTAAAATTGTATCCAGTTGTGCTATTGTCTGTGAAACGTTACACAATAGACCTGTAATAATAATATTGTGAAACTGCATTACGAGACAGGTGTGTCTCCATTATAGCTCGTGATTTGACCGAATGTCACGGTGATGTGAATCTGAATGTCTTTTGGCTAGATTTCGTTAGCCTCTAGTGATCAATAAACTGATCTATATCACCATCATCTGTTTGGGAAGCCGAAGAAGAACAACTGAAGCTCGATCTATTAAATATACTGCCATAGAATTTTCATATTGCGTGTTGCAGTGGGGTCTGTTTTACGGCCTACCCGTTAGACTGCATCAGAAGTGCAAATAATGTAATTTAAAATTTAAAACTAAAGACCCAATCTAAATATTAATTATCTTATTTTACAAGAAACAAATTTATTTAGGCCTATTCTTGAGATATTGGACGGTTGAAACGCGTTGGGGTCCGCGAGCAAATGAGCTTTTGATAAAAGCTTCCGTCACCATGGCTAGTGCAATAATTGTTTACATGCACAATAGAAATGAGTAAGAATCGACCATGTTAGCTGAACGATATTGTCATTGCTCATCATAGGTTGACCCTGTTACATGAACAATATTTCATGAACATTTATTCATATTTTCAGTGATCAATAAAGCTTATAAATTGAAATATTGAAATAGGCTGAAGCTGAGACCCTATGCCAGGGTGTGAAGAAATAAGGAGATGTGGAATTTTCGCACAAATTTTATAGCCGCTACCTGTGACACGAAACGGAGTATCCCCCTGAAAGCTATCCGGGGGGATGAATTAATCTATCCCTCCGGATGAAATTAACTGGTCTATACTATCCGGGGGATAAACCACTCTATCCCCTTTTTGAAAAATGCGTATAATTAAATTTTTTATGCTCTAATCAAAATTTAAAGTGACTCTAATATTATTGTTTTAAGTGTCTTAAGCAATGTACATAGAAAGGCAACTCGAATTTATTTAGTGACTCTGAGTGTTCTTAAGTGTTTTAAATGTTTTAAGTGCTCTAAAACCAAAGCAACACAAATTATCTAGTAGGAATGAACATACCTGTTAGTGTCATTGTTCAAAAAAAGCAGATGAAAATTAATTTGCAGAAAAATACACGCGGAAGTGACTTTTTCGATTTTTTTTCATTTGGGGGGATACTATTAATACGGGGGATACCCTGGATACTCTATTTCGTGATACCTGCCTGAGTTACAACATAGAAAGGACAATCGCCGTCAACGGCATATGGTTCGAGCTACCTCCAAAAGATTACCATAATTCTATAGACTACCTCGAGTACTCTAATTAGTCATGTGTAGGCTATCAACAGCCGTAAGCTAGACACTCTTGGGATCTATGATGGTCTAAATGGACATATTGGAAGATAATCATCAGCCCAATCCGTCCAAATGTTCTTCCAGTTAATGCCTGCCGGACATAGGGGCAAGGGGGCACTTAGGCTACCTGTGTTTTTAACTACTACTTTTGGGTTTTAGCAAATGTCTTTGCATTAATGCACCAATGATACGAATCATACAAACAGTGAAAGTATGCAATCTACGTTTGGAGATCTCTATATAGAAATAAACATGCTCTTTCATAACTTTCATAACTTTCTGCCTTGCATGTTCATTGTTCAAGCTCTTTCTAAAAACTGTAACTATGACTATTGGCTTTCAACCCTATTGCAGGCGCCCATACAATCAGCAGGCCTATCGATTATGGCCTACTTGAGTGGAATCTAGATGTAGGCCTAGTACAAATAATCACAACTGCAAAAAATTAAATACTAATGAAGAATTTGGAAATTTCTCAAAGTACACTGAAATTACAAAAGGGAGATCTGCTTATTCACCAGCATTGTAATTATATAAACCAAGTCTGCTCCATTTTGACAGGCTCCATTTTGTCCATTTTGCAAGCTGCCAGTACAGAATCCGGAGAGGTCAAACTGTAGATAAACTTGGATAAGGGGCTCTGGTTATCGTGCCTCGGGATTTACACCAAAACTGACAAAGAGATCTGTTCAAAAGAATTGATACCCACACTCATCTGATCCTCGGATCCTCCACCTTACTAAATGACACCCGCATTAACAGCTACTCTGGTCATCTGGCTACCAAACTCGGACCTGTTTCTGACTACTCTTTAGAATAGGCTTATGACTCGATGCATCACATGTGAAAAAGCTGGTTTCCTTGCGATGGGCTTTCGAGTGGCGCTTTACAAGCAGCTATTGAATCACTTGCCCCTTGAAAACTGACACCTATTTTTCGTTCATTCATTCGTTCATTCTATGGACTTATATAGCGCACCTTTAGGAAACTACTTTTTAACATCTACTCTTTAGTTATTAACAAATTTCTAAGGAAACTATTCGTATTAAAATTATGCACAAAATGAAACTGAAAAATTTGCATAAGAAACCTCTTTGAAAAATACCCGAATTCTAAATTTTCAGCTTTGCATTTTCCAAGCTCTTGCTACTAAAGAATTTAACCGTAACCATCGTTAAAATTTTGCCCCCATGCAAACATTTCTGCCAGCGCCCTGACGAACTTTTTGAATATAGCCTACCAAGAATTAATTTGATTCAATAAAGTGGTGCCTATAATTATTCAAGTAGATTTTATTTAGCAGCCAAAGTCAATATGAATTGGTATGAATTGTTGTAATAAAAACTATCTTTGACAGAAGAAACTACATTCAAGTGTGAAAATTTTTGATCTTTACAGTTTGCTATTGAAAAATACGCCAACATAGAAAAGAGAAAATGGAGCGACCTCTAAAAAATGCGTCGAAACAAGCAAATGTGCCTCAGGGACAAACAGCTGCAGCAACAAAAGCAAAATCGCCTAAAGGACAAACAGCTGTAGTAGCAAAACCAACACCGCAGCCTCAAGGACAAACAGCTGTAGCAACAAAGACAACACCACAGCCTCAAGGACAAACAGCTGCAGCAACAAAAGCAAAATACCCTAAAGGACAAACAGCTGTAGTAGCAAAACCAACACCACAGCCTCAAGGACAAACAGCTGTTGCCACAAAACCAGCAACACAGCCTCAAGGACAAACAGCTGCAGTAACAAAACCAACACCACAGCCTCAAGGACAAACAGCTGTAGCAACAAAAACAACACCACAGCCGCAAGGACAAACAGCTGTTGCCACAAAACCAACACCACAGCCTCAAGGACAAACATCTGTAGCAACAAAGCCAACACCACAGCCTCAAGTACAAACAGCTGCAGCAACAAAAACAACACCACAACCTCAAGGACAAACATCTGTAGCAACAAAGCCAACACCACAGCCTCAAGGACAAACATCTGTAGCAACAAAGCCAACACCACAGCCTCAAGTACAAACAGCTGTAGCACCAAAGCCAACTCCACAGCCTCAAGGACAAACAGCTGTAGCAACAAAGCCAACACCACAGCATCAAGGACAAACAGCTGAAGCAACAAAGCCAACTCCACAGCCTCAAGGACAAACAGCTGTTGCAACAAAACCAACACCACAGCCTCAAGGACAAACATCTGTAGCAACAAAACCAACACCACAGCCTCAAGGACAAACATCTGTTGCAACAAAACCAACACCACAGCCTCAAGGACAAACAGCTGTAGCAACAGAACCAACACCACAGCCTCAAGGACAAACATCTGTAGCAACAAAACCAACACCACAGCCTCAAGGACAAACATCTGTTGCAACAAAACCAACACCACAGCCTCAAGGACAAACAGCTGTTGCAACAAAACCAACACCACAGCCTCAAGGACAAACAGCTGTTGCAACAAAACCAACACCACAGCCTCAAGGACAAACAGCTGTTGCAACAAAACCAACACCACAGCCTCAAGGACAAACAACTGTTGCAACAAAACCAACACCACAGCCTCAAGGACAAACAGCTGTTGCAACAAAACCAACAACACAGCCTCAAGGACAAACATCTGTAGCAACGAAACCAACACCACAGCCTCAAGGACAAACAGCTGTAGCAACAAAGCCAACACCACAGCCTCAAGGACAAACAGCTGCAGCAACAAAACCAACACCACAGCCTCAAGGACAAACATCCGTAGCAACAAAGCCAACACCACAGCCTCAAGTACAAACAGCTGTAGCACCAAAGCCAACACCACAGCCTCAAGGACAAACAGCTGCAGCAACAAAACCAACACCACAACCTCAAGGACAAACATCTGTAGCAACAAAGCCAACACCACAGCCTCAAGTACAAACAGCTGTAGCAACAAAGCCAACACCACAGCCTCAAGGACAAACATCCGTAGCAACGAAACCAACACCACAGCCTCAAGGACAAACAGCTGTTGCAACAAAACCAACACCACAGCCTCAAGGACAAACAGCTGTTGCAACAAAACCAACAACACAGCCTCAAGGACAAACATCTGTAGCAACGAAACCAACACCACAGCCTCAAGGACAAACAGCTGTAGCAACAAAGCCAACACCACAGCCTCAAGGACAAACAGCTGAAGCAACAAAACCAACACCACATCCTCAAGGACAAACAGCTGTAGCAACGAAACCAACAACACAGCCTCAAGGACAAACAGTTATTTCATCAAAACCAACAACACAGCCTCAAGGACAAACAGTTATTTCATCAAAACCAACACCACAGCCTCAAGGACAAACAGCTGTAGCAACGAAACCAACAACGCAGCCTCAAGAACAAACAGCCGTAGCATCAAAAACAACGCCACAGTCTCAAGGAGAAACAGCTGAAGTAGCAAAAACAAAAGACGGGCAAACAGCCGTTTCAACTAAATCAACACTGCCTCTAGGACAAACAGCTGTGCTAACAAAAACAAATGAGATTCCAGGACAAACAATTGTAGCTACAAAAACAACACAGCCTCAAGGACAAATAACTGTGGCAATAAAAACTAATGAGCCTCAAGGACAAACAGCTGTACTAACAAAAACAAAAGAGATTCCAGGACACACAGCTGTAGCCACAAAATCAATAGAGCTTCAAGGACAAACGGCAGTAGCAATAAAAACAAACACGCCTCAAGGACTAAAGATAGAAGCAGCAAAAACAAGGACAAAGTGTTGCAGCAACAAAAGCAAATGAGTCTCAAAGACAAACAGCTGCAGCAACACAAACAAAAGAGCCTCAGGGACAAATTACTCTTGCAACAGAAAAAAGTAAACTTCAAGGACAATGGACAGTTTCAACAAAAACAAATGAGCCTCAAGGACAAATCACTGTACCAACAAAAACTAATGAGGTTCAAGGGCAATGCGCTGTAGCAACAGAAACAATTGAACCTCAAGGACGATGGACAGTAGCAACAAAAACAAATAATCTTCAGCGACAAATAGCTGTAGCAACAAAAACAAATGAGCCTCAAGGACAAAAGACAGTAGCAACAAAACCAGAGAAAGGGAAACAAGAGAAGAAAATAGAGATGAGGGAACGAAGAAGTGAAGCAAAAGAAAGCAAGGGTAGATGCAGAAGTGAAGAGGCGGAAAACGACAAACTTAAAACCCAACCTTCAAAAAAGGAAACTGAAAAGGAGAAGCAAGAGAAGAGACAAGAGGAGAGAATACGAAGAAAGGAAGCAACAGAAAATGAACGTCGACTTAGAAGAGAAGAAGCAGAAAAAGAGAAGCAACAGAAGAAAGAAGAGGAAAAAAGACAAAGAACAGAGGCAAAAGAAAACGAACGTCAAATTAGAAGAGAAGAAGCAGAAAAAGAGAAGCAACAGAGGAAAGAAGAGGAAAGAAGACAAAGAAAGAAAGCAACAGAAAACGAACGTCGACTTAGAAGAGAAGAAGCAGAAAAAGAGAAGCAACAGAAGAAAGAAGATGAAAAAAGACAAAGAACAGAAGCAAAAGAAAACGAACGTCAAATTAGAAGAGAAGAAGCAGAAAAAGAGAAGCAACAGAAGAAAGAAGATGAAAAAAGACAAAGAACAGAAGCAAAAGAAAACGAACGTCAAATTAGAAGAGAAGAAGCAGAAAAAGAGAAGCAACAGAAGAAAGAAGAGGGAAAAAGACAAAGAACAGAGGCAAAAGAAAACGAACGTCAAATTAGAAGAGAAGAAGCAGAAAAAGAGAAGCAACAGAAGAAAGAAGAGGAAAGAAGACAAAGAACAGAAGCAAAAGAAAACGAACGTCAAATTAGAAGAGAAGAAGCAGAAAAAGAGAAGCAACAGAAGAAAGAAGAGGAAAGAAGACAAAGAACAGAGGCAAAAGAAAACGAACGTCAAATTAGAAGAGAAGAAGCAGAAAAAGAGAAGGAAGGAAACAATCAGGAGGAGAGAGACGGAACAATGGATGCAGGTGTAAATAACCGTCAACGTAGAGGACAGTCAGTAGACGTCGAAGGAGAAAAAGAGAAAGAAGAGACGGGAGAGCGAAGAAGACCAGGTAGTAGAGGAATTGATCTTCAAGTAACACAGAGAGACACAAAAGAAATTGAGATCCAAACTAATGCAGCAACAATCGCAACTGAGCACAATGAATTTGCATTTTATGTCGAAGTAAAGAAATTCACAGAACATATCGGATCCGACAGAACCGATGATCAAGACAACGACGACGACGCGGACCGGGTAGATGCTGATGAAGACGTTAGCGTTGGTGATGATAATGACAATGATGACGGCGGTGACTGTCATGTTGATGATGACCATGATAATGATGACGATGATGATGATAACGACGACGATGATGATGATGATGAGGATGACGACGACGACGACGACGATGATGATGATGATGATGATGATGATGATGATGATGATGATGATGACGATGATAGTGATAGTGACGATGATGTTATTGATGATGGTAATGATGATGATGATGATGATGATGATGATGATGATGATGATGATGAAGATGATGATAGTGATGATGATGATGATGACGACGACGACAACGACGACGATGAGGACGATGATGATGATGATGATGATGACGAGGATGATGATGACGACAACGATGATATTGATGATGGCGATGGTGCTAATGATGGTTGCGATAATGATGATGATGATGATGATGGTGGTGGTGGTTGTGGAGGTGGTGATGATGATTGTAGTGATGCTGGCTGTGCAGGTGATAGCTTTGATGGTAAAGATGATGATCATGATAATGGTGATGATAAAGATGGTGATAATGATGATGATGATGGTGATGATTAGTGTGTTAATGACCATTTTCATCACCGTCATGAAATGTTGCTTTTTATCTTTGTAATGAGCTTTAAGTCAATGACAATTCATGACAATGAGCCTAAGATGCAACGCGTGAAGACCCTTTTACAGACAAGGTTATCATTGTCTGGGAGAATCTACACGGTGCCTCATATAGCTAGTACATAATTTAGTATTAACGATGTTGGCTTCGTTTGACAGTACGTTGTGTATGTTTTGAAATGCATTATCGAAACGATGTCTTGTATGACAATTATTATGTCGGTTTATATTTATCTTAACTATAAAGAAAACGTAAACGACATTCAAGTAAAGTTAGTAAACCAACATCGAATATTGACTCATAAATTACAATGTCTACCAACAATGGAAATGTGTTATGACTTTATAACTTCTACGTTTTGTCGACAAATTTTGTATTCTGTTTATATATTGACTACGAGAGGTTTTGACTAAATTCAGCATTGCCCAAGAACAATTTAAGCATTTCTTTCACTTTTTTCTCGTTTCCATTATGCCGACGACTACTCAGTCATCATAGCATGATTATCATTTAGCAATGTTGCACCGACGACTACACATTAGTCTCAGCATGATAATAATCATTAAGCAATGTGTTGCTCAAATTCCGTAAGCTCAGCAAACCCACAGGCGAGGCTGAACCCTTACTTACACAGACATTTTTGTTTATGGGACTTGCTGCTGAAATCATTCCACTGACTATTATCCATTTCAAAGTCTGAACAATAAACTACAACTCTATGCGATATTTTCAGCCGAGATATCTTCGTGGGCGCCACCATCCAGCCATCCCAATCTAACCGATCATCCGCCGGTTTCACTCTGTCTCGACCTACTGTCGCTACTCATCTCAAGTTCTCCAATTGAGCCATATCAAACACAGCACCACGCCTCTGGAATCATCTGTCTCCTGAATTCCGTTACTTTTCTGCTCCCCTTTCTTTCCGGTCACTCACCATCACCCTCCCCAGCCGCCCCCCTCAGTATACATCACCCCTCTGGCTGTCAATTTGAAACTAAAGACTCTTTATAGGAGCTCTTATCCCGACTCCCCGATATTCAACCTTCAGATTCACGACATGACGCCACCGACCTTCGCAGCTACCATGCCACTTCTGATCCTTTGGAAACCGGATTACTACCTCCATAGGTCTGTACTTTAAGAGAACCCTTCTGACTAGACACAGCGCTCGTGAATAAGCTGGTGCTCTGTGCTTGGCTTTCGAGTGACGCTTTACAAATCTGGAGGTTACAATAACGATTACGATAACTACTCGTATTACGATGTGACCCCACTAGTCTTCCATCATAGCAATAACTATTCTAATGTGAAACTAAATCGGTCCTCGAACCCAGTAGCGTTTCATTTCCAAAAAAGCATGAAGTCGATCGTCTAATGCGGGTCACTGCTGCTGCCTAGGTTTAAATCAGGTTTATTTAGTAACACCTTAGACCACTGCATGCGGTTCTTTAATACATGGCCCAAAACATGACCCCATGAATTCAAAGGCCGTACGCAAGAGTTTGTGACGTCACAGAAGGAGACCAAATGCATGCAAATATTGCTGCTTTTTCTCATGCATTCATAAATGATGTATTTTTTAATTTAAATAGTTATTTATTGTAATAATAAAGACTCTGCGAAGCAGGTAGGCGTACAGAGGTGTGTGCATGGAATTATCGCAGTAGGTCTATTTAAATGTCTCTCGAATTTCATAAACATGCAAAATTCTCTCATGCGCCTTCTAAAACAACAAGTGGCCCTAACCTACTATTCCACAGATCTGTAATGACAGCATGTGTGTTTCATTTTATGGCATTTCCTTTCCGGAGGGCAACATGGTTATTATTATTAAATAAATTTGTAACGCGCGCAATGTCACACCGAAATGTGAATCTGAGGCGCGGATAGTCAGCCGCCAGAGGAAGATGCAATTAAAGATCCAAATGCTTGAAAGCCAAGGAGAAGTAGTAAGTTTTTAGCCGCTTTTTGAAGGAAGGAAGTGAAATTGAGCTACGAAGAGAGAGCGGAAGCCGATTCCATTCCCTGGGTGCAGAGGCATGGAATGCACGCAAGCCCATAACTGTTTTGCATCGAGGTTCAGATAAAAGACTTGTGCCCGATGAACGCAAGCAACGAGGAGGAATGTAAGGAGTTAGTAGTGACTGAAGGTAGGAAGGTGCATTGGTACTGAGAGATTTGAAGGTCAGACATGCCAATTTGAATTTTATCCTGTACTGAAGAGTAAGCCAATGCAGGTGTTGGAGTAGGACTGAGGAACTAGTTTGTATTGGGACGCGCAGCACAACACGCGCTAAGGAGTTTTGGATGTGTTGTAGCCTGTTGAGCTAAGTGACTGAGAGACCGACAAAAACGGCGTTAGCATAATCAAGGGGGAATGAGACAAGAGAACAGGCAATGGTTTGAGACATATCCATAGTCAGGGCCGACCTGATGTGACGTATTTCCCGAATGTGATAGAAACAAGATTTACAAATGCTAGTTATGTGAGGTCGAAATGTGAGCTTATTGTCTAGGGTTACTCCAAGTGTTTTGACAGTATCTGACAGATGAACAGCAGTGCCCGCAAGGTCGATATTAGAAAGTGGAGGGAAAGAGCGCAGGCGCTGGCGTGACCCAAACAAAATTGCCTCAGACTTGTCAGGGTTTATGGCCAAACCATTGAAACAAAACCAGGAATACATAGATGAAAGACACTCTTCAAGTTTAAGTTTGCCAGACTGATCAGTGTGTGATAAAGCAATATGGAGTTGGGTATCATCCGCATACTGCTGTAATTGGATTCCAAAGTGATTAGCAATGCGACTGATTGGGGAAGTAAAGACAGTAAATAGTAAGGGGCCAAGGACAGATCCCTGTGGAACTCCAGCAGTGTAAACAGTAGGCTCAGACCGAGCGGTCCCAATGCCGACCTGCTGATTGCGGTCACGCAGGTCAGAAGCTAACCAGTTTAGGGCTGTCCCAGAGACACCGAAGCTATTGGCAAGTCTTGAAAGGAGTAACTTATGGTCAACATGTCTTGGCATGTCTTGTTTCGCGAGCGTTTCGATATTCCTTAGACATTATGCAGGATTAATCTTAGTGATCAACAACGGTTGGATTCTCAAAACAAGCAACTATAAGAACGAATGTACAATGTATTAGAGCAACTAGAAATTGAATTGAATCACCTATGAAGTAGCCTACAGTGAACAAACACCTATTCTAAGGTTGAAAACTTAGCGCAGTATCTTCGGCTTTTGATTAAATGTCTTGTAGCGTTCAAGCCATCTTAAAAGTGATAATCAAGAAGGTTTATAGATTATATTTGACTACATTAACACAACGATTTAGGAACTGCGTTGTTACAATCAACCGATGGTTTTGTGCTCAGGTTGTTCTACTTCTAGGCCTATGTTTCAAAGCGAGTCTTTTTTTAGGTAATTCGTAGGCATTTCTGGGCTTCAGTTTAAATATATATCCATTTAAAATCTCTTTTCAAAATGACAAAAATTTCATTTTTACGACGCATTGCAGATTTTAAGCACACACGTTCAAAATATGATAAACCTTCGAAAATTCTTTAGATGTGATTCACCGCACAGCTATTTATTTGTAGTGGTTCATAATATTATTTCAGTAACTCCGAAATAATTATACAGTAGGCCTACATAGAACACACACGGCCTAAGCATTTATTCCTCGCGGTGGAATCGGTGGACTGAGATTGTGGTCAATGAATGCGTACTCTTCCACAACACTGAAAATATTTGATTGAACACAATGAACAGGTAGCCTAAGCGGCATTGGTTGTCGACCCATTGCATTTACTTCCATGTATTCAGTGCCATCGTCGCCAAAGTATTTCTACAATTATACCACACATTACATTGGAATGGTAATAACGCGAAGAAATCTCGTCATTTTGTTTACAAATGTGAAATCCCGAAAGGAAAAAACTGTGATAAGCATTTAATTTAATCTCATTTTTTTGCCTTTTTAAAAAGTAATAAGATACTGAAAACTTAATGTAATTGGCATTCTTGATGAGTTCTATCAATTGCGAAGAGTAGGCGAAGGTTGAGCATGGTGAAATAAGCTGCCGCCAAAGCTCGTATTTAATCAAATTAAGACAGGTTTAGCCGTATGAACATCATTATCATCATCATCATCATCGTCGTCGTCATCGTCGTCGTCGTCGTCGTCGTCATCATCATAATCATCATCATCATCATCATCATCATCATCATCATCATCATCATCATCATCATCATCATCATCATCATAATTATCATGATCATCATCATGATCATCATCACCACCACCACCACCACCATCATCATCATCATCGTCGTCGTCGTCGTCGTCATCATCATCATCATCATCATCAACAACAACAACAACAACAACAACAACAACATAATCATCATCATTGTCTGCGTGATGTTATCACTTTCACTCATTTTCATCAGCGTCTCATTCAACTGCATCCCACCATTGATCGTGAGTTCCATTCATCGTCAGTTCCAAGCATATAAGGCTCTGCATATGTAGATCCTTGTTTCCACTCATCTGCTGGTCTGTCATTATGCACTGCTAGAAACGGAAAGGAATAGTTTAGAGGAATTATTGCAAGTTAATCGTACGACCGCCAGACAGGCAGTTGTCAAAACAGACAGACAACAGAGACAAAAGTAGATAATATATATATATACATATACATATATATATATATATATAGATTAACATCTCGTCTATATGTATATTATGGCCTTGTCACTATAACTCAATTAATGGTTCTGTTATTAATATTATTACATACATGTTCATCCCGTACAGAGTTACATGGATTGCTAAAATGAATAATGATTTTAGTCATGACGTGTCATGTGCCTTCAACGAAAACCCATTTAAGTGATTGTCACTGACTCCGCCACTGCCGTTAGGTTAGAGGTCTACTCTGGTAGCGCCAGTCTTAAGCCATGGAAAAAGAGGATAGTGACGTTAACATCCAATGCAACAGCAAGATGCAATTAAACACTGGATAAATACTTCATTATTTAAATTCTTCTTGTACGTGTAGAGCCCACATATTTTACTTAGATGTAGTGCATAACTGCATATTATACTATTATAATTATTATAGCCTACATATATACTTAAATATACATATATATATATATATATATAATTTATATAGTGCGTGCTTGTTATTTTTGTTGCCTATATTTTTCATGTGTAGGCTACGTATTTAATATAGCTTATATTTGAACCATATAATAATGGCTACCATGACGCCTATTTAGTATTTATAAATACGTGAATGTTGATAACCGGTCATCACACGCCTCTACTTAAGGGGTTTTCAGTGAGATCGTCAGTGTGGGACACATCGGTAGGCCCTATATCAATCTGTTCGGAAAAGGTGAACAGTAACAGTTGTTAGTTCAAGCTGCTGCTAGATGATTAATAATTCGTGTGATATGATCCTATTATGTGGTGTTGACAGTTGAACGTAAAACTTATCACTGCTATCTGGCTATCACTCACTGTCCTAACTAAATGTCCTATAGAGCAGCCAAACAAGTTCAAGTAGCTTTGCACCACTTCAAAGAAGTCAATTTTTATGCCAAAATACATAAATGTATACCTTCATCATAGGCCATTTTGGCAAACAGACCTGGTAGATTTTCGTATTCACTTGTGGTCACATCTGGGATGTTATCCAGTCCCATGGTCGATGCATAATGAGCTGCACAAAGAAAGTAGAAAATTCAGAAAAAATAATACACGCGGGATGTCAGAAATTGGTGTGCGCACATTTGAACGGTGGTCATTTGAACGGACGACACTTGACCGGCGACACTTTATTAAGCGATATTAGAACAAGGGACAATTAACCGGAACGTTATATATAGCCTACACCGTGTCTCAAAAAAACCTGTGCAGAATTGTTTTTGTCAGTACATCGTCAAATTTCCACCAATCTTAATAACTTCTAGTAGGTAGATGGCAAAATGGCTGAACTTTTATGCTATATATAAATTTTCCACCTCACCTGATTCATATCACCGCACTACCTTGTTAAACACAGATGTACCAATTTTTCATATTACGGCGTCTCGCAGCTTGGCTGCACTAAAATCCATTGCATTGAGACGAATGTCAAAGTGAATAGGGCATAGGCCTACTATCGCGACAGCCTTCTTGCTCAGAAGATACCGTCAGACATACGCCGTATATCCCAGGGCGAGTTTATTGTCTTTCAACAGGATGGCGCCCCGGTGCATCAAGCGCGCGACACTGTCTCTTTCCTGGAGCGAGAGACGCCCGACTTCATCCCTCCAACACTGTGTCCACCGAATTCACTGGATCTTAACCCAGTCGACTATAGCATAATTATAGAGTGTGCTGCAGGAGAAGGTTTACCGGTCCAGAATAGCCAACGTCGACGAACTCAAAACGCTCCTGCTTGACGAGTGGCCGCGCTTTGACCAGTCGATCGTTGATGCTGCTATGGGCCAGTTGCGTCGCCGTCTAAGAGCTTGTGTCCGCGTATTCGGGGCACATTTCGAGTTATTAAGATTGGTGGAAATTTGACGAAGTTCTGACAAAAACAATTTTCCACAGGTTTTTTTGAGACACGGTGTATATATCACCGGGCCGACTATAATGAACAATTCACAAGGTGCGGCGTTGTACACTTACTTTGAGTTTTGACTGAATGTTGGTCGCGACGTTTGGTGACATTGAATAATAGAGAAAGTTATACAAAGTTTTATTGTTACTTCTACGTGTGGAACACAGTTTTGTTTTTACGTGTTTTAATTAATAGGCTACTATGGATTTAGCAGTTTGTAGTACCAAAAGTAAAAAAGACGCCCATACAATGGACATCGAATATTATGAGTAGCCTATTTGAAAGAAAAGCAATACTTGTGGGGCGCAGTGGTGTAGTGGGTATGTTCGTCGCCTTGCAGGCGAAGTGTTGCAGGTTCGAATCCACCTCATGACGCCGCGTAGGACCTTTGGCAAGACCTACACTCGCAATAATTATTGCTCAGCGCTTCGGCGTAAAACTCCGATGCAGTGTCCGCTCTGTAGTCGGGAGCGCCTCTGAGTAGGTAGATTGAAGGGGCGCTATAACAAGTGCGCATAAAAACAAACAATACAAGAATGGCAGAAATATCATGGCGATGTCGAATGTAGGCCTACAAACGATTCAAATGCAGGACACGACGTGTAACCGAGGATGACCAGATGGTCATCGAAAAACATATGGAACAGACGTATTCTGGCAACTGCGCAACATTGATAGCAAGAAAAGCCTATAGGGGAAAATGAAAAATTAGGCTGTCAGCAAATTTGTGTCGACCTCACGTTCATTACAAGCTGTTGTGAAAGAAGAAACTTTAATTTTAGTGCTCAGTTGTTTATTTTTCACACAACCGGACATTGAACTTGACAGACTAGACTACGTGTTCAATAGGCCTACAGGAAATTGCCTTTAAACTTCAATAGTCTCAGCGATCATCTAATGCACCGTTCTACTGTCGCCGTTCTAGTGTCGCACGTTCTTTTGTCGTCCGTTCAAATGTCATGGAACCCAAAAATCACCGTCGTGATGTGCAAAATAGCTATTATTGATGCACTGGACCCGCATGACACCAGGCATAATCTAATCCAGGTATAAAGCCTACTCTCGACATAACTATCCCGACATAGCCGTTTGCCTACCGCGGTATGCATGTACACGGTGGGCCAAAAAATGACCCCATACAGTTTTTGGCCAATATCTTGGCCAGAAGTAAGACTTTTAATGAAAATTTACAGGTTTAAAGGCAATTCATATTTACATACAATGGCCAAATTTCATCAAAACATTTAGGCCAAGCGTAAAAGTCACGCTGTCTCATGCATGTGAGCCTCTGACGACTAAATAGTTAAACAGAATGATCGACTAAGTTATTAAAACATTAATTAATTAGTTCCTTGTTTTAGGTCTCCTTATGGGGTTAGGCCTACTTAGGTTCGTCCGTTTGATCCCTTATTTCTGCTTATTTGTAGAGAATAGTTTCTGATTCATTATTAATATTAACAGAAATACTTACAAGAAGCTTAGCGGCAATTTTCTACGCCTTGACCATTGACTACGGCTTCACTTGATCCGAACATCGATTGGTGCTTTCAATTCACTTGTACTTTATAATAAAAGCTCCGTAGAAGTCATAGTGTTTGATAAGATGATCATAAGATAGGTTAGGTTTGATTAACTTAAGTTACAATAGCTTGATTTTCATTGGACTCGATGGGTCAGATTAAATTTAAATAGATCTGAAAAGTTTATTGTTGTTACCTTTTTTAGATCTTTTACGACAGATGACTTCCATTATTGCAATCACAGATAATAAAGCAACCAAAGACACCACCAGTGGGGTCAGGATGATTACTGGATCTGCAGTCCGAACTACTGTCGTATCTGAATAATTAGAGACTTTTGTTGTCCATGCAGCTACAAATATTGAGCCATTCTGTAATTTTACTTCGCTTCGTTTGTGATGAATTTGACATTAATTTTAATTAGGCCTGCTAGCAGCTAGCCAGTGGCGTAGACAAGGGGTTTTGGGAGTTAAAACCCCATTGGCCTAGGAAAACGTTTTTTAAGGTTATTTATCCACTTAAATAAGAAAAACAAAACAATTGTTTTTCTTACTTTATTCCCTTTGTTACTTTATTCCGTTTTTATATACTGTAATACGGTTGGGTTGGTGTCAGGAAGGGCATCCGGCCAGGCCATAAACTCCCCAACCCCAATCCCCCATCCAAGGCCGTAGCTAGGGGGTGTTTTGGGTGTTTGAACACCCCCGAAATGGAAAATGTAAAAAATAATAGAATGCATTTACGAGCACATGATGTAAAAACCATGAAATAAAACCATGAAAACACCGCCCAATGGAAAAATGTAAAAAAATTAAATTAATTGGCGTGATGATTTCGGCCGGATGACTAGAAAAGTCATGAGTTGTTCGGCCGGGAAACTGAAGAAACACCCCCTCCCCCAAATCAAACCCGGGCTACGGCCTTGACCCATCATAGAATCCTGGCAACGCCACTGCAGCTAGCAATGTCCGCATTTCAACTGATGAAGTTTGGGTCGGTGGCACTCATCAACTGCGTCACCCAAATAAAAGTATTCAAATCATTAGGGTTCCACATGATTCCGTTTTATCTGACTAATGACACAGATGACAGTCTGTAAACTTATATCACTCTACGGCGTGTTGCCTGATTGCATTGTCTAGTCATCAAGTCGTTGAATGTCTCTCCGGCAACTGAAGCTGCCGGTCTTCTTGACATTGGATCTTTCAAACCCTGACATGCCTGCTTTGTCAATTCTACAGAGCCAATTCTACTTCTTAAATACCTGGATCCGAGAGCTATGCCTATCTAGAAGAAACAAACAATAAATTATTGGTCCAGAAAGTTTTTAAATTTCTGAGAAGTAGGCCTACGCAAATTTTAATCCGAACCATTGCAATCACTGTTACAGTAGACCTGTTTGTTAATTAATCGTATTCGATGACCTAGAAAGGTCCTAGATGCTCTAACTTACTTGACATGACATAATATTTTATTTATTTCGTTGCACATCAGCCTAACTGCTTACCATCGATGCATTTGTATTCGATTTCCAGAGACTTTTGATCGTATATTGAACAGTTGCCTGGAGAAAGTGTCAGATTTTCGTTGGTAAGCTTTATCCTGCAGTATCTTCTTCCGCTGCATTGCCCTTCAACAAATTCTTGCACATCAGCATAACACGGCTTCTCGTCCATTGAGATATTAAAACATCTACCTGATCGCAATCGACCAAACCTCGCCTTTTTTATTTGGAGGACCTCCTTACTAGAACAGTTGGCTTCAAATGACTCCCATACACAAGCTTCGTTGACTAAACAGTGATCTGCTGCAAAAGATAACACATCAATTATTATGTTTAGCCCTATGCATAGGTCCCTCCCTATGGAATGGTCTTCTCCCATCCGTTCGCTCTGCTCTGGTAGTCTTTCGTCATCTTTCTCTTGTCTAAAGACCTGCCTTTTCTCTCAGAGTTGCACGCACTGGGAGCGCTTCTGAAAGGCTCTTGCTGCAAGAAGCGCTTTACAAATGGTCAGATACGATACGATATGAACACCGAAATAATCTTCACTCTGCACAGCACTGAGATAATGAATAACAAAATAGCAAAATGAAGCACTAGATTCATGTGAACTTTGAATGCATAATGTTATGGTAGCAGAGGTGACGATGACGATAACGATGATGATGATGAAGATGATGATGATGATGATGATGACGACGATGATGATGATGACAATGATGACAATGATGACGATGATGATGATGATTATCAGAATATTTCCTTTCGGAAGGGTTTCTTACTTACTTTATGAATTGTAGCCTACTAGTGGGCAGGGTGACAGTATAGGGGGCGTTAAAAACATGGCGATTGTTAAGTAAAGTGATACACAACAAGTAGAATTAATAATTTTATTTAAAATTTAACGTTTGTTGGTTTTCTGAACTTGGTCTTAGAAGAAACTCTCTGCAGTGATGATGATGATGGTGGTGATGATGATGATGATGATGATGATGATGATGATGATGATGATGATGGTGGTGGTGGTGATGATGATGATGATGATGATGATGATGATAAATGGTGGTGATGGTGATGATGATAATGTAAGTTCGGTTGATGAAACTAATTCTGTGCGCATACGTAGAAGTTGCATTGCTTGATGGAAATAACTGTTTCCGTAAATGAAAGTTGGATGGGCAGCCTAGGTCTTTGTGTAGGGCCTATGGCTATTCTGACCGCAACTCGTGTACAGAATATTATGAAAACGCTTACCCAGTTGAATGTAAACTGAAGCACAACAAAGAATAACTATTACACGATTCATTTTTTATATCTCGTACTCCAACAGTACTGCCCATGGCAATTTTCTTAAATGTCCATATTTACTTTTCAGTTCACTTTGGTGCCAGTGCCGCCACCAGTGTTGCCACTCTAAAATTTAAAAAACCCAAGTTGAAGGGTAAAAAACCCAAGAAAACCCAAATTGAGCAAATCTTCCGAAAATGCCCAGAATTTCCGAAAAAATTCCCGAATTTCCCACAAATCTTCCGAAAATTTTCCGAATTTCCAAAAAATCTGATGACCTTTTTAGTCATCCAGCACAAATCTCGGGGGAAAGTCCACAATTTCACAAAAAATGCCCGAAAATGTCAAAAAAATCCCTTTTTCCGTCGAAAAAAAACCAAGAAAAAACCCAAGTTCGTCAAAAACAAAAATTTCCCAAGTTCGGATTAAAAAAAACCAAGATCTTGTGAAATAACCCTAGGAGTGGCAACGCTGGCTGCCACTGAGGTTTCAGAAATACACCAAGATTTCCTTTTTAAAAACCCAGAAAAACCCTGAATATTTTATTTGAGTGATTTTAGGCCACTTTGTTCATTATTAAGTTGGATTTCCGCTGGTTCGAATGAGGGTTAAAAAAATATTCGTAAAATGAGTCAAATCAAATGGTGCAACTTTTAACATTCGAAAACAAGTCAACAAAGATTCCGGCCAAACTTCTTATCAGGCCTATGTCTATTATCAACATTTTAACGTTTAAGCCACATAGAACACTACACTGCAACAACTAGACCAATTATAAAGGATTGATCTGGCCTATATAATTAATTGTGTTAGAGATATCGATACGGCTTAACCAGGAGGAGTGACCTATATCAAGATGTCGCCACGGTTTATTCCTGCGCCGAGCTATTCTTCTGCGTCAACAGAATGGTTATAAATTATTTGTGAATTGACAACGTGAGCTCTTGATTGTGGAGTTTTAAATTAAAATTAGTGTAAAAAATTATATTACGCAGCAGTCTACATTGAATTTCACTATAAATGCAATGTGCATTGTGGTATTGCTCGGTGCACAGAATATTCATGCGTTATTAATTAACATGCACAAGTGGTCAAGCAACTAAAATAAACCCAGATTTGGTCCGAAAAAACCCAAACACCCAGACGAAGGCAAAAAACAGATCTAGTGAAAAACCCAGCGGTGGCATCACTGTTTGGTGCATTTTAACTTTCAACGACGGTTTGGATAGACTTTTAAGCTGAAACGGAAAACAATTAGACCTATCTATAATTTCACGTCGCCGGTAAAATGAAATAACAACAACTCTTCTCTATATGAAGGATTATTCTTTCTACATTAGGCCATCATTATTTGCTTAAAAATCGGTAGCCTCCACTTAGCCTAGCGGGGATTGGCAATGCGTGGTTTTCCCCCAATGACACTTCAAATTGTGTCACCACACAGGGTGGCTCAATAAAAAATGTAGCCTGCCACCAACAAAAATGCATTTTCTCCGCAACCAATCGAGATTGTTCTATGAAAATAGCAGAATTTATAAAGGAAATACTTTTCAACAATCTCCAAAAATCTCAGTAATGAATTTGTATCACAGCTGTGCACAATTTTTTTTCATTTTTTTCCAATTTCCGCAGAATCACGTTCCAAAACATGTCGTTTCCTTAAGATTGTTTCGAAAATTACAACACACAAGATGATTATGATGTCACACGATCTCAGTAAGTGCTGTAAAGAAACTGTTTATGAATAAAGCTATTAGTAAGCCTATTTGGCGACATTCTATATATAGATTGTTACCTGCTCGTTCACCACTGGAGTATTCCATTCTGCATTGAAAACTGCCAAGGTCTTACCCATTCATAAAAAGGGCCCGAGGGACAATGTTTCTAACTACAGACCGATTTCTGTACTCCCATTCTTAGCTAAAGTAGGCTATTTGAAAAATTAATGTACGCACGTTTAGGTAGTTTTTTTTATCAAAAGAGAAAGTGATATATCAGTCTCAGCATGGGTCATTCTACCTACATGCCCCTTTAAAGCATAGGCCTACAATCTCTAATGCAATTGAAAATAATGAATAGGCCTACTCCCTTGGTATCTTCCTTGATGTAGCTAAAGCCTTGATTCTGTAAATCATCATATTTTGATCAAAAACTTGACGGTAGGCCTATACCAGGCCCCTGTGGAATTAGAGGCACACAATTACAATGATTTGTTATCTTTCTTGAAAATGGTTTTCAACTGGTTTCTGTTAATAATTGTAATTCTGATCCACAACTCATTTCCCACGGTGTCCCTCAAGAATCTAATCTTGGTCCACTTTTATTTTTTCTACATTAACTATTTACATAATGTGTCGTCTTCTATCTACATGTATATTGTGCTATTTGCTGATGATGAATGGTTGAATGTACATGTAGGAGGGACAATTTTGTAATGGATACACTGAAGGACTTTCAGCAAATGAAGAGACTTGAGAAGAGAGGTTTTGTGGTGATGTTTGGGAGTTTTGGTGACTTGCGCGGGCAAGAGCATTCTAGATAGTTTGTAGTCGTTTCATCAAGGCTAACCTCAAGCGTACGATTGATACATCACACAAATTCAGCATAGTAAATTGTTTTGATTTGTTCACGTGTAAAAAACGAGGACTGACACAGTTACTGTAGGCCTACACACTACACAGGCCGTAACTGGGTGAACCTATAAAGCATTTTGCCTCGAGGCTGAATCGGTGCACTGAGAGTGGTCCATGAAGGCATACTATACCACAACATTGAACATACTTGGCTCCCCTTAGGGGCATTAGTAAATTGTCGATCTCCATGCAGGCCTTTTCCTATTCCGCGCCATCATCGCCTAAGTATTTCCACAACAGTATGAAATAACATTTACGAGCTTAAAATTAGTCAGTAGGCTAATTTAATGCACACACATGGAATCAATTTCAAGTAGGCCTGCAAGCAGGCTAAACAAGAATGATCAGGGAGAGGACTTATTGGTGACCTAGCTATCGTACAATCTAGACTAAAACCGCTCTGCTGACTCAGGCCTACACTACCGGTTGTAAACGGTAGGTTGCTCGATTTCGACATTGTAGTGAAGCGCTATTCGCACCCATTTCCGGGACAAATCTGGATCAAACCAGGACAAAGGACATTCAAGGTCAATTGCCTTGCTGTCTATACGAATCCAGCACGGTTGGCAGTCCTGTGTATTTCAGCGTGTAATTTATAAGCCAAGATTTTAAACGGAGTCTCTTGGTGTTAGTGTGATGTATAGTTGTCACAACACACAAGACCATCGTGTGATTCTGAATTAGGCCCTATAGCTGCCATGTTTTGTGGATCAGAATCATCAGATCACACGTCCTGTGAAAATTGTTCTTCGCTCAACACACACTGTCGATAACATAATAATTATACCGTTACTCCGTAAACAGCTGCTAGTTTAATTCGGGCTCTGTCCAATCATCTAAAGTTAACAAGAACGGATGTCGCGATCGTGTTTTTCATTTTCGTTGTCGGCTAATGACATGGGAACACACATAGTACAATTATTATCATCATCTCGACCAATCGTTCTCACAGATTGTTAGCTGTACAATTTTCAAGCCCGTAATTTAGCAACATTTTTAGTCTGAAGAAGAAGGAGCAGACAGAGGAGCAGGAGGGGGAGGGGAGGGAAAAGAAGACGACGAAGAAGAAGAAGGAGGAGGAGGAGGAGGAGAAGAAGGAGGAGAAGGAGAAGGAGGAGGAAGAGGAGGAAAAATAGGAGGAGAAATAGGAGGAGGAGGAGGATGAGGAGGAGGCCAGTTTCTTAAGCTGGCCTTGAAGCAGTCATAGATGTGAAGAGTGACTTCACATACTTAGCCTGGGCATATATTTTTTCGCCTTATCTTACCACCGATCCAGTCTTTTCATAGCGTTTTAACGGTCGCTGTTTCTTTTGTCCACTGTTCTTGTCATTCTTAGTCAAAGTCTTGATATGTCTTGGTAGTGTAGTCTTTTCCCCTCTAAACGTATGCACAATGCGATGTGCATACTTCACCTTCTCATCAAACATAAACATAACAAACTGTGCTCAATGATTGGTTTATGCAAAATGACCTGGAGTCAAGTTGCTCGTTTGACCGATTTTTTCTTCATGCATCGTGCATCTTCAACGGCATAATCTATTCTAGATGTATGTATGGGCACTTGCTATAGCGCCCGTTCAATATGACTGCTCAGAAGCGCTCCCGACTGCAGCGCGGACACTAACTTGGAGTTTTACACCGAAGCGCATGAGCAGCTGAGAATGAAGAGCTCGATGTCCCTACGAAGCGGCTTAAGGTGGATTCTAACCTGCAACTCTCCGGCTGCAAGACAACGAACATACACACTACACCACCGCGCCCAACAATAGTTATGATGATGTTCAATGAGGATTAGATTCAGAAAAGCAAATATTAAGCACAAGTTTGGTGATCTCCAAAAATTTACAACCACCAGGACTATAGAAATGGAATGGCACGAAGCAAAGTATTTTCAACTCCAAACATCATCCGCAATAGCCGTCCAACTAACTGCTCGCTAACGCTCCGGATCTTGACATCTAATTAACATGGGCGGAGACCTAGGGGGGCAGAGGGGACGGTCCCCCAATGAAGGTGTTGGGGGGACGGCCCATGCATTCTCCCCCGCAATCGTTGAGCGCCAAGACTTTAAACAAAAGTCATCAACTTTTTGGCGGCGAAAATAGAAATTTTTTCGAGATTTCGCCGTTCGTCAAAAATTTTGGCCCGGCAAAAGATGGAAATTTTTTGGCGACACTCAGCCATTCGTCCATCAAAAAATCTCGCGTCTTTCCGTCCCTCCCAAGTCTCCGCCCAGGTCTCCGCCTATGCTAATTAATTGATATACAATAATTAGAATATCATCAATTAATTATTATCAAGTTTGGGATTCATTGAGCGACTGTGGCTTTGCTATTGTGGGCAGGCTCTACTGTTCCGAGTTAACTATTACGATCACAATAGACTTAGGATAAATTTTAAAGAACCATGCAATGAATTTAATATAAATTTCGACCGAACATTGGTAGACCTAATCACATCCTCGCTCAGGTATTCTAACTATGCACTTCATTTTTTTTAAAATTTTATCCTTCCGAACCACTTTTTTTTTATTTATTATGATAAATTCCAGAATTAAATCGCATGCATGTAATATATGATTAATCAGAGAAATCCTTCATACTTCACACTGGAATCATACGACATCCGAATAGTTAATAAATTCTTCTAATACGCGGGTCCACACTCCACAACTCCACATGTCACATGCGACATGGTCACAAGTCAGGAACGAATACATGCAAAGTAGCCTACACACATTTCGTGACCACGCGAACCTAAGTATTGTTCCCTCGAGGTGGAATCGGTGGATTGGGAGTGTGGTCAATGAAGGCATATTCTCCCACAACAGTGAACATGTTTTGTTGGACCGGTCGACTAACTGGCACAGGTTGTCGACCCATTGCATTTACCTCCATGTATTCCGTGCCATCATCGCCAAAGTATTTCTACAAAAGCACACACGAGCCAGTAATGACATGATACAAATTTATTCAATCGTTTAAGACGTTGCAATGCGCAGATAATTTGTCATTAGTCACTGAAATTATATAATGCGGGCGGAATAACAATCGTGATAGGAATTTTTAAAATTCTTATTTAAACTATTTTAATTCCAATTAAACTTCTTAAATTAAAATTAATCGAGTCTAATTTGCACTTTATGTCAGCTTCGTTAAAAATAAACAGAAACAGATTTCGATGAAGGTAACAGCATTTATTTTGCGTAATTTACCGAAAAATTGCTGGTTCAGCAGTATAATAGCAGGATGTTAAAAAGCTTGCAAAATATAATTATGACTTTGGAACTTAGATTCAAATGCGAAACTGGATATTTTTAAGAATCTAATGCAGCGGAACACTGAAGAAATGCCTCCCACTCATGCTATACATCGCATGATCATCGTCGTCGTCGTCATCATCATCATCATCATCATCATCATCATCATCATCATCATCATCATCATCATCATCATCAACAACAACAACAACAACAACATTTATCATCATCATCAACCACGTCGTCGTCATCATCATCCTCATCATCATCGTCATCGTTGCCGCCGTCTTTATCGATGTCGACCTCAACATCATCAGCAGCAGCATCCCTTACTTTGATCTAAACTTTAAAATAATAGCCTTATTCAACGGCATACCTAATTATTATTATTATAATAGACATGCGGCAAACTCTCACCAATGGTCGTGAGTCATGGGAATCGTGACTTTCATGCGCAGCAGATCCTGGAGTTCTCGTCTTCGATGTCACAGTTGCCATCTCATTAGGTCGCACTAAAACAGAAAGAGAAAAGTATCCATAATTATGCATGACTACTCGACATAAAATTTCATATAAACGGGCAGGCACAGAAGTAAAATGATAAAGAGATTATAGTAGGCCTAATTATAGGCCTACGCGGAAACTTGTTGTTCCACTTAATTATTGGCCTAACGCGGTAATTGAACGCCTTAAATTTATATCCGAACCGGTGGATTTACACGGGGAAATCTCGTGATCAAACTGCCATTGTAGTATTCAACTAAGTCCTAAAAATATACTCGTGAAAGGAACAAATTAATTCCGAACAATTTTTAAGTAGTTTCAGAAAGTGAATTAAATATCAGAAATATCTAAATGCATACACCTACGAGCTTTAGCAAACTTTACCTTCAGCATATAATGGATCTGATAGAATTTCGCGTTGACTGTTCGCCACATCTGGAATATTAGCTGATGCTTCCGATGCTAGAAATGAGGAACACATATCAAAATTTAATGATAATAAAAAAAGCTCACAGATACGCTTAAGCCTACTCAGAGCATTTTGATATTAAAGCGCATTGATTGATGTACGATAACCATGGCATGTATAAATAACTCAATAAGTTGATAAATAGACCTAGACAACTAGGTAATTATTTCAACAACTAGGGGGCCTACAGCCCTATCCTTGGACCTGCTAAACTTACCTATTTCTGTTACTTTGACTAAATTAATTAATTCCTCTTAGGCCCGATACTCGTTTATAGTATACCTATGTGCTGCAGTAGTTAGACCTGCAGTAAATATTGCAGTATAATTATTAGCCTATTAGTGATGTCTGAAGGCTAAAAGGAAAAAAACATCGCGTCAGCTATTAGTTACAACGAAAAACGGTGATCCATCGGCAACACATGTACACACGTGGTCGATCTTCTGTGATTCTGCATAGCGACCTTGGGCAAGTACTATCCATACATTTACCTCTGGAAACAATAATTGCCATAGTTTGGTGCTGTAGATGTGAAAACTGAGAAGTAAGAAGCATATCCTGTCTAGAGCACTCGGATTTGTTCATTGCAGTTAAAGGACGTTAGCAGATGGAGATTCACTCAAATGACAAATTTATATTACTCCAATGTAGTTTGAAAATTGTTTACCCATGTCAAATCTTCTATGACGAATGCAGCGGATAATTACGACCACAGTTAAAGCAGAAAGCACAGACAAAACAAGAGCCATCAGGATTATTGTTGGATCTGCAAATAGAAAATCGCAATTTAAATGGCAATCGTAAACTAGGAATTTTTCTAGCGTTGTTCTAAGGTCAAACGCAGGGCACCAGCTTATTCACTAGCTGTTCGTTCTGCATGCCAGAGGGATTCATCATAGATGACAAGTGGTGGTACGAGTCCGGTTGCCAGAGAAGCCAGACGGAGAGAGAGAGAGAGAGAGAGAGAGAGAGAGAGAGAGAGAGAGAGAGAGAGAGAGAGAGAGAGAGAGAGAGAGAGAGAGAGAGAGAGAGAGGGAGAGGGAGGGAGGGAGGGAGGGAGGGAGGGAGGGAGGGAGGGAGGGAGGGAGGGAGGGAGGGAGGGAGGGAGGGAGGGAGGGAGGGAGGGAGGGAGGGAGGGAGGGAGGGAGGGAGGGAGGGAGGGAGGGAGGGAGGGAGAGACACACACAGAGAGACAGAGACAAATATACAGACGCCGAGCGAGAGATGTGCTGCATTATAGTCCACACGAGTCATTTTGAAAAGGTTTTTTGTCGAGTCATTTTAGCATTTTGTTCGTTTCCAATCTCCATCTATGATATACCTATAATAACTATCTACTTAGACCTAGACCTGCTAGAAATGACCGAATAGCAAATGATCGACAGAGCGTGGACCGTAAAATAGATAACATATCGCTTCATCCTGAATAAAAGTAAACATTATGATACCATTATATATGGACGCACGCACACGCTAATACATCAGCAAATATAATAAGGAGTAAAATTTCCGTGCAAATAATGATGTGTTTGGACTGACAGCAAAGAAAGGCATGTGCACGTTGCTCTATATTGGTCCAATATAGTATTGGGTCAACTAAATAGTTCTCTACACTATGACCACTGGATAGATGTGAAACCACAGCGGTGGTTGCAAATGGGTAGGCTTACATGGGCAGCTGATAAAATCCTACTAAAATTTGGAATTGGACATAATATGGCGTCATTATCATAATCAACCAATGGAATGTTTCTAGATCCCCGGACAAGCCCTGAAGGGTGTCTGGGCCACCGAACAAAGACGGATGTGTCATTATCTTCAGGCAATCCTTAGAATTGTTCTGGGCTCCGGTCAAAGTCGGTAATTTTATGGACATTTTTCAGCTGCATAGTATCGTATTGCACGAGAGCATTCGTAATGCGCTTCAAGTAGGGTGAACCATCCAGAAGAGCTCCCACTGCGCATATCTCAGTGAGATGAAGCAGGTTTTGAGAGAAGCAAGTTTTGAGAAGAGCGAGGAAGGATGCTAGACAGAATTGTAGGGAACTGTTCTCATCAATGAATGGCGAACAGAAGGAGATAGCGCATTCTTAAGAGAAGGTCCAATAATTTTATCGAGGCAAATGATCGAGACTGAGACATAGCAGTTCCATTGCGGAGGAACGAAGTCGAAAGTGAGGGGAAACTGACTGAGACCGAAGTATAACGTCAATCCATGGGTCTTGCACTCTTGCTTTGGCAGTTCCACTGTGCTGAGTGATCAATCCTTACATCTTCATGCATACTCCAAGACATAAGCGTCGTAGCATATTGCTAGTCTCTTTGTTGGTTTGTTTTATTCTTTCAGTCTCTATTACTACTGCTTTTGTTTGGGAGACGGAATTGCAAATACAATGACCATGAATACGTTTTTATTGGAAGAGCCAGAACAAAATAATCAGCAACATATTTATTAGAACCGCAGGATTAATCCCGAATACGTCTATGGTAAATCATCTATGCAAAAGACCATTGGTGACAAAACCTCTGTAAGAATAATCATTCGAAACGTTTAGAAAATTACGTGCTTCTATATCTATGTCATTCGTGGGAATTGATTTCACGATACATACCAGTGTCCAAATCAGTAGGCTTAGATGAGATATCGATTCCAGGTAGATCTAGGTCTAACTTCCATATGTAACTGTAGTTAGCTGCGTTGTCAGCATCATCTGTCAATGATTTGAAGTAGATCTTAAATGAGTAGGAGAGCGAACTGGTGGAATGCATGGATACAGCTGCTGTCAATTCTGAAGCGATAGTTGAGTTTGGAATGATTACAGTGTCGGCCAAATTCGTTATCTCGCGACCTTTAATGTATTCCTCTGCCGATCCCACGTGTTTTCTCCATTCAATATCCGGAATCAAGTTTCCTCTGAAGTTTACCGTACATCGCATCCATACATAATATGTTTCAACATGGACTGCTACGGTTAGAGGTAATGTAGAGTTTGATGAGCAGAGTGGTTCTGTCTCTGAAGAAGAACAGACAATAGCACTGCAGCATTGTCAACATAATTAAGGCGTCAATTAACGGGGTCAGTGGCGTTTCGAAAGTAGGGCCTGGGCAAAAACCCGATTTTTAAACTAAAAACCTGGTTGGTATCATATTATATCACATTTTAATGCAGAATTCATCGATCAAATGGTTGAAATGACGATAATATCTTTACCTACCAAAAACAATCAGACTTGCGTTGTGGTATTCCGGCTGCTTTCCTCCCTGCTGTACACTACATATGTAGATTCCTGCATCATCCAATGTCGTTGAGTTTGCATAAAGTATTCCACCGGAACCAAAGTCGTTGCCATCCACTCCAAAGTGTGCATTCACGATCCTTGGGTTTCCCCAATTGGTGAACAGCTTTTCCACCGTCTCATTGGACGTTCTCTGAATTCTCCATTCACGAACTGTCACATTATTGTCCACTTGACATTTCATTTCCATCCTTTGTCCAACAACAACAACAGCCGCATTGCGTGGACCATCGACCATCGTTTCAATCCCTGAAAGTTAAAAAATGTGCCTTTAATAGAGGAAATGCGTAAAAGTGGATGAAACTCGGATTTTATAAATGTGCTGCAGACTGATAACGTGAAAAGTATACGCATATGTATGTATGTATGTATGTATGTATGTATATATGTATGTATGTATGTATGTACTATGTAATTTGGGTCACATGTGTTCTTGTTCCATTCACTTCAGATAGTAGGGGAGGTGGGGGCAAGAGTGGCATAAAGTCACAAAATGTGGAATAAAATGTGCAATATTAAACATATCAAGATGAAATTTATTTTGTAGTGTAGGTGGATCATCGGTGCATCCATAAAATTGCTTAAATTTGCTACTGGATACGATTTCTTCTTCAAGATCTGGCTTGGGGTGGAGGCACCCAAAAGGCCACTCTTGCCCCACCATGTGGGGCATGAATATCATGCCACTTTTACCCCTTGTTGAGGGCAAGACTGGCATGCCCGTCGTACCCCCATAGACAGTAACATAGGGTACGTTTTCAACAATTTTGCTGTACAACAATAAGCAGGAATTTATGTTTTACATATTAAATTAAACAATTGCACACAGCAATGCAGAGTGTGATGAGAAGATACCTTCCCTGAAATCCCTCAAGAACCGGTTTTGCTAAGCAATATACAGAATTAGCACTCTGTATTAAGCTTAAATCACAAAAATCACAACAATGTTAAATATTTTCTGACATTTAGACTAAAGACTTAGTCAGTAAACAACAAAGACAAAAGCACACAAGAAATAAGTCTATTGCGACTTTTAATTTTCTGTGTTTTAAATGCATTTTTTATTTCTCGGCTTCCATTGTCATTCCATTTTTAGGTACCTGCCATCGCAGAAGGTAACCCCCTCTTTGCTCCATCTTATGCACGTTTTCCTCTATAGATTTGCTTTGCACGCACTTGCCTTCATGCAGCATTGCTAAATATTCGCTCCTTCTTTTACGCTTGCCAGCAGCAGTAGGCAGAAGACCTTGGCGATGGCTTTTCAGAACAAGAGAACTATATACGTCAAGCCTTTACATGAAGCCACTTTATTCCTAAACGCTGCTTTACTTGCCTGAATTTCTCACAGGTGAGGATATGCTGAGTATCAGCGGTATCACTTTCTGAATTTCGTCGCAATCATTGAGCATAAGCTGGGAGTCAGTGGCAGCACTGTTCTGAATGTCCTCATAGGTGAAGATGCCCATTGGTAGTCTATCATGTTTACATTTCCTGGAAGGACCAGACAGGAACAGTTTCTCTCTTTCTCTCATCACTTAACTCAATTTCGTCAAAGAAAAATATGGGCAGTTGATACTCTTTTAGGACTTTTTTCAAAGGCAGGTGCTACCTTAATATTGACTGCGCTATCTTTTGCTTTCACTTCTCAGTTGTTAGTGCTTGAAGGTTCCCCAAGACCTACCATAGTCTGGCTGGTTGAACACGGAGATCTGGTTTTCCGGGGCGATTTGAGCTTTGCATTGATTTTTTGAATTCTGGTGATGTTCCAAGTTTTCTTTTCATCATAAGCTTTTGGAACCTTTTCACTTTCGTATCCTGTTTTAAAGTTGCTACTGTATATGGACCATTAATTGGTGCTGCCTTTCTTGATTATGTCTTCTCAACCAAAATCCGTGACTTTGGTGTCGCTCTGGACCAAGAGCTCACTTTTGCTCCGTACATTTACTCACTCAGCCGTGTCTGTAATTATCAACGGCGTCAACTACGCACTGTTGCTCGCTCGCTTACTCCTACTGTTGCTGCTACCCGTGTCCATTCTTTCGTTACCACCAGACTTGACTGCTGTTGCTCTTTCTATGCTTGCCTAAGGCAGCACGCTGGTTGAGAGTGCCTATCTGAGTAGCCTTGATCGCGTTCTGCTCTCTGCAACCTGCCATATTGGCCCCATACCCAAATTCAGCCATTATCTCCAGCTATATGCTTGACGTTCTCAGCTAGCCTATAGTTTCCTGTCAAGCAGCAAATAGAGAATAGGATCTCTACTCTAGTCTGGCACTGCATACTAGGCCTTGCTCCTTCCTACCTTTGAGAGTTCTGTAGCCCTACTCTTAGTGCTCGCCACTTCCGCTACATCGTTCAATTGAAAAGTCTGTTCTCGGTCCCCTTTGCTCGTGGCCTACTTTCACTATATGCATCAACCTGGAATGGCCTTCCTCTGACACTCTTCTCTTTCTAAAAGTCATTCTCAGGTTTTCCTCTCTCATCTTAAGACAGTTTTATTTGCCGCGCTGAGGTTGGGAGCGCCTCTGGGTAGTCTCCTTGAAAAGACTCTATACTAATGCATTTAATGAATGAATATCCTGTTGAAGTTACTACACTTTTTGTTTGTCTGATTGTTCTGTGTTATTGACCGATTCCAACCTAACGTTGTTTGCCTTCTTCACTTCATCCTGCACTGATCTAGCAAACCTCCAAGTCACAGACATGTCCCGACGCTTTATTGAAACGTCAATACTCAATAGGCACATAATCCTGCACAAAGCCAGGATTCCAATGGCGTAGGTCAATAATGCTTAAAAGTCCATGATTTATCGTTGCCTGGCATTTCGAAAAATCTCCACTAGACACCATTTTCATGGCATGGCACAATACTTCGTCAGTGTAACTTTCTCGCTGAGTTTACGCTTATATAGGCCTATAGGCTAACGTTGAATCACATAGTACATTATGTACAACGCCAAAGTGCCAACCAATTAATAAACTAATATACCGGTAGGATACCTGTGGGCAAAACTGGCATACCGCTGGGGCAGAACTGGCATACCGCTGGGGCAAAAGTGTCAGTGATGGGGCAATAGTGGCACGTAATTCGGGGGCAAGAGTGACATACAGTGCTACTTTTGCCCCGATTTGGGTGCTCATAATTACGAGTCTCTATCAACATTATTGCGTTGTCTAATTTTTTAAAACTTTTGGCATTTAAAAGAACACACATTCATGCATAATACAAAATAAAACTTTAGCAAGTGCGATCTTAATACTGAAAGTGAGCAACATATTTGTGATTTTCATGAGAGTTGCAAATAACGCGAAAAATCGAAAAAATTATATAAAATTTTTACCATTCAACTTTTGAAAACTCTCGGCTTATGAAAACGTAACACTTAATGATAGTCTATGTTCGCACTAGGTAAAGGTTTCAGAAAATAAGTACATACTTCGAAAGTGGGGATGCCACTCTTACCCTACCCTGCCACTTTTGCACCACTTATCCCTATTTGAACCAATTTTTGTGTCATTTGAAGAATATCAAGGGGTGACTCAATTTTGAACGATAATTTTGTTTCTTCGAAAATTTCGTCATAATGCAATATATTGCATTTATGACCCAAAAGTGTTTTGAAACAAGACCAAAAGCAAATAACTATTTAGTGTTAACTGTCTAGTAAGTTCCTAGGTAATAAGATCGCCATTAAAACAAGTCTTTATTGATATGTTCCTCTAGAGAGACTTTTATGGCTCCGGAATGGCTTGACAAAGGTATTGTCTTCGATTCTCGACTCTTGTCACAGAAGAGTTGGATATCTGGATGAAAGCAATAACCTTTTCTGCGCTGTGGGACTAATAATTACTTTAATCTGCCTGGCTTTGTCTCTCAATTTGATATAAATTGAATGCAACTGGGCTGCGGTGTGTCAGCCTGGACGTTTTTCACGAATTAAACGAATATCTATATATAACTGCCAAAGGGTGGTGGCGTCGAGAAGAAAGCCTAAGCCTCATCTGCCAGCCATTTGTTGTCAATGATCATATGTCGATGAGTCAAGATCCTCGGCTTGTCCCATTGTCACATATGATTCCAGTGGATTTACAAAGTTCAACATTTTGCATTCAATTCCGTTTGATGCTATATTCTTTTCAGAACATTTGAGCTTCGTAACCAAGGTGGTCTTTGCATTAAATCACATCAACGCGGGTTCAAAGAGACCAGGTGTCTCTTGAAAGCGGTTATGGCAGCATTCTGCACAACAACGTTGCAAATGTTAAGTTCTGACTAGTTGAATAGTGTCAAATAATTGTTTGGAGCTCTCTCTTGTCCAAGCAAGCTTCATGGCCATATTCCATAGAAAAGAGAGGCAAAAAGGCTGACATTAGATCTGTTAAAACTTTTTGATCCCAAATGCGGAGAGTCATTTGATTTTTGAGGATTTTGCTAGAAGTTGGTGAGCGGTGTTGCATGGTGTACTGCCCCAGAAGCTGGAAACGAAATTGCACTTCTCCTCTCAAACACCTATCAAGAAGGACGACATGCGATAATTGCAGAAGCTCGTCGTAATCTTCACGTTGGTGTTGGTTTTTCACAGAAAGTTTGAACGAGTCTACATCTGGACCCCTGGTTGTTCCGAGGTTTGTGGGAGTAAAGATAACCCCTGGATTTCATAGATGTGAGCACACAGCCGGGCTTCTCATTGAGTGTCTGTTAGATAAGTGTACAGGGTGCGCCAAAAAAAAGTAATCCCCTACGGCTTTTTATCAATATCTTGGCCAAAATTAGGAATTTTCAAATCCAGTTTTACGGGCTTGAAGGTAATTCATATCTACGTACAATAGCCAAATTTCATAGCCATATGTGAAACAGAACAAAAGTTATATCACTTTTAGTGAGGCCACCCACCGGTTTTTGACGATTCAGAAAACGCGACGCAACGAAAAGTAACAGAAAACCACTTTAATTATTCTGGCCAATATCTTGGCCAAAACTAAGAATATCGAAATGAAATTTTACAGGCTTAAAGACAATTCATATCTGCACATGGTGGCCAGATTCCATAAAAATATTTCAAACAGAACATAAGTTATACCACTTTTAGTGAGGCCACCTCCGTTTCTTGACGATTCAAAGACGTAGCGCAGAAAAAAGTAGCAAAAACACGATTTTATTAAGTCTCATCTCAAATAATTGTTATCAAATAGGCTTTGATAATGCCAGATGATCATTATTGTTACTATTTAAAAAAGAAACAGGGCACCAGCGTAGCTGCGCGCCACTGAGAAGTCACTTAGCAAGATGACGATCAAATTGGTAAATAAGGAATCTATCAGGTTAATCAACAGGTCCATCAAGAACTTTGCAAAGAGACTCAAAAGAAGTTTTGGCACTGGTGGTGGGCGCATTGAGCACAAGTTGTGAAGCACTACCAAGGTGATTTGACAACAGTTATTTGAGGTGAGACTTAATAAAATCGTGTTTTGTTACTTTTTGTTGCGTTTCGTTTTTGAATCGTCAAAAAACGGTGGGTGGCTTCACTAAAAGTGGTATAACTTTTGTCCTGTTTGAAATATTTTGATGAAATCTGAGCACCATGTGCAGATATGAATTGTCTACAAGCCTGTAAAATTTCATTTCGATATTCTTAATTTTGGCCAAGATATTGGCAAAAAACCTAATTTTTTTCGTGCTTCGTTTTTGAATCGTCAAAAAACGGTGGGTGGCCTCCATAAAAGTGGTGTAACTTTTGTTTCGCTTGAAATATTTTTTGTGTAATTTGACCATTGTACGTAGATATAAATTGCCTTTAAGACTGTAAAGTTTCATTTAAAAATTCGTATGTTTGGCCAAGATATGGGCTAAAAACCGTAGGGGATTACTTTTTTTGGCGCACCCTGTACAACTGTACATGTGCAAGTCTCTTAAGGCTGTTTTATCAAATACAACCCCATATAATACTCTGCTTCCGATTCCAATCATCCGACATTTGAAAACAGGCATTAACTTGCTGTTTTCAATTGTCTAATAAACTTGAAAACTACAAGAAACTTTTATCTCGAGCTCCAGAAACACATTCAGAATGGTCTGGACAAATTCTAGTTAACGTTTGCCATCGCAGTGCAAAGGAGAGGTACTTCGGCTGAATAAAAATCCTGTTCCCTGCGTGTGGCAATTCTAATGCCAGAAAAACATGTTCAAGTTTGAGTCACCTCCAAATATCATTGAATCCTTCTAATTTTTGGCATGTAAGCTCTCTTGGTGTATAGGAACAAGGACAACTGTGACCCAATTTGATATTTGAAATTTCATTTTTTACATGGTAAGATGGACCACTCTAGTATGTATGTATGTACTATGTATGTATGTATGTATGTATGTATGTATGTATGTATGTATGTATGTATGTATGTATGTATGTATGTATGTATGTATGTATGTATGTATGTATGTATGTATGTATGTATGTATGTATGTATGTATGTATGTATGTGTGTATGTATGTAATGTATGTAATGTATGTGTGTATATCATGTTTCTATGTATGTATGCATGTATGAAACTATGCATGTATGCAACCATGCATGCATGTATGTATGTATGTATTGTATGTACTTATGCATTTCTGTATTGAAAGTATGTATGTGTGCATTCATGTATTGTATATATGTCTAAGTGTATGCGTGTTTGTGCGAAGGTATTATTCCTGTGCATGTATTTTGGCTGTTATAGGACGTAATTTCACTATTAAAGGCGAATTTTCGCGCGGACATCAGTAGCCTATTAGCTGCCTATAATTTATTTGTCGTTCATCGAGATACGGACTATCACACACAGGTTTTGGACTGTGTTTGGTCTTTTCATTATTAAAATCAATACCTTACTTCGTTAATAGCCCTGTAAAAGTCCGAACGATCAGGACAATGCTAGACGCTTAGGGATTTTGGAATCAGTCATCGTTTTTATGCAGAACACAAATCACCATGATTAGGCCTACGGTGTACGGACATTTGAACGGTGGTCATTTGAACGGACGACACTTAAACAGGCGATAATTTTATTAGAACGGGCCGACAATAGAACAGGCGACACTTAACCGGAACGTTATGTTACCGAGCCGACTAAATTAAAATGAACAATTCACAAAGGGCGGCGTCATACAGTGTTCACTATGCACGTAGGCCTACTTCGAGTTTTTACTGAATGTTGGGCTTGGTGACACTGAATACAGAAGGTCATACAACGTTACACTGCAACTTTTAAGTGTGAGACAAATTTTTGTTTTTACGTGTGAGACAAAGTTTTGTTTTTACATGTTCGATTGCTTTTAAATTTTACAAACTTTACCGATTAATTGTCCACCGGTCATCTGTCGCCCATTCAACATTCCGGCCGTTCAATCGTCTCAGCGGTCATCTAATACACCGTTCTGCTGTCGCCGTTCTACTGTCGCACGTTCTTTTGTCGTCCGTTCAAATGTCATAAAACCATGATTAGGCCACTTCCTAGGTGCATAACCTAGTATATACACATTACACTCCCATAGTCTTGCGTAGGCTTAAGTGAACAGAAACAGATATTACATGTATTTTAGTTAGAGACCGTCGCTACACGCTATGCCAGAGAAAATCGAATTTCAAATATGTATGTGAAAAATTAATAGAAACACATTATGATGTGCAGAAACTATAGCCTCACACAATGAAGGAAACAATTATGACTGACTTACCGAATATAATACCCAGGTGAAAAAGTACAACGAAGATCCACATGCTGGTAACACTGAACGTCGTTGATTGACATGTAAGCTTATTCATGAATACAAACTCAAAACTAACGTTGCATCCGTTTTCATTTTTGCATGATCGGCTGATAACCATCCGTTTGTGCCAAAAAATGACCAAACGAATGGTTATCAGCCGATCATGCAAAATGAAAACGGATTATTTTTAAAATAATAGGTCTATTTTGTGTCATATAATATATTTTCGTTTCCAAACAGATGTCACGAATTATATTATTATTGGTTATACAATCAAGTGTAATGGCTTAATGTGTACGGATCCTTTTGTGCTGCGCCTTCTAAAGCGTTGCCTGCATGGATATTCACTCTGTAAACATCTATATCTATAAGGAAGGATGTGACTATGTTTGTATGTGTGTATGTATGTGACTTTGTCCAGAATGCACGCTCACAGTTTTTGAGCTTTTCACTCCAAACCTTCACTACTGCGTAGGTCTCGGCACGAGACGCAAAGGCGAGGGGTTGGCGATTCTCTACCACCATGGGGGCCAGGGTGGGAGGCGAAACCCCCCAATTTTTTTTCAAAAAATGCAGCTATTTTTTTTATTTTTTCCTAGATAGAGGTCCATCAGAACCCCCCGGATCAGTGGTTGGCAAATCTCCACCACCAGGGAGGGCCAGGGTGCGGGGGGTCAAAAACACTGATTTTCGCTAAAAATTTTCATTCGCTTGCCACGTATAATTAACCGTTTTAGAGGTGTCTAAAGTGGAGTGGAGGGGTGGGTGGAGGTGAGGGGTGGAGGTGGAGGTGGTGGGGTGGGGTGGCGTAGGGGTCGAGGGGTGGGGTTGGGGATGGGGTGGGGGTTGGGGTGGGGTGGAGTGGAGTGAGGGAGTGGGTTGAGGTGGGGTGGAGGGGTGGGGGTGGGGTGGAGGGGGATGGAGTGGGAGGTAGGGTGGGTGGAGTGGGGGTGGTGGGGGTGGGAGGGGGTTGGGGGTGGAGGGGTGGGGTGGGGTGGAAATTTTCGTCAAACCCAAATTTCTCCGGTGGCGTAATGGTATAGAGGTCGCAGTTTGGTGGGGTGTTGTGTAGTGGGGCTGTGGCCGGAGTGGATCGAATCCTAAATTTCCCGGGCAACGCCGGGTTCCCCAGCTAGTACATTTATATAGACGGATAATAATTGACAGACAAGCAGAAGAACAGATAAATAAATTATACGGATAAGCTTAGATCTACACGGTAGGCCTAATTGATTTTGTCCTTCCGCAGTGCAGAAGTGCTGCACACTAGGGTATAGCAAGAAAAGTGTTTTTGTTTAAAATGAACTTTGGCATAACTTAAAAGGTTGCTCCAGGTCCTAAATGAAAGAACTGAAGAAAAATTGCATCAAATTTATTGCATCTAACTTTGCCGCCGAGCACCTGAAGTTTAGTCTACTTTCGCGGATGCAAACCATGGCAAAAACACATACCATGCAAACGCGAGAACTATGTTCATGGAGAAATAGACAGAAAAGAAAGAGAAAGGAAAGAGAACAACAAGAAGTATTATAAATCTCAAGGACTGTGTAAATTGTAGATGATACACAAGACAATGCTTCTAGCTGTGACACAGTTGACTCCGATTCCACAGCATCAGAATCATTATGAGGACGTTTAGGCTATTATGCGATCTGAAGGAAAAACATGCTCTTGCTACACCAAGTCACTCCCAGCTTTGCCAAGGAATGTGACAGACAGTTTCTCCAATGCAGTTGGTGCTGCACTTGCAACAAAAGTAGGTCTACTTGTAGACTATGGTATTGTGACTGATGATGACCGAAGTTCAGCTACTGACAGATTGTGGGAAGAGAGAGAGAAAGCTTTCGTAAAACATCAGGCTATCCGATGGAAGAGAAGATAGCGTGAAGCTACAGCACTGTATTTTGACCGTGGGACAGATATAACTATATGCTTGCAGTCATTTGGTCATAAATATCAATTAATGGAAGTGTATACATGTTTGATACGAGAACTAGGATCACTTTATTTAGGGTAGGCCCTATATCTCACCAAACAGTGGATTAGCCGCAGGAATTTTCGAAGCAATGCGCGAATTCTTGTCTGATAGGCTTAATTATATTTCTTTCAGTTCAATAATAGCTGTTGGCTGTGATGGAACGGCGGTAAATACAGGAATGCATGCTGAAGCAATGGAGTAATAAGAAAGCTGGAATTACATGCAGGCATCCTCTCCAGTGGTTCATCTGCATGTTCCATTTCAATGAGTTGACGTTACGACATTTATTTACTCATAATTTTATCAAGCTTCCTACTATACTTAGAGAGAAAGGTTGTTGATATAATTATGTATTCAAAAGAATGGCTGCTAAGGTTACCCATAAAATTAAAAGTGAATATGATGATTGATGAGAAAAAACACATGCAGAACTGGTAGCCAGAAGAATTAAAATAGCTAGAAAAACTGATCGCTGTCTATTATCAGTTCATGTGATGTTAGAACATTCACAATCCCAAACCTGAATATAGAAGCCACTGTCTATTGTGTTCTAGTTAACTGGTTGGATGTCTCCAGGCTTGAACCTCAAATAACTTGCAAGTTGAAGAAAAATAACCTAAAGGAATACATTAAAACTGGCAGTAGCCTATGTTAGATCTTGAAATAATATTATAGGCTACCATCACCACAAGCATGCATTCAAAGTTGCTATAGGTTAGGGTGACCATTTTCTGGCCATCAAAAACCGGGACACCTTTTTGGAAAATATCAATTATAGACCTAACTCCTTATAGCTACCGGCTCTAGGCCTACGATTGAAGGCTACAGCCCTATATATAGGGCAGGCCCAGTTAAATGTAATGCTCAGCATGGATTTCAGTGCAGAAATCTACACCCTGCTCTAGCCGTTAGTGCACTTGCTCATTTATAATTGAGAACACTCTCTCAATCGATGCACAGTGGGTGATCTAGTCCAGAGTGAGATTTAAGGTTTCTGGGGCGCACAGGAGCGTCCGGCGGACGACCGCCGAGGTCTACAGCGCCGAACAGGGAAAGGGGTGTGGGAAGGGAATGTGTCCCTCATCATCCGAATTTTTTGCATTTCCACATTGCAATGACAGCATTTTAAGCTGTCGACAGAAATTACTGAATGAGCAGTGCTGACATGAGCGGTCGAACGACCATTACGACCTTGGTCCGACCTGTCGAAAATCCCGAAATCGATGTAGATCTGGCACCGCCATTGAAATTGTATTATGAAGCCTTTCACGTTACACCTTGATAATTCTCTAAAATGTAGGCCTATTAATTAACTTAAGCAGTGTTCATTTGTTCCGAACACTACAATTTTCGAGTATTCTGGTACCTAAGACCGTAAGTATTCAAACGCACCTATTCCCGTTATCACTAGCCCATTAAAGATGTAATAGGGGAAGCCGGGGTAATTTCGGCCATTTTTCTTATTTTTTTAATAAATTGAAATGGGTTGACTGCTAAAATTAAATAAAATCACAAATGAATAAAGCAAGATTGGGACAATATTCTGCAAGGTTACTTTTTGGGAGAGAGTAAAACATTTGTGAGAAAAAAACTTTTTTAAAGTGAATTTTTGGCCGGATTTACCCCAGTATACGGGGTGAATTCGGCCAACACGATTAATTTGATCCTCATAACAAACTAGATGATGTACATGTGTCGGTTCACACCGAAATCTGCATTAAGTCGGAAATTACACCTCAGAGATATTTAGGGAATACCTGGTAGTATGTTTGTAATTTTTTTAAATTTTTGCAGAATTTAATATAAAAAACCATTTTTTCAAAATTTATTTTTTCAAAAAATTTTAAAACACAATATAGAGTATGAAATGATGCGTCATAGTTATATTTTAAATTAAAACTGGGTATATTGGTTCAAAATATAAAGTTACTACCTTAAAATAGGCACTATGTACCATTCCTAACATCTTTGGGGTAAATTCGTCCACATGGCCGAATTTACCCCGACCCACCCACCCTCCATAACAATTTTAACGAGCATGGACCGTATTTTTGTATCATGAATTTGGATAACCAAATTGGCAAAAACTATCGTGGTTTGCAGAATAAAAATCAAATAATTAACATTTGAACAAGATTACCTTCAATTCTTAGCATTTACTGTCACAGTACGGATAAGTGGATTAGGCTCGAACTCATTTTTTTTACTTTTAGCAAATTATACTCACATAAAAGCAAAACTATCTCGATAAACATACTTAATATGATATTATACGCTAGGTGGCAGCATTAAAATCGTCCTATACCCACTGGTTTCCTTGAAATCACCCTGGCCGAATTTACCCCATGGCCGAAATTACCCCGTCTTCCCCTATAGTAGGCCTATTCCATATAAATTGACAACTTCTCTTTCGTTATGACTTGTTTCAGTTAGACCTACAAACTGCGCTTTTTTCTGTGATTTACATGAAGCTGACATGTTCAATATTCAAGTTTCCTTCTAGTCAAAAACCGGGACAATTTTGCCTTTTGCCTAAGTCGTCGGGACACCGAGACGCACGACAAAAAACCGGGACATGTCCCGGAAAACCGGGACGTATGGTCACCCTAATATAATTATACGGTCCAACATGGACACATGTGTGGACATGCTAGTATGTCAGGTGTACAAAAATAGCATTAGCTTACCTACCTACGCAGCTCGAGAATGGATCTGTTGTTTCAGGTTTTGATATGAGGATGATAATAACATAATTAATTAGCGCTATGTAGGGCAAATAAAGTAAGAACATGCCTAGGTACTATTAAAGTCGCTTCTCTGCCTACTATAGTGCCTAGGTCTACACTCTACACTCTACATGCATATCTCACTGAGGAAGTTGGCATCAGTTTGTTTGTAGTTTGATGTCGCATTTTTAAAGTTTAGCATTAGCATCAACCGAGCAATTTATAGCATCTGCAACGACTCTTGAAAAGCGCTCATTACGCCTGTGCGGCTATTGGTTGTTCAAGGTGTGTGAGCGTTGCTGTAAAACAGTAAACTAATGTCATAAGAAAACAGCAGTCCATGCAATACGGTATTATTTCGCAACATTATTATATCAATCAGTAGTATTGTTCTTGCTTATTATAATAGGTCTACTACATCATAATGATATTCGTTTAATTCAAAGTGAGACAATAATATTCCAGGTGACATACCGCGCCAGGTTACAGGTAAGAGATATAAAAATAAAACACAGAAGTAATAATAAAATTTTGTAATGATAATGTAATAAAGTTGTGGCAGCCATGAGCTCTCTCACCCATCAGTCATGTTGTTGATGTTAAAATAGATAGTTGATGTTGAATTAGGCCTACTGTCATTGAATCAGGATAAGCCAAAAATGACCCCTCAGTTATAAGCAACTACTTTTTGGGCACTAGCCTACTGATGCTCGCTTCACGATGGTGATGTGTTCGAAGAATCGCTAGTTCATTGACCGATGCAACAAATTAAGGCTGGTCTCCCTGACGTGGCTTTTGTGGGCGCTGAGAAATTCTCGAAGATTTGCATTATCCATTCGAAGTAGGCCTATATAGTGCCCGATAAGATTGTATTCGATATAGTTTGTTTATATTAATGGGCCTACAGTTCGTGGTGTTATCATTTGCACACAACGTTCTTGGCGAGTTTCAGTCTTTAATTTTAGCTCCCATTACCCTACTCAGAGAGTTCGAGATACGAGGGATCAGCGCCAAAAGAACGTGTGTCCTCGGTGGACCTATCGTCGATTGGTGTAAGATAGACGTCTGAGTCGTCAACTTTATCTACAACAATTTCATGATCTTCGCAATGCATAACGTCTTTATCCAAACACACTTCAGTTCCTTCAGGACCAGTAACATTCCCAACAACAAATAATTTCTTTCCAGATCCGCTTTCCTCTGCATCTGGAACTTGAGGATTCATTCCACAATAGACGGAAGGTGCCACGGTTTGCGTCACGGACGTCAAGCTGGAATATCCTGGAGTAGGTGGAAGAGCTGTTCGTTTTGGTGGAGATATCATTGGTGATTCTGTTGTGGATTCGTTCGCGATGTTCAATTCATCAATCAGGTCATATGCATCACTGATTGCATAAGGAAAGATGTCGCTGTATTGATGACTTTCACGGTTATCGTGTGATTCTGAGGTTGATGTAACCTCGAATCGACTTTTTGCTGGTTCCAGAGAAAACAATGCATGACGGTTATTACAATAGTTGGCCCTACCAGATAATTACCACCCACACCGGATCGACCAACATTATTTATTGACCATTTAATTAATACCAAAATACGATTTTTAAATTGTAAATTTACATAGCTCACTACGACCTAGTCCTACTCGTAACCGGTATTTCATATGTGCAAAATGATGTAAGCTTATGGATAGAGTCGTCGAGAGAAGTGGTGACATGAGATTGTTGAACCTTCGCAAAAGCAGAAAACTTAAAAAGCACCCACACACACACACCCACACACCCACACGCACGCACGCACACACACACACACTCACACACACACACACACACACACTGATACACTGATCGTACATTGTCGGTGAGAAGATCAAGCGACAAGGACAGGGTGAGGTCTTAATTGTCATATGCCGATACAACGAGAAATGAAGTCGCTCACATTTCTCTGAGAAGGTCTCTTGAGGTGGGGCCATACAAATTCTCTGAATGAATGAATGAACGAATGAATAACTTAATGATTGAACGAATGAACGAACGAACGAATGAATGAATGAATGAATGAATGGCATCATACCAATGACTCTCTTTCATAATTATACTTTTGGCAGAAGGGACTGCTCCTCTTATTTTTGTGTGTAGGCCTATAATTGCTTTCAGTCTCAGGTGCATATTTTGGTCCTCTATAATCTAACAAAAAGCAAAGGCCTACCTCCCGTTTGGTTAGGCCCTACTAAAGTTGTAACCTATAGCCTAACTAGCCCAATTCTGATGAACCCAGTGATTTGATGCACACTAATGTGGCCCATGGATGCGCATTTATATTATAGTCATTTATAGAGTCTATTATAGAGTTTATTATATATAATTATAAATATAAATTATATTATAATAAACGAAAAATTGCTTCCAAATAAAGAACCATGATAATGATCTATTAGGTATAATTTTCGTATTAGAATAAGATTTATCTAACGCTTTGCTTACCAGTGTTACTTCTGAGGCGAAGGAAGCACAACACCGCAGTGATTGCCATAGCAACAATGATGGTTGCCATAGTCGCAACGAGCCACAACAGGAGAGAATCTAACAAGTAAGTTGTGATCGGTTTCATCAATCAACTATTCAATAATAATTGTTTATTAGATGTGGGCCTTGCACAGGCGTAACAGTACAACAATAAATTATAGGTCTATTGTGTAAATGGAATTTACGAAGACTGCTACAACACAAGGATAAAATATCATTTTATTAGATCTAGGCTATGTAGCCTACTAATACAGAACAGAATGAATAAGTGAGATGAAAATAATAACGATCAATCTATAATAGGTAATGAGAAGTTATATTATGTGGTTGTCTACGGTTTCTTCCCAGAGTTTATTTTCAAATGTAACTAAACTGGCGAAGTGTCTGATGACAAACTGTTTAAAGTATACGGGATCATGGATCCAACAATCGGAGGCGACCATTGTCTCGAGCGATGGATAATGTGACTCTAGTAATCACCATTCATAAAAATTACCATGTATGCTTCTTCCAGCGACAGAGGCAAATTGATTTGCCTCTGTCGCTGGAAGAAGCAGACATATGATAATTATCATGACTATTATGCCTTATGCCATTGAACGATACTTACTGTTTCCATTTTCAGGAATGGAGATGTTGTCTGCAGATGACGAAATTGTCTGTGTCTGTGTATTCATTCCGGAAACTTCAGACCAATTGCTAAGCCATGTTGTTTGTAGACCTTTAGGCCTACTGAATTCTACTCCTACGACCTCAGTCCAGCTGTATTCATAGCTTGGTGTGTTTGTAGCATTCACGGATATGCTGCTGCCATTAAACCTGCTGAAATAAATCTGGAAGGAAATCGTGTATGCGCCATTTGTTGATTCCACTTGCGATGTCAGTGTGGAAGTGATTGTGGAAGTTGACGCCATTACAGTCCGCACTTCATTGCTTAAAACTTTTCCATTAGATTGAGTGACAAGAGGAAATTCAATAACTTGATCTCCGATATGGTATTTCCACTTCACGAATGGTTCCCATCCACCTCTGAAGCGAACACTGCATTGTGCCCAAAGGTTTGTTGCCGATGAATTCTCACCAGCGGTTAAGTTCGTTTCACACACCGGCTTAGACTCTACAAGAGCACGCAGAGACCATCAGTTAAATCACATTTAATATTGTAATCTAATCCAATCTAATACGAACACTTAGCCTATAATGCGCTTCTCACAGCAGAGCTATTCAGAAGCGCTCTCAACGTGACAGACCCATGAAAAGAAAAAGGTCTCCAAGCAGCGAAGTATCTATAAGCAGCACGTGAATAATTTCCAGCAAGAATCTTGCTGCGAATTCCAGAGGGAAGGTGATTCCACAACAGGGATCCACAAAGGCAAAGTCCGATGCTGGATTAATGAGGTTTGTGGCATAAGAACAAAATAGATCAAAGCAATTAGCAGAAAGCAGCTTGTTTATCAAATCACAGAGGTAACTCACATAGATCTAAACTTAGATTATGAGAGATAATTGTTATGATTGTCACAGATTGCCGCACGTCGTAAAATGCTTGATGCGTGGAGTTTATGATTAGATCTAGTCATGCTGATGACGAAGAACTTTACATTAAAAATCATCCTTAGTGTGTTAACCTCATCCAAACTTTTCTTCACACAGTTTGTTTTAACGGTTTGTCTGCTTTTGTTCTGGGCTCTCAGTCATCCATACCGTACATTCGGTAAGCCTAATTAGAGGACAGTATCATGGCAGTCATCGACGCAGCTGGAAGACAATCATCACTATAAATGTTTTCATTATGATATCGTGAACTTACCCAAGACTATAAGATGCGCGCTGTATTGCATGAGTTTAGAGTTATACTGAACGGTGCAGATGTAGACTCCGGCGTCTTCTAGTTCGGTGGAATTGGAATAAAGAAATCCAGAACCACTGTCATCAACATCGACACCGAAACGCGGAAACTTCGGATTGGTTGCACCTCGAGCAGCTTCCCAGTTGATGAAAAGCTTATCCGTTCCTTTCCCCGAATGCCGTTCTCTCGTCCACTCACGAACAATGTATCCATTGTTTGTTCGGCATTCCATATCCATCCTCTGACCGATTACAACGACCTTGTTAATAGGTGTTGAGAGAATGCTGCATCTCCCTGCGAACAGTTAAATGAACAAGCATTAGCCACACCCCATTTTAATTAGTACCCGGTAGGCTACATGTACATTCAAGATGTTTAGTTCCTAGTTAAGTAAATTAGACAGAAAAAGACTAAAAGTTAGATTAAAGAAACTAGGTACGGTATGTAATAATTATAGAAGACAAAGACTTTAGAATGTATGCAACATTGTTGAGTGCTGCATTGTAGGCCTAATCGTCGTATACTCGTAAACTCGAACTTGCTAAACCTCGACTGTAAAGCAAAGAACATGGCGCAGGGCATATTAAGGTTGTTCATGAGCATCACGTCTTCTAGAGATCGATGCCCAGTGGAGAGTTGAGTCCGATGTACAAAGAAAACAGGAGTCCGCAAAGGCTGAGCATAACACAAATACCGGTAACATAAAATGGAGAATGGCAAAATTCGCATAGAAAATCCTTATGAATCATGATGTTGGTGATGACGTTGCTGATGTTGGTGGTGGGGATGATGATTGATGATGATGATGATGATGATGATGATGATGATGATGATGATGATGATGATGATGATGATGATGATGATGATGACGACGAGGATGACGACGAGGATGACGACGACGACGAGGCCAAAGGAATTTTATGCATGATTTTAAAAAAATATTTTGACTAGTGGTTCGATTTCTAATCCCGTTATTCATGAGAATAAAAAATCCTAATTTTTTTCACGTTTTGAGGCGATTCACTTGATAGCCTAGGTTTATAAGTTGCTATAGCCTACGTGAGTTTACATTAAATCTTATTATTACAATATGGGGCTAATTATACCGATAGAAGTTCTGCAACTTAAGCTTAATTGTTCATAGCAATGCAAGCACAAAATGACTTACCGATTCCGATATTCAACAGCACAAAGATTGCGGCAACTGGCTTTAACATGTTATCAGAAATTATTATTTCATTTACAACAAAACTACATCGAGGAAGGTCTACGAATTATACGTTGAAGACTTAGAAGCCTACAGAAGTCTCACGAAAGTAGCAATAGCAGCTACTATTATAAGTTCTATCGTCCAGAGTTCGGAGGTGCGCATAGCATTCGCAACCAGACCAACACGACATAGAATAGAATCTGAAAAATGAGCGAGTGCAGTACTTCTTCCAAGGTCCCAGTAAAATTCTAACGCCCCGGAATGCTTGAACCAACAGTCAACTCTCCGAGTTACAGACGGACCGAGCGCTATAACCAAATCGGTTGTTGAGAGAAATTAGCTCGTAGCCTATAATTGAGGTAGTAATTATTGTATTATTGTTCGTGTTTTTTCGTTCACTTTCTTTTTTCTAACAACATTATTAATAGCCTGCTAACTACTATAAATAATTCCGATCCATCTTTTGTATGAATTCACTATAATCATCATGATTGTGATTGAGAATTATGTAGGATCGATTGGCTCTACCACACACCCTCCCCTAGGGCCATTTGTAAATGCTGATTTCATAACATAAAAGTGGACATCTCACTGTTTTACATTAGCCTGATAAAAATCAATAATCTAATTAGCCTATATTCCATGGTTATATAGTGCACAGTTCATATGGGACTCGTGTATTGGCCATGTGGGCCCAATCAAATGCTCGCTGAAAATGCTGGCAGGTAGGCCTGGACCTATTAGTGTGTCGTTATAGGCTACTTTTGGTTGCTAGCCTTACAATGCTGGTTTCTTTATTACTTGGACGCATTTGACGTTTAGCTTGGGCAGTTACATAATAACATAATTATTATTTGCATGCGCACTCGTTATAATGCCATTTCAAGCCATCTCCACTCAGGGGGACTCCCGACTGCAGCGCGTACACTGCATCAGAGTTTCACGCCGAGACGCTGAGCAATTGAGAGTGAAGGACTTGCTCAAGATCCTTACGAGGCGACTTGAGGTGGATTCGAACCCGCAACCATCCGGCTGCAAGGCAACGAGCATAGTGCATTCCCACTACACCACCGCGCTCCACAATAGTAATAGGATAATCATATGGGCGGAGTTTATCAGGGGCTAAGCCCCCAAGAAGATCCAGATTCATTTTTTCACTGGTATGCAAATGGTATCTTTTCCCCGGCTTAGCCCCCCCCCCCAGAAGGCTTTAGCCCCTCCAAGAACGGAAACCTAACTCCGCCCATGAGACTAACAATAACGACACGGTGACAATTGCAGTTTGTTGTAGGCCTAATTGCGATAATATTCGCAAATTTGTTTATTACCACTCAAGAGAAGCAAATTGATCGTAACTTTAAGCACTTCCGTGTCCCGACCTTGCGACACAGAACTTTACGATTGAACATAGTTAGCAAGGAACGAAGATTATAAGGTCTAGACATTTAATTAACGGTTTCTCGACTGCTCATTACCATAAAGATGGGTCGATATAAACCTTATATCCGGGGTGACGAACTTACCGAAGGCTCCGAGACTGTCGAAGACGTGAGCAGAGGACAGAGTTGGGGTAGCACGAGGGCTTAGAGTCAGTGGCGGCGCTAGGGGGGGCTGGGGGGGCTAAGCCCCCCCTACAAGCGGCTCAGCCCCCCTAAAAAAAGGCCATCCGAGGTTTTTTACATTGAAAAATTCACGATTTGGGGGCTTCAGCCCCCCCCCCCCCCAAACTGAAATCCTGGCGCCACCACTGCTTAGAGTGTGGCTGGACGGTCAAGGACGACGACAATGTTGGCCACTTAGGCTATTTTAAAATCTGAACGCCGTCCTGCAACTTATTGGCCAGCACAGTCTGAAATGGTAAGGGCGTCCAGGCATTTATTTTCCCCACACTTTAAGCACTGGTGGTCTGCACGGTTAGGCTAACTTTAGTCATCCGGCGACGAAATTTTCTAGATTTTTTTTATTTTCGCCGCCAAAAAAGTTGATGACCTTTTTTTTAGTCTTGACGCTCAACGATTGGGGGAGGAGGGACAAATACATGGGCTGTTCCCCCAACACCTCCGTTGGGGGACCGTCCCCCTGTTCCCCCCCCCCCCCTAGGTCTCCGCCCATGCGTCAGAGAGACCTGCAGCTTAGGCTATAGGCTATTCACCGACGCCTGGGCTAAACTCCGCTAAAGGCAATAATTGTCTTGTCGTCAACCATTCTCGATCCGAGGGTTGGTCGCGCATGGGCGAGCTTCCTCCTTCTTCTGTCCATGTTGCTTTTTGGGAGATTAAGGTGGTAGGTTCCCTCGTCTTTCCACCTCGCAGTGAGCGATCTAGTGGCTTAGCACTCAGATCGTCCCTTTTTGCGCGACAGTCGTTGCCGCTTCTGGAGCCGTCTTCCGCCCGTCCCGCAATACAAGGCTCGATGCTGCCCAGGCCTTTGCCGCCCACGTTAGCCAACTGTTCAGGGTTCCTGCAGAGTCTGTCCACCTCGCGTAGCGCCCTAGCCTCTGCAGGCAATCCCCTACTAAGTTGTTGTCACCCCGTCACCACGGTGAGGTGTGGGTCGGACTTGAGGGGGGTAGGGCGACAATAATTACAGTCAATTAATTTTTTTATTACATCATACATTTTCAATTATGCGCATTTAAAAAAATAGGGATAGAATGGTTTATCCCCTGAATAGTCTATAGGCAACCGGTAGCCTATTGTATTCCATAAATATAAAATATCCTTTAGCCTATCCATCAATCCAACTTCTATGTAAAGCAAGAATCATTTTCATCGTCTTAAATTTTCAATAAGCCAACTTCTATTTAGATTAGGCCTGGGTTTACCTAGGCCTATACAGTGGCGGCGCCAGGGTTTCGTTTTGGGGGGCTTAATCCTCGAGGAGGAAATTTTTCATTTTCCTTCGCTCGCCAAAATTTCTGACGACCTTTTTTTAATCATTTGGTCGAAATCTCATGCATAGGCCTAAATTTCAGTTTTTAGGGGGCTGATCAAGGAAATACTTCATTTTTACATGTAAAAACCGTATGGTCTTTTTTAGGGGGACTTAGCCCCCAGCCTCCTCTGGCGCCGCTACTGGGCCTATATGAACGACTAGTAACTGTTAAGAACGTTAAAGTTTAAACCTCAAGACAGTCAAGACTCGATGAACTTTAGGCCTAGGCCTATCCCACGAATGTTATGGAGTCATGTAGGACGGTTATAAGTTCAACCATAATAATTATTATAGGGTCACCCGGGGGGTTATGGACACCCTGCCCAGACAGCCAGGAATCGCAGGGCCCGTACCATGCCAACATTGCTAGCCCACAGCGGCAAACTGGGGATCGTCGTCAAGGCGCTTTTAAGCGAACGCCCATCTAAACTTTATTGGCCCAATTGCGTTGGCCAGAAGGGGAACGGATGATCTTGCCACCACAGGCCCGACGTATATTCTTCGCCTCATTTGACGCCGGGGGCTGCACATGCTGCGCCTATGAATTTATCCGCAGGACCAGCGGTGTATGAGTGCGGGCTTCTATTCATTGCTACTCGCGTCGGCGTCTATGGGTCCGCTGGTGTCAATTCATCGCTAGCCGTCGGCTCGGCATTGGTGCTTGTAAGGGCCTGCCTATTGTTCACAGTCCACCATCACATTGCCTCTAATGGCGATTGCAGGCCCGCTTGTGGCTATTCATCGCTACCTGTGGGCTCGACGCTTGCGTTAGTAAGGGACCGCCTATTGTTGCCCAGTCTGCCACCACACTGCCTATAATGGCCTTTATAGGGCCGCTATTGGTAAATGATCGGCCGATGTGGGCGCTACGAGGTTGGATGTACTTGAGACTATGTGTAACCATACATTCTGCCTACAGTCTGCCCTCACAATGCCTCTAATGGCAATTTGAGGACCAGTTGTAGACCTACAAATGTGGCTGTAATGGAATCTCAGCTGAATTTCTGCATATCTGCAATTTCCAATCACAAAATTAATCCCACAAGAATATAGACTTATGAGATTCGATTCAGGAGCCCAAATATACCTCTTACATAAAATAGAAAAACACAAGTTCCCATGAAATTTTTTAACACAGTTCACATCATTCATTGTATTAGAAATGAAAATAATTTTTATGACAATAAAGCATACAATAAATTTTCAAAATAATTAAATCCAAACAAATGGCAAAAGGAACATTCTCTAAATTTTATAATGTAAGTTCAACTATTTAAACTCTACGACAAATGAACTGTCAAAATATCAATCATTTATTTATCCAGAGACCTCGAAATGATCAAATGCACTCCGAGAAAATTGTAGATTCTCGTAAAACAAAAGCTTATCCAAGAGATTGGAGTTCAGCTAAATTAGGGCAATATAGTTCATCTTAAAAGCAATAAAATGCAACCAAAACATAGAACAAATATCCATTTGTAAAAATGCAGGAAACAACCATCTTTATAATTATTATCAAACATTGAATGAACATAATGACTCGTGTAAAATTTGAATTTATTTTGCATGTATTTACTTGAAAACTTAATGAATCAATCTACCTAAAAATGAGAACGTTGAATATTAAATTTTTAATGTTTTCGAGAAATGGCAAACACAAAACAAATGTGTTCCACAAAAAGTTTACTTGCTTTCTGTTTATAACCTCACAAATTAGATAATGCAGCCCGAAATAGTATCCTCACAGCTAGTTAAATTAGGGCTATACTTTAACTCTATTTACAGTTTTGAGTACTAATAATAAACGCAAACATTGATGTCTTAGCAAACCACTCGTGGGGCGCGATGGTGTAGTGGTGGCGTTGTTGCCTTGAAGTCGGAAGGTTCGATGTTCGAATCCACCTTGCCGCATAAGGACCTTGGGCAAGTCCTTCACTCACAATTGCTCAGCGCTTCGCCATGAAACTCCGATGCAGTGTCCGCTCTGCATTCGGGAGCGCCTCTGAGTAGGGAGAGCTGGAAGGGGAGCTATAACAAGTGCACATACAACTCTTAAATATGCATTTTGGCCATAACAAGATATTAGATTGAATATTATTTCTAGTTATCACAATACCCTAACTTAAACACACCAGCATATTACGAATAATAATTAAGATTAAAGCAACATTATATTGATTGCAAGTAAAATCCAAATTTCCTCTGATATACATTTTCAGCAAGTCTTCAGGACACAGCCCATTGACAATCATTGCATGTATAAACAGTCATATTTACTGAAACGCAAAGCATGTGTCATTAGAACCGTACGTTGCACAATTAAAAGATAAGCTAGGGCATTGGAAATAGAGCTCAAATAATCAAATAGCTGCTGTGCTATTATTTACACTCGGACAATATAATCTCTGAACATTTAAGCATTGCATGCATGGGTAGCAATAGCCAATTGTTTTTCAGAAATGTGGAAATAGTGCCTTTGCACTCTAAGGAGATAGCATATCTAGTATAGCACAAATATCAGCAACAACACTAACATAATAAATATGTGTCCATCTAAAATTAAATGAGTAACCACAGAAACATAACAGTAACTGGATAAAAAACAATATTAATCCTGTGAAAATGTATTCATAATTTTATATAACCGTAGTGCGCAGACATTATATGCTGAGAAACTTTCGCACCAATTTAATAAAAAAAAATGAAAAACCTGGTTCTTAATTAAATACTAAATAATTAAACCATATAATAACTAACACAAGGAGGTTTTAGAGTATCTAAGAGAAAAACTCTGGTATATAGAGTGCACAAACAGAGTATAGCTCCCCAATACCCACCCAAGGGTTGGCTCAGCCTTACATTGGCAGATGCACTGGTAAAATGAGCAGGGCATAATCGAGTCTTGCATGACTGCCGGTTAAATTTTAATCCTTTACCTTGCGCTCATTAGTTCAAATGACACTAACTTCAATCACACTGTGGCATTAGTTAAAATAATAAAATATCTAATATCTTCATTTAATTTCAAACTGCATTGTGATCACAATTCAGGGTATGAATGACTCCTGCAATAACAAGTCATTGCAGGAGTCAAATTTAACTAATGACAACCAAGCAAGATTTCCATCACATATTACTGCTCAGTTTAATTACGACATCTGCCGAGTAGTAGGCTGAGTGGACCTTTGGGATGTTAGAGGGGAGCAACTCCACATCCATGCGCTCTTTGTGCCAGAGTGCTACCATTACCCTGAACTCGTCCCCTTTATATAAAACAAATATATACATATTCATTACATTGCGAGTATTTATATAGCATGTCTTCGAGAAACTACTCAGAGGCACTCTCTGCAGTAACAAGCCGAAGTGATGTTAAGTGTAAAAACAACAAGAGAATTTAATCAATTAGCAAAATATATATAGTATATATGATATACACATACACATGTATATGAAATGACAAAATACATCTATCTATACACAACTAAAATATTTGAAAATTAAAATAAACAAGACGATATGATACGATAATATACAATAATGCATTACATTATTAGAATGCATCTAGATAGAATTATAATTTCACTAAACAGAGAATAAAGTTCCATCCTGTAGCACCCCCAGCTTTCTAGCTGTTCTAGTAAATACCAACGCAAGAGAGCATTATAGCAATAGCTTCTTTGCGCATCAGTCAATTTGCGCTGTCAAGGGCTTGCGAATGGAGGGAATAGCCGATGGATTTGGTTCGAGGTTGGAAGATAATGCCACTCCATGTGGATGATAGGAATTCAACGCTCCTCTCCTTCAGCTCGCAGATCCTCAGGAGTAGAGATCATCACTGCTCAATGGGCACTCTTGTTCCACTTCAAGATCAATGTCATGCTCATTTGGAAGTGTGAGACCATCACCAGCCAATGACTGCCGTAACACCGACAGTTCATAACGTCTTTTCCTTCCAAACGCTGTATGCCTTGTCCTTCGAAGCCACAATTTCTTCCACTGCCGCGTAATTTGCAGAGACAGCTGGTTCATTCGTGTGAACAGCATCTACAGCGGTAATTACAAAAGCAAGTAAGTTAAAACAATGTAGCCTTTCTTTGGGTCAAAATGAGCAATGTAATTATTATTCCACAAAAAGTGATCCTACACCAATACTGGCCCAACCAACACAACACTTTCATGAGATGCTCAAATGTTGCCATGTAGTAAGTTTTTACACATATACTGAGGAGTTCTCTTGAAGTGGCGCTATATAAATGTACGATTACAATAATTACATATACACTGTACAGAGTGGCCAAAAAACATTTTCTTTATTGAATTCATATTGGCAAACGCAGTATGATTACATGAAACAATCTTAATAAACATCGATCTTAAATACTAACAGAACAGACAGCCAGCAATGGAACTATTAGCATCCTACAAAGCACATCTATCCTATGGAGACTTTGAGAATCAAACTCAGCATCACTTATCTTCACGCCAATGTGTTATCCAATGCGCCACCCAAATATACACTGAAACTAAATAAATATACAAGGTGGCCACTCAAATATGACTTAAGCATTCCCCGAGTCTTCTAGAGGCAATTTCTAACATTTCAAGAGTACGTTTTAAGCACTTTCTTATTAATATTGAGATTTAAAATAAATAAATGGGTGGCTGACTCCACCCTATAGCACACCTTTCTCTGCCGTGATTTCTATATTTTCCATCCTTGCATTAAAAAAAAATTCTGTGTAACACTGTACATCAATAACTAAATATTTATTTCAGAAATTTTATATAGCATCTCTTCAAGATAGGTTACTCCACCACAGCCTAAATAAGACAGTTTTGAGGTTATTAAGGAGTGACCCCTGGGAAATAAGCGCAGTGTAACAGGTTGAGGGACCAGCGACAGAATGAACAACGCTGTCGGATAAAAGTCTGTGAGCAGGTCCTGGGCACGACGTTAAACTGCATCCATCCTCCGCCTCAGGGAACCAACATCGTCCCTGTGCCGGTTCTAAGCCTGGACTAAAGGAGGAAGGTTTGCAAGATGGGTGGCGATACGCTGGCAGTAAAAGACCAAGACGATTGAAATCCCCCAAAACCACTACACAAGTGACATAGCGACCCAGACAGTTGCTTCAAGGTGTCATGATGTGGAGCAGACATGCACAGGCCGGTCAGGACACACCGGTGGAGAGAGTCGGAGGCGAGAGCATGGAGCACATACGGTCATTGACCCAGGTTGTCCTTCATGCTTATCTTCCAATATTATCTTCAATCAGACAAGGTGGTCTAGCTGCTCCAAGATATTAATGGTATGGAGCAGACCTGATGACCGGACCGGTTGAAGCTGGGAAACATGATGCGAGACAGACTCAGACAGAGAGTGGTGTCGGACTCCTATGGGCATTGAGCCCAAGGATATTGATGATGATAATGATGAGCAGGGAACCAGAAGCTCAGCTTGGTTCACCAATCGAAAGACGGATCGACGCTGAACAAACAAGATGGAACAACAGAGTTCTTGCAGATACGGTGGAGCCAGTCTATCAATGCACCGCCTAGCCAACGCACAGGCCCTGTATGCAATACGCTGTGGAGAAGGAAGGCAATGTAAAACATCCCGCATAGAAGATGAGACACGACCAAATTTGTTATACGGCCAACAAGCTGTGCCACGGAGTGGAGGACCTGCTCCAGATAGCCAATTCGGTCAGCAGGCAGTACCATGCTGCAGTAGTAGAAACTACAAAAGAGTGAACAAAGATAGAGGTAGCACCAAAATCTATAAAGCGTGAGACCATCTTAAGCTGGCGCAACTAGTAGTAACAGTTTCGTCATAGCAGGTTTATATGCCGAGTGCAAGCTAGCTCTTGGTCCAAAATAATACCAAATAAAACAAGCAAAAAGACCAAAATATTTTTGAGGGACTTCCATCAACTAGACCACACCAACAAATGTCTACTTAAGTCAGACACAAATGCAATGATAGTACTACAAGCTGTAACTGTGAAATCATCAAATATGTGGGGTACCTTTAAAACGGACCTATCTCAGATTTGGCAGTAATTTTGCCATTTTGTAGCTCTATATGTTTGTGCATCATATTCAAAGTTTTAGAAACCTATCGCTATGAATCTGTATTTTACCCCTGTCGGATGCAGAGGGGGTTAAGCAATCGCAACATATTCAAACGTGGTGCCTAGTTCAGAGGCCAGAATAATTATCAGTAATCAATGCACATAGAGTTACAAAACTTGGTGATTTTGTTCAACTCTTGGTGTACTTTCTGATTGTATCAACCATTTTGGATTGAAACAGATTGTTTTGCACTTATATGGGTGCAAAAGTGGCCAAGAGACAAAATTGCAAATCTTAATCGGCAAATATTCATGGCATTGTAGCAATGTGGGCCACAGAAATGATTGCAAATATTTTGCATTTCTGTTATCCTCACTCTGTATCCAGCAAATGCACAGAATGCATGAAGGTAGAAAGAACCAGCTTTACCACAATGAGTGGCATACAGAATGTATCTGGCGAATGTGATAAAACACGCTTAACCAAATGTTTTCACATGCTCGTAAAAGATTAGTACCTGGAAATGTGCAATTCTATTATATTCATGGATTTACAAAGAGCATCTTACAGTACAAACTAATCCAAGGTGCTCTCAGTGCAAAGGACCCCTTGATACTAGTGAGCAGCACAGCGAAAACAAAATACTATACAAGATCAGATCTTGGCAAGGCAGTCACAGAATATTAGTTTTAAACCTCAAAGTGTACAAGACTAGATGATCAGTTCTTACCAATGCTTGCTGCTCCCAGTGGTGCTCATAATTTAAATATTGTAAGGAGTGTCATAGTACTTACAGTAGGGTTATCCAGAAAAACAAAAAGTTTCAGAAAACACCCATACTCAATTTTTTCCCATGATTTTATTCATGTGTGGCCTACAGATATTTTTTACAGAATTTTAAAATGTCATCCTAGGGTCCCTCATGGCCCTGAACTTAGAGACCGATTTTGTTAGAAATTGCACCGTATTTCCAATACGAACAACTGATAGCGAAGCAGATAGAACTCACAGTTGCACTATTAGACACCAGAGTGATATAATTTCCATTACTCTTGACTAATCAGCAATAAAACAAGTTGAAATGTACTATCTGAGCAATATAAGGGACCGTCCATAAATGACGTCACGCAATTTGGGACGATTTTTGACCCCGAGCCCCCTCGTTACACGTCGTCACAAAATTCATAAGATATCTAGTAAGAAACTGTCACGAATAGTCACAGATGTGTGACCCGGCCCCTCCCCGAGGCGCGTGACGTCATTTATGGACGGTCCCCAATGAAGTACCAATACGTACCCGCCGCAGGCGTCGCATCATATGGTTCGCATCCCTATTTTTCACATGTTAGTAATGCGACTGTTGTGAATGCCTTCACGTACGTAAAGCCTATATGCTTAAAGATGTCGACTCTGCAACAACACCCAGACTATGATTACGAGACACTATTCGTAGTGCCTTGCTTAATGTCTTCTTGTCAAAAGTTTGGTATATAGCTTCATGTGCTCTTCGGCATCCTGTAAAGGCCATGAAGGGTTCAAGATCGGTCGTATTAATGGTTGCGAAGTCTGATACTAAGCTTCAGTCCACGCTCAGCTGTGTCCTTTACAACTTTTACAGCACGAAACAATTTCTCAGCTGAGATGTATGTCTGGTCACACGACCATTGATTGGCTGGCTTAACTAGCCAGTGATTGCTGATATCCAGCAGTCAGAACAGAGTGTTTATTCTGGGTCAGTTAAGTTTCGTTAAGGATGTATCGTGAGCAACTTGTTTGAAGGCAAGACCAATCGAAACTTGTAGATGGTCTCAGGCATACAGTGGCGTTGCTAGCAATCGAGTCGCTAATTCTTGCCATCATGGGATTTTTGCTCAAAAGTACAAATGGAACAATTTCTTCGGTGAGGTGCCACGAGTGTGAGAATTGTGCACAAATAACGGGGTGGTTTGGCCTATGATCCATTAGGAATTGGTGAGTGAAAAACATACCTTACAATGGGTCTGTAGGAAAGACTCGAAGGTTGAAACCCCCAACCACCCTGGAGATTCTTGCTCTGGGGCTTGGTATCATTGGTGGTAAATTAATTTCAGTATTGGTAACTACCATTATCAACTACACTGAAATCAATCATGTCATGGACAAAGCGGGAGATCATCTTGCTGGAGCATCAGCAAACGACACAGCTGAGCGTGGACTGAAGCTTAGTATCATACTTCGCAATCATTAATACGACCGATCTTGAACAAAGATCCTTCATGGCCTTTGCAGGGTGTCAAAGAGCACATGAAGCAATTCCAAACTTTTGACAAGAAGACATTAAGCAAGGCACTACGAATAAATCTGGGTGCTGTCGACATCTTTAAGCATAAAATTATAGGCTTTGTGTCAAGGCATTCACAACAGTCGCATTACAAACATTATGTGAAAAACAGGCGTGCGAACCATATGATGCGACGCCTGCGGCGGGTGCGTATTGATACTTCATTGGGGACCGTCCATAAATGACGTCATGCACCTCGGGGAGGGGCCGGGTCACACATCTGTGACAATTTGTGACAGTTTCTTACTAGATATCGTATGAATTTTGTGACGACGTGTAACGAGGGGGCTCGGGGTCAAAAATCGTCCCAAATTGCGTGACGTCATTTATGGACGGTCCCTTATATTGCTCAGATAGTACATTTCAACTTATTTTATTGCTGATTAGTCAAGAGTAATGGAAATTATATCAGTTTGGTGTCTAATAGTGCAAGTGTGAGTTCTATCTGCTTTGCTATCAGTTGTTCGTATTGAAAATACAGTGCAATTTCTAACAAAATCGGTCCCTAAGTTCAGGGGCCATGAGGGACCCTAGGGTGACATTTTAAAATTCTGTAAAAAATATCTGTAGGCCACACATGAATAAAATCATGAGAAAAAATTGAGTATGGGAGTTTTCTGAAACTTTTTGTTTTTCTGGACAACCCTAACTTACAGTCATGGCCAAAAGATTGGGACTGCATATTTTAATGAATATATTACTGTAAAAAGGAACTTTTGAAAAATACAGATTATTTACATGGTCCTATTTGATGTATAATGTCATCACTGGGAAACAAATTAATACTTACAATTTAATCTTTTATCAGTAATAATAATTCAATTATAAATGTGAAAGCGTCGATTTTGGCCAGTTTCCTTCGTAAAACACCAATAAATCACCAATTGACATCGACACATAGTGTCCAAAATCAATCATTATTTCCATTGTTGTTAACTGTTGGCGAGTTGTTTAATGTTACCACAATAACAAATAACACTGTAGTTCAGTATTTGCAGTGATAACCTGTGTTTTCAATAACAGTTTGAATGCACTGATTGGACCAGTTTTCGGCATAACTCAGGTGTTATCTAACACACTATACAATGCAGTGCACAGCCTTGATCCAGTTGATCAAGTCAGCCCCAGGAGTGGCAGAGACCTTCTGTTCCACATATTCTCAATAATATTCCAGTCTGGGCTGATATCAGGTTATGGCTTCAGCAGTAGAGTGCCCATCTGCCTCAGGCGAGATTTGACGGCCTTTGTACCAATTCCTTTTGGAAGTGGCTGATATTATGGATAGTGATTACCGGGTAGGTTTTGCAGTTTCTCTTTTAAAATGTTATGACATGCGGTTCCATTTATCATGGTGTTCTCTGACATCCAGAATCCATTCTTTCCAGCAACCAGCACTGCGCCCCCATACCATGACATTCGGTGCCTGTTTCGGTATGACATGCTTGGGATTATGCCACAGGTTAGGCAGCTGTCTCACATACCTGCAGGAAATGTAGAAACTGGTGAATTGTGTGAATGTGCTTTCATATGAAAACATCAGTCGCTTCCAACAGGATGGAGCACCGCATCATGACACAAAGGCCGACAAATCCTGCCTGAAGCAGAATGGCATTCCACTGCTGGAACCATGAACTGGTAGCACAGTCCAGACTTGAACACTATTGAGAATGTGTGTAGTGTACATGTGCAGTAGAAGTTCTCTCTGCATTATCCCACTTCTGAGGCTGACTTGTTCAACTGAATCAAAACTGTATCAGTGTGTATGCGAGATAACACCTCAGTTCTGCAAAAACTGATCCTCAGTGTTATTTCTTATTGTGTGACATTAAATGAGACACAGACAGACAAAACAATGGAAATAATGATTTATTTTTGGCACTGTCTTTGTGTCGATGCCCATCGGTGATTTATTCGATGGAAGCTGGCCAAAATAAGGAACTTTCACAAAAATAAATCATAAATACAGATTAACGATTCACTTGCAAGTATTGATTTTCTTTCCCAGAGGTGCGTGATGACATTATACATAGAATAGGCACTTTAGACATTGTAAATAATAGATCTGTATTTTTCAAAAGTTGCTTGTTTTTCAGTGAATTAATTCATTAAAATATGCCGGTTGCAAACTTTTGGCAATGACTGTCGATTGCAAACACTAGGCAAAAATGGCATAAATTTTTTAAAAGAAGGCATGAGAACCAAGCTTCTAAATGAAATTTTGAATATATACAGGCACTAATACAAAACCAGATTCATTTAATCCACAGGAAATTAACCACACAAATTTATATTGGTTACTGGATATGCATCAGGGTCAATCCATCTCAATTCAACACATGTTTCAGAAAGTTGCAGGTTGACCATCTCAGATATAAATTAAATTTCACAGAGTGTTTATTATAGTATTAATAGAGGAAACAAGCCAAATTTAGCTGAATATCTTAAGTAATTTTGAATATATTAAATCTAAGAGAGGTCCGGCGACCTCGTAATTGACGTTTTGGAACTCACGTCTAAATTTGTAGTGAAATTCAAAAGCTCATAACTTCATTAGCATCGTAGATAAATGTATGAAATTTCAAGATGTTTAGTCTTTGTTGTTCAGATGACATGCTGAGGAGTAGAACGAATAGTGTTGAAAACTCAAATATTATGACCCAACTGAAAAAATGGTAAAATGTACCTTGTAAATGTCTGAGGATCATACTTTGCAGCCTTGGTGTGGCCAGATCGAGGCTGCATTTCAGACTAAAATCTCTTAATACTAATGTACTTGCACTACAAAAAAATGCAAAGATTTTCTACTCTGATGCATGTCAACTGCCTCATGGTCTTCCAAAATGGAAAATTGTCTTCCAAAAACAATTTTTTAGATCGAAGATTATAATGTTTGTTAGGTCATGGAGCAATGAAAATGCGCATCGTTGGAAAGAGCAGCTCCACGCTGTAAGTTTAAAAAAATTGTGATGGTGTCTCTTCTTGCTCGTGCAATATTTTAATTTCAAATGCAGCAGCGGATTGTGTACAGGGTCTGTGTGTTGGTTGGGCAGTGCATTGAGGGACTAGCTTAACCATATATTTTTGAGAACTGTGTTCCCCTTTGGTGTTCAACGTCGACCCACCCTTCAATCGGCAAACGAGGCTGAGCTTCTGGTTCGCGGACTGCTCTCCGACAGCGTAGTTCATTCTCTGCCACTGGTCCCACAACCTGGAATGGCCTCCTTTTTTTCACTGTGCTTAGTGTCCAGGGGTCACTTTACTCTGTTCTTTAAGAACCTTAAAACTGTCTTATTTAGGTGTGGTCGGGTCCGAAGCATTTCTGAATTTGCGAGTTTATTATGGAGTCAATAGAATGGCATCATATTGTGAAATAATCACTGAAATAAGTCAGATTACTCAGATTTCAGTCTCTTGATATCCCTCAGTTCTTCGAGTTATGTGGAAGATATCTAACTTAGTGAGTTATTATGGTTATCAAAGAAGATATATCTGATATTTTACACAATATACGTGTCCATTGTCCAAATAGATGAAAATTGGCATTTGTGCAATAAATTCAAATTTCTTAATTAAAAATCACCATATAGTACCACCAGTGTCTTGCATATTGCGAAAGAGCAAAAGGAACAAAATCAGTCCTGTGCTTCATTTCCTGGCCTAGATATGACAGTCCAAACTTTGTGGATCATGATGTTTTCTCGTGATCAGTTTTGCTGTAAAAATTAATATTTCGGACGGGCTGCAAAGCATGTCATCAGAGAATAATTTTTTTATCATTTTAAAATACGGCATAATACTGAAATTTCCAACACCGATCATTAGTTTTTATGGCATTTTTCATGTAAAGGGCAAGACAAAATATTGAGAAAATTTCATAAAATTAACTGGTCTTTCCATATCAAATTAGCCACACAAAAATCACACCTCGATTCTTCTAGAGAAATTTTTAATTGAACTACAAGCAAAATAACGAACCAGCAGTGCAAATGCCAACAGAATATCTCAACATTTGAGCAAGCTACCATTTTGTAAGTCATTTAGCACAAAACTAATCATGAGAAATGGCATTATCGACAAAGTTAGTACTGTCACATCTAGGCCAGGAAATGAACTAGTGGACTGATAAATTGTTTTCATGTAATCAGTTTGTTGTGCTCTTTCCCAATTTGCAAGAAACTGAGTGGTACTATTGGTGATTTTAAATCTTATAATTTGTAAATATTACACAAATGCCAAAATTTTGCATCTATTGAGACATGTATATATCTTAAGATGTATCTTCCCTCATGTCATCAAGGTAGATGTCCACCAAATAAGGTGATGAAGACTGAAATCTGAGTAAAGTGACTTATTACAGAGATTATTTCACAATATAATGCCATGGTATTGACTCCATAATAAACTCACGAATGCAGAAAACGCTGCAGCTATTGAAATTAAAGTATTGCATGAACAAGAAGAGACACCATCACAAATTTTGGTTAACTTAAGAGTATCTGAGCTTCACTTTCCAATGATGCAAATTTCATTGTTCTAGGACCTAACAAACATGATGATCATCGACTTTTTTGAAGGTCATGTGGCAGTAGACATGTATTAGAAATGAAAACTTTTGCATATTTTTGTAGAGCAAGTACATTATTATCAAGAGTTTGTTAAAACCTTCAATGCAACAACAATCTGGCCACACCGGGGTTGCAAAGTATGATCATCACAAATAAGCAAGTTATGTTATTTTTTTACCACATGTTTCAGTTGAGTCATAATAAAGTTGAGTTTTCAACACGGATCATTCTTGTCTTAAGCATGCGATCTAAATAATAAAGACTAAACATCCTGACAATATGTCATAAAGTTATCTGCAATATTAATGAAGCTATGAGCTTCCGAGTGTCATTACAAATTTAGACGCGAGTTTCAAAACATCAAAAACTAGGTGAACTCACAACGTTTTTGAAACAATACATTCATCTAAAATTTGGCATAGTTTCCTCTAATAAATTAATAAACATTCTGTGAAATTTTCATTTAAATCTGAGATGGTCAACCTGGAACTTTCTGAAACATTTGTTGAATTGAGGTGGTCCAAAATGGTCCATTTTAATCATAGGTCACTGGCCTATTTTGATCAAAGGTTACTGTTACTGATTTGAAGTAACTATTTACCAGATTTTTCTTCAAGCCAGTTTCACATGCGAGTCGGGCAGCCATGTGATGAACAACTCTCATACTGTCCATTGGTAGGTCAAGGCCTTCAGGCAAGGTTGGAACATGCATTCATACCACCTGTCAATTAAAAACATTTGATCTGTATATATTTCATATGGCAAAGTACGCCTTTCATTGACAGTTATTCACCGTCGACCTATTTACAACCATCTCAACTTGGCTCAACAATAATGCAAATTCAACACAGGGTAATCCTGAAGACTGTGTGACGGGTCACCTAGACAGCTATTGGACATCGTTGGCCTACATCATTAGGCCATGCCCACAGCCACCCGTTCAAATGTGGACTGGACACGAACACTAGCATGTAGGCCACATGCAGTTATGCTGAATTTACTATTTTATGCATATCTCACAATATCATGCAATACCATATGTGTCTGTTACTTGTATTGCATATTATATTGCATATTATAATTTATAAAGTGCCTCTTACAGACTAACTATTCAGAGGTGCTCTGAGCGTGAGAGCACATAGGAAATAAGAAAAACTACAAGTGCGCAGCAAAGGGCTGAAGATGACACCCAGATGACAGAAGATGAAACAACCGCAACCATCAATTTTATTGCACGAAGATAACAAAAAGTTTTTTGCAAAGTATGTATATACAAAACAGTTGGTTACAACCGAAAACCCAGAAGGGATTAGAAGTCCCACTGGTAGGGCAACCAGGGCCTAGGAACACTTTCAGATACAAGATGGTAGATAGGCAAGTATCATGTTAAGCATTTACAATCTGGAAATACACATGATGCAGTCTTAACTAAAACATAAACATCCACAGTCAATACAACATGATGGTGTTGTTAAACTATCAAACCTTAACTAAGAAAAGGAATACAATAAAAAAGAAATAAACCTTAACTAGAAAGAAAAAGAAAGGAATAGAAGTGCCATTAGTGTATATAGGGGGAGCTAATACTTCAGTCCAGTTAACCACAAACGCAAATGGCGCTTAAAAGAATTAAGATTAGGGTTGCTACGAAGATTTTGAGGAATTCTATTCCACCCTTTGGACCTGTGCACTTAATCGAAAATTTCCTAAAGTTAGTACGAGCAGGTGCACTTACTCACTGAGCGAATTGCATCATGGTGTGCGGCTGATAGGTCGCAGTGCTCTATTTTAGCTAAGTTGTTAACAGCCATATTACCCTGAACAGAAAACAAACAGTCATCCTAATAAGAGTCATCATTATCAGAATTGTAAGTCTACAATTGATGCAACCCTATAGTTGTCAAGCTGAGAATGCCTCTAAATAGTCCTTCTGCAAGAGGTGGCAGTGATATAAACCTATAGATACAATACAAAATCTGATAAAAAATAAGTTTTGCTTAAATAGAAGCGGAATTAGCAATCGTATATTGATAGCGTTGTAAATTATTTGCTCATCACAGCAATTTTTAATCAATCTTAGTTTGGCAAAAACCCATCGCATCCAACAAGCTTCTGTTTAGGCGAGAATTCGTTTCATCTTGATATCTAGCATCCAGTCAGGCAGCAATTTTTTCATCAATTCAACTCTTCTATTTCAATAAAAATTTATTGCCCACCTATCCAACTTCAATTTCTGCTAGCTTGTTTTCATAAATATTTGCCAAGTGCTTCTATTCAAGCTAAACATTATTTTCACCAATCCAACTTCAACTTAGCAAGAATTCTTGTCGTCAATCCGACTTGTATTTGGCCAACTCTGACCCACGCAATGGCGAATAATAATATTTAAGACGCTGAAATACACGTTTACCATGAGATTGATGAAAAGATTCGCTAAAAGCTTATTTTGGGAAAGTCTCCTATTGCTGTATTTCAACAAAATGTCTCATTTGCTTACTTAAAACACGTGCTAGTTTTTTGTTAATTACTTTCTGAGCAAAATGCATCATGGGATGCGACCTATAAGGCCTCCGCTCTATTTTAGCGATCTCTTGGGCGGCCATACTGTTTGCATGGACAGGCACGCAGTTTTCGGGGTTACCTTCTCATCAATAGGCATCATGAAGGTCGGTAAGGGCCAGGTTTCGCGTTTTGGAGTCAGCCCGAAGCCAAAACGATAAGAAAAATACAAGCATCCGATCTCCCGAAAAGGTTTTTTTTTTTGTAGAAAGCGGTCGAACCCCGATTTCTTTAGTTAAACTAAATACATCGATTAATGGACCCATTAAGTGTTGCTAAAAGCACAGTTTGGTGTGTAAAAATCTTTAGGTTTTGTGAAAATCAATTTCGGAGATTCGGGCGAAATTGGGGGATTTCGACCGCGTTGCAAGGGTCGGTTAGGGTCAAGGTATGCGGCGTGATTAGATCCGCATCAAAGTGATTTATTCATGTGACAAAGAATTATATCGGTACAAATCGAATTATAAACTCACCGTGTTGAAGTCCTGCGATAAATTGCAAAAGTAAACAAAATCTAAAAACATTTATTACAATTACTACAGTTCTTTTGGTATTCTGAGCAACTACTTCCGCGCGCATACATGCGCATTGCGCACTCGCCTATTTAAGTAAGTAAGGGTGTTTTATTAAATGCAAACGTTCGAACTATCAGCGCTTTAAATTATTCGCCGATTTTTTCTTACTAATTACGGTAAAGAATAACAATTATGAAAATACAATTATGCTGCAAGGAAGAAAGGATGCTAAATGTGGTTTCTTACCGTAGGCTAATCGTAAACTCGAAACTTCTAAAGCACTACTCGAAAACCAAGCGCGGGGAACCCACTTATTCACGAGCGCTGCGCTGCGTTGCGTCAATGGGGTTTCCGTTATTCGAAGGGCTCGAGATATCTGAAACATATTTCCGAAATTGCATTTCTCCAGCCAGTGCATTTCATTTGGTATAACTCTTGTCTTTTCCAACCTGTCCCCGTATACAACGCCGTAATCAATTCAAATTAAAAAAATTATGCCACACATAATTAATGTTAACTGGCTGGGGTACCCGGCGTTGCCCGGGAAATTTAAGATACGACCCGCTCCCGGTCACAACCACACCACACTCCACGGCATCCCACAACACCCCCATCGCACTAAAACCTATCTCCACCGGTACGCCACCCGTGAAATTTGAATTTAGGAAAAATTTCCCCCCCCACTCCCCTTCCCCATACCCCACAGCCCTCCCCACCCCGAAGTCCAACCCAACTTCCCACCCCTCTCCCACTTCCCACCCCTCTTTAACCCCACCCACCACACCCACCCACCACCCCCGACCCCACCAAACCACACTACACTCCGACCTCCGCAGGTACGCCACCCGTGAAATTTGTGTATTCTGAAAATTCCCTCCACCACCATCCCCACCCCACACCATCCCACTCCACCCACCACCCACCACACCACACTCCGACCTCGACCGGTACGCTACCCGTGAAATTTCGGTTTTCGGGAAATTTTTCTCCCCCACCGCCCTCACGCTCCCATCCATGCCCCAAACGGCCCTGCGGACCGAGGTGTGGGCTGAGTAGAGGCGAGGCGGCCCACGTAAAAATCTGTCTAACTGTGAAACTATGGCAAGGGAATGGAAATATATAGCGGAAATTAGGTTTTTCGCAACCCTCCACCCTATGGTGGCAGAGATTCGCCAAACACTCCACCGGGTGGCTCTGATGGCCCTCTGTCTAGGTACAAAGTTTGAGAAGAATTGCTGCAAAAGTGGAAAAAAGTTGGAAGTTTCGCCCTCACCCTGGCCCCCATGGTGGTAGAGAATCGCCAACCCCTCGTTGGTGTGTCTCATGCCGAGACCTACACAGTAGCGAGGGTTTGGAGTGAAAAGCTCAAAAACTATGGAAATGCATCCCGGACAGACAGACAGACAGACAGACAGACAGACAGACAGACAGACAGACAGACAGACAGACAGACAGACTCTTTATTTATATAGATCTCTCTAATCCGTAGTGTCCGTGGTCATACAAGAAGATGAGTATAGGCCCATTACTATTATGATGAGATTATATTTAGTCATGCATGCATGTATGCTATGAGGACTATAGCCATGTATGTATGTATGTATGTATGTATGTATGTATGTATGTATGTATGTATGTATGTATGTATGTATGTATGTATGTATGTATGTATGTATGTATGTATGTATGTATGTATGTATGTATGTATGTATGTATGTATGTATGTATGTATGTATGTATGTATGTATGTATGTATGTATGTATGTATGTATGTATGTAGGTATGCATGCATGCATGCATGCATGCATGTATGTATGTATGTATGTATGTATGTATGTATGTATGTATGTATGTATGTATGTATGTATGTATGTATGTATGTATGTATGTATGTATGTATGTATGTATGTATGTATTAATGTATGTACGTGTGTATACATGTACATATGTACGTACGTATGCATGCATGTATGTGTATCTGTATGTATGTACATGTAGACTATGCATCATATACTTGCTCTCTAGCCTGCATACAAAGCACCAGTCATACTATTATAAGAGATAGTTGGCGCCACGATGACCCTTGCTGTGCACGTGTAAGGAAAGCCGTTGCTAAATAGCCTACTGAGGTCCCATTGTTTGAAGCCAATGAAGTTGAAACCTGGGCTGCGCTGCGACCTCCTCTCCCCACGCCTCCCCACCCTTTTCCCCTATTGAATTCACGGCAGCGCCCTGCCCCTCCAAGCCTCACACCCAGGCTGTGATTGGCACGACCCGGAGTCTCTGCTACACGATGGCAAAGTCAGGCAAACTGCGGGCCCAGTGCTGGGCCTGCCGAAAATGCGTGGCCCATCAAGTGTCAGACTATTGCCCACGAAGTTTATCGACCATCACTGAGGTGGTGGCAAATTGGGGAAGGCCCATATTTAACCGACCCCTACAGTATTAAGATGCTTTCCGCTGGTGGGCCACCATCGGGACGATGAGGCAGGCTGTCTGGGTGGGTGTTATGGCCACTGGTCTTCTACAGCTAAATGTGATAATATAATAAACTCTAATCCCTTTATAGCTCTATGCACATTCGTCCTTCACCATTCAACTATAATCTGATGTCGCGATGGTAAAATTCAGATTTATATGCGTCGTTTTTTAAATTATCCAACTTCTCTATAATAGCTAACCCTGATTGTGAAAATTATATAAAAAGGTGCCTTTGGGATCTAAAATTTTGAAGTTGGCAGTTTTAAATAAAGGTCATTTGACAATGTATACGTGTCTTTAATTTCACGTCATGTGCTTCCTAAACGTGAGAAAGTAACGATATCATATACCATTGCTATTGGGGTGATATGGACACTGAGACACCGGGGTGATATGGACATTGTCCATATCACCCCGGCCGAATGTCCATACCTCCACAGCTGTGTTTTTGTACGTAAAGAATGTTTTAAACCGACTAACTGATATTGGTATAATTGCTTTTTTGATCAGAATTATTGCAAACAATGCCACGAGAGTTCGAAAATGGAAACATTAGGGTTCAGTGGTCTTTAGACAATGCCAAATTAGCAGATCAGCAGTGAAGCGCTGAATTCATTGCATGTGCAGCTCAATGTAGACCTGCAGGAAGAGATCTAATATTTCGCCAATGTATGGGCAGCCTAATGTAGGGTATACCGGTGATGGCACTGGAACAATCCTCTGTCTCATGCGGCATACAAGAGGAGTCACTGGGACCATCATCTATGTCAGTGTCGCTCAACTTACTGGAGGAGGCGCTGGATACATAGTATGTGCCACTCAATGTAGGCTTACAGGAAGAGACATCTGGTATACCCCCATGGAATGTTTGGGCAGCTTAATGTACCGGCGATGGCATTGGATCTATTGCCTATATCTATGCTACTCAACGAACCGGAAGATTTCCCAATGCCAGCATCCATGTCCGTGTCTTCAGAGACGGACACAAAGTGCTGCCTTTTGTTCTGGCTACCAATGTTCTCATAAACTCATAAAGTCAATGACTGGTTAATGTTTCTTAATAACTTCCATATCATTCAGGTACTATAGGTTGATATGTACATTAGTGGGGTGATATGGACACCCCATGTCCATATCCCCCAATCACGGGGTGATATGGACACTAAATAAAAATTCTATTTATGAATTTTCCACAAAAACCTGTTTTTATTTTCCAGCATTTAATAACGTTCCAAGTACCTCTCCTAGAGTACTTTGAAATAGAATATTCACATTGTAATCTTTATTCAAACCTAAGCATATAATAGCCAAAAAGCTTAAGGGGTCCATAACCCCCCGGTCGACCCTACTCAGTGTTCCTAGTCACCTGTTTGGCGGCCGATTTGGGCCCATTGTTCACCGAATGATGTACAATTGTACATCGTTTTGCCTGTCGTAACCTAACTTGTAAGCCTATTGTGAAAATAAACGACTTGTCCTGTTTAGTAGGCATAATGGTTAAACGAGCTGTGCAACGTAAGCTAGGCCCTACGAGATATCATAAAATGTCTATGATAGGTTTTCCCAGGGACTTGGTTTTTCCAACGGTTTTTCCGCCAAAGGGTCAGACGCGTAGGTGGTGCTCGTTTAGGCCTACTCTGTATTGTTTAGATCTATACTGCTTCTTGTTTCGTTAAATTTTGCTATAAAAGAAATTTAATCATGTTATTTACTTTACAGTTTAGGCCTACAGGTATGCAATTTGACATCGTATCTAAATCTATTTAGTTAGGTCTATATTATATTCATCTTGCGTGTTCTTTCCCAAGTTAGTAGCCTAGGTAGGCCTAATGTAATGTAATGTAAATGTAATAGCTAAATCTTCGAGAATTTCTCGGCGCCCACAAAAGCCACGTCAGGGAGATCAGCTTAATCACCGGCGCTATATCAAATCAAGTCCGCAATAGCCAGAGCTGCCGTTTTCACGAAATGGCAGAGTTTAGTGGTGTCACAACAATTATTGGTCTACAGATAGCCTAACCAGAGAAAGGCAGTATTGGGAGGAGCTGGTCGACCGAGATGGACAAAGCCCGCGCCGTCTATGGTCGGCTCTTGCTGGGATTCTTGGACTTTCCGCCGCTCCTCGCTCTCCTTCGCAACCATCTTTCACAGCTGACGAGTAGGCCTACCTGAACTTTATGATTGCCGTGGGCCCGTGACCCGTCAGTCAACGGAAGGTTCTCCGCCTCCATTTTTTCCTCCCTCAACTTCTGCTGCCACCCTCAACGAATGGCAGCCACTCCAGTTGGACGCTCTCAGATGCCTCGTCCAAGGATCCACATCGAAGTCCTGCGAGCTGGAAGCTATTCCACCATTCATTATTAAAGAAATTTTAGATGAGTTATTACCTTTTTTACAGTTACTATGCAATTCATCGCTGGCCCAAGGAGTGGTTCCAGTTCAGCAAAAAAGAGCTGTGATTTTCCCTCACTCAAGCGCCAGGGTTTAGATCCAAATGCTCCCTCTAGCTATCGGCCCATTTCCAATCTCTCTTTTCTCTCCAAGCTCCTGGAGAAATGTGTTTCGGTCCAGTTAGTTGACTACCTTGAAACCGACTCCCTAATGCCCTCGTTCCAATCTGGTTTTAGGAAATACCATTCTACAGAATCTCTTATCACTCGCTTACTTACTGATGTCTTTGCTGCTGTCGATCAATCCCACATCACTCTCCTTGCCCTGTTTGACGTCAGCGCGGCGTTCGACACTGTCGACCATTCTATTTTGCTTGAGCGTCTGTCCAAATCTTTTGGCATTGGTGACTCTACCCGTCTTTGGCTCAGTTCCTTCCTTTCTGATCGCTCTATATCCGTGATCTTTGGGCCCACACGCTTCTCCTGGACCTTTGTCCCGTACGGTTTGCCCCAAGGCTCGGTCCTGGCGCCGCTTCTATACATCCTATACACTGCGGATCTAGTGGACCTACTGTCTCGCAAGGGTACCTCTGCTCACCAATACGCTGATGATTCACAAGCATTTGTTCACGGTTCACCCAGTGCAGCCTCCTCACTGGCTGCATCTATCCTTGACGCCACTATGGAACTGAACCAATGGATGTCTTCTAACCGTCTCCGCCTTAATTCTGATAAACCCCAATTCATTTGGCTTGACGGGAGAGCCCAGCTTGCTAAAAATCGACAAGGAGCTTATCAGCATATTATTCCCTGACATCCAATTTTCTTCAACTCTTCTGAACCTGGGATTTATTTTGGACCCAGTCCTTTCTCTCTCTCTCTGACCATGTTCACCGAATCTCTCGAACATGTTTCTATCATCTACGACAGTTGCCTATACTATATCCGCCACTCACTCTCTCCTCAAGCGGTCAAGACACTTGTCCAATGTCCATGCACCGATTTGCTCTAGAGTTGACTTTGGAAACTCTGCCTATGCTGGTCTCTCCTCTGTATAAACCTCTCTAAACTTCAGTCAATACTTAATGCTGCTGCCAGCCTAATCGCTGGTCTTCCCAAATTCTCTCACATATCTGATTTCATCCAGGACACTCTTCACTGGCTTCCAATATCTCAACGCATTGAGTTTAAGATTCTGACACTTATGCGTAACTCTCTTCTTGGGGTAGCCACTTCATATCTTCGGGAATTGTGTAACCTGGTCTCCACTCCACCTGGCCGCTCAGCCCTTCGCTCGGCTACTAATGGCCTACTTGTTGTCCCTCGCATGCGTGGAGCAGAGCTACGGCCCAATCTAGAAGCTTTGCTTATGCTGGTCCATCTTGTTGGAATCGCCTTCCCCCACAAGATACGTCTTGAGCTCCTTGGCCTTTCTCTTCCCTTGTTTCGTAAACGCTTGAAGACTATTCTGTTTGACGACGGAAGCACTATAGCTGGGGTCGGCAGCGCTACTGAATCTGTGAGCGGCGCTTTATAAATATTCAATTACAATTACAAACTCGTCTAGCGACATCTTACCTGCAGACAACTGGTCCAGCGCTTGAGAAATGGAAGCTGGGTAAACGTGTATTTTAGCGTCGTAAATTATTCGCCATTGCATGGGTTTCAGCATTAGTCGAGTGCAAGTCATATTGACGAAAAGAATTCTTTCTAAATAGAAGTCGGATTGATGAAAGTAATTTCTATTGAGATAGAAGAGGTGTCAATTAACACAATCTTGCTGAAATTGAAGCTGGATTGATGAATAATAATTTTTAATTAAATATAAGTTATACTGATGAAAAATGTTTGCTGACGAAACAGAAGCGGGATTGATCAAACAAATTCTTGCCTAAACAGAAGCTGGATCGATGAGAAGGATTCTCACCAAACTAGAAGTTGGATTGATTAAAAATAACAATGCTGCAACGAGCGAATAATTTACGACGCTAAAATACACGTTTACCGGAAGCTGTATGACAGGGTTCCACGACAACTGGTCTACCGACAACTCGTCTACCGACAACTTGTCTCCGGACAATAATTGGTCTAACGACAACTGGTCTACAGACGAATAGTATTGATGAAATAGAAGCTGGATTTATGAAAATGGTTTCTTAGCATAATTGGAAGCTGGATCGATGATTTTATTCATGTATTTCGACATGCATTCAGCTTCTACTTCAGATCTAAAAATACCTTCATCCAGCTTCTATTTCTCACCCATTATTTTCGTCAATCCAGCTTCAATTTCAGATATGAAACAATACCCTTATTCAGCTTCCATTACTTAAGCGTTTTTCATCAATCCAGCTTCTATTTCAGATCGAGAAATACTTTCATCCAGCTTTTATTTCTCATGCGTTATTTTCGTCAATCCAGCTTCTATTTCACCTGTAAAAGAGCCATCCTCCAGATTTCGTTTCTCTTACGTTTTTTCATCAATCCAACCTCCATTTCACCTGTAAAAACTTTAATCCAGCTTCCATTTCTCAAGCGCTGGATCAGTTGTCTGTAGACCAGTTGTCGTAGACGAATTGTCCGGAGACCACTTGTCGTTAGACGAGTTGTCGTTAGACGAGTTGTCGTGACACCGTATGACAGTATGAAGGTTTTTTAGGCCCCTACAGGTTAAATGAAGGGTGGAGTTACGAAAATAAAGCAAGAGAAATAGAAGCTGTATGAAGGTATTTTTAGATCTGATATGGAAACTGGATTGATGAAATACGCTTAAGAAATGGAAGCTGGATGAAGGTATTTTTAGATCTGAAACAGAAGCTGGATACATGTTGAAAGACTAGACCTGGGAGTGACTTTGGTCAGCTAATCTGACCTCACTTAATAATTGATCCTAAGGTGACTTGAAGTCGACTTGAAGTCGACTTCTCGACGTCAAAACGACTTAGCCTAATTGACTCGACTTGGCAGAAAAAAAACCGACTTGCGACTTGAAGTCGATTTCTGACATGGTAATAACCATTAGCCTAGGTCTACGTACGGCTACTAATGCAAGAAGTCAGGCCAATTTTCCTGCAAGCATTAATTTCATTTAGGCCGACCAATGAGTAATGAGGCATCAACACTTAATTAAAGCATGAATTTATTAAAATTTTATTAAATCCATTTCAGGCTGCTTGTGTTTGAGAATAGTTTTGTGATGCTTTGGGCCATCCAGTAGCCTGGACAATGCGACGTCAAATTATTAGGCCTATAATACATGTTTGTGGATTTTAGCTTGTCCATTGTCTGTGATTATTCAAATTACACTCAGTATTATTATTATTATTATTTTATTATTAATATTAAATAAATTTGTAAAACGCACAAGGTCTAAAGTAAAATGGGAACCGCGGGCTGGTTGCACTGAATGGCGTGTTTTGATAAGCCTAGCCTAATTTGTAAATTCTGTTAAATCATAATTATTCGGCCACTAACATTATTCCGCAACTTGGCAAATATCATTGCAAGCGCATCATCCGGCAGTAGGCTACTACTCTAGTAGCTTAGGCCGGTATATATTAATTAGGCCTATACTCACTGACAGTAAAGTCTTTCATTGTCCAATTGGCCCGTAGGCTATAGTCTACAATAGTTTTTCCGTCTGCAGACAACTAGCCCATAGATGCAGCGCACCAAAGTAACGCCAAACTATCGATTCATCAGCAGGTCTTTTCATTCATTCATTCCAAAAATTTATATAGCGCCCCTTCAAGAAGCCTACTCAGAGGCGCTCCCAGTCCTGCCACAGCTAAAAAAAAGGTCTTGAGCAACTTGTAGAAAGCAGGTAAATTATGCCGAGGTAGTAAGCGTAGAGCGTAGGTCTTGTTGATCCAGCTTTCTTTGCGCCGAATTCACTGATCCCTAGAAGTTCACTGATTTGCTCATGTTCATGTCTTTATAAGGACACTTGCTAATATTTTATTAACACTTATTTGTTTCACCATTTTAATTAAGCGCATGCCTAAGCGTGAAGTTTTAGCATAGAATAACAAATAATTATTATATGAATAGATCGGCAGACAGCAATCTGCACGATAGCCTACCGGTAAAAATAATCAGTAGGCTAAGACTCTGCTCAGCAAAGGCCTCATTCATTCTTGTAGACACGTACACCAGGTTACAAAAGCTGCTTAAATGTTGTCACGGTCGTTGGTTTGAAGTGACAAATTTAACGAGCCCATGTTTGTGTCTCAAGTCGGTTTAAGTCGACTTAATTGTGGTAAAAACAACTTCAAGTGACTTCTGTCTACAAAATTCGACTTGTATCAGTTGCGGTGAGCAGAAACGACCCGACCCGACATGGGATGACCAAGTAGACTTATTGGGGTCGACTCCCAGGTCTATGAAAGGCATGAATGAAAGTCATCAATCCGCTTTCATTTAAGCTAGAAAACCAATTAACTTTTTTCTCATAAATCCAGCTTCTATTTCATCTGTAGAGTGTAGACCAGTTGTTTGTAGGTCATTTGTCATGGAACCGAGTTTAGTAGACCTACATCCTTGCTGATTGTTACGTAAAATTTTATTTCATATCAGCTTTAATGGATTGACCCCTTAACGATGAGCTGGATTGGTTTCCCAGTCACTTTTGGAAGTCTTGCTCCACTCTCGTGGACATTAAAGCTAATGAAGCAGTTCTAATTGAAAGTGTGTGAGCACAGATTTGTTACTAAAAGGGTGTTGTCTGGTTTTTTAGAATGATAATCCTCCATCTTGTCTCAACCATCATCTTCACGTTGACACTTTTTTCTCGTGGTAAGTTAAATTATCAAGTATGGTTCAGGCCAGTGTTTCTTTGTGGCAATACAACATAGCAGAGCAAGGTTTACTGCAGTTCATAAGGCTAAAATCTGTGTGATGACCAACAATAGGTAACAACATTAGGCTTACTAGCCCATCTTAACTTAGATCGACAACAATAGGTAATAACAATAGGCTTACTAGCACATCTTATCTTACATCAACAATAGATAATGACATTAGGCTTAATATTTCATCTTGCCTTACACCTACATCTATTTATTTACTGTCCTAAGGCTTACAGTTGCTGAGTGTCTCCACCAAAATTGTCTCATCATTTAGTGTTTTTTATGTGTTAATTATTTAGCTGCTGAAACATCTTTACCTTTATCGTGCCTTCTGACCTCTTGAATACAATGCCACTTAAGGTTTTATAGCTGTTTCCAGTTGAGCAAGTTATCATATAAAGTCAATTATTTTATGTTATCAATAAAGATCCATATTTTCCTCGTTCCAATAAATAAATCTCCTGAATATTAGCATATGACCTGAATATAATATCAGGTTTCATTGTAAAAAAATTTAATGCTTGTCTATTCATTTACTGTACATGATAACCATTACTCCATTAATTTGATATCGAATTAAGTATTCCTAATTTGCTGTTTGCATCCAGTCATGCTCTAGCATGGCAGTCTGTTAAGCTGTAATTATTCTCTAATTATTCATTGTCAACATTTCTGTATGGTTGATCCAAACATGTAGAAGACCAACTGATTTATCAAACCGTTCATTGTGCCTATATATATATATAATTAGGTATATATATACATATATATATATATACCTAATTGGTTGTTTAACTGATTGTAAACTGGGAAGATCACATGGCGAGGGAGAGGATTGGTCGATATAACTCATAAGTTGATGATACGGAAAAATTACGTAGTGGTAAATTTGCCAACAAACTGTTGTATATGGTCCAATAATTTATCTGCTAATTATGTTCTATTCACTATCTGTATCACTGTTACTTTCTGTTTGATTGTGATAGTGAAATAACCTCATCAACTTGTCAAATGCTCAATGCTTGTGTTTAATTTGTCTACTGAGAAAAGAAATTGGAACGGTGGATAGAAGTTTCGTCAGGCAGCTTCTATTTTGCCTATAAGAGTGATTGTGAAATTTTATTTATAGTAATTTAAAAACTCTGTTGTCAAGACAAGGATGCTGTAATTTTCCTATGGCTTAAACTGTGCTGTTGCAATGAATTTTGTAAAAAAAATTATTATCAAAGTGTACTTCAGAAGCTTATTTTAGAGTGACCATGTTATACCAGCTTAACAGGCAGATCTAGGGATACACTAAGATAGGAATAGCAAATTAATTTTCTATAAGTGTGCTGTGATGAAATAGTTTTTTATAGTTCTACCTCACTTTCAATTTGAAAAGTATTAATTTATGGCGAACTCTTGGTGAGACTTCTGGTTGCCCTAGTGACCTTTTTCTGCATGTAGGAAATAGCATTCACAAATTCGCAACCATTTTATGCATTTCTTCACCTTTTCTCATTACTTGTTGGCTTATATGCTTCTTTACATTTCAGGCATTATCTTTGCCATTTTCACTTCATTCTAGACAACACTCACCTGAACTTCTTTGTGAGAAATTCTTACTCCCAAACAAATTTTAGCCTAACCAGAAATGGTCAACCAGTCTTGCATTGGCTGGAAAGTGTTTAAAAGTTGCCTAAGGCAGCCCACTACAGACCTAAGGTGGATGAAATTATACATTATATCAACTATTATAGTTTCGTGTCTCTGTAATAATTTGTTTTAATGTTAGTGTCTTTAAAAAGTCATGCCTTGGTGTCGCAGAGCCAAAACTTGCCAAGAAATTTTAGCCTAGAAATTTTTGCAGAAACAGATATCTTGGTCAACTCTTATTTTCATTTTCATGTAACAAGTCGTATGTCAACTTCATTTTCATGAATTAGCGAAATATACGTGTAAAAATCGGTGCCTTATCTTCCATGTTGCTGCATATCTGACTAACTAGTATCAACATTAATTTTTGTTCTCTGATTAATAATGTCATGGTTCACCTTACAAGTATAACAGTGACACATGTTTTTTGTATGAATAACGTTTTAATGTGCCATGCAACATGTGTGTATGTTCACATTAGCTTGGACGTCAATCACAGTATGGCCGAACAATGTCACAGTTCAAGCCAATAAGTCAACAATCTTGAACTGTTCAACTACGTCTGATGCGGGTGTGAAATGGCTTCGTGATGGTGTCACAGTACCGCTGTGTGTTGGACTAGAGTGTTTTGATCCATATAATCAGCGATTCCATGTGGAAAACATCACCTCCACCGGATCATGGAATTTGATCATTTCTTCCGTGAAGGCTGAAGATGCAGGTGAATACATCTGTGAAGAAATAGGATTTGCTTCTGACAAAGGATCTGTGCATCTAACTGTTTCAGGTTTGTAATGAATTATCTGTTTCTTTACTGTATCTTTTGCATGCAATAATATTTGCTGTTAGTATTAGTGGATGTATTGAATTTAACTGAAAGTGCTTAGTCCTTGTTTCTGATAATTTCATGGCGAGTTCTTCACTGCTAAAAAATGATAATTGTATTCTCCAAACTTCTAAAGCGCTACTCGAAAGCCAAGCGCAGGGCACCAGCTTATTGACGAGCGCTGCATTGAGTCAAAAGGGTTGTCTGTAAGAGTAGTTCAAAGGTGGTCCGGGTCGAGTTGCTATGGGATCAGAGGGGCGGAACAGCTACAAAGGTGGGTAGACGATGGACGTAGCAATGGTGGAAGCAGTTTTGAAATCAAGCATAGGTCGGATGCGGCGGAGGTCCCGGATGTGCATGAAGCAGGAGCGCGATAGGTTAGAGAAGCAGAGATGAACAGAAGACAGAACAAAACAGATTGGATTTGGTTTTGTGGTAGTTGATGTTTCTCAGTTTCAAAAAGAAGGTTTTGGATTGTGTCACAGGTACAAAAATGAAAAAAATTCATTTCTCGAGTGTGAATAAGTCGGAAATATGACAGTGCAAACGACATCAAGCAATGTAAACTGCAAATTTCTACAGCACCGTATGCAGAGCGCCAGCTTATTCACAAGCGCTGACAAAAATAATTTTCGGCAGAACGCCCAAAGGTCTAAACTGTCATGGGTGATGCTGCAGAAACAGGAGACAGAATGCATAAGAAAACAAAACTCTAAATAATAGAGTGCACACATGAAGACTATTACACGAGGGGCTAGTAGATTAAACACTATAGAGGACAGTGTTTGTGTTCATGTGGGTGGCACAGTGTAGGACATTTTCCCCCCTGGACAAACCCCCCCCGGACAAACCCCCCCCCGGACAAAACCCCCCGGACAATTCCCCCCCCAGGGTAGGACAATTCCCCCCTGTCGAACATATTGCGTGTAAGTGGTATTACTATAAAACGGCGGTCCTAAATGTCCTAAGTTGGATTGATGAAAAGATATCTTGCTAAATAGAAGCCGGATTGATACAAAATAATTTTTACTTACATGGAAGCTGGATTGATGAAAATATTCTTGCCTAAATGGAAGCTGGATTGATGAAAATATTCTTGCTTAAATTGGGGCTGGATTGATGAAAATATTCTTGCTTAAATGGAAGTTGGATTGATGAAAATATTCTTGCTTATAGTGGAGCTGGATTGATGAAAATATTCTTGCTTAAATGGAAGCTGGATTGATGAAAAGGTACTTATGGGTTAATTCACCTGATTTTTTAAAACTTTTGTTTATAAATTTGATGAAAAATATTTCCTGACGATATTGAAGCGGTATTTATCGTGTGAGGGTCGGTTAGGGCTCAGGTTAGGCGTCGTGAGGGTCGGTTATGGTTAGTTTTAGGGTTAGTGCAGTCATTCTGAAGCTGGATTGATGAACAATAATTTTCAATGAAAAACGGATGAAAAATATTTGCTGACGAAATAGAAGCGGGATTTATGGAACAAATTCTTGCCTAAACAGAAGCTGGATTGATTAAAAGGATTCTCGGCAAACTAGAAGTTGGATTTATTAAAGATAACAACGCTGCAACGTTAGTTCTTGGTGTCTACCGAAATGCTGGAAAAAAATCAGGTGAATTAACCCATAAGTACCGATGAAAATATTCTTGCCTAAATGGAAGCTGGATTGATGAAAATATTCTTGCTTAATTGGAGCTGGATTGATGAAAATATTCTTGCTTAAATTGGAGCTGGATGGATCAAAATAATTGTTATTTAAATAGAAGTTGGATAAAACGCATTTTTGCCGAAATGGAAGCAAAAGGGGGGAATTGTCCGGGGGGGTTAATGTCCTAGGCTAAATCAGGGGGGGAATTGTCCGGGGGGGGTTATTGTCCGGGGGGGTTTTGTCCAGGAGGGAAATGTCCGCGCCCCGGCACAGCTACACGAGTCCCTAGACATAGATACTGTTAAATAGGTAAAATTTTAAGCTGTTGTGAAATTATTGTGAGCAGCATCAGAAAATAATATCATCTATGTATGTTTGTTTGTTGTTCAGGAATAGAAGAGAATGAAGCAACAGGTGGTAAAACTACTATTGAATTGCCTTACGTTACAACAGTCTCTGACACAGCTACCACAGCTACAGCCGATGTCACAAATGCTGGTGGCACAATTGCTGCCATCATTGGCACGATCTTGGGAATTTTTGTGTTGATCATCTTCGTCATCGTTATAGGTAAAATTTGGTGTAGTTATCTACCCACTAATTTGATCAGCTTCTGTGGGCGCTCATTCCAGACCACTAGGCCCACCTCAGTGTGTGATGCAATCTGAGAGTCAGCATTGTTCTGAATTTTGCTACTATTGAAACTACAAACTTGTGTATGAGAGCAATTTGTCACAATCTCAACTGCTTTTCCTACTTGTGAAATTTCGAATCATGATTGTAACTTATGTCTTAATAACTCTGAGATTTTGATTCAATGCATTCTCTTTCTTTTGCGATTTTAATCTTCTTTTACTTTTGCTGTTTTTTACTTAGCAGTAATATATTAGTTCTAATTATTTTCTGTATTATTTTCAGTAAAAATCAAGAAAAATTGGCATAAATTGTTTTGATGAGAAACTGCATTCTCAGCGAAATTGTACTTGCTGAACATTTTAAAATCTTGTCAATTATGACATTTTTTAGTTTGGCGTGTCAAAAAATGCCGATTTCAACAACAAGGAAATGGAACAGATGAAGACCGAAGACTAATGAGTATGGAATTATATGGAATACTTTCACAATTTTATTATTCTTAATGCAGCCTAAAATTCTCAGTTGGGTTGAATGCAAACTTCCCTCAGAGTGAAGAAAAAAACACAATTTAATGATAAAATCGCATGTATCGATAGTCCGATACAAACGTATTATATTTGTAGTCTACTTAATTCATTAAGAAATAGTTTTTCAAGAATATCAACCAGCGAAAAACAATATTTCAGGTTAAAATTTGTTGAAAATGATAATGAGAATAGTTATTCAAAGCTGTTCATACATTTAAACAGCGATGGTAAATACACAAAACATGTCAGATGCACAGCATGCATGGATTTAAAAATGGAATATTATTGTACTTTTCTATAGAAACCAATCTTAAGTTCACAGAGTTTGCTTGTGAGAAATTTCGTGCCTTGAATATTTCATGATATGCTACAGTTAATTGTAGTAATCATAGGAATTAGTCATGGCCTCTGCATTGGGGCATCTATTGTAGATCTTCTTTAGTTCTCTGCCCTCAGGCAGACTCATAAATTATGTCCAACGATCCCCCTCTCATCTCTATTTTCTGCCCATCTCTCTTCAGAACCATGTATCCATCCTTCTTCATCATCCAGTTAAAGTAGCATCATTCTTGGTCTTCATCGTCTTTTTTCACTCTGTTCTTCCTTCAATGATTTCTCTTACTGTGGTGTCATCCTTCGTGATGTGGCCAATCCAGATTCTCTGCCATCCTCGTGTTGTCCCAGCATTGACCTTTTCTCTCCCACCATCTGTAAGACTTCTTCATTCGTCTTGTGTTCCCTCCAGCTGACTCTTTCCATTCTGTGCTAAATCCACATTTCAAAAGCCTCCACACTTCGTATGTCATCCTTCCTCATTGCCCATGTTTCCGATCCATACTGGACTACACTCCACACTTTTGTCTTGACCATTCTCTTTTTCTGATTCTTATTTAATCTTCCTCTGAGAAGTTCCCCTCTTTTGTAGAATGCTTCTTTTCTCATTGCTATTCTTTTTATTTTCTCATCGCACGTTTCGTCATCTGTTATTGATGATTGACAGATATGCAAGGTAAAATGGTAAAATATAAAAAGCCTGTAATTCAACCCTTCTCATTACCCTAAGCGAATAATTTCAAGGGTTGCTAGATAGACGGGTAACAGATTGACAGCTTTGGTCTAGTTATCATTTGCTTTGGTACATTTACTTATCAGGCAATGACATGAAACACTGCTGTAAAGAAAGGTAATTATTTATTATTATTATTATTTGGGAAGTTTTATGTAGTGCCTCTTCAAGGTAGGCTACTCTGAAGCGCTCCCGGCCGAACCACGGCTAGATAATGGTGCATGTCCACTATATAAGAAGTGTATGTGTTACGAAACCCATCAGTCCGGAGTATTTGAGAAATGTGTGAATCTATAATATTATTGTGTATTCGCCCTAGGAGTTGATGAAACTACCTTCGAAAAAGCAATAAAGACGAGGAATGCAGCGGAAAAGAATTCATTCATCAGAGCAGTTGCAGTTTTAAATCAGGAAGTATTTCTTGCTACTGACAATTGTCCTGAAATTGAAGTGTATGATGTGGTAAACATTGATCTAAAGCGCCGTTTCACAATTGACCAGTTAATAAACCCACTTGACATAAAACCTTGTGTCTTGAGCAACTATCTGTATATCTTTGATAGTAAGCATATTGATAAACTATCTGCAATCTTCAAAATTAATAATAGGGGATCAATTCAAGCAGAGTGGTCTATGGAAGACTCTGGGGCTCGTCTGTCAGTTGCTGGCAATGGGAATGTCATAGTTAGCCTTTGCTCTAATGATAAAATTGTTGAATATACATCAGATGGAATACAGGTCCGTGAAATTGAGGTACCTGGTCTATGCCATGCAATACTGTCTGAAAATATAAATCAGTTTCTGATCAGTCAAGGCTATTTAGACAAGTCTGCATTGCACAGAGTATTTCAACTGCAGTTGGAGGATGGAGTGACTAATGCTACAGTTGGAACAAACGGCACGAATATTATTAATTCTTTTGGTGGTGAAAAAGGAACGAGTGTTGGTCAACTGAATGTGCCTTGGTATATGGCTGTGGATGAGAATGGATGCATCCTTGTGGCTGAAAGGGAAAACCAGAGAGTGACCTTATTCAGTCCCACCTTGGAATTTAAGAGGATACTTATTTCTGAGGCAGATGGTCTTCGTCGACCATTGAATATGTTTATGGACATGCAAAGTGGAAAACTTTTTGTAACCGACTTTGTATGGGATGGCACTAAAAGGGTTGATGGGCAACTTCTAGTTTTCAAAATAAGAAACCCAACTAATCATAATAGGGGAGAGCGGGGCATAATGGGATAGCGGGGCATAACGGGAAACTTCATTATTGTCGATCTTACTTACTTTAAAAATACGAGAAAAATTTCAAACGGAAGTAATGCATCTTTGAAGGTGAAGGATGAAAGCATTTTCGATTCCGAAGCGTCTTGCAATATTTATGATTAAAAGTTCATTTTCACGCTCTCGGATATAAGGTACGTTCATTATTCAAAAATTGTCTAAAAACAGTGCAGCTATATTAAATTTAGCTTAAACCAGTGGTTCTCAAACTTCCGCAGGCCACGGACCGGCAGTAATTTTTGTTGGAGGCTCGCGGACCACTAGCTTTAATGGCATGCGTAAGCAAAAACGAACTATATTATAAAAAGACTATTACAGGGTCAATCGCAATTATAATTTGTTTCATTAATTAGAACATATTCCTAATAGCATTTCAGTTAGGCCTATTTCTCAATTTAATTGTCATTTATTTGCATTTTTCAAATTTGAACTCAAACTTTCAAACAAGATTAGAAATTTTTTAATGTTGACCTGTAGCCTAAGAGGATCTGCAAAAATAGATAGCCTAATGACACATTACTAAGATTTTGCGCTAATGATGGAAACACCTACTCGAAATAAAACACAGAAATCAGAATATCACCACATTTTAAATATAGCTGATAATATTTTCGTGTAAATGGTCAATTCTTTTTTAGTTTGAATGTTCACATATAGGAAACCAGTTCAGAATTATCATTTCATGCGGTCAGAGTGTCTGAGCGGCAACGCTCTAGAAATGGTTTCTTTCATTTAAACAAATTAAAAATTCCCAAACAGGCTTGTTTACAGCTGCACATTTTTTAAATCACACAAACACATTTGTTTATATTTATAATTTTATATCACGTTATAAAATTAAAAGACCTGCATCCAGTAAAAAAACTTAATGATTGATCAGCGTTTACTTGACTATCGCATAATCGCACATCAAAGAATCAACAGAAATAATTAAAACGAAACTGACTACAGCAATAGACGTAGAAAATTAATTTTAAAAATGCAAATTGTTTAAAAAGTCAGTTGGCAAGTTAAAATAAGGCACTGGTAATGCTTGTTTTAAATTCGAGGAAGAAGTCTTAATGAATTTTGAATAACAATTCAAATAATTTCGCTATTTGAAAGTTGAAACAAATAGAAATTAATATTTATAATTTATTTGGTTTGGGTCCACTATTCCGAGGGTCCACTATTCCGAAGGTCCACTATTCCGAACCCTAAACCTGACTATAACCAACCCTAACCATAACTCACCCCAACCCTAACCATAACCCTAGACCTAACCCTAACTCACCCTAACCATAACCCTAACCCACCCCAACCCTAACCATAACCGTAAACCTAACCCTAACCCACCCCATCCATAACCATAGCCCTAAACTCCTCAATCTTAACCCTAACCATAACCTTAAGCCTAATTCTAACCCACCCAACCTTAACCTACCCTAACCCAACCCTAAACCTAACCCACTGTAACCCCAACAGCCAAGGATAACGAACAAAAATAGCGGATATTCGGAATAGTAGTCCTTCGGAATAGTGGACCCTCGGAATAGCGGGCCGTTACCAATTTATTTTCACTCTCAGACTTCTTCACGGACCGGTGAACAGGTCTCCGCGGACCGGCGCCGGTCCGCGGACCACCACTTTGAGAACCACTGGCCTAAACCATACATGTGTAGGGTAATATATAAAGTCATATATTTCCATATGAAAATTTGTACAAGTTCAGTATTTTGTGTAAAAATGGCGGATATACTATCGGGCCCAATTGGGGCATATTGAGATAAAGATATTCCATTTTCTCCCATTTAATGATTCTACAGGAAGTTTTTCCATATTTCTCATATTTTAATATTTCATGGGTTCTAAAATAATTACCCCCTCACGTCTCAATCAGTGTTTACATTACAAAACGAGCAACAATAAGAAATATGTGGCACTTTTTGAAAGCATAAAATTTTGCATGTTATGGGGCATAATGGGATAGTAGGTATCCCATTTTACCTCAGGTGGTGGGGCATAACGGGATTTTGGGACCTGTTGGTAAAAAATTTGTATCTACTGTGTGGTTTATGCTTACGTAAATTTTTAAAGTCGATGTCGTACGTTATAATTATATGCCTGCATAATGTGAGAACAAAAAAGAACTGATTTCTTATTAATTATATGATGTAAACTTTAAAATGCCTTAAGTATCCCGTTATGCCCCGCTCTCTCCTAGTCATATTTGCTGTTGATTATTTTCGTATTTCTAAAGCAAGTTTTTTGGTTTTTGTGATGACTGCTTTTGCTACATGATATAACTTCGGTGTCAGTTGGTAAGTTGTATAAGCGATGACATTTAAGCCAAAAATCTTCTGAAGATGGCACTTAAGCAAAGTGTTTAAAAAACTTCTGACACTGTACACATGGAGTGTGCTAAAGAAACCTTTTTGATTTCAAGTTAAAATTGTAAGTTTTAAATTTAAGTTCAGTTACTTATTGAAAGAATGGTATTTATCGTGGATACGTAGTCCTTAGAACTGATACAAGTCTGCACATATTAATTTTAGGATAACCTACAGTTGCTGTTTGCTCAACTAACTTGAGTGTAAAACTAATGTATTACTTGCTATTTGTGACCCTTACAAAATTTATAATGTGTGTTTTATTTGATTACTGCAGCTTGTGTCTTTCAGAAACTAGAGTCTTTGCTATTTTATAATTGAATCAGAGCGTGTTTTGAGTAATTCGTTGAGAAGTGCAAATCCTAACTAAAGCATGTTTAGTTGCTTATTATTTTGTTTTTGCTTTTGTGAACAGTATTAACTGTCTCGGTGGAAGTAGTTGGATCATAGATATCTTAAAAGCAATTGAATTTTCAAAATATGAATTCTCAGAAAGCAAACCAGTCTATGACATTTATGTATGAGCACTGTGTCAAGTCCATAACCTTTTTCAGGCTCAGTACTAGTTTGGAATCTGTTGAGTCAATATGAATTTGTGATCTTCATTTTTCTTAGACAGCTGTTAGTTTTGACAAGTTTCATAATTGTTTTTGTTATGCTTCTTCATTGTGATAAATATCTTTAATTTTTATCATGTGAGCCGGTTATTTTTGCCTTTTTATAATTGAATTGTTTTTGTTTGATCGCTTAAATATATCATGATGTTGCAATCTGTTTGTATATTGCAGAGTTGTTTTGATCTGTATTTTGAAGAACATTTTAATAAACTTTGCAAATTCTACCTGTAAATTCGAGTGATAGATAATTTTTATATGCAGTTGGTGATTATATGGTGAGTTGCAACAGCTATGATGTCTGTGTTATGTATACTGAACTATTCTGTGACATAGTATTATTCAAGTTGCCAGTTGTTTTTCTTGGTCAAAGCAGATAAAACAATTCTTTGTCAGTTTTTGTATAATGGGTGGCGAGTGTGACACCAATGCTGTTGGTCCTTGTTGGACCAGAAACCATTCAAGAGTGAATAAAATGAAACAGAGCAGCAAGAAATGAAGAGCAGAACTGGATATGGAGAATGTTTTTAGTTGGCTCAAAAAAAAATTCTGTAGAATCTACGATAAATGGCTTCCACGAAAATTTCATCAGAAGTATCCTATGTGAAATGGACAAAGTTTTTCTTAAGGAAACTGTATCTCAGAGCATAAAGATATTATATTGCAGAGTTGTTTTGATCTGTATTTTGGCGCCATGACAAACCGAAGTGTGCCTAATATCAAAACGTCCTATAGAACCATTCTCTTTAGTTCGTATTAAAATGTTCACTTTGTCAAATTCTGCCATCTAAATAGTACAACGTTTATTATTTGAACAAACCAAAGATAGTATACTTACAGGTACATAATTAGTAGTTTCAAAATGACAGAGGTAGTGAAATATGATATATAGCAGGGGTTCTCAAACTGTGGTACGCGTACCCCTGGGGGTACGCCAGGCGCCGGTAAGGGGTACGCGAAAAATTCCAGAAGCATGAATAATTTTCTTTGAGTTTATATGGTCTTCGTGTCCATCTTTCTTTTATAGCAATGGCTTTTAACGTTGCAACGCAACATCATATCGTCATTTATTTCTTTCACAACATAATAATTAGACTCAAAAAGGGCTACTGTACAGTGCTTGCAACATATTTATGCTTAGGCCAATTACTATAATTTTGAAGCAAATAATGTATAAATGGTTGAAAATATCAAAGCCAGAAATTCTCAGGCTACATAGGCCTACCTATCTCAATATAGGAGAGCTGAATTGGCCTCATGCAGGATTAATTTCTGGTCGAGCTTTAAATTTTGTGATTTCTTTCAGCAGGTCACGTCTGGGTAAATCAGGTTTTAAAACTATTCTTGTTATCAAAAATAAGCATGGGGTAAATTTGTGTTTGAAATTGACAAATATTAAACCAGATATTTTATATCTTTGCTAGTCTAAACAAGCCCATAGCACTATAGATTGGATCTTTTTTGTAGCGGTTATAATATAGGCGAATTTTCCCTTTTAATTTGGCTGATAAGATATAAGCTAATGATTGAAACAAAATTTTGCTCCCTATAATATTATAGGTTAGGCCTACGACTCCAATAAACGATGTCACCAATGATTAGGCCTAAATGGACTTTTAGATGTCACTGCACGCGGGCACCTCGCAATGTCATTTTGTTTCTGATCTGACTTTGCTGGGGTTACGCCATCATTCGATTTTTTACTTGGGGGGTACATTAAAAATAAAGTTTGAGAACCCCTGATATATAGCACTTGAAGTTTGTGTTGAACATGTGAATATGTGACTCCTAACAGACTCGAAGGTTCGAATTGTTCTATGTTTCTTAGATACTAAGTCTGTGTGAGCTTCAGCAACATCAGCGGAAGCGACTGCATTAGGAATCTGGCTGATAAAATTGCTGTAGCAAGTTAGATTCGATAGCTTGTTAACCTGATGCGGCTGAGGGATCAGTGACCCTCAAAAACCCGAACAGGCCCCTTGTATTCATCCAGCACTGTAGCATTCAGGTTTGGCTCGGGCATTCCAAGCCTGTGCATGAGCCTATTTTTTGCACATTTATTTTTTGGTGCTCAGTTAAAAGCATAAAATTATAATTATTTTCAGGATAATGCCATTCCTTTGCATTGTTATTGAAGAACATCCTTGTGTCAGTATCACTGTGCATCTAAAATTCCGATTCACATTCGTAAGGCTACTAACTTAACTCACTTTAAACACCTGTTACGTGTGTATACATTATGTAATGTTTTCTGTTAATATAGCATGAGGGGTTACCCATGCTAATGCTGATTTATTTGATTGTTTGATTGCTTTTGCTTTTATTTTGTTCTTTCTCTGAGTTTTTCATGTAGTGTTAACTACATTAGTCTTGTTTTTATAATAATTTTTTCTTTCCCTAGTTAAGTAATATCTCTGCATTTCAATACTCCCTTCAGCTTTCACTTTCTCACTTCACTTTGTTAATTAGGCCCCTGCTTAGCGGGACTTGTCCCTTTTGGTGTGCCTATTTGCTCCCTCACTCTTATAATACCTATTCACTTTGAGTATTTTCTTATTGCGAATTATGTCTATACTTTGTTAAACATACATGTACAATTGAATTGATGGGATCAATAAAAATATGTCTATGTCTATGTCTATTGTATTTTAGAATTCTAGGTTAGACTGCACTCTATGCACGAGTTTACTTTGACTCTCATGGCTTATCTGTGGAAGAACAGCAGACAACAGTACTGGATTAATTATCCGATTATTTGACTAAAAGTGGGCAGGACCTGTGGCGTTTTGTTGAACTATAGTTTTGGTGTAGTTTATCTCGATTTTGTTGGATTATCATTCGACAAACTGTCAACAACTATCTGATTATGTGAAGAAGAAAAGAGCATGTTGTGTGAAAGTGCTCATGACCTAATTTTCTTAGCCAATGTTCAGCAAAATGACGGTGGTTGGACGGCCCTCTCCCTCGCCGTCTTATATTCCCATCAACAGTATGCGGTCAGTTGGCGCAGGTGAAACAGAAATCTCTGAAAAATTTCTAAACTGAGTGTGTGCCAGTGATACTTTTTGAGTGGAGGCTGGGTGCTTGCTTGAGTTATGACGGCAATACTTGGTTGAGTGTTGAGAGTGATAGTTGTGAGTGGTGGCACTGTGCATTGCCTTCTATATACTGACATGCACTGTGGCACGTACTCGATTAAGTTGTGCCAATGGTTGTTAGCCGAGTGGTACTTGCAGGAGTGGCCCGAGTGGGTTAAACCAAATAGGTCAAGTCAACAGCTTGCTTGTCCTACAAAAGTAAACAAACTTTCAAGCCCTTCACACAAGTGAATTTGGACAATTCAGATAATGCTTTTGTGAGAAATTTCGGTAAAACTGCAGTTTAGGTGCGTAAATTATTTCTCCATGTATAGGCCTACGCTTTCTTGATAAAATCGGAACTAGATCGTTGAAAATAATTACCGCGGGAGTAACGGAAACCGTAATAAATATTGTTACACATGAAATAGAAGCTGGATCGACGAAAACGTCTTGCTTAAACTGGAGCTGGATGGAGTAAAATGTATTGCCTTAAATTGGAGCTGGATTGAATAAAATATTAAATGGGAGCTGGATTCAAAAAAGCTTCAGAAATGGGGGCGGGAGGGATCAATGTATTTTATATCTTAAATAGAAGCTGGATTAATGTTTGATAGATCTTAAATAGAAGTTGGATGAATGATAAAACGCTTAAGAAATCGAAGCTGGATGAAGGTTTTATATCCATGAATTTGTCTTCCGCAACCGATTCCGTCATGAGGACATGTTTCTTACAGTGTTAACGATAATTTCAGACAACTATCCAGTTTGAAATCGTGAGAAATAATTTACGCACCTAAACTGTAGTTTTACCAAATTTCTGTTCATGTAAGTAAATGTTCGTGTAGGCCCTATATCACAATCTGCTTACTACTACTACTGAAAATTGCCACATATTACTTTACATAATTATTATAAGAAATTTGTTATTCTGGTTTACTGTACATTATTTGTTCATGATCTGTTTTTACCATAATCCAAAAGCAATAATTATAATCCTGCTGAACACTTGTATCCATTCCATTGCGCTAGATTATCGAACAAAACTTTATCTAAACTTAGTTCAGTATTTTTAAAGTTCAATTTGGATAAATTACATTAAAAACCTTTTTCTGTACATATTATATTATACAACAACCTTCTTCCACTTGCATTCTCAAACTATTTTAGACCTAACTTATATACTAAAGGAATTAGAAATAATAGAATCTACATAAGTGTCTTTGCTAAAACAAACACTAGAAAGTTTTCTATTAAGCATCAGGGTCCTCTTTTATGGAATAACATACAAGAAAATATTCGTGCATCCAGGAGTCTCGATCGATTTAAATCCCAAATCCGTGCACACACATTAAAAAATGTAAAATGAACAACCCATTTATTCTGTGTTTTCCCCATTCTTTTTAAGTTGAGCAGAGGGAATTAAGGTATCCCACTGCTGTCATTTAATTGATTCCAAAAATACTGCCATTTCTATCTGTTTCCTAATCTATTATCATAGTGAAGAATTTTTTCCTTTGGTAAATAGGCCCCAATAGCGGGATCACTACCTTCGGGTAGCCTATTGCTCCCTACATTTCACAGTAATGATTGTACACTAAGCTATACCATTCGCAATTGTTAACTGCAATTGATAACTTTGTGTACTATTATGAATGCATAATTGTTAACTGCAATAATTAATAACTTTGTGTACTATTATGAATGCATAATTGTCAACATTTTATATTTCTGGGATCAATAAACAAGTTGAAGTTGAAAGACAGACAGAGAAACAGAGGAAATGGAGGAGTAATCTGTTATACAGGGTGCGCCAAAAAAAGTAATCCCCTACGGTTTTCAGCCCATATCTTGGCCAAACATAAGAATTTTTAAATGAAACTTTACAGTCTTAAAGGCAATTCATATTTACTTACAATGGTCAAATTATAAAAAAATAATTCAAATAGAACAAAAGTTATATCACTTTTAGTGAGGCCACCCACCGTTTTTTGACGTTTCAAAAACGAAAAGCCCAAAAAATAGGGTTTTTGTCAATATCTTGGCCAAAAGTAAGATTGTAAGAATATCGAAATGAAATTTTACAGGCTTAAAGACAATTCATATCTACACAATCATGGTGGCCAGATTTCATCAAAATATTTCAAATACAACAAAAGTTATACCACTTTTAGTGAGGCCACCCACCGTTTTTGACGATTAAAAAGCGTAACGCAGCAAAAAGTAACAAAAATGTGATTTTATCAAGTCATATCTCAAATAACTGTTTGGAACTGAACTTGATAGTGATTCACAACTGAGCCCCCTAGTTCAAAAGCGGTTCAACGACAATTTTGCTGTTTTGAGATAATCGACTTTGAAGTTTTGGCCTACTTTAGTTGGCCTAGTTCAAATCGGAATGAAAACGTTTAGGAATGAAAGATTGATATTATAAAATGTTATGATGCATATAATCGGCATGGATAATGCCGTCAGTAAATATTAGTGAACTTTGGAGAAAATAGCATTTTTATAGCGTGGGCCAGTAATGAGTTGACAAGAATATTCGTAATTTTTACGTCAAATTGAATCAACTTGACTTGATCCGTTTATGAACTGAATGTTTTACAATTTACAATACTCATTATGCGAATCAACTCGAGATGATTCAGTTAGGCTAATCACTGAATAAATGTTGCAAAACACATACAAATTGAATCAGTTTTTAATTATTGTATCTTTTAAATACAACTATTTATTGGAAAGCATAAATGCACAAAAATTATTCTAGGTTTATGGAACAAAACTTTTAACGTTACACTTCTTATTATAGTTATGTAACCAACATATTTTTCATGCACACGTAGGTGTGACTATCTTCTCTACAGTTTGTACTCGACGCTGCTGCTAGATTCCATAAACCTAAAATTAGGCCTATATTGTGCAGCTCTGCCACACAAGTACAGCTCTACCAAACAAGTACAGCTCTGCCACACAAGTACAGCTCTGCCACACAAGTACAGCTCTACCAAACAAGTACAGCTCTGCCACACAAGTACTGCTCTGCCACACAAGTACAGCTCTACCAAACAAGTACAGCTCTGCCACACAAGTACAGCTCTGCCACACAAGTACAGCTTTGTCATACAAGCACCGCTCTGCCACACAGTACAGCTTTGCCACACAGGTACAGCTCTGCCACATAAGTACAGTTCTGATACACAAAAATAGTTTTGCCAGACAGTACAGCTCTGTCACATAGTACAGCACAGCTCTGAAACACAGCAACAGCCCTGCCACACGTACAGCTCTGCCACGCAAGTACAGCTCTGCTACGCAAGTACAGTTCTGCCACACAGTACAGCTTTGCCACGCAAGTACAGCTCTGCCATGCAAGCACAGCTCTGCCACACAGTACAGCTTTGCCAAACAAGTGCAGCTCTACCACACAGTACAGATCTGCCACACAAGTACAGTTCTGACAAACAAGTACAGCTCTACCACACAGTACAGATCTGCCAAACAAATACAGCTCTATCACACAGTACAGATCTGCCACACACGTGCAGCTCTGACAAACAAGTACAGCTCTGCCAAACAAGTACAGCTCTGCCAAATAGATACAGCTCTGATACACAAGAATAGTTTTGCCAGACAGTACAACTCTGCCACACAAGCACAGCTCTGAAACACAGCAAGAACACACACAAGAACAGCTCTGCCAGACAAGAACAGCTCTGTCACACAAGTACAGCTCCGCCACATAAGTATAGCTCTGAAAGACAGTACAGCTCTGCCACATAAGTACAGCTCTGTCACACAAGTACAGCTCTACCACAGAAGTGCAGTTTTGCCACCCAAGTACAGCTCTGCCACGCAAGTACCGTTCTGCCACACAAGTACAGCTCTACCAAACAAGTACAGCTCTGCCAAACAAGTACAGCTCTGCCACACAGTACACCTTTGCCACGCAAGTACAGCTCTGCAGCGAAATTACGGCTCTGCCACACAGTACAGATCTGTCAAATAGTACAGCACAGCTCTGAAACACAGCAACAGCCTTGCCACACGTACAGCTCTGCCACGCAAGAACAGCTCTGCTACGCAAGTATAGTTCTGCCACACAGTACAGCTTTGCCACGCAAGTACAGCTCTGCCATGCAAGCACGGCTCTGCCACACAGTACAGCCTTGCCAAACAAGTGCAGCTCTACCACACAGTACAGATCTGCCAAACAAGTACAGTTCTGACAAACAAGTACAGCTCTACCACACAGTACGGATCTGCCACACAAGTACAGCTCTATCACACAGTACAGATCTGCCACACAAGTACAGCTCTGTCAAACAAGTACAGCTCTGCCAAATAGATACAGCTCTGATACACAAGAACAGTTTTGCCAGACAGTACAACTCTGCCACACAAGTACAGCTATGTCACATAAGTGCAGCTCTACCACAGAAGTGCAGTTTTGCCACCCAAGTACAGCTCTGCCACGCAAGTACCGTTCTGCCACACAAGTACAGCTCTACCAAACAAGTACAGCTCTGCCAAACAAGTACAGCTCTGCCACACAGTACACCTTTGCCACGCAAGTACAGCTCTGCAGCGAAATTACGGCTCTGCCACACAGTACAGATCTGTCAAATAGTACAGCACAGCTCTGAAACACAGCAACAGCCTTGCCACACGTACAGCTCTGCCACGCAAGAACAGCTCTGCTACGCAAGTATAGTTCTGCCACACAGTACAGCTTTGCCACGCAAGTACAGCTCTGCCATGCAAGCACGGCTCTGCCACACAGTACAGCCTTGCCAAACAAGTGCAGCTCTACCACACAGTACAGATCTGCCAAACAAGTACAGTTCTGACAAACAAGTACAGCTCTACCACACAGTACGGATCTGCCACACAAGTACAGCTCTATCACACAGTACAGATCTGCCACACAAGTACAGCTCTGTCAAACAAGTACAGCTCTGCCAAATAGATACAGCTCTGATACACAAGAACAGTTTTGCCAGACAGTACAACTCTGCCACACAAGTACAGCTATGTCACATAAGTGCAGCTCTACCACAGAAGTGCAGTTTTGCCACCCAAGTACAGCTCTGCCATGCAAGTACAGTTCTGCCACACAAGTACAGCTCTACCAAACAAGTACAGCTCTGCCACACAAGTACAGCTCTGCCACACAGTACACCTTTGCCATGCAAGTACAGCTCTGCAGCGAAATTACGGCTCTGCCACACAGTACAGATCTGTCACACAAGTACAGCTCTGCCAAACAAGTACAGCTCTGCCAAACAAGTACAGCTCTGCCACATAAGTACAGCTCTGATACACAAGAATAGTTTTGCTAGACAGTACAACTCTGCCACACAAACACAGCTGTGTTACACAAGCACAGCTCTATCACACAGTAACAGATCTGCCACACGTAAAGCTCTGCCAAGCAAGTACTGCTCTGCCACACAAGTAAAATATGCAAAGGTGTATATAGGCCTATTTGTATATTATGCATACAAATTATGCATCTAAGCCATAATAAGAATAAACTGTTAGGGTGTAAGTCATATTTGCATGTTGGACATTTTAGACAATGCATCCAAAAGCAGCTACAGGCTAAGAATAGCTTTAATATATTTTTTTTAATTTGTACATGGTGACAGTATCAATTCTATACAATGACGCGTTTAATGCCTTACAAGTCGCCATTTTCTCCATATTGTTAATTATTAGCAACTTGGCGAGGTTCCTATCAAAGTTTGCGAAAAACTAGAGAATATCATAACACACTGGAAATAAATTTTCTAAAGAAGGTTTTTTGTACAGTGCTAATTCACTAGGAAGACCGTGACTGAAACGTCCAAAACCTTTGGTGGAAGAGTGAATCAAGTGTGATTGATCCACTATGCCTTGTCGTAGATTGTCACTGAGTTAATAAATTTAAGCGCAAAAGTGAATCAGACCAACTTGAACCACTATTGTACCGGTAAAAGTGTATTTTAGCGTATTTTATTATTTCGAAATCGATATAGTGTATTTTAGCGTATTTTATTATTTAGCGTATGTATTTACACATTTCGTTGATGAAATCGTTATAACGTGACAAACAGACAAAATTGAGTGATATTGGAAGCTGGATTGATGAAAACTTATGGATGAAATAGAAGCTGAATTGATGAAAAAACACTTGAGAAATGGAATGTGGATTAAGGTATCTAATGGCTGACGTAGCAGCTGGATGGACAAAAATAACGCTCGAGAAATGGAAACGGAATTGATGAAAAGATTGCTTGAGAAATAGAAGTTGGATTGATGAAAATTATTTCCCTTCAATAGAAGCGGGCTGCTGAAACGATACTTAATTAAATGAGAGCTTGATTGATGGGAAATACTTGCTATTTAAATAGAATTTGGATTGATGAAAAATAATTCTTGCTGCAACAGAAGCTGGATTAACGAATGATACATTCCAAGGTAGAAGTCGGATTGATGAAAATACCTGCGGAAGTTCGAAAGCGCATCCAAATAATAAAATACGCTATTTATTTTGAGCTAACCTGTCTTGAATAAAATACGCTAAAATACACTTTTACCATTGTACCAACTTGCAATCTAAGTGGTGAACATCAAGAATGAATTAAACAGACGTGATTCGATAATGAAATGGTAAACGTGTATTTTAGTATCGTAAATTATTTTCACGCTTTTAATAACACAAAAAGCGACGCAAATTATTTCTAATAGCGTAGATTTCACCAACTGATGTAACAGCACACTTAAAATTTGGAAAGGAGAAGAATATTGACAGAAAATAGGTTTTTAAAATGTCACATTTCCCATGCGACATCGCCGTTCGAATCGCCATTGAACCACAACATTTGCCCGGAAGTTGGGGTATACGCGCACAAACCATCGACGTATATTGGTCCATGCGACTATAAATAACGTGTACGTCAAGACTTCGGCCTAAGTTCAAAATGAGAAATGGAAGCTGGATGAAGGCATTTCTAGATCTGAAATAGAAGTCGGATTGATGAAAAAACGCTTAAGTAATGGAAGCTGGATGATGGCATTCTTATATCTGAAACAGAAGCTGGGTTGACGAAAATAACGGGCGAGAAATAGAAGCTGGGTTAATAAAAATATTATAGCTTAAATTGGAGCTGGATTGATGAAAATGTGGTTGATTAAAGTGGAGCTGGAATGAGGAAAATGTTGTTGATTAAATTAGAGCTGGATGGATGAAAATGTTCTTGATTAAATTGGAGCTGGATGGATCAGGATCTTCTCTATTAAATAGGAGCTGGATTGATGAAAATGTTCCCGATTAAATTGGAGCTGGATTGATGAAAAATAATCATTATTGAAACAGAAGTTGGATTCATAAAACAGCTGACGCAATTGAAGAAGTTGGACTTTTACTTACTTACTTACTTATTTATTTTTGTCTGCTGTGTTATTGCACACTTGCCGCACGCAACTTCCGGAAAGGGTCAGAATTGAATAACAACTTCGATCGGCGGTTTGTTATGACAAAATATTACAATTTTTCAATCGATTTCCATCTTTTTAACAAATTCTAAGTATAATAATACATCAGTTAGGCGATAGCACGTTGGTATAAATATTTTAAGGCGCTTTTTGTGCCATTATAAGCGTGAAAATAATTTACGATACTAAAATACACGTTTACCGAGTCCTTTAGCGGCTTAGCTGAATTCACCATCGGAAAGAGCGCACTCGATTTAGTGGAAAAGTGGCTTAAAGTGAAAATCGCAAAAAATGGACTTGAACCACTTTAGAACTAGAGGGTCCAACTTGTGTTCAATGTCCCCACCACCAGTGCCAAACTTCTTTTGAGTCCCTTTACAAAGTTCTTGATGGACCTGTTGATTAATCTGACAGATTTCTTATTTACCAATTTGATAATCATCTTGCTAAGTGACTTCTCAGTGACGCGCAGCTACGCTGGTACCCCGTTTCTTTTTTAAACAGTAATAATAATGATCATCTGACATTATCAAAGCCTATTTGATAACAATTATTTGAGATGATACTTAATAAAATCGTGTTTTTGCTACTTTTTGCTGCGTTACATCTTTGAATCGTCAAAAAACGGTGGGTGGCCTCACTAAAAGTGGTATAACTTTTGTTGTATTAACATTAAGCTTCAAGCCAGTCAAGACTCGATGAACTTTAGGCCTATCCCACGAATGTTAGGAAATCAACCATAATAATATTATACTCAGTGTTCCTACAGTCACCTGTTAGGCAGCTTAGGCCCATTGTTCACCGAATGATGTACACCGTTTTGCCTATTGTAACCTAACTTGTAGACCTATATAGTAGGCTATATTGTAAAATAAACGACTTATCCTGCTTATAATAAGTAGGGATACTGGTTTTCGCTGCTGTGCAACGTAAGCTAGGGAAAAATTTATGATCGGTTTTTCCCATGGACTTGATTTTTCCAACGGTTTTCCCGCTCAGGGTCGGTGGTTCTCCTTTACTGTGACTTGTTTAAGTCTATAAGCTTACTGTTTCTTTTTTCGTTAAATTTTGCTAAAAAATTACCAATAAATTTATATCATGTTATTTACTTTACAGGTATGCATTTTGACATGCTATCTATTTAGTCATAGTATATTCATTTTGTGTGTTCTTTGCCAAACCAGTAAACAATGTAAATGTAGGCCTAATCGGATTTTTATTAAGCGGCTGTCTTATGGCCTCGACCCCGAGGGTGAGATCCTTCACCACCGCTCGACCGTTTGAATGGACGCCACGCCATTTAGGTCCCCGTGAACGGACCGTGATAGCCCGAGATTTTGAATCTCTGAAATAGCCGCCTTCGGGAATCGAACCGCGGTCCGCAGGTTCTCTTCCACAGACGCACGGCCGCCAGCTCTCTTACCGATGTAGCTAACGTGGGCTTCTTTTGTAGAGGTAAGGGCCGTCCAGTCCAGTGATGTCACAGCTGGGTTTTTTCCACTAGATCTGGGTTTTTTGCCTTCGTCTGGGTTTCTGGGTTTTTTGGGTCAAAATCTGGGTTTATTTTGGTGAGTTGACATTTTGTATTTACAACACATGAATATTCTGTGAAATTCAATGTAAAAGGGTTTTGTTACATTCTTTTTCTGCTAATTTTAATTTTTAATTCCACAATCAAGATCTCACGTTGTCAATTCACAAATAATTTAGAATAACTGAAGAATAACTTTGCACAGAAATAAGCCATTTGACATCTCAAAATAGGTCAGGTCCCTCCTCTCTCATTATCAAGCCGTAGCCTATTGACATCTATAACATGCATAAACACTGGAACTCTGTGTACCTGTGCTGTCCATCCCAGGCCTTAGATTCCTTCGCTCTGCTACGCATGGTGACCTGGTTGTCCCTAGGGCTCGATCTTCCACAGTGCTTCATAGTAGCTTTGCTATGGTTGGTCCGTCTTTCTGGAATAAGTTACCTATTAGTCTCCGCAATGAACTTCTTTGTATTTCTTTGCTCCTTTTCCGCAAGCGTTTGAAAAACATTCTCTTTGATTGTGGTTAGGTGTCAGGTCGGGAGCGCCTCTGAGGAGTTCTCTTGAAGTGGCGCTATATAAATGTACGATTACAATTAGGCCTACAATTACTGTAGGTCAGGTCAATACTCTTGTGGTATAAATAACTATAGTTGTTGCAGAGTATTAATGTTCCAGGTGGTTAACACGTTGGATTGCTGATGCATTAAGAAAATTTGACTGGAAACCTCGGACAACTTTAAGACTTCGCAAACTTAAGCCACGTGCGTTATATGTTAATGCTATAGCCTAATTATGTTACCAATTATTCTGGTAGGCTTGACTCGCTGCGCATGCGCACACAAATATATATCGATTAAGCTTATTGTCAGTATGGATGCCGTAACTTTAACAATTGATATTTTTAAGGTTGTAATTACATTTTATTCGACTCTTTTGACGAAAATTTTGTTAACCCTCATACGAACAAGTGAAAAACCAACTTAATTGAACAAAAGGGGTTTGAAATAGCTTATATGAATTCTTCTTCATATTTTTCATTAGCACAACAATAGTCTGGGTTTTTCTGTTTTTTTCCGAATGAAATCTGGGTTTATTTCGGAAACCTCAGTGGCAACACTGGTCCAGTCACTTCTTTTTCCACACTTTAAGCACTGGTAGACCTACTTCCTTGCCGACAGTTTCGTAAAATTTTATTTCATATCAGCTTTAATGGATTGATCACCTTAACGATGAGCTGGATTGGTTTCCCAGTCACTTTTGGAAGGCTTGCTACACTCTCGTGGACATTAAAGCTGGTGAAGCAGTTCTAATAATTATTGAAAGTCTATGAGCACAGATTTGGATCGTAAATTTTTCGCTTATTACAGCATTTTTATTTTTAATCCATCCAACATCTAGTTTTGAAAGATTCCTTCTCATCGATCCAGCGGTAAACGTGTATTTTAGCGTCGTAAATTATTTTCACGCTTTTAATAACACAAAAATCGCTGCAAATTATTTCTAATAGCGTATATTTCACCAACTGATGTAACAGCACACTTAAAATTTGGTAAGGAGAAGAGTATTGACAGAAAATGTGATTTTAAAATGTCACATTTCCCATGCAAAATCGCCGTTCAAATCGCCATTGAACCACAGCAGTTGCCCGGAAGTTAGGGTACGCGCACAAACCATCGACGTATATTGATCCATGGATGCGACTATAAATAATGTGTACGTCAATACTTCGGTCCTAACTTCAAAATGAGAAATGGAAGCTGGATGAAGTTATTTCTAGATCTGAAATAGAAGCCGGATTGATTAAAAAACGCGTAAGTAATGGAAGCTGGATGATGGTATTTTTATATCTGAAATAGAAGCTGGGTTGACAAAAATAACGGGCGAGAAATAGCAGCTGGGTTAATAAAAATATTCTAGCTTAAATTGGAGCTGGATTGATGAAAAAGAATCATAATTGAAACAGAAGTTGGATTCATAAAACAGCTGATGCAATTGAAAAAGCTGGACTTTTCTGGAAATGGAAGTTGGATGAAGGTTCTCTATAGTGAAATAGAAGTTGGATGAAGGTTCTCTATAGGTGAAATGGAAGCTGGATGAAGGTTAGAGAAATGAAAGCTGGATGAAGGTTAGAGAAATAGAAGCTGGATGAATGTTACTTACTTATTTATTTTTGCCTGCTGTGTTATTGCACACTTGCCGCACGCAACTTCCGGAAAGGGTCAGAATTGAATAACAACTTCGATCGGCGGTTTGTTATGACAAAATATTACAATTTTTCAATCGATTTCCATCTTTTTAACAAATTCTAAGTATAATAATACATCAGTTAGGCGATAGCACGTTGGTATAAATATTTTAAGGCGCTTTTTGTGCCATTATAAGCGTGAAAATAATTTACGATACTAAAATACACGTTTACCGAGTCCTTTAGCGGCTTAGCTGAATTCACCATCGGAAAGAGCGCACTCGATTTAGTGGAAAAGTGGCTTAAAGTGAAAATCGCAAAAAATGGACTTGAACCACTTTAGAACTAGAGGGTCCAACTTGTGTTCAATGTCCCCACCACCAGTGCCAAACTTCTTTTGAGTCCCTTTACAAAGTTCTTGATGGACCTGTTGATTAATCTGACAGATTTCTTATTTACCAATTTGATAATCATCTTGCTAAGTGACTTCTCAGTGACGCGCAGCTACGCTGGTACCCCGTTTCTTTTTTAAACAGTAATAATAATGATCATCTGACATTATCAAAGCCTATTTGATAACAATTATTTGAGATGATACTTAATAAAATCGTGTTTTTGCTACTTTTTGCTGCGTTACATCTTTGAATCGTCAAAAAACGGTGGGTGGCCTCACTAAAAGTGGTATAACTTTTGTTGTATTAACATTAAGCTTCAAGCCAGTCAAGACTCGATGAACTTTAGGCCTATCCCACGAATGTTAGGAAATCAACCATAATAATATTATACTCAGTGTTCCTACAGTCACCTGTTAGGCAGCTTAGGCCCATTGTTCACCGAATGATGTACACCGTTTTGCCTATTGTAACCTAACTTGTAGACCTATATAGTAGGCTATATTGTAAAATAAACGACTTATCCTGCTTATAATAAGTAGGGATACTGGTTTTCGCTGCTGTGCAACGTAAGCTAGGGAAAAATTTATGATCGGTTTTTCCCATGGACTTGATTTTTCCAACGGTTTTCCCGCTCAGGGTCGGTGGTTCTCCTTTACTGTGACTTGTTTAAGTCTATAAGCTTACTGTTTCTTTTTTCGTTAAATTTTGCTAAAAAATTACCAATAAATTTATATCATGTTATTTACTTTACAGGTATGCATTTTGACATGCTATCTATTTAGTCATAGTATATTCATTTTGTGTGTTCTTTGCCAAACCAGTAAACAATGTAAATGTAGGCCTAATCGGATTTTTATTAAGCGGCTGTCTTATGGCCTCGACCCCGAGGGTGAGATCCTTCACCACCGCTCGACCGTTTGAATGGACGCCACGCCATTTAGGTCCCCGTGAACGGACCGTGATAGCCCGAGATTTTGAATCTCTGAAATAGCCGCCTTCGGGAATCGAACCGCGGTCCGCAGGTTCTCTTCCACAGACGCACGGCCGCCAGCTCTCTTACCGATGTAGCTAACGTGGGCTTCTTTTGTAGAGGTAAGGGCCGTCCAGTCCAGTGATGTCACAGCTGGGTTTTTTCCACTAGATCTGGGTTTTTTGCCTTCGTCTGGGTTTCTGGGTTTTTTGGGTCAAAATCTGGGTTTATTTTGGTGAGTTGACATTTTGTATTTACAACACATGAATATTCTGTGAAATTCAATGTAAAAGGGTTTTGTTACATTCTTTTTCTGCTAATTTTAATTTTTAATTCCACAATCAAGATCTCACGTTGTCAATTCACAAATAATTTAGAATAACTGAAGAATAACTTTGCACAGAAATAAGCCATTTGACATCTCAAAATAGGTCAGGTCCCTCCTCTCTCATTATCAAGCCGTAGCCTATTGACATCTATAACATGCATAAACACTGGAACTCTGTGTACCTGTGCTGTCCATCCCAGGCCTTAGATTCCTTCGCTCTGCTACGCATGGTGACCTGGTTGTCCCTAGGGCTCGATCTTCCACAGTGCTTCATAGTAGCTTTGCTATGGTTGGTCCGTCTTTCTGGAATAAGTTACCTATTAGTCTCCGCAATGAACTTCTTTGTATTTCTTTGCTCCTTTTCCGCAAGCGTTTGAAAAACATTCTCTTTGATTGTGGTTAGGTGTCAGGTCGGGAGCGCCTCTGAGGAGTTCTCTTGAAGTGGCGCTATATAAATGTACGATTACAATTAGGCCTACAATTACTGTAGGTCAGGTCAATACTCTTGTGGTATAAATAACTATAGTTGTTGCAGAGTATTAATGTTCCAGGTGGTTAACACGTTGGATTGCTGATGCATTAAGAAAATTTGACTGGAAACCTCGGACAACTTTAAGACTTCGCAAACTTAAGCCACGTGCGTTATATGTTAATGCTATAGCCTAATTATGTTACCAATTATTCTGGTAGGCTTGACTCGCTGCGCATGCGCACACAAATATATATCGATTAAGCTTATTGTCAGTATGGATGCCGTAACTTTAACAATTGATATTTTTAAGGTTGTAATTACATTTTATTCGACTCTTTTGACGAAAATTTTGTTAACCCTCATACGAACAAGTGAAAAACCAACTTAATTGAACAAAAGGGGTTTGAAATAGCTTATATGAATTCTTCTTCATATTTTTCATTAGCACAACAATAGTCTGGGTTTTTCTGTTTTTTTCCGAATGAAATCTGGGTTTATTTCGGAAACCTCAGTGGCAACACTGGTCCAGTCACTTCTTTTTCCACACTTTAAGCACTGGTAGACCTACTTCCTTGCCGACAGTTTCGTAAAATTTTATTTCATATCAGCTTTAATGGATTGATCACCTTAACGATGAGCTGGATTGGTTTCCCAGTCACTTTTGGAAGGCTTGCTACACTCTCGTGGACATTAAAGCTGGTGAAGCAGTTCTAATAATTATTGAAAGTCTATGAGCACAGATTTGGATCGTAAATTTTTCGCTTATTACAGCATTTTTATTTTTAATCCATCCAACATCTAGTTTTGAAAGATTCCTTCTCATCGATCCAGCGGTAAACGTGTATTTTAGCGTCGTAAATTATTTTCACGCTTTTAATAACACAAAAATCGCTGCAAATTATTTCTAATAGCGTATATTTCACCAACTGATGTAACAGCACACTTAAAATTTGGTAAGGAGAAGAGTATTGACAGAAAATGTGATTTTAAAATGTCACATTTCCCATGCAAAATCGCCGTTCAAATCGCCATTGAACCACAGCAGTTGCCCGGAAGTTAGGGTACGCGCACAAACCATCGACGTATATTGATCCATGGATGCGACTATAAATAATGTGTACGTCAATACTTCGGTCCTAACTTCAAAATGAGAAATGGAAGCTGGATGAAGTTATTTCTAGATCTGAAATAGAAGCCGGATTGATTAAAAAACGCGTAAGTAATGGAAGCTGGATGATGGTATTTTTATATCTGAAATAGAAGCTGGGTTGACAAAAATAACGGGCGAGAAATAGCAGCTGGGTTAATAAAAATATTCTAGCTTAAATTGGAGCTGGATTGATGAAAAAGAATCATAATTGAAACAGAAGTTGGATTCATAAAACAGCTGATGCAATTGAAAAAGCTGGACTTTTCTGGAAATGGAAGTTGGATGAAGGTTCTCTATAGTGAAATAGAAGTTGGATGAAGGTTCTCTATAGGTGAAATGGAAGCTGGATGAAGGTTAGAGAAATGAAAGCTGGATGAAGGTTAGAGAAATAGAAGCTGGATGAATGTTACTTACTTATTTATTTTTGCCTGCTGTGTTATTGCACACTTGCCGCACGCAACTTCCGGAAAGGGTCAGAATTGAATAACAACTTCGATCGGCGGTTTGTTATGACAAAATATTACAATTTTTCAATCGATTTCCATCTTTTTAACAAATTCTAAGTATAATAATACATCAGTTAGGCGATAGCACGTTGGTATAAATATTTTAAGGCGCTTTTTGTGCCATTATAAGCGTGAAAATAATTTACGATACTAAAATACACGTTTACCGAGTCCTTTAGCGGCTTAGCTGAATTCACCATCGGAAAGAGCGCACTCGATTTAGTGGAAAAGTGGCTTAAAGTGAAAATCGCAAAAAATGGACTTGAACCACTTTAGAACTAGAGGGTCCAACTTGTGTTCAATGTCCCCACCACCAGTGCCAAACTTCTTTTGAGTCCCTTTACAAAGTTCTTGATGGACCTGTTGATTAATCTGACAGATTTCTTATTTACCAATTTGATAATCATCTTGCTAAGTGACTTCTCAGTGACGCGCAGCTACGCTGGTACCCCGTTTCTTTTTTAAACAGTAATAATAATGATCATCTGACATTATCAAAGCCTATTTGATAACAATTATTTGAGATGATACTTAATAAAATCGTGTTTTTGCTACTTTTTGCTGCGTTACATCTTTGAATCGTCAAAAAACGGTGGGTGGCCTCACTAAAAGTGGTATAACTTTTGTTGTATTAACATTAAGCTTCAAGCCAGTCAAGACTCGATGAACTTTAGGCCTATCCCACGAATGTTAGGAAATCAACCATAATAATATTATACTCAGTGTTCCTACAGTCACCTGTTAGGCAGCTTAGGCCCATTGTTCACCGAATGATGTACACCGTTTTGCCTATTGTAACCTAACTTGTAGACCTATATAGTAGGCTATATTGTAAAATAAACGACTTATCCTGCTTATAATAAGTAGGGATACTGGTTTTCGCTGCTGTGCAACGTAAGCTAGGGAAAAATTTATGATCGGTTTTTCCCATGGACTTGATTTTTCCAACGGTTTTCCCGCTCAGGGTCGGTGGTTCTCCTTTACTGTGACTTGTTTAAGTCTATAAGCTTACTGTTTCTTTTTTCGTTAAATTTTGCTAAAAAATTACCAATAAATTTATATCATGTTATTTACTTTACAGGTATGCATTTTGACATGCTATCTATTTAGTCATAGTATATTCATTTTGTGTGTTCTTTGCCAAACCAGTAAACAATGTAAATGTAGGCCTAATCGGATTTTTATTAAGCGGCTGTCTTATGGCCTCGACCCCGAGGGTGAGATCCTTCACCACCGCTCGACCGTTTGAATGGACGCCACGCCATTTAGGTCCCCGTGAACGGACCGTGATAGCCCGAGATTTTGAATCTCTGAAATAGCCGCCTTCGGGAATCGAACCGCGGTCCGCAGGTTCTCTTCCACAGACGCACGGCCGCCAGCTCTCTTACCGATGTAGCTAACGTGGGCTTCTTTTGTAGAGGTAAGGGCCGTCCAGTCCAGTGATGTCACAGCTGGGTTTTTTCCACTAGATCTGGGTTTTTTGCCTTCGTCTGGGTTTCTGGGTTTTTTGGGTCAAAATCTGGGTTTATTTTGGTGAGTTGACATTTTGTATTTACAACACATGAATATTCTGTGAAATTCAATGTAAAAGGGTTTTGTTACATTCTTTTTCTGCTAATTTTAATTTTTAATTCCACAATCAAGATCTCACGTTGTCAATTCACAAATAATTTAGAATAACTGAAGAATAACTTTGCACAGAAATAAGCCATTTGACATCTCAAAATAGGTCAGGTCCCTCCTCTCTCATTATCAAGCCGTAGCCTATTGACATCTATAACATGCATAAACACTGGAACTCTGTGTACCTGTGCTGTCCATCCCAGGCCTTAGATTCCTTCGCTCTGCTACGCATGGTGACCTGGTTGTCCCTAGGGCTCGATCTTCCACAGTGCTTCATAGTAGCTTTGCTATGGTTGGTCCGTCTTTCTGGAATAAGTTACCTATTAGTCTCCGCAATGAACTTCTTTGTATTTCTTTGCTCCTTTTCCGCAAGCGTTTGAAAAACATTCTCTTTGATTGTGGTTAGGTGTCAGGTCGGGAGCGCCTCTGAGGAGTTCTCTTGAAGTGGCGCTATATAAATGTACGATTACAATTAGGCCTACAATTACTGTAGGTCAGGTCAATACTCTTGTGGTATAAATAACTATAGTTGTTGCAGAGTATTAATGTTCCAGGTGGTTAACACGTTGGATTGCTGATGCATTAAGAAAATTTGACTGGAAACCTCGGACAACTTTAAGACTTCGCAAACTTAAGCCACGTGCGTTATATGTTAATGCTATAGCCTAATTATGTTACCAATTATTCTGGTAGGCTTGACTCGCTGCGCATGCGCACACAAATATATATCGATTAAGCTTATTGTCAGTATGGATGCCGTAACTTTAACAATTGATATTTTTAAGGTTGTAATTACATTTTATTCGACTCTTTTGACGAAAATTTTGTTAACCCTCATACGAACAAGTGAAAAACCAACTTAATTGAACAAAAGGGGTTTGAAATAGCTTATATGAATTCTTCTTCATATTTTTCATTAGCACAACAATAGTCTGGGTTTTTCTGTTTTTTTCCGAATGAAATCTGGGTTTATTTCGGAAACCTCAGTGGCAACACTGGTCCAGTCACTTCTTTTTCCACACTTTAAGCACTGGTAGACCTACTTCCTTGCCGACAGTTTCGTAAAATTTTATTTCATATCAGCTTTAATGGATTGATCACCTTAACGATGAGCTGGATTGGTTTCCCAGTCACTTTTGGAAGGCTTGCTACACTCTCGTGGACATTAAAGCTGGTGAAGCAGTTCTAATAATTATTGAAAGTCTATGAGCACAGATTTGGATCGTAAATTTTTCGCTTATTACAGCATTTTTATTTTTAATCCATCCAACATCTAGTTTTGAAAGATTCCTTCTCATCGATCCAGCGGTAAACGTGTATTTTAGCGTCGTAAATTATTTTCACGCTTTTAATAACACAAAAATCGCTGCAAATTATTTCTAATAGCGTATATTTCACCAACTGATGTAACAGCACACTTAAAATTTGGTAAGGAGAAGAGTATTGACAGAAAATGTGATTTTAAAATGTCACATTTCCCATACAAAATCGCCGTTCAAATCGCCATTGAACCACAGCAGTTGCCCGGAAGTTAGGGTACGCGCACAAACCATCGACGTATATTGATCCATGGATGCGACTATAAATAATGTGTACGTCAATACTTCGGTCCTAACTTCAAAATGAGAAATGGAAGCTGGATGAAGTTATTTCTAGATCTGAAATAGAAGCCGGATTGATTAAAAAACGCGTAAGTAATGGAAGCTGGATGATGGTATTTTTATATCTGAAATAGAAGCTGGGTTGACAAAAATAACGGGCGAGAAATAGCAGCTGGGTTAATAAAAATATTCTAGCTTAAATTGGAGCTGGATTGATGAAAAAGAATCATAATTGAAACAGAAGTTGGATTCATAAAACAGCTGATGCAATTGAAAAAGCTGGACTTTTCTGGAAATGGAAGTTGGATGAAGGTTCTCTATAGTGAAATAGAAGTTGGATGAAGGTTCTCTATAGGTGAAATGGAAGCTGGATGAAGGTTAGAGAAATGAAAGCTGGATGAAGGTTAGAGAAATAGAAGCTGGATGAATGTTACTTACTTATTTATTTTTGCCTGCTGTGTTATTGCACACTTGCCGCACGCAACTTCCGGAAAGGGTCAGAATTGAATAACAACTTCGATCGGCGGTTTGTTATGACAAAATATTACAATTTTTCAATCGATTTCCATCTTTTTAACAAATTCTAAGTATAATAATACATCAGTTAGGCGATAGCACGTTGGTATAAATATTTTAAGGCGCTTTTTGTGCCATTATAAGCGTGAAAATAATTTACGATACTAAAATACACGTTTACCGAGTCCTTTAGCGGCTTAGCTGAATTCACCATCGGAAAGAGCGCACTCGATTTAGTGGAAAAGTGGCTTAAAGTGAAAATCGCAAAAAATGGACTTGAACCACTTTAGAACTAGAGGGTCCAACTTGTGTTCAATGTCCCCACCACCAGTGCCAAACTTCTTTTGAGTCCCTTTACAAAGTTCTTGATGGACCTGTTGATTAATCTGACAGATTTCTTATTTACCAATTTGATAATCATCTTGCTAAGTGACTTCTCAGTGACGCGCAGCTACGCTGGTACCCCGTTTCTTTTTTAAACAGTAATAATAATGATCATCTGACATTATCAAAGCCTATTTGATAACAATTATTTGAGATGATACTTAATAAAATCGTGTTTTTGCTACTTTTTGCTGCGTTACATCTTTGAATCGTCAAAAAACGGTGGGTGGCCTCACTAAAAGTGGTATAACTTTTGTTGTATTAACATTAAGCTTCAAGCCAGTCAAGACTCGATGAACTTTAGGCCTATCCCACGAATGTTAGGAAATCAACCATAATAATATTATACTCAGTGTTCCTACAGTCACCTGTTAGGCAGCTTAGGCCCATTGTTCACCGAATGATGTACACCGTTTTGCCTATTGTAACCTAACTTGTAGACCTATATAGTAGGCTATATTGTAAAATAAACGACTTATCCTGCTTATAATAAGTAGGGATACTGGTTTTCGCTGCTGTGCAACGTAAGCTAGGGAAAAATTTATGATCGGTTTTTCCCATGGACTTGATTTTTCCAACGGTTTTCCCGCTCAGGGTCGGTGGTTCTCCTTTACTGTGACTTGTTTAAGTCTATAAGCTTACTGTTTCTTTTTTCGTTAAATTTTGCTAAAAAATTACCAATAAATTTATATCATGTTATTTACTTTACAGGTATGCATTTTGACATGCTATCTATTTAGTCATAGTATATTCATTTTGTGTGTTCTTTGCCAAACCAGTAAACAATGTAAATGTAGGCCTAATCGGATTTTTATTAAGCGGCTGTCTTATGGCCTCGACCCCGAGGGTGAGATCCTTCACCACCGCTCGACCGTTTGAATGGACGCCACGCCATTTAGGTCCCCGTGAACGGACCGTGATAGCCCGAGATTTTGAATCTCTGAAATAGCCGCCTTCGGGAATCGAACCGCGGTCCGCAGGTTCTCTTCCACAGACGCACGGCCGCCAGCTCTCTTACCGATGTAGCTAACGTGGGCTTCTTTTGTAGAGGTAAGGGCCGTCCAGTCCAGTGATGTCACAGCTGGGTTTTTTCCACTAGATCTGGGTTTTTTGCCTTCGTCTGGGTTTCTGGGTTTTTTGGGTCAAAATCTGGGTTTATTTTGGTGAGTTGACATTTTGTATTTACAACACATGAATATTCTGTGAAATTCAATGTAAAAGGGTTTTGTTACATTCTTTTTCTGCTAATTTTAATTTTTAATTCCACAATCAAGATCTCACGTTGTCAATTCACAAATAATTTAGAATAACTGAAGAATAACTTTGCACAGAAATAAGCCATTTGACATCTCAAAATAGGTCAGGTCCCTCCTCTCTCATTATCAAGCCGTAGCCTATTGACATCTATAACATGCATAAACACTGGAACTCTGTGTACCTGTGCTGTCCATCCCAGGCCTTAGATTCCTTCGCTCTGCTACGCATGGTGACCTGGTTGTCCCTAGGGCTCGATCTTCCACAGTGCTTCATAGTAGCTTTGCTATGGTTGGTCCGTCTTTCTGGAATAAGTTACCTATTAGTCTCCGCAATGAACTTCTTTGTATTTCTTTGCTCCTTTTCCGCAAGCGTTTGAAAAACATTCTCTTTGATTGTGGTTAGGTGTCAGGTCGGGAGCGCCTCTGAGGAGTTCTCTTGAAGTGGCGCTATATAAATGTACGATTACAATTAGGCCTACAATTACTGTAGGTCAGGTCAATACTCTTGTGGTATAAATAACTATAGTTGTTGCAGAGTATTAATGTTCCAGGTGGTTAACACGTTGGATTGCTGATGCATTAAGAAAATTTGACTGGAAACCTCGGACAACTTTAAGACTTCGCAAACTTAAGCCACGTGCGTTATATGTTAATGCTATAGCCTAATTATGTTACCAATTATTCTGGTAGGCTTGACTCGCTGCGCATGCGCACACAAATATATATCGATTAAGCTTATTGTCAGTATGGATGCCGTAACTTTAACAATTGATATTTTTAAGGTTGTAATTACATTTTATTCGACTCTTTTGACGAAAATTTTGTTAACCCTCATACGAACAAGTGAAAAACCAACTTAATTGAACAAAAGGGGTTTGAAATAGCTTATATGAATTCTTCTTCATATTTTTCATTAGCACAACAATAGTCTGGGTTTTTCTGTTTTTTTCCGAATGAAATCTGGGTTTATTTCGGAAACCTCAGTGGCAACACTGGTCCAGTCACTTCTTTTTCCACACTTTAAGCACTGGTAGACCTACTTCCTTGCCGACAGTTTCGTAAAATTTTATTTCATATCAGCTTTAATGGATTGATCACCTTAACGATGAGCTGGATTGGTTTCCCAGTCACTTTTGGAAGGCTTGCTACACTCTCGTGGACATTAAAGCTGGTGAAGCAGTTCTAATAATTATTGAAAGTCTATGAGCACAGATTTGGATCGTAAATTTTTCGCTTATTACAGCATTTTTATTTTTAATCCATCCAACATCTAGTTTTGAAAGATTCCTTCTCATCGATCCAGCGGTAAACGTGTATTTTAGCGTCGTAAATTATTTTCACGCTTTTAATAACACAAAAATCGCTGCAAATTATTTCTAATAGCGTATATTTCACCAACTGATGTAACAGCACACTTAAAATTTGGTAAGGAGAAGAGTATTGACAGAAAATGTGATTTTAAAATGTCACATTTCCCATGCAAAATCGCCGTTCAAATCGCCATTGAACCACAGCAGTTGCCCGGAAGTTAGGGTACGCGCACAAACCATCGACGTATATTGATCCATGGATGCGACTATAAATAATGTGTACGTCAATACTTCGGTCCTAACTTCAAAATGAGAAATGGAAGCTGGATGAAGTTATTTCTAGATCTGAAATAGAAGCCGGATTGATTAAAAAACGCGTAAGTAATGGAAGCTGGATGATGGTATTTTTATATCTGAAATAGAAGCTGGGTTGACAAAAATAACGGGCGAGAAATAGCAGCTGGGTTAATAAAAATATTCTAGCTTAAATTGGAGCTGGATTGATGAAAAAGAATCATAATTGAAACAGAAGTTGGATTCATAAAACAGCTGATGCAATTGAAAAAGCTGGACTTTTCTGGAAATGGAAGTTGGATGAAGGTTCTCTATAGTGAAATAGAAGTTGGATGAAGGTTCTCTATAGGTGAAATGGAAGCTGGATGAAGGTTAGAGAAATGAAAGCTGGATGAAGGTTAGAGAAATAGAAGCTGGATGAATGTTACTTACTTATTTATTTTTGCCTGCTGTGTTATTGCACACTTGCCGCACGCAACTTCCGGAAAGGGTCAGAATTGAATAACAACTTCGATCGGCGGTTTGTTATGACAAAATATTACAATTTTTCAATCGATTTCCATCTTTTTAACAAATTCTAAGTATAATAATACATCAGTTAGGCGATAGCACGTTGGTATAAATATTTTAAGGCGCTTTTTGTGCCATTATAAGCGTGAAAATAATTTACGATACTAAAATACACGTTTACCGAGTCCTTTAGCGGCTTAGCTGAATTCACCATCGGAAAGAGCGCACTCGATTTAGTGGAAAAGTGGCTTAAAGTGAAAATCGCAAAAAATGGACTTGAACCACTTTAGAACTAGAGGGTCCAACTTGTGTTCAATGTCCCCACCACCAGTGCCAAACTTCTTTTGAGTCCCTTTACAAAGTTCTTGATGGACCTGTTGATTAATCTGACAGATTTCTTATTTACCAATTTGATAATCATCTTGCTAAGTGACTTCTCAGTGACGCGCAGCTACGCTGGTACCCCGTTTCTTTTTTAAACAGTAATAATAATGATCATCTGACATTATCAAAGCCTATTTGATAACAATTATTTGAGATGATACTTAATAAAATCGTGTTTTTGCTACTTTTTGCTGCGTTACATCTTTGAATCGTCAAAAAACGGTGGGTGGCCTCACTAAAAGTGGTATAACTTTTGTTGTATTAACATTAAGCTTCAAGCCAGTCAAGACTCGATGAACTTTAGGCCTATCCCACGAATGTTAGGAAATCAACCATAATAATATTATACTCAGTGTTCCTACAGTCACCTGTTAGGCAGCTTAGGCCCATTGTTCACCGAATGATGTACACCGTTTTGCCTATTGTAACCTAACTTGTAGACCTATATAGTAGGCTATATTGTAAAATAAACGACTTATCCTGCTTATAATAAGTAGGGATACTGGTTTTCGCTGCTGTGCAACGTAAGCTAGGGAAAAATTTATGATCGGTTTTTCCCATGGACTTGATTTTTCCAACGGTTTTCCCGCTCAGGGTCGGTGGTTCTCCTTTACTGTGACTTGTTTAAGTCTATAAGCTTACTGTTTCTTTTTTCGTTAAATTTTGCTAAAAAATTACCAATAAATTTATATCATGTTATTTACTTTACAGGTATGCATTTTGACATGCTATCTATTTAGTCATAGTATATTCATTTTGTGTGTTCTTTGCCAAACCAGTAAACAATGTAAATGTAGGCCTAATCGGATTTTTATTAAGCGGCTGTCTTATGGCCTCGACCCCGAGGGTGAGATCCTTCACCACCGCTCGACCGTTTGAATGGACGCCACGCCATTTAGGTCCCCGTGAACGGACCGTGATAGCCCGAGATTTTGAATCTCTGAAATAGCCGCCTTCGGGAATCGAACCGCGGTCCGCAGGTTCTCTTCCACAGACGCACGGCCGCCAGCTCTCTTACCGATGTAGCTAACGTGGGCTTCTTTTGTAGAGGTAAGGGCCGTCCAGTCCAGTGATGTCACAGCTGGGTTTTTTCCACTAGATCTGGGTTTTTTGCCTTCGTCTGGGTTTCTGGGTTTTTTGGGTCAAAATCTGGGTTTATTTTGGTGAGTTGACATTTTGTATTTACAACACATGAATATTCTGTGAAATTCAATGTAAAAGGGTTTTGTTACATTCTTTTTCTGCTAATTTTAATTTTTAATTCCACAATCAAGATCTCACGTTGTCAATTCACAAATAATTTAGAATAACTGAAGAATAACTTTGCACAGAAATAAGCCATTTGACATCTCAAAATAGGTCAGGTCCCTCCTCTCTCATTATCAAGCCGTAGCCTATTGACATCTATAACATGCATAAACACTGGAACTCTGTGTACCTGTGCTGTCCATCCCAGGCCTTAGATTCCTTCGCTCTGCTACGCATGGTGACCTGGTTGTCCCTAGGGCTCGATCTTCCACAGTGCTTCATAGTAGCTTTGCTATGGTTGGTCCGTCTTTCTGGAATAAGTTACCTATTAGTCTCCGCAATGAACTTCTTTGTATTTCTTTGCTCCTTTTCCGCAAGCGTTTGAAAAACATTCTCTTTGATTGTGGTTAGGTGTCAGGTCGGGAGCGCCTCTGAGGAGTTCTCTTGAAGTGGCGCTATATAAATGTACGATTACAATTAGGCCTACAATTACTGTAGGTCAGGTCAATACTCTTGTGGTATAAATAACTATAGTTGTTGCAGAGTATTAATGTTCCAGGTGGTTAACACGTTGGATTGCTGATGCATTAAGAAAATTTGACTGGAAACCTCGGACAACTTTAAGACTTCGCAAACTTAAGCCACGTGCGTTATATGTTAATGCTATAGCCTAATTATGTTACCAATTATTCTGGTAGGCTTGACTCGCTGCGCATGCGCACACAAATATATATCGATTAAGCTTATTGTCAGTATGGATGCCGTAACTTTAACAATTGATATTTTTAAGGTTGTAATTACATTTTATTCGACTCTTTTGACGAAAATTTTGTTAACCCTCATACGAACAAGTGAAAAACCAACTTAATTGAACAAAAGGGGTTTGAAATAGCTTATATGAATTCTTCTTCATATTTTTCATTAGCACAACAATAGTCTGGGTTTTTCTGTTTTTTTCCGAATGAAATCTGGGTTTATTTCGGAAACCTCAGTGGCAACACTGGTCCAGTCACTTCTTTTTCCACACTTTAAGCACTGGTAGACCTACTTCCTTGCCGACAGTTTCGTAAAATTTTATTTCATATCAGCTTTAATGGATTGATCACCTTAACGATGAGCTGGATTGGTTTCCCAGTCACTTTTGGAAGGCTTGCTACACTCTCGTGGACATTAAAGCTGGTGAAGCAGTTCTAATAATTATTGAAAGTCTATGAGCACAGATTTGGATCGTAAATTTTTCGCTTATTACAGCATTTTTATTTTTAATCCATCCAACATCTAGTTTTGAAAGATTCCTTCTCATCGATCCAGCGGTAAACGTGTATTTTAGCGTCGTAAATTATTTTCACGCTTTTAATAACACAAAAATCGCTGCAAATTATTTCTAATAGCGTATATTTCACCAACTGATGTAACAGCACACTTAAAATTTGGTAAGGAGAAGAGTATTGACAGAAAATGTGATTTTAAAATGTCACATTTCCCATGCAAAATCGCCGTTCAAATCGCCATTGAACCACAGCAGTTGCCCGGAAGTTAGGGTACGCGCACAAACCATCGACGTATATTGATCCATGGATGCGACTATAAATAATGTGTACGTCAATACTTCGGTCCTAACTTCAAAATGAGAAATGGAAGCTGGATGAAGTTATTTCTAGATCTGAAATAGAAGCCGGATTGATTAAAAAACGCGTAAGTAATGGAAGCTGGATGATGGTATTTTTATATCTGAAATAGAAGCTGGGTTGACAAAAATAACGGGCGAGAAATAGCAGCTGGGTTAATAAAAATATTCTAGCTTAAATTGGAGCTGGATTGATGAAAAAGAATCATAATTGAAACAGAAGTTGGATTCATAAAACAGCTGATGCAATTGAAAAAGCTGGACTTTTCTGGAAATGGAAGTTGGATGAAGGTTCTCTATAGTGAAATAGAAGTTGGATGAAGGTTCTCTATAGGTGAAATGGAAGCTGGATGAAGGTTAGAGAAATGAAAGCTGGATGAAGGTTAGAGAAATAGAAGCTGGATGAATGTTACTTACTTATTTATTTTTGCCTGCTGTGTTATTGCACACTTGCCGCACGCAACTTCCGGAAAGGGTCAGAATTGAATAACAACTTCGATCGGCGGTTTGTTATGACAAAATATTACAATTTTTCAATCGATTTCCATCTTTTTAACAAATTCTAAGTATAATAATACATCAGTTAGGCGATAGCACGTTGGTATAAATATTTTAAGGCGCTTTTTGTGCCATTATAAGCGTGAAAATAATTTACGATACTAAAATACACGTTTACCGAGTCCTTTAGCGGCTTAGCTGAATTCACCATCGGAAAGAGCGCACTCGATTTAGTGGAAAAGTGGCTTAAAGTGAAAATCGCAAAAAATGGACTTGAACCACTTTAGAACTAGAGGGTCCAACTTGTGTTCAATGTCCCCACCACCAGTGCCAAACTTCTTTTGAGTCCCTTTACAAAGTTCTTGATGGACCTGTTGATTAATCTGACAGATTTCTTATTTACCAATTTGATAATCATCTTGCTAAGTGACTTCTCAGTGACGCGCAGCTACGCTGGTACCCCGTTTCTTTTTTAAACAGTAATAATAATGATCATCTGACATTATCAAAGCCTATTTGATAACAATTATTTGAGATGATACTTAATAAAATCGTGTTTTTGCTACTTTTTGCTGCGTTACATCTTTGAATCGTCAAAAAACGGTGGGTGGCCTCACTAAAAGTGGTATAACTTTTGTTGTATTAACATTAAGCTTCAAGCCAGTCAAGACTCGATGAACTTTAGGCCTATCCCACGAATGTTAGGAAATCAACCATAATAATATTATACTCAGTGTTCCTACAGTCACCTGTTAGGCAGCTTAGGCCCATTGTTCACCGAATGATGTACACCGTTTTGCCTATTGTAACCTAACTTGTAGACCTATATAGTAGGCTATATTGTAAAATAAACGACTTATCCTGCTTATAATAAGTAGGGATACTGCATGGTTTTCGCTGCTGTGCAACGTAAGCTAGGGAAAAATTTATGATCGGTTTTTCCCATGGACTTGATTTTTCCAACGGTTTTCCCGCTCAGGGTCGGTGGTTCTCCTTTACTGTGACTTGTTTAAGTCTATAAGCTTACTGTTTCTTTTTTCGTTAAATTTTGCTAAAAAATTACCAATAAATTTATATCATGTTATTTACTTTACAGGTATGCATTTTGACATGCTATCTATTTAGTCATAGTATATTCATTTTGTGTGTTCTTTGCCAAACCAGTAAACAATGTAAATGTAGGCCTAATCGGATTTTTATTAAGCGGCTGTCTTATGGCCTCGACCCCGAGGGTGAGATCCTTCACCACCGCTCGACCGTTTGAATGGACGCCACGCCATTTAGGTCCCCGTGAACGGACCGTGATAGCCCGAGATTTTGAATCTCTGAAATAGCCGCCTTCGGGAATCGAACCGCGGTCCGCAGGTTCTCTTCCACAGACGCACGGCCGCCAGCTCTCTTACCGATGTAGCTAACGTGGGCTTCTTTTGTAGAGGTAAGGGCCGTCCAGTCCAGTGATGTCACAGCTGGGTTTTTTCCACTAGATCTGGGTTTTTTGCCTTCGTCTGGGTTTCTGGGTTTTTTGGGTCAAAATCTGGGTTTATTTTGGTGAGTTGACATTTTGTATTTACAACACATGAATATTCTGTGAAATTCAATGTAAAAGGGTTTTGTTACATTCTTTTTCTGCTAATTTTAATTTTTAATTCCACAATCAAGATCTCACGTTGTCAATTCACAAATAATTTAGAATAACTGAAGAATAACTTTGCACAGAAATAAGCCATTTGACATCTCAAAATAGGTCAGGTCCCTCCTCTCTCATTATCAAGCCGTAGCCTATTGACATCTATAACATGCATAAACACTGGAACTCTGTGTACCTGTGCTGTCCATCCCAGGCCTTAGATTCCTTCGCTCTGCTACGCATGGTGACCTGGTTGTCCCTAGGGCTCGATCTTCCACAGTGCTTCATAGTAGCTTTGCTATGGTTGGTCCGTCTTTCTGGAATAAGTTACCTATTAGTCTCCGCAATGAACTTCTTTGTATTTCTTTGCTCCTTTTCCGCAAGCGTTTGAAAAACATTCTCTTTGATTGTGGTTAGGTGTCAGGTCGGGAGCGCCTCTGAGGAGTTCTCTTGAAGTGGCGCTATATAAATGTACGATTACAATTAGGCCTACAATTACTGTAGGTCAGGTCAATACTCTTGTGGTATAAATAACTATAGTTGTTGCAGAGTATTAATGTTCCAGGTGGTTAACACGTTGGATTGCTGATGCATTAAGAAAATTTGACTGGAAACCTCGGACAACTTTAAGACTTCGCAAACTTAAGCCACGTGCGTTATATGTTAATGCTATAGCCTAATTATGTTACCAATTATTCTGGTAGGCTTGACTCGCTGCGCATGCGCACACAAATATATATCGATTAAGCTTATTGTCAGTATGGATGCCGTAACTTTAACAATTGATATTTTTAAGGTTGTAATTACATTTTATTCGACTCTTTTGACGAAAATTTTGTTAACCCTCATACGAACAAGTGAAAAACCAACTTAATTGAACAAAAGGGGTTTGAAATAGCTTATATGAATTCTTCTTCATATTTTTCATTAGCACAACAATAGTCTGGGTTTTTCTGTTTTTTTCCGAATGAAATCTGGGTTTATTTCGGAAACCTCAGTGGCAACACTGGTCCAGTCACTTCTTTTTCCACACTTTAAGCACTGGTAGACCTACTTCCTTGCCGACAGTTTCGTAAAATTTTATTTCATATCAGCTTTAATGGATTGATCACCTTAACGATGAGCTGGATTGGTTTCCCAGTCACTTTTGGAAGGCTTGCTACACTCTCGTGGACATTAAAGCTGGTGAAGCAGTTCTAATAATTATTGAAAGTCTATGAGCACAGATTTGGATCGTAAATTTTTCGCTTATTACAGCATTTTTATTTTTAATCCATCCAACATCTAGTTTTGAAAGATTCCTTCTCATCGATCCAGCGGTAAACGTGTATTTTAGCGTCGTAAATTATTTTCACGCTTTTAATAACACAAAAATCGCTGCAAATTATTTCTAATAGCGTATATTTCACCAACTGATGTAACAGCACACTTAAAATTTGGTAAGGAGAAGAGTATTGACAGAAAATGTGATTTTAAAATGTCACATTTCCCATGCAAAATCGCCGTTCAAATCGCCATTGAACCACAGCAGTTGCCCGGAAGTTAGGGTACGCGCACAAACCATCGACGTATATTGATCCATGGATGCGACTATAAATAATGTGTACGTCAATACTTCGGTCCTAACTTCAAAATGAGAAATGGAAGCTGGATGAAGTTATTTCTAGATCTGAAATAGAAGCCGGATTGATTAAAAAACGCGTAAGTAATGGAAGCTGGATGATGGTATTTTTATATCTGAAATAGAAGCTGGGTTGACAAAAATAACGGGCGAGAAATAGCAGCTGGGTTAATAAAAATATTCTAGCTTAAATTGGAGCTGGATTGATGAAAAAGAATCATAATTGAAACAGAAGTTGGATTCATAAAACAGCTGATGCAATTGAAAAAGCTGGACTTTTCTGGAAATGGAAGTTGGATGAAGGTTCTCTATAGTGAAATAGAAGTTGGATGAAGGTTCTCTATAGGTGAAATGGAAGCTGGATGAAGGTTAGAGAAATGAAAGCTGGATGAAGGTTAGAGAAATAGAAGCTGGATGAATGTTACTTACTTATTTATTTTTGCCTGCTGTCTTATTGCACACTTGCCGCACGCAACTTCCGGAAAGGGTCACAATTGAATAACAACTTCGATCGGCGGTTTGTTATGACAAAATATTACAATTTTTCAATCGATTTCCTTCTTTTTAACAAATTCTAAGTATTATAATACATCAGTTATGCGATAGCACGTTGACAGAAATATTTTAAGGTGCTTTTTGTGCTATTACAAGTGTGAAAATAATTTACGACGCTAAACTACACGTTTACCGATCCAGCTTCATTAGAATTCATTTAATCAATCCCGCTTCTATTTAGGTAGCAAATATTTTTCATTAGCACAACTTTTTTATTCAGAAATAATTTTTCATCAGTCCAGCTTCGATTTCAGCCAGATTGTTTTTATAAATACCATTTCTATTTAAGCAAAAATAATTTCATCGATCCAACTACCATTTAGCAATAATTCTTGTCGTCAATCCAACTCGCATTTGACAGACGCTGAAACTCATGCAACTACAAATAATTTACGACGCTAAAATACACGCTTACCCAGATTTGTTATTAAAGGTTGTTATCTGATTTTTTAGAATGACAATCCTCCATCTTGTCTCAACCATCACCTTTACGTTGACACTTTTTCATCGTGGTAAGTTAAATCATCAAGTATGGTTCAGGTCAGTGTTTCCCAACCTGTCACCCGCGGGCCAAAAGTGGCCCGCCAGGCCTAAAAAAATGACCCCCATTTCTCAAAGAATTTTTAAAAAAATATGGAAAAATTAGCAATTTGGGCAGGATAAAACAAATCACTATTTTTCTATTACAAATTATTTTATTTTGACGGCTATAAATAACATGAAACATTCTACTTTGATCCAATTATTATAATTTCATATGGCTTCAGTTAATTTGACTCATCTGGCCAAAACCAGGCGCATGTCGGTTTTGTAAAATTTGAGTGTCCTACATCTTATAAAACAATGAAGCATCCTCTTCAAAATAACACAAATGTTATTGTTCTACCATGTTCCTGTCCAAAGTTATGACTCACCCATTCAAATTACAATTATGAGAAAATGCATTAAAAGTTTCCTATAACTTTGGAATGCAAGATTATTTAGCAACCATGTTCAGAATTGAATTAAATTTGCAGACAGTAAACAGAATGCATAATAGGATAGAAGGAAGTCCGAGCTTTTTACTCATGCCTCGTTTGTTACAGAATATGACCAATAGTGGCGGGAAAGTGGAACATTTCTGGAAAAGTCATTGAATTATTTAGACAAATAATCACATCAAAATCATCCAAAATATCATTAAAAATATGATTTTTTACAAATTTTTGTTCTAATGTGTTTAACACATTTATTTATCCTTTTCTGTAAAAAACAAAATTTGTAAAATTTAGTTTTTATTCACATTTTGGTCATTATCTCAGAAGTGTAATTACATGCGCCTGGTTTTGGTCAGATGGGTCACATATAATTGCAGGTTTCATTGTGAATTTTTTAATGCTTGTCTATTAATTTCTGTGCAGCGTAATCATTACTCCATTAATTTAACGAATTAATTATTCCAAATTTGCTGCTTGCATCCAGTCATGCTCCAGCATGGCATTCTGTTAAACTGTGATTATTTTCTAATTATTAGTTGCTGACATTTCTGTATGGTTGTTCCAAACATGTTGAGGACCATTTGATTTATCAAACCGTTCATTGTGCACTCTAAAGGGTGCGCCAAAAAAAGATCCCCCTAGGTTTTTTTGCCAATATCATGGCCAAAAGTAAGAATTTCGAAATGAAATTTTACAGACTTAAAGACAATTCATATTTACACATGATGGCCAGATTTCATCAAAATATTTCAAACAGAACAAAAGTTATGCCACTTTTATGGAGGTCGCACACCGGTTTTTGACGATTCAAAAACGAAATGCAAAAAAATTAGGTTTTTTGCCAATATCTTGGCCAGAAATAAGAATTTTGAAATGAAATTTTACAGTCTTAAAGACAATTCATATTTACACATGATGGCCAGATTTCATCAAAATATTTCAAACACAACTAAAGTTATAACACTTTTAGGGAGGTCACCCACCGTTTTTTGACGATTCAAAAACGAAACGCAACAAAAAGTAACAAAAGCACGATTTTATTAAGTCTCATATCAAATAACTGTCGGCATATGAACTTGGTAATGCTTCACAACTTGTGTTCAATGTGCCCACCACCAGTGCCAAAACATTTTTTGAGTCTCTTTGCAAAGTTCTTGATGGACCTGTTGATTAATCTGACAGATTCCTTATTTTCCAATTTGATTGTTATCTTGCTAAGTGACTTCACAGTGATGCGCAGCTATGCTGGTACCCTGTTTCTTTTTTAAATAGTAATAATAATGATCATCTGGTAATACAAGGCTATTTGATACCAATTATTTGAGATTTTTTTTTAAATCGTGTTTTTGTTACTTTTTTGCGTTTAGTTTTTGAATCGTCAAAAAAAAACGGTGGGTGACCTCCCTAAAAGTGGTATAACTTTTGTTCTGTTTGAAATATTTTGATGGAATCTGACCATCATGTGCAGGTATGAATTGTATTTAAGCCTATAAAATTTCATTTCGATATTCTTACTTTTGGCAAAGATTTTGGCCAGAATAATTAGATCGGTTTTTGCTTACTTTTTGTTGCGTCGCCTTTTTGAATCGTCAAAAAATGGTGGGTGGCCTCGCTAAAAGTGATATAATTTTTGTTTTCTTTGAAATATTTTGATGAAATCTGGCCATCATGTGTAAATGTGAATTGTCTTTAAGACTGCAAAATTTCATTTTGAAATTCTTATTTTTTCATCAAGATATTGGCAAAAAACCTAGGGGGGGTCTTTTTTGGCGCATCCTGTATATATTATATACCTAATTGTTGTTTAACTGATTGTGAACTGGGAAGATCACATGGCAAGGGAGAGGACTAGTTGCCATAACTCATAAGTTGAATATATGGACAAAATTAAATAGTGATAAATTTGCCAGCAAACTGTGTATATGGTCCAATAATTTATCTGCTAATTATGTTCTATTCACTATTTCTATCACAGTTACTTTCTGTTTGATTGTGATAGTGAAATAACCTCATCAACTTGTCAAATCTTCAATGCTTGTTGTTTACTTTGTCTGCTGAGAAAAGAAATTGTAATGGTGGATAGAAATTTGGTCAGGCAGTTTCTATTTTGCCTAAAATTTTATTTATGGTAATTTTAAAATTCCATGATTAAGATTAACACTTTCTAGGATGCTGAAATTTCCCATACCTTAAACTGTGCTGATGTTGTGATGATTTTTGTAAGTAATTTGATTGTTAAACTGTACCTCATATGCTGATTTTAGAGTGACCATGTTATTACAGCTTAAAAGGCAGATTCAGTGACAGACTAAGAGAGGAAGAGCAAATTTCTTATAAGTGTGCTGAAACTAAATACTTTTGAACATTTCACGCCACTTTCTATTTGAAAAGTATTAATTTAGGGTGAACTCTTGGTGAGACTTCTGGCTGCTCTAGTGACCTTTTTCTGTATGTAGGAAATATCGTTCACAAATCCTCAACCATTTTGTGCATTTCTTCATCTATTCTCATTACTTTCTGGCTTATCTGCTTCTTTACATATCAGGCATCATCTTTGCCATTTCATTTCACTCTGGGCAACCATCACCTGAACTTCTTTGTGAGGAATTGTGACCTGACCAGAATTGGGTCAACCAGTCTTGCCTTGACCGGGAAGTGTTTAAAAGTTGCCTAAGGCAGCCCGCTACAGACCTAAGGTGGATGAAATTATACATTATATCAAATATCATAGTTTGATATCACTGTAATAATTTGTTTTAATCTCAGTGTTTTTAAAAGTCACGTAGGCATGCTCCAGCCTCGGTGTCACAGAGCCAAAACTTGCCAAGAAATTTTTCAGCATAGAATTTTTTGCAGAAGCAGATATCTTAGTCAACTCTTATTTCCCTCTTCATATAACAAGTTGTCGTATGTCTCCCACGTCACTTCAGTCTTAGCCTTGTGAATAAATAATGTAAAATCTGAATAACTATATGAACATTTAGTTCAACACCTGAGATTGTTCTCTGACTAAGAATGCCATGATTCTGCTTGCAAGTATGACAGTGACACATGTGTTTTGTATGAGCTACGTTTTAATGTGCCATGCAACATGTGTGTATGTTCACATTAGCTTGGACGTCAATCACAGTAAGGCCGAGCAATGTCACGGTACAAGCCAATCAGTCAGCATCCTTGAACTGTTCAACTACGTCTGATGCGGGTGTGAAATGGTTTCGTGATGGTGTCACAGTACCGCTGTGTGTTGGACTAGAGTGTTTTGAACCATATAATGAGCGTTTCCGTGTGGAAAACATCACCTCCACCGGGTCATGGAATCTGATAATTTCTTCCGCGAAGGCTGAGGATGCAGGTGAATACATCTGTGAAGAAATAGGATTTGCTTCTGACATAGGATCTGTGCAGCTAACTGTTTCAGGTTTGTGATGAATCATCTACATGTGTCTTTACTGTATTGTTTGTACGCATTTTGCTGTTGGTATTAGTGGATGTCTTGAATTTGATCTGAAAAGCTTGTAGTCTTTAATTGTTTCCGATATTTTCCTGGTTGAGTTCATAATTGCTATTTTAAAAAGGTAGACAGAGAACAAATGAAACCTCACCAGATAAGATAGGCCTATAGCGTAAGGAAACAATTTGAGACTTTCTTAGTTTTAAAATGAAGATTTTGGATTTTATGCAAAAATGGGGAAAAATCCATATATTGAAGTTTTAATTACTCTGAAATGATATGGAAATTGTAATCATAAAATTCTAATTTTGAAAGTATTGCCTGAAAACTTTGCATAGGGCACCATTTTATTGACGGATGCTGATGATAATTAATCTAATAGGCAAACACCCCAAGATCCAAACTGTCATTGGTGACCAGCTTCATAGACCAGGAGCCAGAATGAAAAAGGAAACTAAACCAAAAAGAAATAGGGTGCCCATAATAAAGACTATCAGAGAAGATAGAAGATGAATGGGTAATCGCACTGTACTAATCGCACATCTCAAGTAAAGCAAGAAAACTAAGAGAAAGAATTGATGATCCAGGAGCAAGTGAATGAAAGTCTGCAATATGCCCTTAATCTGATGATTTCGTACTGATCTAAGTTTTGTAGTGGTTAACCTTAAGTACCAGTGTTCGTGTTTCTTAGTATTGGCGTAGTTAGTGTTCGTGTTCAACTTGGTGACACACGATTCCCTAGACATATACAAGTAAAATTTCAAGCAGCTGGTTGTAAGCAGTTTTGATCCCAAGGCGTCAGAGAATAATATCATAGATCTAGATTTTGTTTATTTGTTTTCCAGACGCAGAAGACAAGGAAACAACAGATGGCAAATCTACTAGTGGCTTGCCTCACGTTACAACGGTCTCTGACACAGCTGCCAGTACTACAGCAGATGTCACAAGTTATGCTGCGATAATTGTCCCAATTTTGGCTTCGATCATGATCGTCATTATAATAGGTAAAATTTAGCATACATGTCTACTTCTTAATTTGACTTATTCCTAAACTCGTGGTGTTTGGTAGCCAGTGTACCTTCTTTTTTCATGGAGATGTCAATGATCTGGTGGTCATTGTTTTGTGGTTTGTGAGGATTGGGTCGTTGCGGTGGTTATGGAAACAGTGGTCTCCATAAATTTAGACAATGATGCTGTTCATGAATGTTGCAGTATGTGTGTAGTTTTTGGACAATGGCCAGTAAAGATCATGTTGGTGAAAGTAAAATTTTTAGTGCTTTTATTTTTGTACAAATCATTGCTAAATGAATGGGTCCTACTATTCTATTTAGATTTAGTAATTTGCATGATACCTGGATAGTCATATTAATCATGCAAATTATATTCTATAGTGAGAATTAGAATTTGCACTGAAAAATTGCTAGCATTGAAACAACAAACTGAAGTGCTATGTCGCAATCTCAAGTTGCTTTTTGAACCTCTGAAATTTAGGTCTTAAGATGAGAGAGTTGTAGATAGCGATCAAGAGAGAGATTCCAGCACAGAGTGGAGGGAAAGTTATGCCATAAGGAGGGCCCAAGCTACATCTTAATACTCTGAAATATTGTTTCTCTTTAATCTACTTGATTCACTGATTTGAGACTTCTTTTACTTTTTTTAATTTGGTAGTCATACAGAAGTCCCTATTTTAAATTATTTTTCTCTATTACAATAAACAAGATAAATTGAGTCTGAATTGTGGTGATGATAAACTGACGAATCACAGACATAAATATTATTTAGTGTCAATTGCCATTTTAAAATTAGTAATTATCAAACTATCACTTTTTAGTTTGTGTTGTGAGAAAATACCGACGCAGGGCACGAAGCAGAAACATAGAAACAAATGGGTACCAACAACAAATGAGTGTACGAGAAAATGCAAATGAACTTCAACATCTAATGACTACACCACCACCATCAAATGAGCAGCAACAACTAATGAGTGAACCTAAATCATCAAACGAGCAACAACAACTAATGGGTATAAATTATAAGAAATGTTAAAGATTTTTTTATTTTAAAGTATCATCTTTCAGAGTTCTGTGGCATCTTTGTGTTGTTTTGATCGTCAAAGACACGAATGAATTTCTGTTTGTTTTTATAAAAAAATTATGATAGACTTGTTTTGTAGCATCGTAAATTATTCACCCCTAGGGTTTCCGTATTGGTCGAATACGAGTCAGATTGACAAACAGAATTCTTACTAAAGAGAAGTCCGATTGATGGAATTAATTGCTACCTGAGTTTAGAGCCTCTGCCCGAGCTTTGATGCATGTATTATTGTTTGTACATCTCGTGACGTGCTACTTTTGCTCTGAATAATCATTTGAATGAAGCCAACGCAAAGATAAAGTCTAGAATCATGGAATCATTTGTAGCAGACTACCAGAGGTATATAAAATATTGTGAATGTTACTGGATGGATTGGAAAGAGATTCACATTTACAGAAATTTATTTTGGTACATTGACTGTAGTCAGACAAACAGAAAAGAGACTGACGGCATCTGCATGATAATGGTATGTGTAAATTATTTATGAAGAATGCTATGTCCTGCAATATTTACATTGTTTGAATTGAGTTATGCTTGAATCTGCATTATATCTGTTCAAATGGTCACTTTAGGAGATGATGTCTACACTGATCAACCTACACCGGTAAAAACGATAAAGACAAGGAGTGCAGCAGAAAGAAATTCATACGTCAGAGCGGTTGCAGTTTTCAATCAGGAATTATATCTTGCTACCGACAATAGTTCTGAAATTGAAGTGTATGATCTGGTAAACATTGATCTCCAGCGCAATTTCACAATTGTTGAATTGATAAACCCACTTGACATAAAACCTTGTGTCTTGAACAACTGTCTTTATGTTTTTGATTGCGAGTATGTTGGTCAACCAGGTAAGATGTTGAAGATTGATCATATTGGAAATATCCTTGCAAATTGGTCTATGGAAGACTCTGGGGCTCGTCTGTCAGTTGCAAGCAATGGGAATGTCATAGTTAGCCTTTGCACTAATGATAAAATTGTTGAATATACATCAGATGGAATACAGGTCCGTGAAATTGAGGTACCTGGTCTATGCCATGCAATACTGTCTGAAAATAGACAGTTTTTGATCAGTCAAGGTTATTTAGACAAGTCTGCATTGCACAGAGTATTTCAACTGCAGTTGGAGGATGGAGTGACTAAAGCTACCGCTGGAACAAACGGTGCGAATATTATTAATCCTTTTGGTGGTGAAAAAGGAACGAGTGTTGGTCAGCTGAATGTGCCTTGGTATATGGCTGTGGATGAGAATGGATGGATCCTTGTGGCTGAAAGAGTAAACCAGAGAGTTGCGTTATTCAGTCCCACATTGGAATTTAAGAAGATACTTATTTCTGAGGCAGATGGTCTTCGTCGACCATTGAATATGTTTATGGACATGCAAAGTGGAAGACTTTTTGTAACTGATTTTAAATGGAAGCAGACGGAGAGAATTGACGGGCGACTTCTGGTTTTTCAAATAAGAAACCCATCTAATCCTCATATAAATAATTAAATGGCTGTTGAATTATTTTCGTATTTGAATGCATGTTTTATGGTTTTTGTGACGATTGCTTTTGCTTCATAATAATTTTATTAACGTCGGTGTCATATAACTTCAGTGTCAGTTGATAAGTTGCATAAGCGATGCTGTACATATGGAGTGTGATAAGGAAACCTTTGTGATTTTAAGTTTTAAATTTAAGTTAAATTATTTATTGAGAGAATGGTATTTATTGTGGATAAATAGTCCTTCTGATACAGGTATGCGCATATTTAATATGATCTACACTACAGTTGCTGTTTGCTCTTTAAACTAATTTCAGTGTAAATATGGAATTATTGTTTGCTATTTGTGACCCTTACAAAATTTAGAATGCGTGTTTTATTTGATTACTGCAGGTTGCGTCTTTCAAAAACCAGAATCTTTGTTATTTATAATTGAATCAGAGCGTGTTTTGAGTCATTCGTTGAGAAGTGCAGCTCTTAACTAAAGCAAGTTTAATTGTTTATTACTGTTTTTGCTTTTGTGAACAGTATTAACTGTCTCGGTGGAAGTAGTTGGATCATAGATATCTTAAAAGCAATTACAATTTCAAAATATGAATTCTCAGAAAGCAGACCGGTCTATCCACGAGCCCTGTGTCATTGTGTTAAGTCCATAACCTTTGTGAGGTTCGGTACCAGGTTGGAATCTGATGAGTCAATGCGGATATGTGATCTTCATTTTTCTTAGACAGCTGGTAGTTTTGACAAGTTTTATGTTTTTGTTATGCTTCTCTGTTGTGATAAATATCTTTTAAGTTTTATCGTGTGAGCTCGTTATTTTTTGCTTGATTTATAATTGGATAGTTTATGTTTGATCGCTTAAATATATCATAATGTTGCAATCTGGTTGTGGAATATTATGCTGCAGAGTTGTTTTCATCAGTATTTTGAAGAACGTTTTAATAAACTTTGCAAATTCTACCTGTAAATTCGAGTGATAGATAATTGTTATATGCAGTTGGTGATTATATGGTGCATTGCAACAGCTATGATCTCTGTGTTATGTATACTAAACTATTCTGTGACATAGTATTAATCAAGTTGCCAGTTGTTTTTCTCGGTTAAAGCAGATAAAGCGTAATTCTTTGTCAGTTTTGTATAATGGTCGGTGAGTGTGACACCAATGTTGCTGGTCCTTGTTGGACCAAGAACCCATTCAAGATTGAATATAATGAAAAATAGTTGCAAGAAATGAAGAGCAGAACTGGATAAGGAGAATGATTTTAGTTGGTTCGAAGAAAATTCTGTAGAATTTACGATATGGCTTCCACGAAAATTTCATCAGAAGTATCCTATGTGAAATGGACAAAGGTTTTTCTGAAGGAAACTTTATCTCAGAACATAAAGAAATTCTGCACTCCCCATGACAAACCGAAGTGTGCCTAATATCAAACGTCCTACAGAATTCTCTCTGGTTCATTTTAAAATGTTCTCTTTGTCAAATTCTGCCATCCATGTCTTATTATTTGAACAAACTAAAGATAGTACTTACAGATACAGATACACAATTAGTAGTTTCAGAGGTAGCGATATATGCTATATAGTGAAGTTTGTGTTGAACATTATGAATATGTGACTCCAAACAGACTCGGAAGTTGGAACTGTTCTATGTTTCTTAGATGCAAAGTCTGTGTGAACTTTAGCAACATTAACGGAAGCGGCTACATACGATTCTGGCTGATAAAATTGCTGTAGTGAGTTGGATTCAATGGCTGCTAACCTGGTACTGCTGAGGGATCAGTGACCCTCAAATACCCGAACAGGCACCTGTATTCATCCAGCGCTGTAGCAGTCAGGTTTGGCTTGCGCATTCCAAGCCAGCACACATAGGTGCAATCACGTCCTAAAAGTTGGGGGGGGGACCATAATGAATCACGTCCTAAAAGTTGGGGGACCATAATAATAAAGTTAGGGGACCACTCAAAAGTTGGGGGGACGCGTCCCGTGGGTCCCATAGGGTGGTTGCGCCTATGCCTGCACAATGTGCACATGAGCTTATTTTTTCACATTTATTTTTTGGTTCTCAGTTAAAAGCATAAAATTATAATTAATTTCAGGATAATTGCATTTATATTGTTTATTGAAGTATATCCTTGTTTCAGCATCAGCTATTGCATTTTAGAATTCTAAGTTAGGCTGCACTCTATGCGCGAGTTTACTTTGATACTCATGGCTTATCTGTGGAAGAACCGCAGACAACAGTACTCCGATTATTTGACTAAATATGATTGTGCATGACATGTTGTGTTTTGTTGAACTATAGATTTGGTGTAGTTTATCTCGATTTTGTTGGATTATCATTGGGAAAATGTCAACAACTATGTGAAGAAAAGAGCATGTTGCATTGTTGTGTGAAAGTGCTCTTGACCTCATTTTCTTAGCAATGTTCAGCATAATGACGGTGGTTGGACCCTGTCACGAAATAGAGTATCCCCCATATTAATTGTATACCCCAAATTAAAAAAAGTCGAAAAAACCGTTTCCGTGTGTATTTTTCTTTGCAAATTGATTTTCATCTGCTTTGTTTTCAACAATGACACTAACAGGTATGTTTATTCCTACTAGATAGTTTGTTTTTCCCTGTTTTTAGAGCATTTAAAACATTTAAAACACTTAAAAACACTCAGAGTCACTAAATAAATTCGAGTTGCCTTTATCTGAGCATTGCTTAGGACATTTAAAACAATTAGAGTCACTTTAAATTTTGATTACAGCATAAATATTTTTATTATGCGCATTTTTCAAAAAAGGGGATAGAATGGTTTATCCCTCCGGATAGTATAGACCGGTTAATTCTATCCGGGGGGGGGGGTAGATTAATTCATCCCCCCGGATAGCTTTCAGGGGGGATACTCCGTTTCGTGTCAACGGCCCTTGTCACGAAATAGAGTATCCCCCGTATTAATTGTATCCCCCAAATTAGAAAAAGTCGAAGAAACCGCTTCCGCATGCATTTTGTTTTGCAAATTGATTTTCAACTGCTTTGTTTTGAACAATGACACTAACAGGTGTGTTTATTCCTACTAGATAGTTTGGTTTTCCCTGTTTTTAGAGCACTTAAAACATGTAAAACACTTAAAAACACTCAGAGTCACTAAATAAATTCGAGTTGCCTTTATCTGAGCATTGCCTAGGACACTTAAAACAATTAGAGTCACTTTAAATTTTGATTAGGGCATAAATTTTTTTATTATGCGCATTTTTCAAAAAAGGGGATAGAATGGTTTATCCCTTCAGATAGTATAAACCGGTTAATTCCTTCCGGGGGGATAGATTAATTCATCCCCCCGGATAGCTTTCAGAGGGGATACTCCGTTTCGTGTCACCCTCTCCCTCGCCGTTTTATATTCCCATCAACGGTATGCGGTCAGTGGGCGCAGGTGAAACCGAAATCTCTGAAAAATGTCTAAACTGATTGTGTGCCAGTGATACTTTTTGAGTGGAGGCTGGGCGCTTGTTTGAGCGATGACGGCAATACTTGGTTGAATGCTGAGTGATAGTTGTGTGAGTGGTGGCACTGTGGCTCGTACTTGATCTGTCTTAAAACGCCAATAACTAGAGAAAAAAGCCAAAGGTGATCCGACCCTGCGGGGCGCTACGGAAATTATTACTGGGCAAATATGACGTCACGCGGACTTTAGACTCTTTACTAAAGCGTTAGCGTGAGTAATTGCTCACGCTAACGCTTTAGCAAAGAGTCTAAAGTCCGCATGTCGTCATACTCGCCCAGTAATAATTTTCCGTAGCTCCTCGCAGGGGCGGGTCACGTTTGGCTTTTTGGGGAAGCGTGGGTGGGGTGGAGGGTTGTCGAAAACCCGAAATTTAGCGGTCAATGATGGGTACCACAGTGGAGTAGTGTTTAAAACCCTAAATTTCCCGTGCAACACCGGGTTACACATCTAGCAATACTATCATCTTGCTGAACAGCTGCTACATGCGGACTAAAGGACGCATCTATATGCCTGCATTCTGTGCTCACCCTTAGGCTATAGTTCTGTGTTTTATATATTAGGCACTCATGAACAGTGCTAAATCAAACTGAAAGACAGACAGAGAAACAGGAAATGGAGGAGTATTCTAAAACTATAAAATACAAGTTGCAACGGGGGGTTAATAAAAAATCTCCGCATCCACGCGACCGATTTTTTCAAATAATTTACAAAACAACTTCTTAGCACCCACGGAAAACACTATCGGGATTCGCGATCCAAAAATCTTACCTTTTATCGAGTTTGAAAAATTTAATTTTCTATCCGAAAGTTTACGCAATATTTAAGATTGGTCGCCGGAAGATCCAGTAACCTTTTCAAAGAATCCATAGATTTATGACGTCATCACTTCTTCACCTCACTTTAGACGGCCGATTTTATAGCGCGCGCTTTCGCAAAATTATACTAAAACACTGATAATAATTATGAACGGTTGACCGCAAGATAATGACAATTTTTACCGGTAATTAATATTATACCGTGTCGTCGAATGTAGGCCATCTGGACATTTTTTAGGGCGGACGAATTTATGCAAAAGAACCAAGATTAACCGGCAAATGCCGAGTGAACCCGCCCCGCAGGGGCGGCTGGGAGATGGGTTGGGGCGAAAACCCTACATTTCACGGAAAATGCCAGGCACCACAGGCTGGGACCGGGTTGGGGCCGATCTAGGAAGGCGGGGTGAGACAGGCGGAGTGGGAGCGGGGTCAGCGTGGCTGGGGATTAAAAGCCGACATTTTCCGGGCGCATTTAATGAATGTACACATGGAAATTGAACCAAGGGAGTCCCGCAACCAATCAGACAATGATCTTGAATTTGCCTAATGAATATTCATGTTAGGCCTCTAGCCATAAGTAGCCTAAGAAATACGAATGAGCTTCGGAATTTCATATTTCTTTAGGAATAATTCGCTTCAAGAAGCATATAACTCGGTATACAAAGAGCTATCGTAATACATGCATGTAAGTGATATTGTGATCTAGTGACATTGTGCGTGTGCAAGTAAATTTGGAACAAAACGTGATTTTTATGAACGAAGCGCTGTTAAGTCAGTAGGAACTTGATTTCTATTTTAGAACGGAAAATCCGTGCTGGAAATTGGATCGTTTATTAAGGAACTCTATACAAGAAAATAGGATGTCTAACGACAAAATTTAAAATTTTTTAAATGATTTTTAAATACATCTGTCTAACTCAGTCACTGGTTGCACTCTGCAAATATCAGTCCCATGCCTGAATAAAGAAGGAGGGCGTCGCTATTGAGTTTCGTTATCGCACAGTGACGCTAAACTGCAAATATGATCATATATAATATTACATATCTGCATATTCTGTGAATAGAAACAGCTGCAACTAATTATCGCTTTGATCATCCATCCTCCAAACAAAACTACTCGATCTGAAACGGAAGCTGGATTAAGGTACTTTTATATGTGAAGTGAAGTTGGATTAATGACAAACGCTTGAGAAATGGAAGCTGGATGAAGTAGGTTCATTATAGGTGAAATAGAAGCTGGATTGACGAAAATAACATTTGAGAAATGGAAGTCGGATTAATGATAAACGCTTGAGCAATGAAAGCTGGATTAAGGTATTTTTATGTCTTAAATGGAAGCTGGATCAAGGTAATTTTATAGCTGAAATAGAATCTGGATTAATGATAAAACGCTTGAGAAATGGAAGCTGGGATAAGTTTTTTCTATATCTGAAATGGAAGCTGGAATATGGTATTTTTATATATGAAGTAGAAGCTGTGCTAATGAAAAACACTAGAGAAATGGACGCTGGATGAAGGTTCCTTATAGCTGGAGTGACGATAATAACGCTTGAGAAATGGAAGCGAGGTTAAGATATTTTTTATCTTCAATTGAAGCTGGATGAAGGTATATTTATATCTGAAATAGAAGATGGATCGACTTTCCCGCTGATATTGAAGCGGATGAAATACATGAATGAAAATCAATAATCCAGTTTCCATTTCTTAAGGTTTTTATCATTTATCCAGCTTCTATTTCAGATATATAAAAACGTTCATCCAGCTTCTAATTAAGATGTAAAATGCCTTGATCCCGCTTCCATTTTAAAGCTTTTTATCATCCATCCAGCTACAACTTAGCCAAGAAAATTTTCATCCATCCAGCTCCCAGTTAAGCCAGAACATTCTCATCCATCCACCTCCAATTTGATCAAAAAGATTTTCATGAATCCAGCTCCAATTTAAGGCAAGACATTTTCATCCATCCAGCTCCACTTTATATAGGACATTTTAATCATTCCAGTCCCAATTTAAGCAAGGACATTTTAATCAATCCAGCTCCAATTTAAGGCAAGGCATTTTAATCAATCCAGCTCCAATTTAAGGCAAGGCATTTTAATCAATCGAGCTCCAATTCAAGGCAGGACATTTTCATTAATCCAGCTTCTACTTCAGGTATGAAAATACTTATTCCGGTTTCCTTTACTCCAACCGCTAAAATTTTAACAAGACGATTTTAGTCAATCTAAATCCGACTTCTATCTAAAATTGAAGCATTTTCATCAATACAACTTCTAGTTAGCAACGCGATTATTTCGTGTAACCATCTTCAATTTTTACAAGCATTATTTTCATTAATGCAACTTCATGCAGGAAACGTTCTTCGGGTAAGAGTATCTAAAGAATGATTGATTGGATATAACGGCACTTCTGCACAGAATTGTCATTTTTGCATATTCGGCGAGTTTAACTAAAATCACTGTTTACAACACATTCCTGCTATTTACCAAACTAATGCAACCCAATTGACTTAATGAATATTCAATATGCAGTGAATGTTGAATATTCATAACGCAGTAAATGTCATTATTGATATGGCGACAGCTGATTTGTTGCGGGTGACCCTTGGATCAATTTCCATGTGTACGTTCATTAAATGCTTCCCGGGCAACGCCGGGTAGTTCAGCTAGTCTGTTATAAAGAGATTCACACTTTGGTGTGACCTTGCGCGCGTAATAAATTTATGTAATAATAATAATAATAATAATAAAGAGGAGAAACACGACTACAAAAGACACCATATTTTGTTATATGTATATAAATATATAAATATATATATATATAATGTTCTATACGCTGTGTGACACGTTGGTGTAGTGGTGGGTTCGGTGCCTTGGATCCTGATGGTTCCAGGTTCGAATCCATTCAAGCCATCGCGTAAGAGTCATGAGCAAGTCTTTCACTTGCCATTGCTCATGCGCTTCAGCGTGAAACTATGATGCAGTGTTCGTGCTGTAGTCTGGTGCACCTCTGAGTGGAGAACTTAACAAGGCGCTATAGCGAATGCGAGAAATAAATAAATGAAATCTGTATAATTATAGCCAACATAATTATATAGTATATAATTCTATATGTTTACTATCAATCTCACGCAAAACCGCGCGCACACAAAACCGCGCATCACAAAACCGCGCATCACAGAACCGCGCATGATCATTACCGCGCACGATTATTACCACACTTGTTTGCGCATCTGTTGAAGCTCGATATCGTACCATTCCTTTGAAAATAGCATTGAAATGGTCATGAAAACTATAATTACAAGTCGAAAGTTACACAAATAGAAGAAAGCATGATTAGATGCACTTAAAAATCCACCGATAGCCTACACGTGGCGAGCTTTTTCACAGCTTATTCGAGTTTCTAAGTTGTAGGCCTAGAGCTTATAAATTGAAGTTCGTAGCTTTATAAGTCGCCGCTAAAGCCATGACTCCATATAGAAGGTACGATACAAGGAAAGTAGGCTGGAATCCGACCTCCCAACATTGGAAATATTCGTGCACAACTTAACTCTGCAAGTGTAGTCATTCAACAATCGCCAGCCTCATTAACAACATTTAAAAGTAGGCCGTTCGTAGTACTTTTACCAGTGCATGGCTGTAGTAGGGGAAGTCGGGGCGAGATGGACCCTTGGGGCATGATGGATCCCGTCAATATAAGGTATATATGATGTCGCCACCTATCGAATGAACTTTAATTATTGTAATACTGTTGGCGCTTGGGTGATTTGACCAAAATAAGCGACCGAAGCGACATTTTTTCGTTTTTTATGATGAAAAGTTGATTTTCGACCGGCTCGATCTTATTTTCAAGAAACAGTTATTTGCTAAGTATTCAATTGCACACTGTCACAGGCTTTTGATGCAAGTATATTTGGTTAAACACCCTTTTCTGCCGTATTAACGAATTCAGTATTGGCAGGATACCCAGCAGATTAAATTTTTAATTGGTGAAAAGTTTATGCCTTACGCATGGGGGCGAGTTGGATCAGTCACCGACGGGGCAAGACGGACCATGTGTTCCATCTTGCCCCGTGTGTGTGAATTTTTCCTGTGGTTCGAATTTTTTCATCCGATTTCACATGTTAATTAATTATTATGTTATTATTACTATACCAATAAATGTTGGATACAATAATAATGACAATTAACGCGAAAGACATGATTGCAGGGGTCTATCTTGTTCCACCATGGGGGCAAGATGGACCACTAAAATCGCCTAAAATCGAACAAATCTACTCAAATGTAACTTCTGCGTTATTCTCACTGTTTTACATTATAGACGATCACAATTATGCATAAAATAGTATTCTGCATGTGATCAGAACATGCTATGATGAAAGACTAATGCGTGGGGCATGATTTATTAGATTGGTCCATCTTGCCCCATAGTGGGGGCAAGATGGACCATTACGACTAACTTTTTTCATTTTAAAAATCTTTTTATCAAAAAGGGAGGCAATTAAATTTGTGTTGCCCTTAGCTAAGGTACTGTATAATCTACGAGTAGCAAAAAAATTGTGCCCGTGAAGCACGTTTATGGTGTCTCAAACCCAAAAATCCGTTACGGGTTTCGTCTCGCCCCGACTTCCCCTACTTTGAATGACAACAAAGTAGGCCATAGGCCTAGATGGTCAACTGTTCTAGAGACTTGAAGCCAATTTTTATGCATTGAACTATTATATACATTTGTATAATTATATAGCTTACTAGCTGGGGTACCGGCGTTGCACGGGAAATTTCGATTTTTCGTCCCCAAACCCAGCTCCACCCGTCCCTGTGGGGCGGCTTCGCCGCCCATTCCCTGTGGGGTTTATAAATGGTCATATATTTATGCCCCTCTGCTTGGAAGGTCTTCTCCAATTCTGCTGGTTAAACTCATGTTGCATGGGGGCTCCTCTTATAGGCCTAGTGTATAAAATTATTATACTCCTTGGCCTAAGCCATTTATCTTTCCCAGGGCGGTTGCGCTGCGTAAACTCTGGCGAAAAATGACGTCATTTGTTATTGCACGACGATTCAAATAATGGCGTCGCATTGGCAGCATTTGCAGCGATCGCGCAAATAACACGGCGAAAATTAAAATGTCTAATATTTCGAAATCTAAAGTGAATAAAAAGCTGAAAATAGCGTACTTGGATGGTTTTGGTGAACGTTTATCTACATGTATATGCAATGTTTCAGGTCAGTAGTTGCAAAAGTGTGAGCGTGCATAACTGACAAATAAGCGTAGCCTACTTCCTTTCTTATTGATAGGGCCTATAGATAATTATACTAGCCTAACTGCGCAGTGGATGAAAAGAAATATTTCGTAGAAATATAACGGCGTGTCTATCATTGCGCGGTTATGTTCTGCACAGTATTGATACCCCGCTTTGTTTGTTTGTTTGTTTGTAGTTGCAAAAGTGCAACTTCTGTCTTATTTAAGCAGTATGGATTACTAAAGCTTTCTGATATTTATCACATGCAATTGGTTGTTTTCATGTATCGTCATCGTCATGGAATGCTTCCTAAGCGTTTTAATGCCTGCTTTAGCACCAAGGAACAACTGCATCAGTATGAAACTCGCTCTAGGACAGATTACCAGTCCTTTGTCTGTAGGTCAAATACCCGTCTACATTCAGCATTGGTATATGGCCCGAAGCTTTGGAACTCGTTACCTCCTAAATTTAAGTCTATTGACTCGCTAGCTACATTTACTAAAAGCTATAAACAGTTCTTTGTTATCCTGCTACTAATTAAGTTTTTGTTTTATTTTTATTGTTTTGTTCTGTTTCTTTTTCTTTTTCCTGTTTCGCCAATTATATAATAAATAGGTATATTATAAATATGAATGATGTCTTCAGTAGGAATATGACACAAGTTATAGTATTAAATTTTTGTCATTGACGGTTAAAAATTATGTATATTCTTTACATTATAATGTAAGGTGGACTCGTTAAGCTCACTTGAGCTTTTTCCCCTTCCAGACAGAATGTGGGATAGCCCAAATTGAATAATTTTCTTTTTTGCAATGATGTGTAATATTATGTATTGTGTGAAATAAATGAACTTGAACTTGAACTTGAACTTGTATGTGCACTTGTTATAGCGCCCCTTCAAGCTCTCTCTACTCAGAGGCGCTCCCGAATGCAGAGCGGACTGCATCGGAGTTTCACGCCGAAGCGCTGAGCAATTGTGAGTGAAGGACTTGCTCAAGGTCCTTACGCGGCGAGGTGGATTCGAACCTCGAACCTTCCGGCTTCAAGGCAACGACGCCACCACTATACACCACCTCGCCCCGCGATAATGATCGTGCGCGATTTTGTGACGCGCGGTTTTAACAGGATACCAATTCTATATTATATGCATTGTGAAAATTCAGTTCGTGATCTGCTGGAGACAGAATATGCCAGGAAAAGAATACAGAGGTACATAGACCTACTATAGCTGTTCGGTTTGTTTAAGCTGTGTAAGCTAGGCGTATACCTGAATTTCGACGGATATACGTCGCATTTCCTATAGCCTGCTGCTAGGTCGGCTACGCTCTTACAGGCTACTGAGGTCCGATGCGAGGCCTGTCATTAAACGCAAGAACGCAGCTGATAAAGTGTCTTTGAACATTTAATTACTTTTGCCCATACCATGAAGACTATAATTGCAGGCTGTCTGTTCTGTCCATAACTGTTATGATCGATGTTAATAAATTATTGTTTCTGTGAACTGCATAACTTGTACATGTAGCCTACAGCACAGAGCGTCTGAACGCGTTTCGACAAAGAAAAGATAATTATCATTAGGCTATAGCCTAATTCAGTGGCGTAGGCAAGGGGGTTTCGGGGGTTAACCCCCCCCCCCGATTGGCTCCGAAAAAAGATTTTTTAAGGTTATTTTTCTATTTAAGTAAGAAAAAATAGCAAAAAACAGGGTTTCCGGCCATGAAACCCCCATGAAAATTCTTGGCAACGCCACTGGGCTATATATATATATATATATATATATATATATATATATATATATATATATATATATATATATATGACCTGTTTGGTCTCGAGTGAGAGGCGTAAGTCACGATAAGGCTTTAACCCCACCAACTTGGTTTCACAAGGCAATAGCAATCTTCATCTTCCCCCCTAATCACACCAGGTTCACCTTCGGGCGGAAGACGACGCTTATGCTTATCGTCACGCTTTGCCAGTCCAGCGCATGAACAAGAATAGGGTTCGCAGCATTCGTTCTTTTCCGGCTCACAAATCCCTTCACCTTTATCCATACATTTTTCAATCGCTTTGTTCCGTTTTCCATCGTTCTCGGATCTGAAAGAGTGCCAACAAACGATTACAATTATTAATTGACTGCTTTGCGATTAGGCTACCATCGTTGGTTCACAGGCCAACTGATTGTCTGATTGACTCACTATGAGGGAGCGAGTGAGTGAACGAGCGAGTGAGCGAGTAATCGTGTGAGCGAGCGAGCGAGCGAGTGAGTGAGTGGGTGAGTGAGTGAGCAAGTGAGTGAGTGAGCGAGTGAGTGAGCAGGCGAGTAATCGTGTGAGCGATCGAGCGAGTGAGTGAGTGGGTGGGGTGAGTGAGTGAGTGAGTGAGCAAGTGAGTGAGCGAGTGAGTGAGTCAATCACAGTCAGTCACTCGCTTATCCATCCCCTCAGCTGTTCATAAATTATACTCGTTTAAAATTGTTACTTAACATAATTACTAAGCCAACCAATCTAACAATCCCGCAGTCACTAACAGTAGCGGCGCTAGGGGGCTAGAGGGGCTGAGCCCCCCCCCTAAAAAAGGCCATCCATTTTATTCCCATGTAAAAATTAAATATTTGGGGGATTTACCCCCTTTTGCTCCCCAAAAAAGTCAGCGTAAGGCACGCACGAGATTTGCCAGACAGTTTTGCGGATGTGAAAAGGACCGTTTTAGAAGATTACGACCAAATGACTAAAAAAAGGTCGTCAGAAATTTTGACGGCAGAAAATGGACAATTTTCACCCGCGAATTCAGCCCCCCCAAACTGAAATCCTGACGCCGCCATTGGTCACTAATACATTCTGGCGGTCTGCATCGAATCCTGTTCCTGTTCTGAAAATTTCGCCCTCGCGCAATTTGGGCTACTTTGAGTTGTTCCGGGGTCGACACGGCGACATTTTGATTTCTCATTTGTAAAGTAATAATCTTTGCTCAATGTCAAACTGACGGAGTAAATTCGCTAAATTGCTTGGCTATTTTTCTAGCTAGACCTGCTATTTACATGAATGTGGACTGTGCTGTGGCCAACTGAGTTAGGCTATTAATGCATGCTTTAGTCTGTCGTATAGCCTATACTGACTTATTTCCTCTCCTCCGTCAAGTGTTTTGCATTGACGATGAGACATTCAAATTAGGCGCACATGACATTGACATCCCCGCATTTCTCTGTCTCTGATGTTGTTTTTTATCCATTGCATTCCTCATATCCATGCTGTTTTCCCTCAGGCCTTCATTATGTTGTCAATCCAGGTCTTTGGATGTCTTCCTCTGATTCGCGTTCCCTCTACGTGGCCGTCCAGGGTCGCGGTTAGTAGTCTATCGCCGTCCAGTCCCTTTAGGCCTACATGGCCGAGCCACGTGAGTCTTCTTTTTCTGACATTGTCTACTACCGTCTCTTGCGCTCCCAGAACGTCCCGTATTTGCTCCTTCCTGATCCGATATCTCCTGTCCAGTCTTCTGCACAGCCACCTCATTTTTGCCACCAGTGTAGCCTATAGCCTCCTCTCCATGGGCGCCCGCACATAGGGGCAAGAGCTATAGGGTACGGTACTTGCCCCATCCCTCTGGAAAATTGACATTTTAACTACTACTTTTTCGCATTAGAGAATTAACCATAGGTCTACTAATGATGCACAAAACGAAACTAAACAGATACGTTTAGAAACCTCTGTAAAAACAAAACATGCTTTTATTTTTCTCTCATGCATTTTTCAAGCTACTGCAACCATGACATTGACTATTGGGTTTTACTCCTCCAGCCGGCGCTCATGCAAAATTGATTATAGCCTATTTGACTGAAATCTCGCTTCAATGCAAACTTTCACAAGTAATAAATAAATTACACTATTGAATATTTTTTAAATTTCTCAAGAACAAACTGAAATTGCGTCAGGGATACCTGCCGGACAGTGGCGGAGTTACGTAGACCTATAAAGGTGGGCCATAAAAAAGACCCCTACCGGTTTTTGCCAATGAAAATGTTACAATCTTAAAGACAACTCATATTTACACAATGTCATGATGGCCAGATTTCAGCAAAATATTTCGTGTATTTTGGAGGGCTGATATAAGTCTGTGGTAAGAAGAATTAGGCAGTCCACAATCTAAAATTATAGGTCTGTGTTTCATCACGTGTCTTGTGACGCGACTTACGAAGCCAATAGAGAACTTTTCAATGTGCGTCGCAAAAAGTTGGTAATCTTTTCGTTTAGCTTCTAATCCCGTCACTTTTGGGCTAATTTTTTTACATGATCTCGCGACAAAGAATTTCCGAAATCTGTTCCTGCCACTTGGTCGATTCTGAACGTTGGTAATTTAAGAACAGAACATTAAAAGGAAAAGCACATAAAATCAAATCAATCAAATCAAAATCAAATCAAATAAATTTAGTCTGAGAAGAGAAGAGCAACAAACAAAGAACCAAGGCAGACAACAAAGGAAAAGTAGTACACATGAAAAAGTTTAATGTTCATATGACACCTTGATTACATGCACAGTGAATCCTCAGAAAGGGTTATCCAGAAAGAGACAGGTCCCGCCAACCTGGGTAACCAGGCTAGAGGGAAAGCATTTTGTGTTGACTTTTTATTCATTCATCGCTGTTAAAATAACAGCAGCTTAAGCAAACTCTATGGTCTTTGGCTTAAGCGCCCTGAACCATGGTCAGGTCACTCTTTTAGCTCTGTTTGACGTCAGTGCCGCTTTTTGTGCAGTTGATAACTCGAGATCTATCCTGCTCCAACGTACGTCTCTCTATTTCTTTGGCTTGGCCCTGTCACCTGTGCTAGTTTTGTATGACCTCGCTCTTATCTGTCTGGGCGCACAAACTGTGTGGTTTTAGATGCCAAGATATAGCATGCGCTCGCTACGCACACAACTACATGATAAAATTAATAATACCACCATAATTATACCACAAGAGATTGTCAAGAGTTCAAATTCTATATTAGTATTTTTTAAATCAACTACTTGAAACCATAATTATTTTAGGATTTTTTATCTGGAAAGATAATAAAAGCTTGTTTGCTGAACAGTGAACACTTAATTGAAGTGCTTATAACGACAAAGAGAGCGATTTTAATAGCTTGGGCTATCATTGCGCTCTTATAACCGCGCGCGGTTATGATCGTGCACGGTTTTGATATGCGCGGTTTGTGTGGGGGGTTTGACCGGAAATGCTCTACCAGAGTCTTCTTTACAGTAATAGAATGCTCTGGGGTCTACCGTCTTGCGCCGCAACTATTACTGTAAAAGAAATTCAAGAATTGAAAATTCACACTGTGAACTGTGAATTCCAATGAACAATAGGCTACTGCCAAGATGATGATTATGTTAAAAACAGAAATCACAGACAAAGAAATTTGAAATCGAGACAATATTATGGTTTTGCTCACTGTCTGGTAGATCCTCCAGCAAATTCTGAGTAAAGGAAACATGCAGAACAAAGACCAGCAGCAGGATGCAAAGCATCTTCATCTTTCCAATCGATTCTGTAAAAAATGCAATGTATCAAATACGTCTATGCACTTTTAGTTGTGTCCATGAGGATCATGGGTGGCTGCCGGTGTAAAGGATTAAAATTACCCCCTCCTAAACATTACTCCCGCCCCCGGAAACTTGAGACCGTTTTAAGATAACCCCGAACGGCGAACACTAGATTTGCATCAATCATCGCATCTATTGCACTAAAAAATCAGAAAAATCATCCCACTTCTTGTTTTGGTCTGAAGATTTTCACCCGTCATCCCGCTTCGTGGTTTGTAATCTAGTATCAATTTTTTTTATCCGAAAAAAATAGCCTCGAAGCCATTTCTCCATTGTAACTTCAGCGGCGATTAGTATTTTAGTTACAGATGAAAATATTGATAGCAAACCACGAGACTCTATCCTGAAATAAAGTCTCGGGGAAAGAATATTTCCTCCGCCGCTGAATTAAAGTCTCCCCGTTCAACTGGAAATTCTTGCTCAAATTAACAACTGGATTTTTTTCTCATTGATCTTCCTAAAGTTCGTCTATCGTTGATTCAGTCAGTGCTCAAATTAGCTGCTAGACTGATTGCCCGCCTTTCCAACTACTCTCGCATCTCTATTATGTTTGACGATATTTATTGGCTTCCTCTCCGTATATATATATATATATATATATATATATATATATATATATATATATATATATATATATATATATATATATATATATATATATGAGTGTGTGTGTGTGTGTGTGCACTTGTTATAGCGCCTCTTCAAGATGCGCCCCGACAAGGCTACAGCACGGACACTGAATCGGAGTTTCACGCCGAAGCCTTGAGCAATAATTGCGAGTGGTGGACTTGCTCAAGGTCCCTACGAAGCGGCTCGAGGTGGATTTGAACCTGCAACTTTTCGGCTACAAGGCAACAAACATAACCATAACATAACCACTACACCACCGTGCCCCACAAATAATTGCTCGTACACAATTTCGTCACTCTGATAATCAAGGTTCATTGAGATCTAGCCTCAAATATCTTCGTTCATCCAACAGACTTGTTCCTGATCGCTCCAGAATTGCTAAGGCTTAGTCTCCATCATTTGCCTCAATTGGACCAATTGAGGCAAATGGTCGAGAGTCTCGGGCTATACTGTTCTTTTGGAATGCGCTTTCTCCTCGCGTTCGCTCTACACTTCTGTCTGTAATTCTCTCTTCTGCGTATTATTGTCTCTTCTCGAAACGTGCATCAGTTCTTCTCACGGGACCTTGCACACTGGGAGCGCCTCTGAACGGTTCATTCTATTGGGAGGCTTGGGGCACCTTGTAAATGTTTATATACAATACATTACGATTTAAGATGCTTCGGTAAAATATGAAAATAAATCAGACTCTTATAATGCGTGCTCATTATGCCAACGCCATATAGGGCCTATAGTAGACCATCTTTGAAGTTTGAACTATAGTATACTGTACTCTTACCGACAATCCTTTGACGCAATGCAGCTCTGGTCAATAAGCTGGTGCTCCTCGCTTGACTTTTGAGAAGCACTTCAGCAGTTTGGAGATTTCGATTACGATACAACTTAGACCTACATTCAGAGGATTGAGAAACAGGTTACCAGCCAATTGAGCTGTCGTGCATGATAGGCATCATCAGTGGCGGATTCAGAACGTTTCGAAGGGGGGGGGGCAAAAATTTACGGTCTTGTTGGTGGGACAGAGGAAAAATTTCGTCATGTTCGCCGCCAAAAAAATTGATGACCTTTTTTAGTCATTCGTCCCAATTTTCCGAAAAAAGGTACCATTTCAACTGCCCAAAAAGTTAGTTGACGACCTTTTTTTAGTCATTTGTCCCAATTTTCCGGGAAAAGGTACCATTTCAACCGTCCAAAAACTTGACGACCTTTTTTTAGTCGTCAGTCGTCATAGTCGAGAGTGATGGAAAATCGAACGGGGGGAGGGCCACGTCCCATGCGATTTCTTTTCATGGGGGCCTCATGTTCTGCTTTTCTCTCCCGCTGCATTTATTTAATGGCTAGTTGGAACCAAATGGGGGAGGGCCACGTCCCATGCAATTTTTTTAATGGGGACCATGGCCATTTTTGCCCCCTGGATCCGCCCCTGATACAATACAATACAATACTTTTGAAATGGGGGAGGGACCATGGCCGGATTGGCCCTCTGGATCCCCCCTGCCATTGTAGCCTATTACATGCTGTCTGTTCTGTTAGTAGTTAAGATTGATCGATGTTAATTAGATTGTTTCTGTGAATTAATTGCATAACGTACATGTAGGCTACAGAGCAGTGCGTTTGCAATGGTTTCAATAAAGAAACAGAAACTTATTATTATTATTTAGTTATTATCATTTTTTTAAATTTTTACTCGAGGTACATTTGATTCCTCGGGTTTTTAAAAGCTTTTCTAAGATTAAAATTCTGGAACTACCGAGCCTAGTCTTCTTTTGAAGTCCAAATGTGTCTATTATTAATTATTATTATTATTATTATTATTATTATTATTATTATTATTATTATTATTATTATTATTATTATTATTATTACTATTATTATTATTATTATTATTATTATTATTATTATTATTATTATAAGAATAAGAACAAGAAGAACAAGAAGAACAAGAAGAACAAGAAGTGGGGAAGCTTAGCCTATTTACCGCCGCTATGAGAAATAGCCACCGTATCAAGCTGCGGCTGATAGTATATCATTGACATGATGCCAATAGACTTCTGAGAGTGCAATTTTATTTAAATTATTTGCTGTGACCTAGTTTCAGGACGTTGCGTTGTCGCAACAACGGCAGGAAAGGTAAACTTTATCTATGCCTATAAAGGTGAATGTAACTATGTATGTATGTGTGTTTTCCAGAATATACGCCCATAATTTCGCAGCTATACACCTGAAACCTTGCACCTGAACAAAGAGCCGCCAGGGCCATCCAGTGGAGGGACTGGCTTTTACCACCTCACTGTAGGGGGTGGGTAGGCGGCCGGAAAATAACAAATATCGCTGTTTCCACAATTTCGTCAAGGTTTCACATATAACCTGAACCTGACAGCTTGACCGAGTACCCCCACGGAGACCTCGCGCACACAAGGACACACCCCGCCCACCAGGGATGGGGTGGGCGCTGGGTTTCTGGGTGAACCAAAACGTCTACCTCGAAATGTTATGGAAAGCGCCGGCTACTTCAGAGGGGAGGATGGGGACTCCGTGGGGCGGGAGCGAGGTAGGTGGTGATTGGCGATGTGGGGTGTGGTGGGGTGGTGGTGGGGTGGATGGGTTGGGGATGACGTGGGGGATGTCGGTTGGTGTTGGTAATCACAAACCTAAATTTACTGGATAATCCTGGGGGAACAAGACCGGTGGAAGCATGTTAGGGCGGAGGCAGGCGTGGATAGGTAGAAGTGGGCTGGGTACGGAATGGGGTGGGTGGAGTGGTGGTGGGGTGGTTGAGTTGCGGATGAGGTGGGGGATGGCGGTTGGTGTTAGTAGTGACAAACCTAAATTTACTGGATTACACTGGGGAAACAAGACCGGTGGAAGAATGTTAGGGCGGGGGCAGGCGTGGATGGGTAGGAGTGGGGCTGGATGGGATGGGTACGGAATGGGGTGGGATGGGAGAGCGTGGAACTAGATGGGGTTGAGAGGGCGGGGACAGTGGGTAGTGTTTAGAACGAGGGCGGGGAAAGCCGAAGCTTTCCGAGCTACGCCAACGCCGAATACCCCAGAGAGATACGGGCTGTCTGGAGGCTGGGTGGAACACTCCGCCCGTATTTGGTGCTGGCAGGATGGGCAAATTACAGGGCAACATGTAATTGAATTACAAATTACCAATTACTGGAGAAAATGTAATTGAATTACAAATTACAAATTACTTCTGACTCAGAGCCTCAATTTGCAAATTACAAATTACGTAATTTCAATTACATAAATTACAAATTACTTTGGGGCTGAAATCATTGGAATAAAACACTCAGGCAGGAAGTGCATGCCTTTCTTCTTATTTCTATGTGTATTATTATTTATTGTGTAAGAACAATTGATGTCTATTTAAATATCTTTAAGAAGCAGCAGCTGTTCAAACAATTAAAGCCGTCTGTTGGACCTTACAATCATGCCTGTAAAAACTAAAGAACCTCTCTTCTATTGCAGACCAAGGCATGGCAGCATTAAATTGTATAAACAATTTGTTAGCAGTTGGCTAGCAATGAGGCACTGATGGTTCCATTTCTGTCATCTTCTATATGCTGCAAGATTTCTAAATCGTTTTTGTTTCTGCTGGTCGACTTTGTGGTCACTGCATGCTGCACAGTGCACACAAAACCATAGAGTTCTTCATCTTCCTATCCTTCTTTATGACCATTAGATTCTCAATATTTTGTTTGCTACTGGCGGCATTTTCATACAGGGTGCGCCAAAAAAGTAATCCCCTACGGATTTTAGCCCATATCTTGGCCAAACATACGAATTTTTAAATGAAACTTTACTGTCTTAAAGGCAATTTATATCTACCTACAATGGTCAAATTACAAAAAAATATTTCAAACGGAACAAAAGTTACACCACTTTTAGGGAGGCCACCCACCGTTTTTTGACGATTCAAAAACGAAACGCAACAAAAATTAGGTTTTTTGCCAATATCTTGGCCAAAATTAAGAATATCGAAATGAAATTTTACAGTCTTATAGACAATTCATATCTGCACATGGCGCTCAGATTTCATCAAAATATTTCAAACAGAACAAAAGTTATACCACTTTTAGTGAGGCCACCCACCGTTTTTTGACGATTCAAAAACGAAACGCAACAAAAAGTGACAAAAACACGATTTTATTAAGTCTCATCTCAAATAACTGTTGTCAAATGACCTTGGTAGTGCTTCACAACTTGTGCTCAATGCGCCCACCACCCGTGCCAAAACTTCTTTTGAGTCTCTTTGCAAAGTTTTTGATGGACCTGTTGATTAAGTTGATAGATTCCTTATTTACCAATTTGATCGTCATCTTGCTAAGTGACTTCTCAGTGGCGCGCAGCTACGCTGGTGCCCTGTTTCTCTTTTAAATAGTAACAATAATGATCATCTGGCAATATCAAGGCTATTTGATAGCAATTATTTAAGATGAGACTTAATAAAATCGTGTTTTTGCTACTTTTTGCTGCGTTACGTCTTTGTATCGTCAAGAAACGGGGGGTGGCCTCACTAAAAGTGGTATAACTTATGTTCTGTTTGAAATATTTTGATGGAATCGGACCACCATGTGCAGATGTGAATTGTCTTTAGGCCTGAAAAATTTCATTTCGATATTCTTAGTTTTGGCCAAGATATTGGCCAGAATAATTAAATTGGTTTTTTGTTACTTTTCGTCGCGTCGCGTTTTTGAATCGTCAAAAACCGGTGGGTGCCCTCACTAAAAGTGATATAACTGTTGGTCTGTTTCACATATGGCTATGAAATTTGACTATTGTACGTAAATATGAATTACCTTCAAGCCCGTAAAACTGGATTTGAAAAACGCCTATTTTTGGCCAAGATATTGATAAAAAGTCGTAGGGGATTACTTTTTTTTGGCGCACCCTGTATATTGTTACTAGCAATTCGTATATATTCTTTTAGTTTGATCTGCAATTTGTGCAGGCAGCCAGCATAACTTAAAATATGGGTGCAATGATCGCTTGATTCACCGAAGAATCTTAGCTTAGTCGCATCCAAAGTAATTTGATTTTGAGGAATGTAATTGAAATTACAAATTACAGGGGAAAATGTAATTGAATTACAAATTACAAATTACTTTGATGCAGAGCTGCAAATTACAAATTACCAATTACAATAATTATTGTAATTTAAATTACGTAATTTCAATTACTCAATTAAATTACGGTTTGGGTCCACTATTCCGAGGGTCCACTAATCCGAAGGTCCACTATCCCGAACCCTAACCCTTAACCTAACCCTAAACCTAACTACAACCCTAACCCTAACTCACCCCAACCGTAACCATAACCCTAAATTTAACCCTAACCCACCCCAACCCTAACCATAACCCTAAACCTAACCATAACCCACCCCAACCATAACCATACCCTAACCCTAACACTCCTCAACCCTAACCATAACCATAACCATAACCCTAAACGTAATCCTAACCCACCCAACCCTAGCCCACCTTACCCCAGCCCTAACCCTAACCCACTGTAACCCAAACCACCAAGGATAACGAAGAAAATATAGCGGATATTCGGAATAGTGGACCTTCGGAATAGTGGACCCTCGGAATAGCGGGCCGTTACCTTAAATTACTGCCCATCCCTGGGTGCTGGTGGGGGCTGGTGGAGCGGAAACCCGAAATTTCCTGGGCAACGCCGAATACCATGCAGGTACTTTTTTTTGTAAGCAATCGAAATTTCATGTAAGTTTATATGAGTTACTACATGTATAACTGTACGTGCCATTATGCGAAAGCCTACAGCGTATTCCGCCGAAGTTGCGAAAACGCAACATAATTCGTATAGCGCATTCCGCCGATGTTGCGAAAACGTAACATTAAAATTTCGTAGATTACGGTTTCAGCATACACTGAGATATACATTTAATAAACAAATGGCGTTAAT